>CM070823.1:29228684-29828684 GCA_036326025.1 Chrosomus eos | reverse complement strand
AAAAGAGCGTAACAAGTTTGTACAGGTTTGTGGGCGAAGATCTAAACTTGAAATGATCTGGCCTGATGAAGAATGCTTCAGTTCTGTTGCTAGTATGTTGGGAAAAGAAGTCCGTTGCCATATTCTCCTGCCCGCTACCCTGATGTCTCATGTTTTTGGGGTTGGGAAGGGGATTTAAAAGAAAACAAAAACTGTGAAATTGTTCAACCTACTTTGTAACCAAAGATGCAAAGCTGTGTAACCCTTTTCTTTTTTTTTTTTGTTATGCACTATGTACTTTTTTTTTTTTAATGTTCCTCACAACAAATCTTTTTGTTGCTTTTAGGCATGTTCTGCATGATCTGTTATCTGTAAATGTCAAACCACTTTCTTACCTCATATTTGTATTGGGCACTCATATTGTAAGTAGTCTGTGAATGGTGTCAGCGGGGGAAGGATATGGAGGTGATGGTGAGGAGAAAAAAATTAACTAGTGTGTGTGTGACGCACTAGCCACAGAAAATGAAGTGAGCCATGTTTTGTTCATTTAAATGGTGTTTGAATTTCATATGCCAATAGTTTTGTTACATTGCAAATTTTAATGTATTTAAATAAATGCAATATTCAAATTACAAAAGTGCTTAGGAATATTTGTATTAGAAACATGTGGTTAAATTGTCTGTGGTACTCTTGTTTCTGCTTTACCATGATGATTATTTTCACACTTTTAAGTCTCACATGTAGGCTGTGACTTCCCCACGCTGAGAGGAAACATGATGGATTTACCTTGTATGGGTGGCTGATATATACAACTTGTGCTTTTTTAAGTATACTAGGGTATACAGCATTTCAGGCTAAACAAAAAAAGACCCACATATAGAGAAGGGTAAACTTGAATTATAAAGAAAAAGATCAAGAAAGGTTTAGCCATCATCTGAGTAATCTGTTTGCACTTCATAGATTATGTATGACTCACTATAAAACAGCAGGATACACATTTCTACAACTTACCTCTGCCTGTTATGTAGCAAAGACATGCTGATTTTTTATTTATTTAAGAATTCTTTACATATTTAGCAAATTTTCCTTTTTGATTTTGAGGTGAATTATGACCTGGATATGACCCCTTTTTTGGATCACATGAAATCAGTCAAGAACAAGTAATATTTAACCTGTATTGCCATTAGTTGATTGTATTGTGGTTGTGTATTTTTTCCATAAAGTGCTTGTCACTTAAATATGAACCGATATTAAAATTCTAAGGGGCGTTTACACGACACCGGTTTCAGGTTTCAACTAAAAAGGGAAAGCCTTATGCGTTTTGGCCGTTCATTTACACGACAACGGTGTTTTGGGCGCCTTCAAAAAATTAAAACAGGATTCAAATTTTAACACCCTTATCTCCGTGTGTACTACAGAAACACACATTTGTGAAAACTAGACATGCACAGTAGCATTGCAACTTTTGTTTGCCTCTTTGAAATAATCTATAGTGTAATCTTTTACTGGCTATGAGTGTAATGTTTCTTTACTAAGTGATATCGCCAACTAACGTAACGTTACAGCTAACGTTAAAGTTACACACAGTGTAGCTTTAACGAACAGTTTCAAATGCTGAAATTAATTTAATGCATAATGTACACACAAGAATTATTATTTGTTTTAAATTTGGCTATTACAAAGAATGGATTTAACAGTGTTTATATTAATCTGCCAACAGATCAAAAATGAGACATTAGTTGTACAATGTTTTTTTAATTGAAATATTGTAAAACATCTTAAAACAATTTTTTTTGCCCTACAAAAAGAATGTTCTGCTTCATACAACCGCTTTATGAAAAAAAGTCTATCCAGAAACATTTAAATTCTTCGAGCTGCAACAGAATTATGTATATAAAAAAAAACAGGACACCATCAAATATCAAGGGCAGTTCAGGAGACGACACAACTTAACTGAAATTCAAGGACAGTTATTATGCTTGCTTTTGACAACAGATTTTTTTTTTTTTTTTAAGAAAATTAACAAAACAAAAAGTAACTTTCCCCCAAAAAACAGCATATCCACTTTCTGATGAAGTCTGTTCCATCAGGGGTATTTCACAGTTCATGAACAGTGATAGTTCAGCTCCGGCCCTTGTTTGCCTGTTCTGTCCTGAAGGACTGTTGTTCAGTGGGATCAGGAATAGAAACACGTGAGCAGTGTTTCTGAGTTCAGCTCTAGGCCACGGTGACGAATCGGCCCCCTTTGCCGCTCTGCTCCGCTGCCGCTACACGCTGGTCCTTCAGAATGCGAAACCGCTCGTTGAGGGTCATTCCGGTCTGATAAAGGAAAGCAGAAAAATCAAGGTGACCATCGGGTTTACCAGAATTAATCTTGGTATAACGGGATGAAAATGCGTTTCCAGGAGCTATTTGGGAACAGACTGCTTTTTCTTCAAATAGGAAAGCAAGGATTTAGTGGAATAATACAGGTTATAAGCGGATTTCTTAAGTGGATGTAAATAATTTGAACTAGAGAACTGGATCAGTCTTATTCATCAATGAATAATTCAGATAGGATTTGTGAATTAGATCAACAAAACCATAGAGATCAAAATAAAATTGTTTGACAAATCAGACTTTAGCGGTTTCCAACCAAAGTTACGAATAACTGGAACATGGCATAATAAAACACTTGCAAATAAAGCATCGTGTGATCAAGAGAACAAAATTGTGATTTTCATGGAAGGTGGTGCAAAATATCTGTAATAGAAATGGCTTCCCCTGCAACTAGGGTTGCCAACTTTCCAGTTTGAAAATAAGGAGCAGGGGGGGGGGGAGAGGAACGGAAGAAAATTTTGAAAAATAACCCATGAAATTCATACATCTTATAGCACATTATAATGCAACCTAGTAGGCAAAGTTGCATTATATATTAATTTTTTATATATTATTTTTTATATATATATATAAAAAAAATATTGAATAGCAAAGTAGGCTTAATCAATATACAAGACTTAACCACTCAGACATATAAAAGCTATCATGATCATTTTGCCAATAATGAACCATGTATTTGTTTAGTTCATAATAGGGCTGGGCGATATGGCCTAAAAATAAAATCTCCGATTTTATTTTTTTTAAATCGATTTACGATTTTTTTACGATTTTCCCCCCTACTTATTGAGGAAAGCAAAAAGTACAAACGGCAGACAACTTAAGCAAATTTTGCTTTTATTTAATCAAAAGCAAGACAAATGTAACCCCCATTTCTGGAATGAATAATAAATAAATGAACACCCTCTTGGAATCAAAGTCCCAGCTGTGTTTGTCTAGACTAAAAAGAGACAAACATAGCACCATTTTCTAAAGCATTAACAATACATTCAAATCAAATGTGAGGAAAATTGTTATAATTAGAGGATTTGCCAGCATACAGAATTCAGCACTGAACAAAAAGTATGTTTTAAGCGGTGAGGGAGTCTGTCTTAAATGCTTAAATTGGCCATTGCGTTCAAGAAATCAACACATATGTCTGAGATTTTTATTTATTTTTATGTTTTAATCATAGATATTTCTAGTTTGCGGGAGTCCCGCGAATCTGTTTTATTCTCCCGCAAACCGCACACACAGAGTGAGTGCATTACCGCCCGCGCGCTCTGCCATCAACTCTAGTCCCGCGCCGCACTCTATTGCGTTGGCAGTGCATGTCTCTCAAGGGCCCGACCCGACCCGAGGATAGTGACGGGAAATATCGGCCCGACCAGCTCGGGCATTATAAGCTCGAGTTCACTCCTATGCTAAGGAACAAACTTCCCACTCTCACCGGTAGCCATGTTGTCGCTTGCTGTATGCTGTTGCAGTTTCGTGTGTGCATTGATGTTGTTGTTGTCGTCGTCGCTTGCCATTCTGCTACGTGACGTGAGTGAAACAAACGCTACGGAAACTCCGGGGGGCCAAATATGCGCCATTACACAAAAACTCGATTTATTTATTTTTTAAATCGCCCGCAACAAAAAATTCGAATTAATTCGAATTCATTCAATCGATTTTTCGCCCAGGCCTAGTTCATAATACGTTTTATTTTTAACTTAAACAAATACAACATAACATTTAAAACTCATCGGCTTACTGCATTTGAAGAAAAATAAACATCAGTTTTCTGTAGCCTTGTGCAAACTTATTCAATAGAATTAGACTTCTAGAATGTTCTTTCCAGTGCAATTTTTTTTATTTTTAAAGTAGTAGTTTTTCTTATCATAGCCTACAAATGTCTCATTTTACTCAATTTACTGAAGCCTGTAAAACGCATTTGCAGCTGCACAGCCGTGTGTGTATATCTATGCTGCAGAGCGTCTGGCTCGCTCATAGGCTGCGCTGCGGCAACTGCATCCAATGGCGCGAGCGCCTCTGACGCACGACCAATCAGCCAACTCTACGTTAATACACGTCAGAGCCTGTCTTGGGGGCGCCAAGTCCCCGAATTTGCCATTATAGCAGCGGGTCTTCGTTCATTGTCTGTCTGTGAAGACATATTAGAAGGTATGCGTCTTCCCTGGATTTACACTGAAATGATTTTCAAAAATACGGAACAAAGTGCGTTCCGTATCAGTTCAATACGGAACAAGCCTTTTATGTGTCAAATACGGAACGATTCCGTATTTTACGGAACGGTTGGCAACCCTACCTGCAACTGGGGAAGCCAATATGTCTGCATCCAAAATCGCAATATTTCCTACTATTTAGTAGTCGAAAAACTGTGACAAAAGCAATATGTCCAAATTCACAGGACTCATAAAAGAGTAGGCAACAAGTATCCAGATGACCTACTACTCCCGGTGAGATTCTGAAGTGTGCATATGGACACTTTACTATCCCATGAGGATTTGTGGATCACACTGAAGTGATGTAACTGACACTGGTAGGTCACATGATTATGACAACATGGCGAATGTAGTACGCCCGGATTACATTCATACTACACATACATATAGAACGTACTTTTTTTTGCGGCTGTGAAGTAATTACTTGTTCAAAGTACGTACCTATTCAAGAGACTATGCGATTTGGGACGCAGCCAATGGCTCTTTTTTCCTACATCATGAATGAAGTCTCAAAGCATGCAGACGAAACGCAATAAACGGTCATGTTATCCCCAGTTGTTGGAAACGCAATTTAGTGAGGTAATCACTTTGGTTTCAGTAAACAATTATGAATTATGCAAAAATAGGCATTACATGGTTATCTTATATTAGTTTAGTGTTTCAGTGGCTTGTGATTTGTCCCACCTGCTTTCCAACACTGTTGATATCAAACTGCAGGGCGACACCTTTGGGAGGTTTCTTCTCTGGCTCTTCTTTAGGTGGAGGTGACGAGCTTGTTGAAGTCACGGGGTGCAGCGACCAGGACTGAGCAGGTCTGCAACGGGGGGAAAGAACGAACATTAGTAATGCGCTTCAATTTTTCAAAGCATTCACAACATGCCAAAAAGAGCCTCAAGGTTAAACCGGTCAAACTTAAATGACAAAACTAATGGATGTGGTTTTAAAATATGTGGGGCTTGTTAAAGAAAATAGACAGGTTATCTGAACAGCTTTAGGAGTATCCTTTCAAATACAAAAACATCTGAATGACAAGCGGTGAATGCGTTATAAAATTATGCATCTGATTGTAATAAAATGTAATCATCATACTCAGGCTGTGTTCTAGCTGTGGGGTTTTCTATTGACACTGTGAGGATGCCACTGTTGTTCGTTGGAGTGCGCCACCTGGTGGAAAAGGGGGGAGAAATCGGTAAGACTTTTGGAAGTAGTAACTTTTACTCGGCTGCATTCATTTGATCAAGAAAATTACAGAAAACAGTAATATTGTGGAATATTATTACAATTCTAAATAATTGTTTTCCATTTTAATGTATTTTAAGTGTAATTTTTTTCTTGTGATGGTAAAGCTGAATTTTCAGCCTCATTACTCTAGTCTTCAGCATCACATGATCCTTTAGAAATCATTCTAATATATTGATTGGACCCAATAACGACTTAAAGCAACAATATCACTAAAAAAAAGTGATTGCGGAGAGAAAAAAAAAAGTTCAAACTTGAAGAATGGGGTTTACTTACGAGCGAGTTCTCTGTGTGGGTGGACCAGACTGTGTCTTCTGAACTTGTGCATGAACCTATTTTGGAAAAAAAAAGTAGATTTTTATGAGACTTGAGTTTTAATTCATAATTAAAAAGTGTATTTTAATCACATTTCCATATGAACATCCTGTCAGTTAAAAACAAAACCCAAAAAACAACCAAGAACTACAATTCTGAACTCACCGATTCGATGAGACTTTGATTCGGTGAGTTTATTCAGTGAAGGATTTGATAGACTGATTCATTAAAAAAAAAAAACGGACTCACTATCAAACTACCTAGTAACAGATTGCTGACATGCTAATACACAAACCAAGAATGCAAGGACCAGTTTCTAGTTTCACAGTGAGTGTGACCCAGTCATAAGAGCCAATGTGTAACAAACTTAAGCTGACATGTGCAAAGAAGCTGCACATTTTGTGAACACATTTGTATAAATGCATAATCACACAGCAACTATATTAAGCACTTGTCCTTAAACATGTGAACTATGTTACTCATTTAGGTGAAACAAAAGGCTCTTTAAAATTTGAAGAGGAGGTCACATGATCAGAAACCATTTATTCAGCCTTTTGCCAGAAGGAATTTTTCCATGCATGCACTAGTGACAACAAATGATAAAGTTAACCGCTTCTGTGCTGCTCTGAGCCGGAAGGTAATTTGCCTCTTACTTTCAGTCCTCTTCTGAAGAGGAAGGTGGCCTGTCGTGCTTCTCTGTGTGTTTGCTGGGCAGATTGAGCATTCCTGTAGAAAGCAGATGATCAACAGAAGACAAACATGGTAATCAATAAGAACTCAGCCGGAGAAACCTTTCTCTATTTACAGATATGATAAGACATGAACGGGCTAGAGACGAATGTACAATTTCCCATGAAAACCATCCCAACAGGGCTAATATATAAGAAAATTATAATAGACTTGCAATAGTGAATCAGGGTAAAACAAAATCATGTTTTGGAAGGATTGATGATGTATTGACAGATTTAAATTGTTAATTTTGAGGGGAAAAAAAGACGTTTATGATGTACTACATATTTTTGGTAAACTCAAGATGTGCCTTTTCACATGGACTTGTGGCTTCTTTTGTAACATGTTTTCACGTCTGCTTTCATAAGGCACTGCACATATCAACCACACGGCTTTCAACTTTCTCTTAGATATATATATAAAAAAAAATTTTTAAAAAAAAAGTAATCTCACCATTTTCTGCGAAGCTGAAAGGGTCTGTGAGGAACTGGGCCCTGAGGTTTCTGGGAGTCCATCTGTCTGTTTGGTCTCCTCTGAAACGGCATCTGTCGCCGCTGGGTGTGACGCCGCTGGACAAATGGCTGAAACCTCTGAGACAAGTGAAAACAAGAACATCTAAATTCATTCACACATGCATGACAACAAAAAACACCTTTTAAGCCCAAAGTTTGACCATCCAGAAACTAATTCCCATCACCACCCTTCAGCGCAAGATCGTTTTCCACACCTGGTTAAAAGCTGCATTGTTGGGCATGGGTCTGTTCAGCGCTGGTCTGTTCTGGGCAGGTCTGTTCTGGGCAGGTCGGTTCTGGGCAGGTCGGTTCTGGGCAGGTCGGTTGAGTGGGCTGATCCCTTTAAAAAGAGCAGCATTTTTTCTCGCTGCTAAACCAGTGATGACGCCCTGCCCACGACGCCTGGCCACCGCGGGCGGAAGCTTGCGGTTTTGACCAAAACGTTTGTTCACAACACCTCCAACAACTGCAAAAACAAAAGTTGCAAATGCTCAGTCAGATTTGACAGAACTGATTTGCATACTATAAAACATATCATACATATCATCATACATATCACTAAAGTAAAAGAATGTGTTATATTGTGGCTGTTGGTCAAATTTGTAATCCTAAATGCCAATCAGAAAACAAACTTTTTAAAAAGAGGGAGATATTATGGAATCTTGATCCCTCAACAGGATATAAGGTACATTTCAGACTTCATTTCTAGCAATTATGAGGATTTTATATTCCGCGGCGGAAACAAGCTTCCATAAAATAAATTATACAATTCGATGGGCTCTATAATAAATCAATAAAATGAAGATAGTGTCACATTCTGACCTCTTTTAAATGGCACTCCGGGTCTTGACACAGTTTTCTTCCCCTGGGTGAAGCGGCCTTTCACAGGGAGTCTGTGCTTTGCCTTCTGGGACTGGACTTGTTTCTGCTGCTTATTCAGCCTGATAATATCATCTGTGGAATAAGAATGCAATTAATATGAGCAAAGTAAACTATATAAAATCACATCATGCAAAGTGTTGGGTTGTTCAATTAAACACTAAAAATAACAGTAAGCAGCACATATATTTACAAAAACACAATTATGATACATGAAGTTGAATTCAATAAAATATTAATTGCATATGTATTGAAAACACACTACTTAACATTCAAGTTAAATTTTACTCAGGAATTATGTAGCTAATCGCAGTCAAGCTATCACTCTAAAAGTGGTTATGATACAATACAATATTGATAAAGGTGTAACGTTATTACATTCCGATAACAAGTGATTGCTGCTATGTTAACGCCAAATCAAGCTGTGATAAATAAAACGTAAAATATCAAAATGCTAAACAGCTAACCTAAACACGCTAGGCTAGTTTTAACTTTGGCATTACCTAAAGACATGTCAACCTTATCGGGACCATCTGTACTTCCACCGCCAAACGATTGAAAACTAGATTTGCTCATTATGCCGCTCGCTCGATGTTAGATACGAAGAAACAAACTGCACACTTCCTTCACGATCCAAATCGCTCAAGTGAACAAACTGAGCCTAGCAAATTAGCCAGCTTTCACTGAGCGCTTCAAAGCTTCTGCGCCTGCGCCAGCCTACGCACTTAAAGCTGAGGCTTTCGGGAAATGGAGTATATTCAAGGACTTGTTTCAGTTCTCATGTAGAAGCATAGTGGTTGGATAATGCAGATGCGTAAGCCCCGCCCCTTGAAAGTCATTGGCCAATGGGCGGTCGGTGTTACAAAACCATCTACTACACGTGAGTGAAGGTTGCAGGCTACAGAAATTGACGTTTGTTTTCATTTGTTCGGTTTTTATTTTCGTAATGCACCGTCCACCACATGCAAATTACCTTGCTGTTTGTATCTGACGTCTTTCTGTATGTATGTGTAGTTTGTTTTCTACGTGCTTGTCCATCAGATACAGCAGAAGAGCGCTGCTCCTCCGAGCCATCAGCGACCCAAACACAACTCCACTACATTACATCAGCAGCATGTCTGCAAACAAGCGCAGCCTGAAGCGCCAGAGAGAGCCCGCGAGCGCCGGTGTGGAACAGCCGAAGCCCGCGGGAGAGAGAGGGAGAGAGTCCGGTGGGAAACAGCCGAAGCCCGCAGGAGAGAGAGGGAGAGAGTCCGGTGGGAAACAGCCGAAGCCCGCAGGAGAGAGAGGGAGAGAGTCCGGTGGGAAACAGCCGAAGCCCGCAGGAGAGAGAGGGAGAGAGTCCGGTGGGAAACAGCCGAAGCCCGCAGGAGAGAGAGGGAGAGAGTCCGGCTGGCTGCTCAAGGAGGTGTCTGAACTCCGCAGAGCAGCGCAGGGGTGCGAGTTCAACAAAAAGCGCCTCCGCTACCTATCAAGCACCCAGAAAACCAAACAGGGCTCCAATGGGGTCCTCTACTGGATGTCTCGCGACCAAAGAGTCCAAGGTAAAACAGACAGAGAAAGAGAAAGTTGCTCAGTATAATTCAGTTACACTAGTGCCGTTCAAAAGATAGCGGTCTAATGTTTTTGAAAGTCTCTTATGCTCACGAAGGCCTTTATTTGACCAAAGTACAGTAAAACAGTAATGTTAAATATTATTACAATCTAAAAGAACTGTTTTATGTTTTAATGTGTATTCCTGTGATGGTAAAGCTGAATTTTCAGCATCATTACTCCAGTCTTCAGTGTCACATGATCCTTCAAAAATCATTCTAATATGATGATTTGCTGCTCAAGAAACATTTATTATTATTGTCTATTTTGTGCTGCTTAGAATAAAATCATGGTTTCCAGAAAATTATTAAGAAGTTAATTTAAAATAGAAATATTTTAGTGTCACTTTTGATCAGTTTATTGCATCTTTGCTGAAAAAAAGTATTAATTTCTTTCAAAATGTACGCTTCTGCTGTTTGTGTTGCAGATAACTGGGCGCTGATCTACGCTCAGCAGCTGGCCTTGGCTGAGAAACGTCCTCTGCACATCTGCTTCTGCCTGGTACCTCGGTTTCTGGATGCAGCTTACAGACAGTACGCCTTTATGCTTAAAGGACTGCAAGAAGTGGCAAAGGTACAAATTATTGCATCATGACCTAGGGTCTATTCACACTAGGAAAGTCTGCTAGTTCACTTGCTTTGGTCCGGACCAAATACAATGTTGATTTTTTTTTGCTTGGTGTGGTTGCCTTTCACACTAAACCAAAAATTGTAAACAAAAGTTTTAAAACCACACGTGTGCTAAGGTTATCCATTCATTGGGCAGAAATTCAACCCGTACCAGAGTTTGTTTGGAACCGGACCTCTTCGGCTGGGTCTCGGTAAGGTTGTTTGGTCCGCATCCGAGTGCGATTGTTGTATTTGTTTGTACTTGAGTTTAATTCAATCAAACCAAAAAAGACAGGTGTGAATTCACCCTAAATTAGTCATCATTTAGGCCTGGCATGGGACTGGCCGGTGTTTTCTGATTGGCTTGGGACACATACCTAGGTAGTACGGAGATTTAATGTGTGGTATTTTAATCAAATGTAATGTAATGTCTCTTGTTACAGGAATGTAAAAACCTGGATATTCAGTTCCATCTGCTGTCAGGAGAACCTGGGCAAAATCTGCCAACCTTTGTTAAAAAATGTAACTTTGGTGCAGTCGTTACTGACTTTAACCCTCTCAGGATCCCCCTCCAGTGGATTGAGGCCGTTAAGAAACACCTTCCGTCTGACATCCCTTTCATTCAGGTGTGCTTTATTGTCTTGTGCACTTGCATGCCGTCCGTGTCATCATCACTACTGTAATGTTCATTTCTCCCAGTACACACTGAATTGAAACCATGTTACTTTTTCTTCCTACTTTAAATCCAGGTTGATGCACATAATGTGGTGCCGTGCTGGGAAGCATCCGAGAAGCTGGAATATGGAGCCAGGACAATACGGGGCAAGATCACTAAACTTCTCCCAGAATTCCTCACAGAGATTCCGCTTGTGGACACGCATCCACACGCCGCTTCTCAAACAGCAAAGGTTTGATGAAGAATTGTATAGTAGTTGTAGCAGAGATGTGATTTTTCCATATTTATGTGAATTTCTGTATTTTCTGACACGAATTATGACCTATGTGAATTGCGTAAATCGGAGGAAAAAATAGCTACGTTTTCAAATGCGTAAAAATACATGTATTTGATAAATGTGAAATACATGTAGTAGTAGTTATAATAATAATAATTATGATTATTATTTAATATTTTTTTATAATTTAAATAATACAAATATTATTTTGAATAATAATAAATATTATTGTTAACTAGTGTTACTGATTATTATTACTGTAGTCAATATTTGACGTGGATCAAAAAAGTTCATCAAAGTTATCCTAAGACAAAATTCATGTAGAACTTTGATGAAAGGTTTTGATCCACTTCAAATGCTGACTACTGTATTATTAATGCAGTTATTATGAATAATAATTATTTTAATAACAACAATATTAAGAATAACAACAACAATAATCATTTATAATTTTTATATATAATATATAATTATTTATTTTATACTAAAATATAAACTGGTAATATAATCTTTAATTTGTGTAATTATAATTTATATAATATTATGAATTAAATTATTATTATTATTATTAAAATATATTTCTTTATTGATTTCATTTTTATCATTTATTGATTTTCATTGTTATTGTTATTGTTGTTAATTAGTGTTACTAATTATTATTATTAATTATTAATATTATTACAATATTAGTTAAAATAGTGGAAATACATTCTTTGATTTGTTTAATTACATTATAAATATAATTATTATTAATAATTAAACTGATATTAATAACACCACATATTATATATACAGTATATATACATACAGTATATATATATATATATATATATATATATATATATATATATATATATATATATATATATATATATATATATATATATATATATATATATATATATATATAAACAATAGTAACAATAATATTTTTTTTATATTGTTGTTACTGTTGTTGTTGTAATACCAGTAGTTAAACTGAATGGGGAAATCAGGTTTTCCTTTTTTGTGTGTGTGTGTGTGTGTGTGTGTGTGTGTGTGTGTGTGTGTGTGTGTGAATTGTTTATTGTTGCCATTCTCAAATGCATGATGACAGTAAATCCTCATTCTACTATCAGGGTGTTTCCCATCTTCTTCATGTCAAAATCCCTGTGTGTTCCAGCCGATAGACTGGGAGGAGGTGCTGTCGTCTCTTGAGGTGGACCGTGGTGTTGGCGAGGTGGCCTGGGCTCAGCCTGGCACCTCTGCTGGCATGGCCATGTTGGAGTCCTTCATTGATCAACGCCTGCGTTTGTTTGCTACCCACAGGAACAATCCCAACTGTGACGCCCTCAGCCATCTCTCCCCCTGGCTCCACACCGGTCAGTCTGTGTGTGTTTTGTTTTGTTTATGCAATAAAAAAGTAAATGGCTACCAATGTCATCTAGATGCAGTTAAGAGGTTATAATGATTGTGTATGGTATGTTTTCTCCTGAAGGTCAGCTGTCTGCTCAGCGTGTCGTGAGGCAGGTCAAGCGAGAAAAGAACGCCAGCGAGTCCGTGGCGTCTTTTACTGAGGAACTGGTGGTGCGCAGGGAGCTCGCTGACAACTTCTGCTTCTACAACCACAAATATGATGATATTTCAGGTGAGTGCTGCTCCGTCACACAGATATCAAGATTGTCTTGGCCTTTGTTTAAATACTTCTCTGCACAGGTGCGTACGATTGGGCGAAGAAGACTTTGCATGAGCACTCTAAGGACAGCAGACAGTACCTTTACACAAAAGAGCAGCTGGAGGACTGCAAGACCCACGATCAGCTGTGGAACGCCGCTCAGGTAACTCATCAGTTTTACTCGACACTTTAATTTACCTTTTTTGCTTGTTTTATAATCACTGTTGTAATGGCTCAACCTGTGAATGCTGTAGCGTCAGCTGGTGTCAGAAGGGAAGATGCATGGGTTCCTGCGCATGTACTGGGCAAAGAAGATCCTGGAATGGACTGCATCCCCTGAAGAAGCCCTCTCGATCGCTATATATCTGAATGACCGTTTATCTTTAGACGGCTGTGATCCCAATGGATACGTGGGTGAGAGACATAATGATGTTTTGCTTGCTCTAGCGGCATCAAATATGGTCTTACAATAAATTACAAAGGCATTAATGCTAAGAATATGGAAATGTTCAAAGGTTTGGGGGCAGGTTTTTTTTTAGCAAGGGCACATTAAATTAATCAAAACCTACAGTAAAGACTTTTAATATGTCACAAAAGATTTTTATTTCAAATAAATGCTGTTTTTTTTACTTTCTATATCAAAGAATTCTTAAAACAGTTAAGAAAAGTATCACGTTTTCCACTTAAATATTAAGCAGCACAACTGTTTTTAACATTACTAATATTAATAAATGTTTCTTGAGCAGGAAATCATTATTAGAATGATTTCTGAAGGATCATGTGACATGGAAGACTGGAGTAATGATGATAAAAATTCAGCTTTGCGTCACAGGAATAAAAAATATTTTTAAATACATGAAAAAAATGACAACAGTATTTTAAATTATAATAATATTTCACAGTATTACAGTTTTTACTGTATTTTTGATTAAATAAATGCAACCTTGATGAGCATTAGAGACGTCTCACATTTTTAAACTGTGTCATTAGTCTTGCCGAAATGTCTTCATACGTAATTATGTAATTGAATTGTTCTTTAATATTCTTCACAGGATGCATGTGGTCCATCTGTGGCATCCATGACCAGGGCTGGGCAGAGAGGCCCATCTTTGGGAAAATTCGCTTTATGAATTATGCCGGCTGCAAGAGGAAGTTTGATGTGGCGCAGTTCGAGAGGAAGTACGCTGCTATAAAGGAGATCTCCAAAAAAGACACCAAGACATCTGTGTAGTTTAATTCTAGTCAAAATTCTGCTTCGTACTTGTTTTTCTGGCAGACATTTTCTCTCTAGTGAGGTGAAGTTTATTAATAAGATGCTATATTTGCTATTTGGTTTGGTGGTTTAAAGGCTAATGTCTGTTTTTAAGTCTTGTGTTTACATGTACTATAATTCTGATCAGTGGACCTACAACTTGACTTCAGAAATGCAGTGTATAGACATTGTACTGGTTTTGTATCGGTTTTCTGCCTTTTTATAGTGGTGGAAGAATAGTTCCACCCAAAAATAAAACATTATTTTTTTCTTACAAATATCTCTTGTATTGTGCCTGTTAAGCTCACATTTAGCATCTGAAACAGTGGTTATCAACACACGTCTCACTAGGGGGCCTCAGCGCACTTCTAAGAGGGCCACAGGATGCCTTCAAATTATTTAAATGATTTAGATTAAAATAATCTAACTTAAAAAAAAATCCAAGATGCACAGTAAACTGAATATTTCTTTTTCTTTAAATAATTTTTTTAAACAACAAAATGCCAGGAGAGCAATTTCTCTAAATATGTATTAGCTACATACGTTTTTAAAATATAATCTTGTGTTGTTTCATTTCATTATTTTGCCAGTCTGAAATGAAGGTATTTGTAATAAGACAAGGGGATAATTTAAATGGATAAATTATTCTCACAATATATCCATTCAGATAATTTTTTTCCGAATTACAATCTTGATTTAACTATCTTAAATGGAATGTCAGATAGAGATATATTTCATAGCATGTTATAAAAATGAAGAAGAAACAATGGTCAAAAAGAAACTCCATGTAACTGATATAAACATTTTAATACGATAGGAGTGACAATGACAGCTTTTCCATGAGTTTTAATGGAGCAAGCAGTTAAAATGCTAGTTCTGATACTTATTTTATACATATTTTGTTAACACTTTACAATAAGGTCTCATTTATTAACATTAGTTAATGCATTAACTATATGAACTAACAATGAGTAATTGCCTATATAGCATTTATTAACATTTGTTAATTAAGGCTACTGTTTTTAATGTATTTTTGACTAAATAAATGCAGTAAAATAAAATATATTTAGTTCAAAACATTAACTGTAACCAGAACTGTTACAACTTTCAATCTTAGTAATGTGTTGGTAAATGTTGAGATTAACATTTAGTAAGATTAATAAATACTGTAAAAGTATTGTTCATTGCTAGTTTATTGCAACTAATGCTAACAAATGAAACATTTGTGAAGTGTTACCCATATTCTTAGAAAGTGTTTCAGCCAAAAGCTCCTGAAGTTAAACTGAAATGAATAGAAACTAGTATTTACAGGAATAAATAAGAAGTATTTAAAAAAAAACATATAGGCTGCCATGTTGGAATACAAGTGAATTGATATTTATTTAATAAAAAGGCAAATGACATCGAAAACAATATGAAAAAGCATGTACAAATAGGAATTAAACAACGGCCTATGAAATCAACTATAATGACACATGATTCAAAGCATTTTGTACTTGCCCAGATTTGGGTATTTTGAATATTTAGTTTCCCCTACAATATATATACATTATTTAGCATATTATGCAATTGGCAAAGTCTCTGGGGATTATAATCAGTGAAATACAAGCACCTTCTTTATCATCTTAGATTTGACAGCTGATGTATTAGGCTCTGTGTAGAAGCATATTGATATATCGTAAAGTAAACCGGTGAAGGTCTCAGTCCAACCTTTGAGTAAAGACACGTTACCTCATTCACAACAATTTACATATAGACATCTGCCAAATCAAAACCACAATCTATCGCTATAAATTAATCTATAGCTCATTTTTGGTAAATCGTTCATTTATAGAATATTTTGAATTTTTCACATTCACTATGATTAACACATTCCTACAGAACAGAAGTTGTAGAACACAACTTATAAGAAATATAAGCATGTGTAATGAAAACTGTCTAACATAACCCCACCACATTACCACAGTGTTGCAAAATCTACCGTCATCATTACATTCCAAAGTCTAAAAAAATGTAAAGTAGATTATTATCAGTAAAAATGATGGGAATCTTACTTAGTTACTGGAATCATTCAAGATTTACAATTGCGATTACAAATCCACACTCTGCGTCATATGCAACTGCATTTTACAAGACCTGATTTATTATTTTACAAGGATTTATTCAATTGATAAAAAAATGACATTTATAGACAATGTTAAAAAATGTCTATTTCAAATATATATAAAGTTCTGCATGGCTCGGGCTTCTTAACTCTGCTTGCAATCGCATCATCTCTAGGGCACAGCTGATTGGTTCCTGCTGTATCTTTAGCCAATGAGTGCAGTGCGCTTTCAGAAACCCTCCACCTTCCCCAGCTCCACCTGTATAGATCTGCTACAGGTAATTCATGTACGCTATATTGTACTTCGTCTAGCAACTGGTCACTCCACAGTGTTCCAGTGGTGAGTGAAAGCCGAGCACATTTGCCTGGAGCCAGCAGCCGATTTATTGGAAGTCAGAGTCTCAATGTTTTTCAGTGGGAAATGGGCAATCTCACTCCGCTCCACTCGTAGGCTATACGTCGTGGACCCTATGGTGGACCCAGTCCGGCTTTCAGTCTTTGTGCTGTTGCCTGGTGACACGCAAAACTTGATGCGTTGGCTTCCTTTGGAACTATTTTCGTTGGCGGAGAAGAAATATACGCACTAACTGACCAAATTCTTTCAAAGTTATATTTGTGGGCTTCTATTAGACAGGACAGTAGGAGGAGAGACAGGAAACATTGAGGAAGGAAAAGGACCGTGAGCCAAGACTCGAACTACAAATTCTTTGCGAAAAACTACAGTAAGTTACTCGATATAAATAACTCTTTTTTTTTTTACATTAAAGCAGATTAAATTTGATGACGTCACAAAGTGAGTTTACATACATAATAAAACACTGATAACATTAATAAATCTGCTTCTTCAAAAAATTCAGCAATGCAAGAATATATATGTGTTAAATGAGATTTGATATTATACTGTTTTGTAATCTAGTTTTTCAAAACATTTGGGCCTAGAAATACTTGTTGTCGTTGTTGATGAAAGAAATTAATAGCCTACATTTATTCAGCAAGGATGTATTAAATTGATTAAACGTCAGTACATGCATAATGTTAGGAAAATATCTCCATTTCCAATAAATTCTGTTCTTTTGAACGTTCTATGTATCAAATAATCCTGGAAAAAGGTTTCCACAATAAATATTAAGCAGCACAACTGTTTTTAACCATATTAATAATATTTTTTTTTTATCAGCAAATCATATTAGTTTGATTTCTGAAGGATCATGTGACACTGAAGACTGGAGTAATTATTATAAGTTATAATAATTATAATAATAATTATTATCTGTTTATTATAAGTAAATTATTATACACAGTTAACAGTTAAATTGTAATAATATTTTATTGTACTGTTAATCTTATTATATGTTTATGTTTAGTAATGTTTAATCTTACTGTTTTTTTATCAAACTACAATACAGCCTTGGTGAACATAAGAGACTTCTTTTAAAAACACAAAAAAATCGAACCCCAAATCTTGAACGATAATGTACATGACTTTTCATGCCATCAGGTTATTAGTCATAGTCAATGTAAGTGATTTGGCGTTTGAATGCGTTTACTAATGTTATTGCTGCAGACTATATATTGAATACTTTGACAGCGCAAATGATATAGTATTTGGATCAAATAACTTGAACAGAATCCCCTGTATTTTCTAGAGAGTCTGTGGCAGGCCACGAGGGTTGAATTTTACAGAAAATGAGACAGAATTGGAGGCAGAAAAAGAGGCAGAAACAACACTACGTAATGTGACCTTACTTATTGAGAGCTGACGATGGTCTTTTTGACACACCACCTCACGGAACATTTCTCTGAAGCGTGAAGACATGAGGTTATAGAGGATGGGATTGACCACTGAACTCAAGTAGAAGAAGACACCAGAAAGAAGATGCACATACTCAAAGACATGGTGTTTCTCTGCAGTCCAGTCATTAATGTAGCTCCACATGACACGATCAATGTGAAAAGGAGCCCAGCAGATTCCAAACACAATCACCAATGCACCTGTGAGATGTTAAAACAGAGAAAGCATTAAGTATTAGAAAGTATTATTATATTTAAATTATATTACATTACATTGTATTATAATGTGGCTCTCAAACGCTAGTGTATCATCTTAGTTAATGCGATGAACTTTACCTGCATGGAAAAAAGTAAAATTTACTTAATTTTTCGTTTCACGTTTTTGCACGCTTGTTTTTTAGTAAATTTCACATTATGGAATTTAGTAAAATCTACTTAACCGAGTTAAGTTAAATTAACACAGAAAATAAGTAACTTTAAAGCAAGACTATGTAACATTTTTTACCTTAAACTAATTTTTCCAAAATCTTATCAGTGGTTCATCAAGTCGTAACAGGGTGAAAGGCACGTCTGCCATAGCCTGACGGGGTCTGTATCGCTTTTACTGGCACTATGTAACTTCGGGTTTCGGGTAGGAACCCGTGCACAAAAAAGAACTACAAAATTCGACTGTAGTCATTATTTCGTTTTTCTTCATTTCTGATGTCGCAATACATCATCCTTTCATGAAATCATGTAACATACTCTACCTTGTCTGTGGACATCGTTCATTCTAAAGCCGGTGCTGGATAAACAGCGAGCGTGCGTGCGACGGTAGACTAAATTATTTACGACAGCGGCAATGGACAATTTCGTTTCCAACCAGTAGGGCGACCGAAGAGGAAAAGTTACATGGTGTTGCTTTAACTTGACCAGTTAAAGTTGGAGTAATTTCATTTTCAAGTTTACTTTGCAAAATTTTGCTCCAGTACATTTTGCTCAAACAATATAATAGTACATTAAGCATGCTTTTACATGCGTTTACATGGATTTTGAGTATGAATGTGTCATTTTGAGTAGCAACTGAAAAAACAGATGGAAAACTGACAAATGCAACATTATTAATTATTCATGCCCCATTGCATGATGGGAAACCCAGTATCAGAAAGTTGAGTATTCAAATGAGTACTAATGAATTGACTTGTTTTTTAAATTCTTGCCTGAACTTATTCAGTAGATATGACGTTTTTTTTTCTGTAGTATATTTACTTCACCAAATAATAATTTGTATCAGTGTGTGTGAATTGACTTATATACATCCCCTAAAAATCACCAAAACACCAGTTAATACGGAAAGTGACGTTAGTTCTGAGAAAGTTTCTAGCATCAATTGTTTGCACTATTTTCATTTATAATGCAATGACATTCGCACATTTTAAGTGTCCTGATACACTTATAATGTGTTTAAATCTATAAAACAAACTGTTACTCTTGGCACGCGTCTGTGCTACTGACAGTATTTATGTTCAGATCTGGAGTATTTTGTTATATGTCACTATCAAAGTATATGTTGAAATTTTTTGAGGAAGGCCACACAGAGTAAGTGCTGACCAGCTATTACAATAAGCCAGATGTAGACTGACACTATTCCTAAATCAGATCCACTTTGTATTTACAATAACATGACAAGAGGCTGATAAAGCACAGATGAGTATTTTCTGTTTATCAGGACAAATTATTCTCAACAAAGCTCCATGAGGTTTCTTCAACTATAAAACCCTTCGCACAGGACAAGAATGTGCCATGACTAAAAGAGCAGGATTTGACTATTTCTTTCTTTGAAAAAAAGAAATATTTAGAAAAGCATACTTGAGTTTTTCAGTTTGAAAAATGAATTCTGGAACTTTCTTATTAACAATCTTTCACTGCCAACACTGATGAATTTTGTGATTAGTGTCAGTGTTGTGAACATCAGTGTTAGGGAAAGTTACTTTCAAAGTAACGTGTTACAATATTGCGTTACTTCCTAAAAAAAATGTTAACAATTTTTTTTACTTTTTATGGAAAGTAATGTTATGTTACTTTTGAATTAACTTTTCTCACACAGGAGAAGTTCAACACTCTTACTTCAGCAATAAAAACAAAACAAAAACTAAACAAATGTGATGTTAACTAAAGTCATTTTTGCATATTGGTATGGTTGCATTGGATCATTTAAGGTCAGTAGCAAAGATATTGGGTAATAAAGTGAGATACATAAAGTAGCCTATATATATATCTGTGCTATTTATGTTACAGATTTGCGTAATATTCTGACATTGACAGAGCTCAATAACCATCATGTTTACACACAACACCTCTGCATCTTACTCATGATTTCTCTCAACATGTGGACAGGAGAGCTGTCAGTCAATAAATATATATATAATTTTGTTTAAACTTAATGGGTTACTTTACTAGTGACTTGGGGAAAAAAGTAATCTGATTACTTTATCTCACAATACCTGTAATGAGTTTACCCCCAACACTGAATAACATTGACTGGACAAGTATGTATGATAAACCTGCTAAATAAATTGACATTAAATATTTAAAGGAAAAGATGTGCTATATAAATAGGTCAAAAGCAATCAAGTGAAAATACTTTTTAAGTTATTTACGTCAAACCTTGCATGATGCGTCTTGACGCTATATTATCTAACCCAAATTCAAGTGTAAGATGTTCCTCAACCCAGGGTTAAAAGTGACTTCAAAATTGACCCTGTTACCTACCTAATACATATCCCTGGACTTATTGTGATTATTTCATCGCTGCAATATTCCAAATCATTTTTTTTGTCTTTCTAATATTTAACCAAAATGTAATACTTGCATTTTTGACACAAAGGCCATCAACAATATTCAAATATTATAAAGATGGAGGATAATGATTTTTTTATTGCTTAAAATGTACACCCAATAAAATATTTTAGAGCTTGGCATATCTAGAACACTGCATATAACATGTATGAAAATGCCCATGGTGCTATGCGATTTTATTAATTTACACTGTAAATATAAAAATATGTTTAAGTCATTTAAACTTAAATAAAAATTAACTGACTTTAAAAAATAAGTTGAATCTTGTATAAAAGAAAATTACTTATTTTGATGAGTTAAAGCAATGTTAAAACATATGTTGTGATAGCTTACTGATCATATAATTTTTCACAGTGAACATTGTTGACTTTTTCAGGTATAGAAATCACACTTTTAAAACTAATGCTACCTTATACATCTAGCTTTTCCAATAGTGTGGGAACTTTGGTTCCTCAAAATAGTTTCTGAACTAAATTAAAATAACAAATACCATGGCTTTAGCTCATTTTAATGACGCCCCCTTGTGGGCCCTGGCCTTCAGGTTGAGAATAAGTGATTATACCAACAAACATAATTGAGTTATATAAGGCCCTATAAGTAGCACCTTAAGGTAACATTTACAAGTTTACACTTTTTACACTTTACTTATCCTTTCCTACTTAATCCCAATTTTTCATCATCCAATCAAGCCCAAATATATAAAATACTAATTAAAGTTCCCTAGATTTTGTTTCAGAATAAATATCCTTTTACATTTGGAAACATGTCACATTATGAAAACTGTGAATGCTGATTGAATCTAACTGTTACTGGCATACAGATACCAACAGCAGAGGTAAGCACTGGAACGGGACTCACAGAGCATTTTTGTGACTTGCCGATGACGTGCCCTCTGATTCACCCCATCCTGATTGAGCCCAATTTTAGAATCGAAACACTCCCTTTCCCGATGCAGCTGCAGGCCGATCAGCACATACAGCACACTGATGGTCAGCATCGGCAGTACGAAGAACAGCAGCGCTGTCACTTGCACTAGCAAGTTGTAGATCCATCTATCATGCACCACGGTACACACCCCCGAATCTGGGAATGTGAGTCCAAAACGGGGCCTTAACGTCTCCACGCCATGCAGACTGGTATTGGGCAAGGCACACAACAGAGAGACGGCCCATAACACGAGGATAACGCGCTTGGCGTGAGCATGCGTGGCCATGTGTTTGGCTTGCAGGGGATGCACCACTGCTCTGTACCGCTCAGCGCTCAAAGCGGTCACGTTGAGCACAGAGGCAAAGCAGACCGTCTCAAACAGGCAGGTTTTGAAGTAGCAGCCAGCGACGCCAAACAGAAAAGGATAGTTGCTCCAGAGCTCGTAAAGCTCCAGAGGGAGGCCGAGCAAGAGCACGAGGAGGTCAGAAATGGCCAAGCTGAACAGGTAGTAGTTTGTCGTTGTGCGCATTACACGGTGACGGGCGATGACAATACAAGTCAGACCGTTGCCCAGCACGCCAACTAGGAAGATGAGCAGGTAGGTGACACACATAGGCAGGAAGAAGGGTGAACGGCAAGGGCCGAGGTACTTCTCCAGGTAAGCGCCGAGGCTCAGACAGAGGTCTGACTGGTTCACTGTTCTGTTTTGACATTCTTCCTCTTTGGCGGAGCACCATGATGCATTCACAGCCGCGTAGAGGGAGTCTGGAGAGGAGCAGTTGAACTGGATCATTGGTTACAGGAGGAAATCACCTGCAGAGGTTACAACAAAAACACAGGGTTAACCTCTTCAGACCTCATTGTTTTTCACTGAGCAAATGTTTTAACCTTCTTCATGATATTTGAAGTCGAAGTCCACAGTAGTCAATTGTCGAGTTCACGCGCGCGATCGTTGGTAACTAGATAACTATGGATCGCGCACGCAAACTCGACAATCGACTACTATATGGACTTCGACCGAAAACAGGAAGTAAATACAGGTATGTGAGCTGGCTGAATAAACAATTTTTATTCATATCTTTCACATCTACTGCAGTCAGATTGACCGTGTTCACTCTGAATAAAACCACTCACATGGCTGTGCACTTGTAATGACACATCAAGGATGTTAAGAGGCTAAAAGCAGGTTTAAAACTTGCCCCGTTTAAGTCAACAGTGTGCGAATTGTAAAAAGAGGATAACGCGGTGTAGGAAACACCGATTTTTGTCGTTGTTCTCTGTACTGACAGCACTTCAAATTTACAAAAAAATGAGCTCAATGTTAAAATTGACCGGAGTTCTCCTTTAATAAATGATTCATTATATATTATTAAATATAATAGTTGTAATCAAAATTATTCAACCCCCATTGCAAATCAGGTTTATTGGCAAAATGTACAGACTTTCAGCTGTTTGCAATGAACCAATCAAACAAAAGTAATTGAAATAGCACAACACAACAAATGTTTCAAGTGTTTTCCCCAAATTCAACTAAAAAATTTACTTTAAGGACTTTTGCTGTATCAAAATGATTCAACCCCTTCACGGCAAGCATCTTCTGTTGTTTTTATGACCTGCTGCAATTGAGATGTATAACCAGACACCAGCAGCGTTTCTGAGGAATCTTAGCCTATTCCTCATGAGCAATGGCCTTCAGTCCAGTAATATTCTTGTGTTTACCCACTGCAACCGCCTTCTTCAAATCCCACCAGAGATTTTCTATGGGGTTCGAGTCAGGTGACTGTGACTGTGATGGTCACTGTAGAATCTTCCAGGACTACTTCTGCAACCCAGCCTTGGTGGAATTTAAGGTATGATTGGGTTCATTGTCCTGTTGGAGAGTCAACTGATGCCCAAGCTTCAGCTTCCTCACTGACAGCATGAAGTATTCTCCTAGGATTTCCCGATACTTCAATAAATCCATCTTACCTTCCCCACGCTGCATGTTTCCATGCAAAGCAGCCGCAGAGCATCACCGAGCCCCACCATGCGTAATTGTAAACAGAGTGTTCTTTTCAGCATATGCTTCATTCTTCTTCCTCCTGATATACCGCTGGTCCATAGGGCTGAAAAGTTCCAGTTTTGTTTCATCGCTCCACAGAACAGAATCCAAAAACCTCTGTGACTTATTTATATGATTTTTAGCACTTTTCTTGTGCTTTTGGGTCAGTAGTGGTGTACGTCTTGGAGCTTTGGCATGCGCTGAGTGCATTAGCCGTTGATAGCTTCCCTTTTCTGCCCCATCCAACCACTGTTCCTTTAACTTTAATCTAGCGAACTAGCTTCAAATAGTGTCTCTAGGAACATTTAGTGCCTTCACTATTTTTTGTCTCCTGTTCCTTGCTTGTGAAGGGCGATGATATCTTCTCTTTACTTTTTGGACCATTATTTTGACTTATTTCTAACATGCAGTCAAACATGACACTCAACAAACCTAGCTAGTTCAGATATTTCATGTGTTCTAGCTCAAGCACACCTGGTGCAACTAATGAAGCCCTTGATTAGTTCCATCAGGTGTGCTTGTAACAACACCTGTTTTGCAGATGTGTGCTGTTGTGATGGATTATATTCAGGGGGTTGAATCATTTTGAGTCTGCAGAAGTCATTAAAAGTTGCATTTTCAGTTGAATTTGGGGAAACCACTGAGCTATTTAAATTATTAATTTGTCCATTGCAAACAGCTGAAAGTCTGTCAATTTTGCCAATAAACCTGATTTGCAATGGGGTTTGAATAATTTTGATTACAACTGTATGACACACACATTGTTTATATATTTAATATTATTATTTATATTCCATTTCATATCCACCTCTAAAAGTCTACCATTTGATTGCGAGGTAGTCAGTTTATGTGAACATAAAACACTGTAAATTGCTAGAGTTTCTCAGGGTCAGTCAGACCCCAGTCCTGCGTGTCTTTGGAGTAAATACCATTGTTCGACAGCATGTACGCCACAGCTGTGCCATAGTGTCGACCACTCTGACTGTGTATATTCTGAACAGTAACAACTATGTCTCTTGTGTACTTTTCATTTAAAAGAACAGTAAACAGACCCAAACAAAACTGAATAAACACATTAATTTCTGGTATGAGATGTTTAATCTGTGGTGCTTCTGGAGATCTAATTTCCATAGTCCAGTTCCTGTGCATACGCACTTTTAGTTTGTTCAGGAGTGGCTGCTTAAAAATTGAAATAAACTCTGGAAAAGCATGTTTGTTTTTCTGGTTATCACTGTAATTATTAAGACAGTCTGTCTAAGAGGTTTTCATGACCACTGCTGAAGTGTGTAAAAGACTTTAAATAGTCTTTTGATTGTAGGCTGAAAAACCTTTAAAGTAAACTTTTTTCCTCCTTTGTTTTCAGTTTGTCTCATTTTACATTATTTTATATTTTGCTTCTTAGAAAACATAATGTCACTTTCAACTTTATGTTGTAGGAGTAGCAACTAGAACAGAACACAACACAAAGTTCTATCAATAAATTAGTATTAATATAAAAACAGATGCATACACACAACAATTATTAAACATATTAAACAGCATTTGTAATACCGTAATAACCAATGATACATCATTAGAAAAAGTGTTTGATTAATATGCTAAATAATAATAATAATAAGAGACTCCCCTAAGCAGAAATGCATTTTTGCTTATGTTGTAAATAAATTAATTGGTAATACATGAGTCTAGATAGACACTTTTGGTGGCAGATGTTTAAATGTTATTGTTGTCACATTTATAATGAATGTAGCATTAATCTAATAAGAATTGCAGTAGTTGACACTTATAGTAAATAAATCGCAACTGTCCAATTTACAGTGTAAACATCTATCAATGAACTAGAATTAATAAACAAATAAGATGAATAGATACACAACATCAACATATTTCATGTTAATCAATTTCTGTAATTTGTATGACAAAATCTGCTTACAATAATAAACAACTGCAGTGTAAAGCAGAATAAATTTTGAGTAAAATTAATAACATTTCTATTTACAATGTAATGGTTACATTTTAGCCTAAATGCAAATATTAAATTTCTTAGTGTTACAGTATGTCTTAGTACACAGTGTTATGTACGTTATAGAACAACTGCACCTTTATTTTTTGCAATAACAAACAATGTCTAGAAATTATATTTCATTCTTGGATAGACAAGATGAAAGAAAAGCAAACATACCTGAGCAAAATCTTGTTGAAAGTGTTTCTCAGAGGAGTATTCCTAAAGGACTGCTACTCATGACTGTCCTGCCTCTCAGTTCCTCCTCCAGCAGATGTGGTGGCGTGGAGCAATCTGACTATAAAGCAATGAAGAGAAATGCTACACATACACATAGACTCTCTCTACTAACTCTCTCCACACCATCCCCTGATGACCTTTAAAGTACCGTCACAGTCTTTTCTCTCTATGCACTATAACTGGAACTGTCAGTGTGTAATATTTCACTATTAATGCAATCGCACGTAGTTGTTCACCGGCAAGAACTAGTCTACATTGAATGGATAGTTCCCCCAAAAATGAAAATTAGCCCATGATTTACTCACCCTCAAGCCATTGGTGTATATGACATTATTCTTTCAGACGAATACAATATTAATATTAAAATATTATATTAAAAAACGTCCTGGCTCTTCCAAGCTTTATAATGGCAGTGAAGGGCCAGTTTCTGTTTTGAAGTCAAGTGCTCCACACGGCTCTGGGGGGTTAATATAGGCCTAATATAAGCAAAGCGATGCGTTCGTGTAAGAAAGATATCCATATTTTTATCGTCTAAAATAACTAGCAGCTTGCAGACGGCCGTACGCATCGATTTACGGTGAGAGTAACCCTTGACCTGAAGCACAACGTAATGACTAACGCGGAAGCACAGAGGAAAGAGCAAAACACCATTCACGAATTAGAAGTCTAAAACGAGAATTTAAAAGAGAAATGTCTGAGGAGCTTGAGTTTGTTGCCCAGCCCTGTTTGTTTGAACTATGAGAGTTGTCAAAGCTTACACTACTCCTACATCATTCATCGTCAAGTGTTACTCTTTTGGCGTAAGTCGACTTGAGTAGGCCTTACTTTTATTATGGATGGATGCACTTTGATGAACTTCAAAACAGAAACCGGCCATTCACTGCCATCATAAAGCTTGAAAAAGCCAGAACATCTTTTAAATATAAGTCCGATTGTCTTTGTCAGAAAGAAGAATGTCATATACACATAGGATGACTTGAGGCTGAGTAAATCAAGGGCTAATTTTCATTTTTGGGTGAACTATCCATTTAATTCTTGTTCTAGAATTTTTTTTTATTTAATGATTTATTTTAATTGGAAAACTAACATATCTTAGTATTTTTTATGCCCAACTAGGCCTATTACATTAAAGGTGCAATAGGTGAACTGGGAAATGCTAACTTTAGCCTGCTAGCATTGAAAGCATACGATCCCACCCTCCCGACAAATCGCCGTCCAAAGCCACGCCTCCTCCAAAACACGTGAACGAGCACAGACCAGAAGCGAGACATTTAGTGACAACGTTATTGGATTACATCATGTGTCGTTTACTGTACGAAAACTTTGCAGTACAGTGAGTAACAGTACTACAATAATGAATTCAAACAACTGTTTGCCTGCGGCCTGCCATTCTCGCTCTGTCTGCACAGTGTACGTGAACGCACTGATGACGTATGATGTCTGCGTGAACACCGCAGGCTGTTCAGTGGTATGCAAACACACATTAGCTGACAGGGAACACATGTTATCATTTCATCCGGACCATGCAATGATTGAAAGAACATTTTATGGTACCACACCTTCCACAGATACATCATAAAAATACTAGGGCCGGGACTCGATTAAAAAAATTAATCTAATTAATTAGAGGCTTTGTAATTAATTAATCGAAATTAATCGCATTTTAATCGCATAAATATTTGACCTGAAAACAGTGAGAAGTCATTTTTTTCACATGGATTTTTAGTATACCATTGAATAATGACTGAATAGGCCTACATAAGCTTAAGCAACAACATATTGTTTATTTTTGTTCAACAAAGTCCAACAGACCAGTGCAATTTTTGCCATTAAGTGTAGCAATAGCATATTGCAACATTACACTAATAGCAATAGCGAATTCCTTGTTGCAGCTTGCACACAGCCATGCTCTTATCGACGCTTCCATCCGTTCATTTTTTATAACAAAATTTCCCATCCACGGGGCCAACCAAAGCGATCGAGGCGATCTATTTTTCTTATTGCAGAATTTATACATAACTACCAACTCAGGGAAGTTAAGCAAGGTGTACAAACAAACAAACAAAGGTACCTAACAGAAAATAAATATCCTGGGTTTGCATACATCAAATTATGTAATACATACAAAAGAAAGAAAAGCATAATAATGTCAAGTCATGTCTTTGAATAAATCATCATAATGCATCAAAACATTTTCACTATTCTTATTTATTTATAAGTCTAAGGGACGAAATAAAAGAGTCAAAATCAGCCAGAAAAAGAGGAAAGCTCAAAGGAGATTTAAGCCATTTTTGCTTGTGGATGAAGAATTTTGCATACAAGATAAAGAAGTTAACAACATACTCAAGGGAAAGCAACTTTGGATTTTCATAATAAAAAATAACCTCTTTGAGAGTGAAGGTGTGAGTCACATTTGTAGGACTAAATACAAAATAACTTAATTTAGTCCGACTGAGGCGATCTATGAAGCGCGATCCCGTCAGCTCTTCTGACGCTAGTTGGTGCTCCAGTATTATCGGTCCGCCGAAACTCATCCAGTGAGAAACGTTCCGCGGTGCAAAGTCTAAAGTCTGTAATTAATTAATCTTAATTAACGCGTTAAAGTCTGTAATTAATTAATCTTAATTAACGCGTTAAAGTCCCGGCCCTAAAAAATACATTTAGACCGTTTAACATATATTGCTATCAGGATATGAGTAGACTTTCAACCAGCATAACAAAAAATGTCTCTGTAGAGAATCACCTATTGCGCCTTTAATTAAAGATAACATCCTTTAAACTTGCATGAGACTCCAAAAGTTTGTGCAAAACCTGCTGATCCATGCATGATGATCCATGCATGATTCCAGCATGATTGGAAAATGCTCCAGAGAAGAAAGGAAATCTATTTTTTGTTCAAAGGAGTTCACACGCTCAATGTCACAAATTTGCTTACATTTGATTAGTGACCTAGAAAATAGTGTAGATAGACAGAACCTTGATTATTTCTTCTTCGTTTAACTTGTCTTTGCTTTCATTTTTTCAAAATCTAATTCAAACACTTTTTAATGTGCAGTCTAATTTCCCTCTTATGTTCAACTAATTTCGATGTAATATAAATTTAATAAAACATTACATTCAGTTCGCACTTAAGTACTCTACTATAATTTCCATATAGGCTACCATAATACGTTACTTAAAAGTATGCTAAAGTGCACTTCTTTTTTACAAGGGGAAGAAAGAATAAGTTGAATAAATAATCAAATTTTGAATGCAGGAAAAAGAAAGTCACCTTGTCTGCAATAATAATTGACGGCCTAACGCTCAAAGTTCGTTACATCAAAATGGAGGACTATTTATGGTATTTAATAACCCTAAAAGGAAGCTTGCTAGGCTGACAGTGTTTTGGAAACTCTCCAGCACTTCAGCACAAGCAAAGGAAAACCCAGGCTGAGACTCTATGCTTTGAGAGGTCACTTTTGAGAGACTTTTACTGCATGTTGGACACAAAGCAAGCTGTCCAGGAAACCTTACATCTCTTCACAGCTCAATAGATATAATATGAATATATGACTATGGTCACTGTAATTGAGCCCAGCAGCTTTAGCATACAATCATGTTTAATTTTGCTATAGACATGTCCTAAACAAGTTTTGTCCAATGAGTATATGTGCTAAATGTATTAAAGTAACACTAAGTAGTTTTTCAACCTTCATAATATATTTCCAAGACCCTTGTGATGGTACATCGACTTAAAATAAGTTAAATGACTCGTCTGCCATAGCCTGACGAGGTCTGTATCGCTTTTACTGGCACTATGTAACTTCGGGTTTCGGGTAGGAACCCGTGCACAAAAAAGAACTACAAAATTCGACTGCTTTACGTCAAGCGCTACAATAGTCATTATTTCGTTTTTCTTCGTTTCTGATCTCGCAATACATCATCCTTTCATGAAATCATGTAACATACTCTACCTTGTCTGTGGACATCGTTCATTCTAAAGCCGGTGCTGGATAAACAGTGAGCGTGCGTGCGACGGTAGGCTAAATTATTTACGACCGCGGCAATGGACAATTTCGTTTCCAACCAGTAGGGCGACCGAAGAGGAAAATTTACTTGGTGTTACTTTAAAATAGAACGGTTCAAGTTCAGGCTGGGTATCTAAAAGAGGTTCAGCATTTGAAAGTCTGTGTGGCAGGGCTTGTTGTTTAGCTGAAGGATGACTTTGACTTCTGACGCGAGCTCGGGAGGAAGTTTTCCTCAAGTGACTGTCTGTTTTGGCTCAGTTCTTTGTGCCCTCAATCCTCCTGACCAGCTTACGAATTGCGATGTGACAGGCCCAGTATTAATCAAGTGATCATCCGAGAAGAATGTATTTGCTCATGATTGGAGAATTATTCAATGCTACTTTGACAAACGCCATATGGACTGTCTTCCGCATGTTTGACGCATGATTTATTTCAAATGAACAGTTCAGCTCAAATGAGTCTGAATTCTTATGTAGATTAGGTTAACATTTTCAGGTACATTTTCGGGTCAGGTGCTTCAACAAACAAGACTTCTTTATAGGATGCACCTATGTTTACTAAGTCAATATGTTTCCATTAAAGTCAATGTGTGTATTTTGGTGTGCATAAGTGTGTATAAGTTTTGTGTGGGTTGTGTGATCTGAGGATTACAGTGAGGGGTAACCTGCCCGGCAAAGCCCCGTGGATCCCTCACTCCTCTTTCACACAGCAGCCGGTGAAGCTCCCCGATGAACCCTCCACCATGTCCCGAACCATCTAGGTTGGATGATTAGTTTCTCAGGGTGGGCCAGGCTTGTTCTCAGCTCGCCGCTCCAGTGCCATTCTTGTGCATGAGGAGCTTACAAGGGCATAGACGGCACTTTTCTCTGCCTAAGTAGCTCCTCCCCTCTCAAAGGTTTGGCAAAAGGGTGGCAAAGGATTATGAGGCTATCCCTCCAGTGGAGCGGTCTGTCGTGATGCCACTGTGTCCGGCAATCGCTACCTTGTGGAAGGGGGATCCTCGTCTCCCCTCTAAGGCCTGTAAGTTCTCGTCCGCCCTTACGGGGCAAGGCTTACAAAGCCTGTGGGCAAGCCGCTTCCTCTTTGCATGCCATGACGCTGCTTCAGGTCTACCAGGCCCAGGCACTCATGATGATGCACGAGGGTAGGATCTCCGCACTGCAACCGACCTCGCCCTCCGGGGCACGAAGGTTGCAGCTCGAGCGATCGGTCTGGCGATGTTCACCTTAGTGGTCCAGGAGCGCCATTTCTGGCTAAACCTGTCGGACATGAGGGATGCGGACAAGGTTTTGTTCCTGGACTCCCCCATATCACAGGTTTGGTTGTTTAGTGACGTGGTTGAGATATTTGCCCAACAGTTCTCTGCCGCCCAGAAGCAGACAGAGGCCATCCGGCACATCCTGCCCCGGCGGCCCGCTGCTGCCTCCACCCGTCTGCTGGTGGCAGATCCTCCGCCTGTTAGTCGCCGGGGGCTTCCGTCTGTCGCAGTCTCCAAGTGTAGGCGTTCCTGAGCGGGCCACTCAGGGATGGAGGAGGGAGCTCTTGGAGATGGTTAATGATCCACTCCCTCCCTCTGGAGGAGGGCTGGGTTCTTTGTTTTTGTGTGTGTGTTCCGCCGCTGGCTCCCAAACAAGTGGAGCCAGTGGTACCCACATTTTCAAAGAAAGAGCAAATTCCTCTGTTCCAGGGTCCAAAGGGGCCAGACTGGCGGTGTGCAACCCTGTAAAGCCTTGCACCCCTTAGCCCCCTCTTGTATTGCCAGCCGGCACTTGGGTGCGTTCGAGGACCTGGTCACGCACCCCCTGCCTTCATGTGGAGACAGGTAAGTGTTGCAGCGCACACTCAGAACCCGCTTCGGGCCGCCTTCGGGCCTTCCGAGCTGGGTCCCTGTCCTTTACCTTGCTGCCACACCCCGGGTACTCTGTGATGCCCCTGGTCCCCCTGGCCCAGTTTGAAGAAGCTTAAAATGCTCCCAACCGGTCCAGCTGGCTCCTCCGTACGATTCAGTTTGGCCGGCGTCCGCCTAAGTCAGCGCTATTCGCTTCACTTCATTGTTGAATGTATGTGCCGCTGGCAGGCGTGCAGACTACACAATCCTACTGCCGAAGGATGCGATTGAGCCGGTCCCTCCAGCCGATATGAAGACCGGCTTCTCTAGCCCGTACTTCATTGTACCCAAGAAAGGTGGTGTGTTACGGCCAATCTTAGACCTGTGAGTCTTGAATTGGGCCCTTTTTTTTAAAGCTTCCCTTCAAGAGAATTCAATTCATTCAATTCATCCCGAGATTGGTCTGCAGCGTTCGACCTGAAGGACGCGTACTTCAGATCTCTATCCTTCCGCTACGCAGGCCATACCTGTGTTTTTTGCTTTCGAGGGTTCGAAGTCAGTACAAAGTCCCACCCTTCGAGTGCTCCACAGCCAGGGGCGGTCTTCAGGCCAACTGGGAAAAGAGTAAACTCCCCTACGAGCTGCGGATCTCTTTTTCTGGTATGGAGATGGACTCGGTCCAACATGTCCCTCAGGAGGAACGTGTCTGGTCGGTGCTATACAGAAGTGAGAAAGGGTCCCACTGAAACATTTCTGAGGCTCCTGGGGCATATGGCAGATGCAGCCGCAATAGCATGGCTTCCTCCATATGAAGACCGCTTCAGCACTGGCTTCATGGCCGAGTCCCGAAGGGGTGCGGCATGCACTGTGTGACAGTCACCTGGCCTGCCGCCAAACCCTCAGCCCATGATCAGACCTTTGTTTCTCCCGGCCAGACGCCCATAGAACAAGTGTGGCTTTTCTATGTCGCTTCTGCTTCTTGCGGTTATAGCGGGACAGAACGCAAAGCCTCAGGACCTCAGACTAGCTCTGGTCTGTTAAGGAGAACAGCAGAAGGGAAGTCTGTTTCCAAGCAGAGGTTGGCCCACTGGATAGTGGTTGCCATCATCTTGGTGAGTTCCTCCATACCCTTCGGCAACGGACGTGGTGGAACGTCCCGTATAAGCACTCTTATGCACTGATGGAACCTGTGTTAGGTTGGGTCCATATGTTGTGATCCCTACGGTGATCCCATATGTGTATTCTTCCACGGTACGGCTCCCTGCGGCGAGCTCGTGTCTTCCTTTAGCAGACCCTGCTCTGCCGTCACTGTCCAGTTGAGTCTCCTCCCTGTTATAGGCTGGAGCCACCACAGTGACATTTCATATGTTGTACTGCTTGGTAACGCCCAGTCCATATGTGTATTCTCCACATGTTACCTCCCTACGGGCAGGATGTGTCTTCCGCAGCCAGTGGCGGTTCTAGGGGGAGGCCAGGGGGGGCCAGTGCCCCTGTGACAAAAAGCTTGGCCCCCCTTGTGGCCACCCTAAATGTGGAGTTTGAAATAATTTTACAAAACTATTTGTTAAATTGCTATCGTTGTTATCTTTGTATGCGTATTATTTTTTATTCTATCTTTGTGGATTTGCATTTTCACGTGACAATTCGCATCACATTCGCGGGAATCGCGGCAGAATAACGTCTGTCTCCTGCACGCGAGAGAGCACAGCAAAATCCCCAGTGTTAAATTAACTCTCCTGGTGTACATATGGGAACACGGATTTTGCTGTGAGGAGAGAAAATGTCAGTTCAGTCGTAAGTTCATTATTTATGTGCGTATGGGTTGTGCGAGGTGTATTGTATATGATATTGTAATCATTGTTTTTAACTATGTACGAGGCACTGTGAGTTGACATCGCATTTGTCGTCCTTTCACTGATGTGTGCAGTTCATAGGTAGGCTATGTCCCCAAATTAGTTTTTGTATTATTTATATCATATTATGTTCTTATATTAGAATATCACATCAGCAAGAGTGCCGTTTTCCCGTGCACAATTGCAACTGTGATATGTATGTTATACAACAGTTAAATTAAGAATAAGTTAACATTGGGAGTTAGCTACTTTTTAGACACAATATTATCAATATTGTTTGTTTTCCCTTTATTTCGCCGACTAGAATTTCATAATGAAGCCGTAGTAGAGTCTTAATGTAACACAGCATGATTTATTGACTGAAATCCGCGTTTTGAACGAATCACTTGCTTCTTTCCCGAATGAATCCGTTTGAACGAATCGGTTGAATGAATGAATCCCTCTTACAGGGACTTGGCGCCGCCTACTGGTAGTTTTAGTTTCATATTTAATTTAATAACTTTTAATTTAATTAAAACGTTAAAACAATTAGAAATCATTTCATATTTAAATATTGATTTAAAAAAAATCTCATAGCTTTATCTATGCAATTGTAAATGGAGTGTAAATATATTAATGCCACTTCTGTGTCACCTCTGCACTGCAAAGATGGATTTTGATTGAATGAATTATTTGCTGGTAAAAGTGGTACTGTTTAATTATTGTATAATTAAGTACTATTGTATAAATAAGTATAATTATTGCATAATTTGAATGTTAGTATTTGACATAAAAGGTGATGCATAACTCTAAATAAGTTTAGAAAAAATATCCATATATAGGTGAAAATGCCTCTGGAAATCAATTTAAGGTGGCAAATATTGCCCCTTAATTAAAAAATGTATTTCTGTCACTGCTGTTAACTGACCACTGCATAGAATATGAAAAATATTAATATCTTTGTCAGTCAGCTGTCAACAACAGGCCTAAACCAGCCATGGCACCAGCACAAAAACACAATCAGTAAAATATCATCTAATTATTATCAACAAATCGCTGAAAAAATTTATATATATTTTTGTCAATATTGCACACCCCTAATATAAGGTATTAATTTTTATTTCTTTAGGTCTAAAAAAGCCTTAAATTTGACTTTAAAAAGTGTGCAGGAACCCTGTAAACGGTTAGACGTAGAAAGTCAGTTATTTTCAATAAATGAATTAATAAGCTTCTTGGTCCCCATTGCTTTTGCTCTATAGTTCTCAAAATGAAGAGAAAGAAGGACACCATGTCTATTACAGTTACTATGACTAATACTGAATATGTAATGCAAATGTAAAAATATAATGGAAATGCAAATACATTGTTGACTGATTATAAACACGGTATTTTGCCAGTTAATGCCTGCAGCAGTGCAGAAAATTATATGACAACAATAAGGTCTAAAATGTAACTGGCCCCTCTAACAGTACAACTGGCCCCAGCTTGGCCCCCCCAGTTGAAATGGGCTAGAACCGCCACTGTCCGCAGCGTATTCCTTCCCAAAGAAAGGGAATGCTTTCCCAGTGGTCTTGTGGAACAGCAGTTCCCTGGCTTAAGCTCTATCCCGTCTCCGCCTCAATAATGCAGGGGGATCAGAAGGCTTTTGTCTTGGCACTGGAAGGTGGCAGCACTGATGGCAGTTTAATTGGGATCCCAATCAGACGACACGTCGACTACGTCGAACGTGAGTGACTGAAAGGGAACGTCTCGGTTATGTATGTAACCCTCGTTCAATGAAGGAGGGAAGGAAGACGTAATCCCGTCGCCACTATTGGTGGACCACCGCTGACTCCGGGTCTACGGCTCCTCAGCGAAGGGAAAAACATCCACTTTCGTATTTATATCCACGCTGCGGGGCGGAGTGTGTGATGCAATTCTCGCACGTCAATGTGCATTGGCTCGTTGTAACAATACTCGAAGATGACAGGCTCCCTAAGCGTGATCGCAATCAGTCGACACGGCGACTACGTCTTCATTCCCTCCTTCAGGGAACGAGGGTTACATACGTAACCGAGACATTCTTACCTGTTCCCTGTTTCGTTGATTGCCTTAAGCCTTCAGGTTTCCTCTGCATGGTCTTGTGTTTGTTACATTCATTTGTGTAGTTTTCATTCATTCCTGGTGTTTATTAAAAGATATTTCTTAATTAAATTTTATAATTAAAGCTGCTGTCCGTAACATTTTTAAGTTAAAAATAATCCAAATTAATTATTTAAAAAAAAACATCTTCAGCCAGTGTTCAAAACTATCTGCTTGCCATAGCTAGATTCAAAACGGTTAGCTTGTAATAATGATTTTAATTCCAGTGGTACTGGTGGGTTTTCGCGGGAAATTCGAGCATGTCTTTGCGTCATTACGTCACATCCGTACACATTAAGAAGGAGTTTCTGCTAGCCGGGCTATACTGCGCGTGAGGAGATGTAGAGATGGGCTTTTCTCGCAGCACTTTACATGATTAAACTCATGGCGGATCCAGAAAGATCCAAACAACAATCATCAGTGTCAACTGGAGATTAACCAGTAATAAAACCCAAAAGACTTTGTACTTCGGATTTAAGGTGGAAAGAGAAAGGAACCGTCTCATGTGTACACAAGATTACACATTGGTGGGGCCTTTGAAAGGTGCGTGAACTCTGTGTTTTGAAGGGGTTCGAAACGGAAGAAGAGACAGCTTTTTCTGCTGAGCAAGTAAGACATTTTAATAGTTCAATCGTGTAACAGTACATTTTCTTAATTCACACAGTTATGGAGTTTCCTTTGTTGTGCCTTTCTCGTTTAGCTATTATGGAGAATATGAATTCTGAACTACACAGGTAATCATAAAACACATTAAATAACGTTAGTCACGCAATGGTAATGTTGTTAACATGAACAATTTGAGAACAAAGTAGGCTATGATTTGCACGGTTGCTGTAAATCGCGCTGATTAAATCTAACGATCGCTTGTTATGTCGAATGATTTTCCCCCCTTAGTTGATCGGAACAAAAATGGATGTTACTTACTTGTTCAGAAGAAATTTTCCGGTGAAAATTCTTATGTTAGTCAAACTTTCAAAAAGTGAATCTGTGATTCTGAATGAGAGTATCCACACAGCGCGGTGATTGACAGCAGCACTCGCCTCAAAACGCTGTGTTCATCCGCGCTGTTTCATGCCGATTTACAACCCACGTAAAGATTACGAATCACTGCAGTTACAGATTTCGAACAGAGATGGCGACAAAAAGGGAAAATGCTACGGACTGCAGCTTTAAGTTAAGAAAAATTCAATTTTTCAACCTTTCATGTAAAATATACCTTCATTATATAGCTGCTTCTTGTCAAAATGTATCCCAGCATGTTTTTATTATTTTGTGTTTTTAACCCTTTTTACCCAAAAACTATGGCAAACATACTATACTTTAATGGTACTTAAGCTTTAGCGTAAGTTCTGCCAGGAAGACTCAATTGTTAAGTCACTTATTACCTTCTCATCTATCCAATAGTGTTCTTATACTTGTAGTAAAAAAGATCGGTACTTACACATGTCTGAGTTTGCAGATGCTGACGCTTTCATTCACCTCCATCTTCTCCACCACCACCAGGATGGTCACAGGAGGTCGGCTGTGCCCCTGCCTTCGTCTTCAGGCAGAAAATGCAGAGTCCGTACCCTTGGATTACACTACGGACGGGTATATGCCAAAGAACTTCATATCATAATATTTGCTTGCTGGGCTGTTAATAAATGTATACTTGTTACTGTATTTTGCTGGGCTGTTAATAAATGTATACTTGTTAAGGTATTTTGCCTCCCGAGTCTTTCTAGTAGAACTTTAAGAAATAACTTTAGCGAGATTTTTCAATTTGACATCTAACCCCTTTGTCTCCTATATGTTCCCCTGTATAGGCATCGGCTTGCCTCTTCTTGGAAGAGCTGCTGTAAATTAAACAGCACACAGGACACTTCACGCAACACGCAGTGTCTGTTGTAAATTGTAACACTGAGCTGGATATACGTGGACTACTCAAACTCCACTTCAAAAACTATCTCCCTCACTACATTATACCATCACACTGAATAAGCTGAAACAATAAAGATGGAAAATTAATAGAATTGACAGTTTCCACTTCATTTCCCCTCTAATCTTTTGAGGGTTTGACAGCAGCAGATTTATTCATTGCTAGCGGATAGTCAGGGGCAGTAAAGCAGAAAATTGTCCTCCTCGTCCCTCAACGTGAGTCACAGCAGCTTCCTCATCCAGATGATGTGATTGCAAAACATTTATAACAAGGTTAAATGGTCAAGAGAGCTTAAACTCAAAGTGCTCTCATGATCTGTGGAGATTATTGGATTAACCCATTCATTTCTCTTTCTGACAATAAAGGTAACTTAAATCAATCAATCAACTCGCTTGTTAAGGCATGACGTAAGAATACCGTTTCGGGTCCAAATTGCTAATTCTTTTAATTGAGAATACTATCTCAACAGCTGTTTATTAGCACTATTCATAACGCACATTTAATCTGGTCACAGGTCTATGAAGGAGGACTCAAATGCAGAATGAGTGTTAACAGGTTTATTGACAGACAGGTGACAGGATGTGGTGGGAGAGGTGAACAGTCCAGACAATAGGCAGGGATGAGATACAATAGCCGCGTTTCCACTGCCGGGCTAGGGCCGGGCCAGGGCTACAGCGAGCCGAGCCAGAGGCCTCGGGCCTCAAGCACCGGGCTTGCGTTTCCACTGCCGGGCCAGTAGCCCCGCAGCGCTGCCCAAACCCCGCCCCTAACACGCCTTTCTGGATCAAACGTCATACAACCCAACCCATTTCAGCGGGTATTATGAATTTATTTTTTAAGTTAGGAAGATAGCATGTATATTAACTCACCGGCAGTGGCTGCAATAGTGTCCCGACTTGTCTTGCGAGTCGCCACTAACAGCACACCGTCCATCAAGTCGAACCATGGAAAGGTCCTTCTCTGAGCTCCGCTTTATCCATTTAAATTTTGTACAAGGTTTGAATCGCCTTGTACAATACTGCGCGCCCGCAACTTTTTAATTTTTTCCCGAACTTGAAGCGTTGCTCGCTGAATGCTTAGCTTGTTCAGCATCGATGTATTTTATAACGTCCTCGTTTCTTCACACGCCGTCAAATTGACGTTGTACCCTTTCTTCTGCCCAAATGCCCAGAAGAGCTTTGGTATCTTCGACAGACAGGCGATTCTCCATTTCGAGCAGCGAATATTTTGCGCGATATAAAAAAAGTGAATTGTGCATCTTGCCGCAGACCATAGCTTTCCCTAACACGATAAACTCCGCCTTTTACCTTGAGCACGCCTCTAGCCTGAGTTGGCCCGTTTTGGCCCAAGGTATTCGACGGAAGATGCAAGTCTTATCATTTGACTTATTATTTGACTAAAATCTGTGGTCTATTACCATTTAGAAAAGGATCATAATCCTCCAGATGTATTTCATTCATTATATGGGCATCAGTTTTGTCATCTGTGTTGTGTATCACCTCAACATCACCGGCCAGCCTCCTGGAGATCTGATGCCAGCTGTGCCAACTGTGCCAACAGTGCCACATCTTCAATAGAACCTGAAACAAAGAAATCACTGTTTATACATAGTTTCTGCATTGTAATAATATCACTTTCACAATATCAAAATGTAGATTTACTAAAATTACCATTTTTTTCAACTTATGCAAAGTGAAACTAACTATTGCGCAATAATCGAAATTGTTGCGCAATACCAAAAACATTACACATTTATTTTCAAATAATAGTTTATCAGATTGGTTGCTGTGCTTTCACATTTCAAACTAACAATAACTTTATCAAAAAATGTATATAAACATTGCTGAAAACTCATAGGGCTCTGTCACTTACCCAAACACTAACGTTAGTCCTCAGAATGCGCACTCCAGTCCAAACGTCTCCATATCCTCCATTTAGAGACAAGTTGTCAAAGCTCGCGTTTATAAATGCCATTGCTGTTTTTATCTTTGTAGATGACATTATAGAAATCAAACCGTTCATACACAATAATATAACACGCGATATGGGCTATATGCACGCATAAGTTCCGCATTTGACGCAAGGATGCTCTTCCGTTTCCGGTTGGGGAGATTAAAGCGGAGGAAAACCGAGGAAAACGGGATTATGGCAGAGTCTTCAAAAAGTACTGTCCTCCCGTCTTTGAAACGAAACTTTCATATGTTTAGATGTAATTTTATATATAGTTATGTTTATTTCATATAATTTTAAAAAGAAGCATAAACAAAACGAGGGGTGTCTGTTTTGTCTGTTTTTGTGACTAACGTTTCTTTAGTATAACCATGGAGTATAAAATTCAATATAAATTCTTGGTATTGCATTGGACTCTACGATCGGCGGAAGTTATCGAGCATCCTTAACCCTTCACCGGAAATACCACCGTGCATAGAGCCCATTCGCGGATATTTCTGTAAACAGGGTTCACCGGAAGTGACAGAGGGAGCGCGTCCGTCACTTCAGAATCCCGGTCTGTTGACTGGCCGCGTCAGACATGTGACGCGTGCTTAGTTCCTGTTGAGATCTCTATACCATAACATAGTCTTTAGCATTAGCTAGAGTAAGCCCAGCGTCTGTGAATGTAGATGGCTTGCAGATCTGGTGTGTTGCGCGCTTACGCGCTCATCGCGCGTCTCCCCTCAGTTCGTTCGATATGGATTTTCTCACCAAGGAAAGCTCACAGAAACGTGAAAATGGTCTCATTTGAAAGATAACATCCTAAGCTAGAAGGTGATATAGATTATGTGGCTGTTTGCGGCTCACTGAAGCCGACATCGGAGCAGGAATGTGATACTTTTATCTGTCACCTCTTTTTGAATGGGTCCCGAATGGGTCCCGTTGGTCCCGAGTTAGCCGGGATCAGGCTCCGGAAGTGACAGTGGAAACGCGACTGGCCCTGGCACGCACTAGCACGGCTCGGCCCTGGCCCGGCAGTGGAAACGCGGCTGATGACAGCCGTAGTAACTAGCCGAGCGGCAGTTGTAACTAGCAAGATGACTGGAAGCTGGAGAGTATGGCAGAGCAGAATGAGACCTGAGAATACTAGCAGTCAGACAGGAACTTCCAAGTCCTAAAGCAATGAACTCAGGGATCTCAGGCTCAGCACCAAACTTCCTTCAAAGCAAAGAGTGTAAGCAGCCAGGGACGCTCTGCAGGACTGGAACTAGAGACACAGAAGACAAGACAGACAGGACCGATGGCAGAACTAAAGCACAGAATACTTCTACAAATAAAACACTGTAGACTTTAGTAACAAGAAACAAACTATGTAGCACAGAAGTACACCATAGTACAAAATCTAACAAACTGGCAACACATGAGGGGCAGAGCACACACATAAAGGGAGTTAACAAGAGTAACAGGCGAGAACACTCAGACAAGGAACAGGTGAAGACAAGGAACAGGTGAACTCACGTAAACGAGGACTGAAACAAGGGAGCAGAGAACATGAGGAACAGGTGACAACACTCAGACAAACGAGGACTCAACTAGACAAGAGGGCGTGGTACAGGTAAACAAAGAGGCAGGAACAAAGGAGCACATGGCCAACACAAACAAAACAATAGGTTACTGTCGTAACCCCGGTTCTCTGAAACATCGAGTGGAGAGATCCACCTATGGGAAGGGCATCCGTACCTGACCTCTGCAGAAGCATCCAATTGCACCAAGTCTGGCTAACAGACAGAAGCGCGCAGCCAATGCCAGGTAAGGCCACACCCCCTTACCTACGGGTATAATAGCACCCGCTGGGCGCGCTGCTTTTCCTCAGTAAGTATATTCGCTTCTCGTGTGGCAAGCGGGGCAAAGCTGGTGGATCTCTCCACTCGATGTTTCAGAGAACCGGGGTTACGACAGTAACCTATTGTTCTCTTTCATCATCTCGTTTCGAGATCCACCTATGGGAGACATGGACAGCTCCCCGATTGCCCAATACACTCACAGTGAGGTTCTGAAGGCCAGAGAAGGACGGTCACCTCAGAGAGGCGGTGCCTGACACGTCCCACACACATGACCCTGCAAGTTTTCCGCCATGCTAACTGCTGTGGACAAGCAGGGCATGAAACATGCATGAGACACATACATGATGATGGCGCCCGCACCACCAATGCACATAGCTAAACCCAAGAAGGAATGCGAATGCTTGGTGACAGGAATGAACATGGCCAGCCGGCCCATTCACTGCTCGTTGGTTAACCAAACGGGGCTGTGGGAAAGGGCTAAGAGGACCCTACCCCTAGGACCGAGTGTGCCACTGAAGTTCTGGTGACATCCAACCGGTTGTAACGCTCAAAGGTATGAGGAGAGGCCCAGCTGGCCGCGGAGCAGATGTCCTGCAGTGGCACTCCCCTGAACAAAGCCCAAGAGGCGGCTAAGCCCCTTATGGAATGAGCTCTGATGCCCCTTGGGGGCTGCACTCCCTTTGCTTCATAAGCCATAGTATAGCGTCCACAAGCCAATGTGAGAGGCATTGCTTTGAAATGGGACTCCCCTTATGCAGGGGAGCCCTTGAAACAAAGAGCTGGTCGCTCTTGTGGAAAGCACTGGTCCTGGTCATATATGCTTGCAGAGCACAGACGGGACACAGAGCATTCAGGCCCTGATCCTCCGGGGAGGCAAAGGGTGGAGGGTGAAAAGCGGATAGCTCCAAAACCTCCTAAGTGAACGCAGGTTAGGCTTAAGGAAAACCTTATCTCCACTAGGGGGAGTTTGGCGCACGAGGGGTGAGCCGAGAGTGCATGTAGCTCACTGACCCATTTAGCAGATGCCAAGGCCGAGAGCAAAGCTGTCTTTTTTTTTTTTTTTTTTTTGCAAACTGCAGCTTGTAACTCTGGGTTACGGTACGCAAAAACCCACTCGGGTCGGAGCGGGGCTGTATGGGCCCAGCTGGTTCATTTGTGATGCAAGGCGCCATCTAGTGGGCACACTAGAGGCGACATGCAGGGTTCAGAGGGATTTTCTTTCTCTGCAGTGAGAAGTTTTCTCTGCGGAGAGAGGTCTTCTCTCCAAAACGAATTCATTAGATTCGTAACTTTGTGTGTTTTGTGTTGGGCAAACACTGGGGCCGAAGCCTTTATTGACCGAGTGAGGGAACATAGTGTGGTGTCCACTGTGCTGAACTTTCCTTCACAAGGTGCCCCCTGAAAGTGGGGGAAAAACACATATCTCCTGAACACATGAACTGGGCAGTCTAAGCGCAGGCAGAAAAATAATATCCACGGAGAGAGATACTCTCTCTGTAACGGATTTATTTAATTTGTTTGTTTTTAAAAGTGTTATTTAGTTATGTGTGTGTTATGTGTTGGGGAACACAGGGGCCTTCCACACACAACATCCACTAAAAACACATGGGCTGGGCAGCCGTAACTGAGCTGTGTGAGCCCAGCTGGTTGATTTTTGAAGCAATGGCGCCCTCTCGTGGACGGACTCAGGGCGACATGCATGGGAACAGAGAGGTTTGCTCTCTATGTTGGCAGATATATAATCTGCACGAATTCATTTGATTCGTTTATAAAATGTGTTGTTTAGTAATGTGTGTGTTTGTGTTGGGAAACACTGGGGCCAAAGCCTTTAATAACTGGGTGAGGGGAACCAAGTGCATGCGGTGTGGTAACACTGCTTTGTACTTTTCCTCACGACAACCCCCCTGTAGGGGGGGGGACACACACACAACGTCCACTAAACACACGGGCTGGGCAGCCACGAGACGGGATTTACCGACCGTCGGTGGGAGACCCTGTGTAGCGTTACTCCCAATGGTCGAACAACAGGCAGGCCGCTTGCGTTCGGGCCGCCTTCCTAGGAAGGCCTCAACACGTAATCGTAACACATTTACTGCACTGAGAACACTGTCAGCTCGCGCCGACTGAATCAACGCTGTTTACAGCGTGCGAGGCGCGCGCTGATCACAGCGGGCAGCCTGGCAGCGCTCAGCTTCTCTGTGACGGGTTGTACAGAGAAAACGAGCGGGGGCGAATCCCGTGGGATTCTGCGTGTCTGTGAGAGAATGTGCGCGCGAGACTGCGGGCACATTTACTGCACTGAGAACACTGTCAGCTCGCGCCGACTGAATCAACGCTGTGTTTACAGCGTCTGGCCACACAATGTTGAGGCGAACGGCCGCTCGCTCACAACTTCCATGGAGAATGGACTGAGGCAAAGCCGCGTGAGCGCTAGCCTAGGGAACGCTAAAAGGACCGCGTCATCCCCGTCGCCGGAACCGACCGGTTCGTCAACGAGAGTGGGGTTTTCCCGCGAAGATGTCCTCTTCAGGGAATGCGGATTGGGCTGATGTCAGCTCAAATATTTTAGAGAGGTGGCGCTCCGGGAGTCCCCCGGTAGCGCGTCATCATCACCGTGTCTCCCCTCCGAGTCAGAAAAGACCGAGCACGGCACGGTGGGTCGTGCAACTAAAGGCCGGCTAAGTAAAAGCTACATGGGCAGCAATTACAATGACCGCAATTCTCCAGGTTCTCCACAGCTTCTTGAGCGTATTAAGCCCAAGCACACCGCGCAGGACGGGAGAGTCCTTAGCGGCGATGAGAGTACCACACGCTGCCGGTCAGGCTCGTCGTGATAGGCTGTTCACCGGGGGTAACGGCTGTTTAGACGGTCACATAGCCATGGGTGGGCCAGCGGTGAAGAGCTCGGAAAAATCCGTGGCGGGCAGCCATGTAAGGAGGAGCAGGTGAAGGACAGTGGGAGCTCGGGCGGCTCCGGATGCAAAAAACACAGCGGATAGGCTGAAGAAACGACTGTCACTCACGTCTGGCGGAGGCTGATCTTGCGATATGTCCTCCTGAAGACTCGAAAGTGAGCAGCGTAACGTTAATCCAACCGAACTGTGTCAATGCAGAGATCGCGAGAAGCGAATGACAACTGAGGAATAGCAGCGCGCCCAGCGGTAATATGCCCGTAGGTGAGGGGGTGTGGCCTTACCTGGCATTGGCTGCGCGCTTCTGTCTGTTAGCCAGACTTGGTGCAATTGGATGCTTCTGCAGAGGTCAGGTACGGATGCCCTTCCCATAGGTGGATCTCGAAACGAGATGATGAAAGAGAACCATATGTTCAAGCACAACACATACATAGAGACATGAAACAAAGACAATTATTATATATTATAATTATTATCTTTTTCATTCTTTGTTGAGCTTACCATATTTTTAAACCTGTTAATTCAGGATAACTGGGACAGGTTTTCCAGTCATCTCAATGGCAAAAACTGTCCCAATTAACAAATCCCCCATAATTCCCCTTTTAAATGATGGATTTTCATAGTTTAAGATTAAAAGGCTATCTTTTACAAGGGTAAAACATTTAAATCAATACATAAAAAATCAGGATGGGGATGATAGACACAGTGTTTGACAAAAGGAGGACGGAATGTTTATTCTCACTAATCAAATGATTTTTAATGATATATAGCACACCCACCCGACCCCTCCCTTCAGCATTAATAGTTGTTAATCAATAGGCTTGTTTGAGATGAGCAAAATCTGCGCAGAACCGATCACCGGTGATCAGCGCGTAATGCATGCCGGTTAGAAATGTGTCCGAGAGCGGTCCGCCTTGCTCTGATGTCATGCTGACGTGTGTCAAAAAGCTCTCGCGAGCGCAAGCCGCACGTGTCGGATACTGCAGTCGCGCGCAGTTGCTCTCCACCGACTGCGCTGATCAAAAGCATGATGGGAAACGACTTACTGACGACACAGCTTAAAGGGTACCTATCATGGAATTTTGAAAATTACCTTTCATGTAGTGTGTAACATAGATCTAAGTGAACAAAAACATCCTGCAAAGTTTTAAATATGAAAGTTCACCGTATACAAAGTTTTGTCTCTCAAAAGTAAGAGTCGACTCTGAGTCGCTGATATGAATCGATAGACAAACGATGCATTTTCTCTAACTTTCGTACGTCACTTGTACAAGTTATTTGAATTCGACACGCCCACTCAGTGCGCGCGCCGAGCAGACAGAGAAACCTGACAAACATGTCGACGAGACTCTGTTCTGAAGTGCAATCAAAAGCAAACTTTTTTTTTCACTGCCCAGGGACAAGCATGTGAAGACTCAGTGGCTAGAGTTTATATTTACAACTATACCACACAAGTATAGCCACCTTGAGCTGTGTTCCGTTATTTTAATGACGATCGCTTCACAAACACAAATGCTTTCAAGTGTGGATTCGCGAGTCGGCTGATATAGGAAGGTTCAATACCAAGTTTATTTGGATCAGCTTCCTCCTCCGAATCACAACCTGTAAGTACTATTAATAATTGTTGCTTTTATGTGTGTGTGTGTGTGTGTGCGTGCGTGCGTGTGTGTGTGAGAGAGTGAGAGTTACGCTCAGCAGCTTCTAGGTCTCCAATGTCTTGTTTTGTTTTTTGAAATATGTGAAATTATGTGAAGCATATTGTAGTACTGCAGTGCTTTATCAATATGTTTAAGCTTTGGGCTAACGCAAAATATTGAGAATGAGGAGTCACGTGCTGATTTGGGCGGGGTCTGAGCCGGTCGGCCATGATGGTAGGAGACGCTATCGGTTGCCAGGGGCAACGCCTTCAGAACTTAACAGAGGCGCGACTAAACATTCCAGAAATAGCGAAAGAGAGACAGCGCAGCTTAGTATTTGTTTACATTTTAGCGATACGCCGTCGTTTCTTTGGAAGATATGGAGAAGGAAGAGAAATGAAAGGGGTTCGGGAGAGACTAAATAGCAATGCTAGCCAGCTTAGAGAAACTGCTTGTCAATAAACTGACAGCAGCAACAGCGAGCAAATCATGATTTCTAAAGCAACACATTTCAGCACAGTTCGCCTTTATTTAACACAAACGGACGAAATGAATACTCTGTTATTCAACTAGAGTGGTTTCATTTGTTATAGATATATCTGTACCGTGAAATGTTTTAAAAAGACACTTTTTTTAATGACGTACGATTCGCATTGACAGGGGAATGTCCGATCTGTCCGCTGAACGTTTCACGGCAGGTGCAAATGCACGTATCTTATTCATATCAGATTTATTTCCACATATGAATGAGCCCTGAAACATCAAGTATGACTGAACTCTACGTCACAGGTTTCGGGGTTACCCAGCCGCAGCAGAATTGTTCATACGCTTCTAAAGACTTAAAGCTTCTGAACTCTTGCATTGTGTAGGCAGTACCGTTAGGCACTGATACCATAAACCAGGTAATTGACTAACGTTATGTCAGGGTATGTGAAAGGTGGTAGTGCTTTGGGTCTTTCGTCCATTCTGTAGCAGGTCGTACGGGTCCATGTTGTTGATGTCAAGTAGTTTCTCTAAATAACTCTGCTTTGTGTTGTTATTTAGACTCTCCCGATAGAGCCCCTTTCCCTTTGCTTCCCCCTTCTTCATTTATTCCCAAGAAACTGTGCCTTATCGCAAAAATGCAAACTCTCTGTCGTTATTTCTCTCGGTCTCACGGTCGAAGTAACCATGACAACGGATAGCGTATCCTACCAAGATGGCGAATCCTTCCCACAGTGCAACGCGCGTGACGTCAACTCCTCATTCTCAATAGTTGACTGCGTCATCTGACCAATCACCGCCGATTAGCGTCACGCAAAGGAGGGGTTTGGACAAATGAGTCGTCAAACGAATCATTAGGGAGTCGGTGAGCAAATCAGGTAAAAATAAATGCATATTATAAGACAACAAAAGTGTTTTTTTGTCGTTGCATGCATGTAAAACTGTTGTTGGGGACTCCCAGAACATTATTAGGAACATTTTAAATGCCATAATAGGTACCCTTAATGCTCATTGGTTTAAACAACTGTGATGTATTTTTCTCTATTAAAATGTTTGATTTTAAAACTCGGATATCATGTTTTATGTGTAGGCTATATGTTATGTGTGAATATTCCCAAACTCTCGGACAGTGCGATCTGGGTTATGCAATGTCATTTTATTATATATAAAAAAACACATAGCCTATGACTGTATTAAAGAAAAAATTATTGATAAACACTCATTTGAAATGGAATTAAATAACAAGTACTTTGGGTGTCTTGTTCATTATATTTATTTTCATATAAAAGCAACAGAACTTAAATTACATCCAGTTTATTAGCAACACTGTGCACGAGCGTGAATCCCGTGAATCCCGCGATATACGCCTTTGATCTCACAGGTGTCTGATATGACTCAGATCCACTGCGAGAAGCGAGATCTGTCCGTCTTGCCTGCGCTTTTTTCACTCCTCCCCTCACTGCAGCCGCCTACTCTCGCCTACATTTCAGGCGAGGCAAGGCGCATCTCAGACAAGCCTACTGTTAACACTTGCTATGACCCTTACTTACACCATGTGAGTAGACAGAAATCAAGCACATATACAAAATTAACACAACATTAAATGACCGAAAATATGGCTATAACATTTGTAAAACAGTTTACAATTTTTTTTAGATGATATACACTGGCATGCATGGCAACTCTCAGACATTAAATGAAGTTCCTAAACGTAAGTTAGGGAGGAGCGAGCCAATATAATCTTTCAATCAACAGCCTACAGCCTATATAAGCAGCCGCTTACCTCTCCCTGGCATCAGCTGTTCCAGTATCAGCTGTCCCAGTATCCCTCCACCTCCCCAAACTCCACCTTCATCTCAGGTACCTTGCCCTTTAATTACCAGGTCCTACATTTAGCCACTGGGGGGTATATCAGAGCTCGAGTTGAAGCTGCTTCATCGAGCCCCTCTCCAGTGGACAGCAAGCCAAATAAGTTTAACCTAATATCTTAAAGTCGGCATGAAATCAAATTTGAGAAATCTTCTTTTTGTATGTAATATTGTAGTGTTTATTGTAAATGATTTATCTGTACACTTCATTATTTTTTTAAAATTCATGTACCCTTATAATCTTTAATCAAATACATTACCCTTCCCTCCCCCCCGAAACGACCTCTCTTCTCTTCCGGTCACATGCAATGGCGAAAGGGTGCGGCCAGAGCCGATGAGGGTGCGGCTATCGGAGCACAGCCTCTCAGAGAACCTGTCAGTGTCAGTGTCCTCCAACGATCCAATCAATTCCCCGAAGGACGGAATCAAGCCCCGCCCTACATTTTTTCAAATTCCAGAAGCCGTTTCACTCGAATATACGTCACAGCAAGGAAAAAATGACAATCTCAACTTCCGTTTCATGCCGACTTTAAAGATTCTATGGGCAAACGAACTCGTTAAACAATTTAATCCTTGTGTTGTGGTCTTGATTTAAACATTTCAAAATCATGGTGTGAGATGCTAAAAAATAGTAAGATATGATGAAACATCCAAAGACTTCATTTAGCCTGCATGTTTACATAAACCAACAATTAAAAAAACGTAAAGATTTTTTTTTATAAAGAACTAATATATTTTAGTAGTCTTAGTAGAAGGGCTGTCAGGACCGGAGGCAGAAGAGACCATGAGGGGACTTGGAGCTGGGCGGAACCAGCGCTGATGAAGAATACTTTGGAGCTTGCTGGAACCAGCGGTGATGAAGAAGACTTGGAGCTGGGCAGAACCAGCAGTGATGAAGAAGACTTGGAGCTGGGCGGAACCAGCAGTGATGAAGAAGACTTGGAGCTGGGTGGAACCAGCAGTGATGAAGAAGACTTGGAGCTGGGTGGAACCAGCAGTGATGAAGAAGACTTGGAGCTGGGCAGAACCAGCAGTGATGAAGAAGACTTGGAGCTGGGCGGAACCAGCAGTGATGAAGAAGACTTGGAGCTGGGCAGAACCAGCAGTGATGAAGAAGACTTGGAGCTGGGCGGAACCAGCAGTGATGAAGAAGACTTGGAGCTGGGCGGAACCAGCAGTGATGAAGAAGACTTGGAGCTGCGCGGAACCAGCAGTGATGAAGAAGACTTGGAGCTGGGTGGAACCAGCAGTGATGAAGAAGACTTGGAGCCGGGTGGAACCAGCAGTGATGAAGAAGACTTGGAGCTGGGCAGAACCAGCAGTAATGAAGAAGACTTGGAGCTGGGCAGAACCAGCAGTGATGAAGAAGACTTGGAGCTTGCTGGAACCAGCGGTGATGAAGAAGACTTGGAGCTGGGCAGAACCAGCAGTGATGAAGAAGACTTGGAGCTGGGCGGAACCAGCAGTGATGAAGAAGACTTGGAGCTGGGTGGAACCAGCAGTGATGAAGAAGACTTGGAGCTGGGTGGAACCAGCAGTGATGAAGAAGACTTGGAGCTGGGCGGAACCAGCAGTGATGAAGAAGACTTGGAGCTGGGCGGAACCAGCGGTGATGAAGAAGACTTGGAGCTGGGCGGAACCAGCGCTGATAAAGAATACTTTGGAGCTTGCTGGAACCAGCGGTGATGAAGAAGACTTGGAGCTGGGCAGAACCAGCAGTGATGAAGAAGACTTGGAGCTGGGCGGAACCAGCAGTGATGAAGAAGACTTGGAGCTGGGTGGAACCAGCAGTGATGAAGAAGACTTGGAGCTGGGTGGAACCAGCAGTGATGAAGAAGACTTGGAGCTGGGCGGAACCAGCAGTGATGAAGAAGACTTGGAGCTGGGCGGAACCAGCAGTGATGAAGAAGACTTGGAGCTGGGTGGAACCAGCAGTGATGAAGAAGACTTGGAGCTGGGCAGAACCAGCAGTAATGAAGAAGACTTGGAGCTGGGCAGAACCAGCAGTGATGAAGAAGACTTGGAGCTGGGCAGAGCAGTGATGAAGAAGACTTGGAGCTGGGCAGAACCAGCAGTAATGAAAAAGACTTGGAGCTGGCGGAACCAGCAGTGATGAAGAAGACTTGGAGCTGGGGAACCAGCAGTAATGAAGAAGACTTGGAGCTGGGCGGAACCAGCAGTGATGAAGAAGACTTGGAGCTGGGTGGAACCAGCAGTGATGAAGAAGACTTGGAGCTGGGCGGAACCAGCAGTAATGAAGAAGACTTGGAGCTGGGCGGAACCAGCAGTGATGAAGAAGACTTGAGCTGGCGGAACCAGCAGTGATGAAGAAGACTTGGAGCTGGGTGGAACCAGCAGTGATGAAAAAGACTTGAGCTGGGCAGAACCTGCAGTGATGAATAAGACTTGGAGCTGGTGGAACCAGCAGTGATGAAGAAGACTTGGAGCTGGGCAGAACCTGCAGTGATGAAGAAGACTTGAGCTGGGCGAACCAGCAGTGATGAAGAAGACTTGGAGCTGGTGGAACCAGCAGTGATGAAGAAGACTTGGAGCTGGGTGGAACCAGCAGTGATGAAGAAGACTTGGAGCTGGGCAGAACCAGCAGTGATGAAGAAGACTTGGAGCTGGCGGAACCAGCATGATGAAGAAGACTTGGAGCTGGTGGAACCAGCAGTGATGAAGAAGACTTGGAGCTGGGCGGAACCAGCATGATGAAGAAGACTTGAGCTGGCGGAACCAGCAGTGATGAAGAAGACTTGGAGCTGGTGGAACCAGCAGTGATGAAGAAGACTGGAGCTGGGCAGAACCAGCAGTAATGAAGAAGACTTGGAGCTGGGCAAACCAGCAGTGATGAAGAAGACTTGGAGCTGGGCAGAACCAGCAGTGATGAAGAAGACTTGGAGCTGGGCAGAACCAGCAGTAATGAAAAAGACTTGGAGCTGGGCGGAACCAGCAGTGATGAAGAAGACTTGAGCTGGGCGGAACCAGCAGTAATGAAGAAGACTTGGAGCTGGGCGGAACCAGCAGTGATGAAGAAGACTTGGAGCTGGGTGGAACCAGCAGTGATGAAGAAGACTTGGAGCTGGGTGGAACCAGCAGTGATGAAGAAGACTTGGAGCTGGGCGGAACCAGCAGTGATGAAGAAGACTTGGAGCTGGGTGAACCAGCAGTGATGAAGAAGACTTGGAGCTGGGCGGAACCAGCAGTGATGAAGAAGACTTGGAGCTGGGTGAACCAGCAGTGATGAAGAAGTCTTGGAGCTGGGCAGAACCAGCAGTAATGAAGAAGACTTGTAGCTGGGCAGAACCAGCAGTGATGAAGAAGACTTGGAGCTGGGCAAACCAGCAGTGATGAAGAAGACTTGGAGCTGGGCAGAACCAGCAGTAATGAAAAAGACTTGGAGCTGGGCGGAACCAGCAGTGATGAAGAAGACTTGGAGCTGGGCGGAACCAGCAGTAATGAAGAAGACTTGGAGCTGGGCGGAACCAGCAGTGATGAAGAAGACTTGGAGCTGGGTGGAACCAGCAGTGATGAAGAAGACTTGGAGCTGGGCGGAACCAGCAGTAATGAAGAAGACTTGGAGCTGGGCGGAACCAGCAGTGATGAAGAAGACTTGGAGCTGGGCGGAACCAGCAGTGATGAAGAAGACTTGGAGCTGGGTGGAACCAGCAGTGATGAAAAAGACTGGAGCTGGGCAGAACCTGCAGTGATGAATAAGACTTGGAGCTGGGTGGAACCAGCAGTGATGAAGAAGACTTGGAGCTGGCAGAACCTGCAGTGATGAAGAAGACTTGGCTGGGCGGAACCAGCAGTGATGAAGAAGACTTGGAGCTGGGTGGAACCAGCAGTGATGAAGAAGACTTGGAGCTGGGTGGAACCAGCAGTGATGAAGAAGACTTGGAGCTGGGCAGAACCAGCAGTGATGAAGAAGACTTGGAGCTGGGCGGAACCAGCAGTGATGAAGAAGACTTGGAGCTGGGCGGAACCAGCAGTGATGAAGAAGACTTGGAGCTGGGTGGAACCAGCAGTGATGAAGAAGACTTGGAGCTGGGCAGAACCAGCAGTAATGAAGAAGACTTGGAGCTGGGCAGAACCAGCAGTGATGAAGAAGACTTGGAGCTGGGCAGAACCAGCAGTGATGAAGAAGACTTGGAGCTGGGCAGAACCAGCAGTAATGAAAAAGACTTGGAGCTGGGCGGAACCAGCAGTGATGAAGAAGACTTGGAGCTGGGCGGAACCAGCAGTGATGAAGAAGACTTGGAGCTGGGCAGAACCAGCAGTGATGAAGAAGACTTGGAGCTGGGTGGAACCAGCAGTGATGAAGAAGACTTGGAGCTGGGTGGAACCAGCAGTGATGAAGAAGACTTGGAGCTGGGCAGAACCAGCAGTAATGAAGAAGACTTGGAGCTGGGCAGAACCAGCAGTGATGAAGAAGACTTGGAGCTGGGCAGAACCAGCAGTGATGAAGAAGACTTGGAGCTGGGTGGAACCAGCAGTGATGAAGAAGACTTGGAGCTGGGGGAACCAGCAGTGATGAAGAAGACTTGGAGCTGGGTGGAACCAGCAGTGATGAAGAAGACTTGGAGCTGGGGACCAGCAGTGATGAACAAACTGAGCTGAACAGCAGTAATGAAGAAGACTTGGAGCTGGGCGGAACCAGCAGTGATGAAGAAGACTAGGAACACATTGGAAGCTGGGCTGGGGAACCAGCAGTGATGAAGAAGACTTGGAGCTGGGCAGAACCAGCAGTGATGAAGAAGACTTGGAGCTGGGCGAACCAGCAGTGATGAAGAAGACTTGGAGCTGGGTGAACCAGCAGTGATGAAGAAGACTTGGAGCGGGAACCACAGTGATGAAGAGAACTTGGAGCTGGGAACCAGCAGTGATGAAGAAGATTTGGAGCTGGGCGGAACCAGCAGTGATGAAGAAGACTTGGAGCTGGGCGGAACCAGCGGTGAATGAAGAAGACTTGGAGCTGGGCGGAACCAGCAGTGAGAAGAAGACTTGACTGGTGGAACCAGAGTGATGAAGAAACTTGGAGCTGGGCGGAACCAGCAGTGTATGAGAGAAGACATTGGAGCTGGGCTGGGGAACCAGCAGTGAAGATTGAGCTGGAGACCAGGTGATGAAGAAGACTTGAGCTGGGGAACCAGCAAAGTGATGACGAAGAACTTGGACCTGGGTGGAACCAGCAGTGACGAAGAAGACTTGGAGCTGGGTGGAACCAGCGTGATGAAGAAGACTGACGGGACAGGAAAGCTTGGAGCGGGGAACCAGCAGTGATGAAGAAGACTTGGAGCTGGGCAGAACCAGCAGTATGAAGAAGACTTGGAGCTGGGCAGAACCAGCAGTATGATGAAGAAGGAGAAACTTGGAGCTGGGCAGAACCAGCAGTGATGAAGATGACTTGGAGCTGGGTGGAACCAGCGCTGATGAAGAAGACTTGGAGCTGGGCGGAACCAGCAGTGATGAAGATGACTTGGAGCTGGGTGGAACCAGCGCTGATGAAGAAGACTTGGAGCTGGGCGGAACCAGCAGTGATGAAGAAGACTTGGAGCTGGGCAGAACCAGCAGTGATGAAGAATGACTTGGAGCTGGGTGGAACCAGCGCTGATGAAGAAGACTTGGAGCTGGGCGGAAACCAGCAGTGATGAAGATGACTTGGAGCTGGGTGGAACCAGCGCTGAATGAAGAAGACTTGGAGCTGGGTGGAACACCAGGAGTATGAAGAAAGACTTGGAGCTGGGCGGAACCAGCAGTGATGAAGAAGACTTGGAGCTGGGCGGAACCAGCAGTGATGAAGAAGACTTGGAGCTGGGCAGAACCAGCAGTGATGAAGAAGACTTGGAGCTGGGCAGAACCAGCAGTGATGAAGAAGACTTGGAGCTGGGCAGAACCAGCAGTGATGAAGAAGACTTGGAGCTGGGTGGAACCAGCAGTGATGAAGAAGACTTGGAGCTGGGCGGAACCAGCAGTGATGAAGAAGACTTGGAGCTGGGTGGAACCAGCAGTGATTAAGAAGACTTGGAGCTGGGCGGAACCAGCAGTGATGAAGAAGACTTGGAGCTGGGTGGAACCAGCAGTGATGAAGAAGACTTGGAGCTGGGCGGAACCAGCAGTGATGAAGAAGACTTGGAGCTGGGCAGAACCAGCAGTGATTAAGAAGACTTGGAGCTGGGCGGAACCAGTGAAATCCTTCAGGGTTGGGGACATGGGTGGATGCCAGGATGTCGAGCTCCACCAGTTCTCCCACTAGGACGAATGTAGGAACCGGCTCACATCACGTGATCAGACTGGGCGGCAGGCTTTGTGTGATCTAAACAAGGAAGGTGGATGAAATCACTGAAATAATGAACAACCATGACAACCAATGAACAAAAGCTAACAACCATGACAACCAAAGAGAAACACAGGAAATAGTGAGATACAAACTAAAATTTCAGGAAATTAAACTAAAACCACAACTGAACATGACAGATATAGACACAGTTTATAGTATACCCTGTGGAGGTCTGTACGTTCCTCTGGACTAGGGATGCACCGATCCGATACTCAGTATCGGTATCGGCTCCGATACTGCCATTTTTGCCGGATCGGGTATCGGTCAGACGAGGCCGATCCAAATTCGATATTGTGCGTATACTATTGTGTTATTGTTAAGCCCCACAAAAGGCACAAAAACATTATAAAGCACCATAAAGTGTTTGTGCACTATCTTATAAGTGTCCTGAAGCCATTATTTAAGTATAATGTGAGATATAAATGAATATTTAAGTCATTCAAGATAAAAATTCAAGATCACGTAAACATTTTCCCTCAGCTGCGGCTGTCAGTCATACTCCATTCAATCAAACAGCGCGTCGCGTTCGGGTACGACAGTCAACACTATGAAACTATGGTTTCACATAAAACAACTTTATATTGCTGGACATTATTGCTGTAACTAAATCATGTTACTTTTTTACCGGGTGTCTGTTAGATCACATCACATAGAGTAGAGTCAGAGCACTATAATTGTTCTTCACGCACACAGTAACTCAAATTTAAAACTGTTAAAATAAAAGGCTCAATAAACTATTGCATAGATAGATACTGTATAAGCCTACATACGCATCAATATGTATTTCCTTTGTGATTTGAACTTTTCAATGCGGAGTGGACTCGACGCGCTGCGCGCTGTGACTCTGTGTTGCTTCAAGCGCATTATTCTGCGCTCGGAATGCGCATAAGCTCATCATTCTGCGCTCGGGATGCGCATAAGCTCATCATTCTGCGCTCGGGATGCGCATAAGCTCATCATTCTGCGCTCGGGATGCGCATAAGCGCTGTGTGCCGCATTGCATTGGAGCCTTTCATAATCATATCATAATACTTTTGCGCAATGAAAGATTATTAATAGCCTTTCTTGTTCTGTCCTATCTATCATATGTTGCTGCCTCATTAAACAGCTGTGCTATACATTTAAAACATGTCTCAATTTTATAGTAGCCTAATCATTTATCTTTTTGATTTTTGTTATCTTGTTTTTCATGAATGTATTTTACAACAATACAAAGAGCAATGTGTAACGTTTTACCAGATTTAGTGTTACACTTATTGTCTCTTATTTGTTACCCACTAAATGTTTTTTTCACTAAATGTTCAGATTTTATACAATTATTGTGCACTCGTGATTTTTCTAGACTAAATTTTACTTCTGAATTATCCACTAATCTAGTTATAATAGATTTTTGCCATAGATTATCATCATGTATTTTTTTGATTTGTTGTTTTTCTTTATAATGAAGTTGTCTGTATTAAGTAGATTGTGTTTAACACACAAAATAGTGATTATAAGTTTAACACACAGAGTTATAGAAATTCTACTTGATTTAAAAAAAAAACTGCACTGGTATCGGATTGGTATCGGTATCGGCCGATACTCAGAATTTTAGTATCGGATCGGATCGGTTTTGAAAAAGCAGTATCGTTGCATCCCTACTCTGGACAGCAAACAGCTGGACAGACACTGGCTGGAGGATAAATCATGTGACAGTGACCCTGCGGCTCTAGTGCCAAATCATGCAGATGAGCTGATGCTTCCTGACCTGAAACACAGCCAAAACCTTCATACTGCAGACGCTCCATCATCTCCTCAAACTCTGTTCAGAACAGGGGTGACCAATTCTGCTCCTGTAGGGCCAGTGTCCTGCATAGTTTAGCTCCAACCCCAAATAAACACACTAGAACCAGATAATCAAGGTCTTACCGAAGCCACTTGAAGGCAAGCCTGCAACCTTAGCTGAAAAAAGTGTAACGCCTGCTAACGCTGAGTTATGAAGGGAAGGAAAAAAGAGCTGTTAATTGATGTCAATGGATGAGAGGCTTAATAAAGCCTTTGTGAGGAAAAAGCTTATCATTTAATGAATCGACAGCACATCAGCTAATCTTCAACATGTTTGCTCTTAAAATTTTTTTTTGGATTGATCTATATTACACCCTAAAAAGCTGTTTTATAAGAAAAGTCACTGACAAATGTGCGACAGGTGTGGTTCAGTTTACTGCACTTCTCATTCATTTCTTTGGTATCCGCAAACAGTGATTGACTGTCACACAACTCTGAACGAAATGGCGTGAAGGCTGTAATGTGATTGGTTATCAAGGCTCACATGATCCAAGTTAGCCGTTAGAGCCACAGACCCTTGGATCTCCCAATAAGATCATTTCTGGTCTTATTAGGTCTTATACTGGAAACTTCAGGTGTGTTGAGGCAAGTTGGAGCTAAACTCTGCTGGACAGTTATAGCCCTCCAGGACCGCGTTTCGACACCCCTGGTTAACTATAATATTAATTTTTGTGTGACTGCTATGAGAAGATTTGTATCACTTGGATTTTGGTTGTGGTTATGCAAAACCATATCTATTTAATGTTTATGGGATGATCAAATGCCTCCTCCACATCCTCCTGCGGCCACAAGTTGAGTGTCTGTTAGTGTTATAATACTAAACAAAATATGTTCCTCTCTTCAAATGATTGACTCTGCTTGAGAAATATACACTCTTAAAAAAGGTTTGAATGGGTTTTTATATAGAACATATAGAGTTCTTGACTCAATTTTAAAGAATCCTTTATGCCAAAAAGTTTCCATGTAAGTATATTACTGCATAATTTGAATTAAAACAAAATAAACAATTAACACTAAATTCAGAACATGATACCATCATGGGAACCCTTAAAATGTTCTATATATGAAGTGACTGACAGAACCCTTAAAGGTTGAATGAAAAAAATGAATTGATCAATAGCATTTAATACTGGGAATTCCATTACTGCTTATTAGTTAATTAGTGACTCTAAAATTAAATCAAACTTTTTCAAGTAAAAAGGCCTCATTTGCATTTGTCCTTTTTTGTCAGAAAATGTAATAGCTCTCCACTTTCTCTCCACTGTGGAATCTTATGTTCACAGCCAGATGCCTAAGTGCAAGATGCTTTGTTTCCATTATGCCTGTTCACATATATCTGTTATATGTTGTGTTAAATACTCTGCATAGTTTTTCAGGTCATCTTGGACAAGTGCCACTGCAGTACTGTGCTGTAGCCACTGTAAGATGTCCCATATTTCCCGCCTTGGAGGACTTGATATTAAATTCTGTTTAGTGATAGATGTCTTTGACAAAGTCATTTTTTTGTTCTTGTAGAAATTTGTGAGTTGTCTTACAGTTCTGTCATTTTAACACAGACCACCCTTTCAACCATAAACAAAACTGGCTTCTTAAAATCCATTTACTGAATTCAGCCCTCCCTGAATAACATCCAAGCTCTAAGGACTTTCTGATTATGAGGTGCTTGTGATTTTGGGCTGTATAAGTTTCGTTTTCTGCTAGTAGCCTTGCAGTTGACTTTCTGTTTTGGAAAGTTAGTTTCAATGTTTGATCAGCTGATCAACAGTGGCACCTATTGGCCAGACTCTACATCTCCCTTCGTTTTCAGTTGTATCAAATTAAACGGACAAATTCAAAAATATCAAATTCACAGACAAAAAAATTCACAGGCATGTTTGAGCTGTTTTAACTGAAAGCAAAGTGCACTTACACATCTTAAAACTGCCATTGTTTTGTCTCAAGATGCACACCAGTAATGTTTTTGTGTGTTTTTATGTTGAAATAAAAATATATTTTCAATTTATAAAACTATAAAAATATATATGGCATATCTTTTAAACATATATCGGCCATTTTGCCTTAATATAGTGTATTGATGGTCTAAACTATGAAAATGAGGCATGAAGAACTGCAACATTGTGAAAAAAGTGTTCAACAATTTAGCCTGCAAAACAGAACCAGCAATGTAGTCACCAAACAAAAGAACTTTTTGTTGACTTCACGAAGACAACTCACAGCACACACTACACTGATAGCTCACAACTGCAGCAGTCAGCAACCCTAAGATTCTTTGGCTCACAAATTTCTGATGACCTCACCTGAACAACAAATTAATATATACACTGTTTACAATGCATGGAGACATTGATCATTGTCTGGTAAGAAAATAACAGCACCAATTATAGGATTAATCTTATTTCACTCCAAAATCAAAAGAAAGAAATTAGAAATTATACTTAGTTAAATTATATGAATAAAAAAGGCCTGTTTTAAGGTTAGGATTTTTATGATTGTGTTTTCAAACAAGTTCTGTCATGAAAATCTAGGGCTAATATGTCCTTACTCAATCTGTTTGCAATCACATTATCTCTAGGGCACAGCTGATGATTGGTCCCTGCTGTATCAGTAGCCAATGAGCTCGCTGCTCATCCTTCAAATACTTGGTCATGTTTGCTGTAGCAGTTGCAGTGCGCTTTCAGAAACCCTCCACCTTCCCCAGCTCCACCTGTATAGATCTGCAATGGTGTAATTCTTCTATGCTATATTGTACAGCAGCAGCATGTCTTACTTGCTCACAGCCGTGTGCTGTGTGTGTATTGGCAGTAGCAAGTTGTTCTGCAGCAGCAGCAGCAGCAGCATATCAGATCTATTCCGCCACGACGAAACATATCAACATTGTCATATCCATTACATTACCAAACATTTAGAGGTTGTCATGACAGAAATTATTTTAATGAGAACACCACCAAAATTCTAATTTTTGTAACTAATAATACAAATAATAGAGTCTATTTTAGTACAAAAACATCTTATATTTTGGAGTAGGCTATCTAGTGTATTATTCAACTATCTTTTTCGCTAATTTTACTTATCAACAGATAAACAAACTAAGCAAAAAACAATCATTCTGCTATAACTGTAGCAAACAAATCAGTTTTTTGAACTATTATGATATCTTTCTGAGTGTGAGAATGTAGAGGGCGCTGTTTCTCGTGTTGACCCTCAATCATTATCATCATGCCTGGTGAGTCGAGTGGGTGTCAACAAACTCGATACAGTCAACGCTGACAAACTACCGAAACTTAGCAGTGACCGATATCACACACAACAAATCAGCGTGACATGGAGCCTACAAATTTACAGGTAAATATACCCATTCAGAAATCATCAATAAATGTGATGGCAATGTGAATTCACCAAGTGTTATGGTTTGTAATGTTTAAATGCCGTGATAATTTTTTTCGTAAAAGTATAGATACCACTTTCACATTCACCACTCTCGCATGTTCATTGTTTAAGAATAAAGTTGGAGTGATTTAAGTTATCTTTGAGTACGCAGTTCATCGTAATGACAGTGGTTATGTTTTAAAACCTAGTGAGCTGCCTGCTTAGACAGCAAGTAGTGGTTTCGAAAGCTCATAGGATGCCTTCAAATGCTGACAAAGGCAGCCAGGCAGTTTTCTAGTTTTTGAGTCGCGACCATACTAACACCGGATATTGACATATCGAGAATATTATCAGTTCAGGAACAATTCTGCCTTTGAAGTGTGACGATTATCTGAAAAGCATTTTCATGACGTCACTCGTCCCCCGAAATGAAACATTTATGAAGAGCAGGTTGCCATATTCATTGGTGAATTTAACGTAGCCTATTCGTGTGGTTCATTTTGTTCATCTCATAAATCATTACACAGGCACATTTATTAATAGTCATATTATATTATAGTCAAGATAATGATGTCAAAAGCCACATTATATGTCACTAGACATTTATGTCTTGTTACATTCAGAACTTTTAAATAATTAACAATCTGAATCTCTAAGAATGATGATAATCTGAAGTAATTATTATTCAAGTACGTGCCTTATCAGATACATTATAATTTTAATATCTATTAAATTTAAGCGTCACTGATACATTTGTACTTCTAGTCATAAATCACTTCATATTATTGATTTACTCAACACAACCATGCTAACAGTTGCACAATTGTTATATAGCATTATTTATTCATATTTAAATATTCAACTACATGCTGTTTAGTGATGCTTTATTTATGCACACATTTTAAAATCTCTGCATAGTGTCTTAAGGTGTACATATCTTACTCGCCTTGTGATTATGTGTCTCAAAAATGTCTTAAATGTATAAAAGTCAGGTGTGACTATAATGAGTTAATATAAGCAAATCGCATGTGCTTCATTTCATAGAAAGCTATAGCTGTAGCCAACAAAGCTTCACAGGAGGACCAGGATGGAAATTATGAGGAGGCTGTTAAATCTTATCAACATGCAGTGAAATATTTTCTGCATGTAGTAAAACGTGAGTGCATAATATATACAATTTACAATGGTGTCTTGTCATTTTCTTGCAAATTAACCCTTTGTTTTCCATACATTCAGGTGAACCACAGGGGAAGGAGGGGAATCAGAAGATCAGAGATAAGTGTAAGCAGTATCTCGACAGAGCAGAAGAGCTCCAAAACTATCTCGAAAACAAAGAGGTTACTATCAAATTATTACAGTCTCTTTGTGTATTTATGAATATGTCCAACCAGTCCAACTTTTATTTTGTGGGACAACTTAGAAATTCAGAAAGATCATGCTGGAAGACATGATCATTTAGAAAGGTGTACTGTTGTCTTGATAAACTACCTGTCTTCAGCAGTTTAATAACAAATACTGGACACTAACACATCTTTGTTCACTAATATTACAAAATACGTAATATTACATGGAATGAAAAAATGCAGTGGGAAAGTTAGGCTAAGTAAATGACATGCTCAATGGAAAACGAAATGTGGTCTGCAAAACCACTGGACACACTTAAGTAGTTTAAAATCAAATGGAACATTATAGACATGGGCTAATGGTAGTGCATGAGCTCCAACACATCACGCTGTGCTCACATACAGGTGGTGTGAGTTTGAATCCAACTAGCAACATCTCCTTTTCTTATTTCCTGTCATTTACTGTTCCTGGAAGCCAAAATGTAGTGGGATTAGAGATCACGGTATATTATATGTATTATATTATTATATTTTAAATATTTGAAGTTGACTTTGCTTTTCTTTTTTCGTTTTACTGACAGCAGTAGAGGGGTCTTACCATATTCTCTGTGAACTGAAATGGGCTGCAAATTAAATTATGTGATTTTGTTGTGTGATGTTTGGTGTTAGAAAGATAAACAGCAGTGGACTCAGGACATAACCCTGGGGGTCTCCGGTAGTAATGAGCAGGTAGGAGTCTTAATTTGTATCCTGACTGTGGTTTGTTGCTTAGTCTTGGATTAATTTGCAGAGAGAGGTGCTTCTGCCAGGTATGCCAAGGCATCCTGTGGGTTTGCTTGTAAGTAGCCTATATTTTTGGGGCCTTAATGCATTATGTGCCAAGTCTCTTAAAAGACTACGAGTAAGTGCAATGTGGTAGTGCGTTTGTAAAACATTTTATTTCGGCAGAACACAGACAATGTTGAATGCTCGTAAATAAAAAAAATTGCTCATTGCACTCAGAAGGTGTAGTTATGGCAGATGAGCTGTTAGAGCTGATGACGACATGCTAATCAGCAAAATATTGACCTCTTGATCTAAAGGTCTGGTAATTTAATTTAATGTCTAATGTAAAAATGTAGTGTCTGGAAGGCAAGTGAGATGGTTGTTCCGCCATTAGACAGTGACGCATTACATTATTTTCACAAGTGGGGTATTTTTGTTGGTTTAGTTTATTTTCCGGGTGTTGGCTTTTTTTTAGGTCTGGTTCTTTTTCAAGTAAAAAGTTTAGTCTTTTTTGCTATCCTAATTACCCATATGTCACCAGATCTGACAGCAGTAGATTATAACAGATATTGAAACTCAGCCATGGCTCCAGGTTGTGGGATATCGGTGGGTTTTCAGGGACCTGGAGGGGCCAATGTATGAGTATTGGCCCCTGAGTATTGGAGAGTATTGGAGTATTTGGTGGCTAAAAGTACAGTAACATTAGCAATGTGTGAAAATTAGCTACGTTTTCAGTTGGTACGAAGCACAGCTTACACAGAAGTAACTTTCAAACCAAGCAGCTTTCTTTTTGTCGACATGGCGAATCCACATGACCAACAAAATCTGTGCGAGTACATCTTCCACTCTCACACTCTAAATGCATATTGCATTGATTCCTATTCAAAAGACTGGATTTTGCATCGCTCAATGTGACAGCACCTAATTCATATGAATACGTAAAATCTCAATTGTGTATTTTCGCAGGATCTGCTTACGCCCGCTGATGGTCAGATTTAGAGGTGGACCATCATGCTTATTTTTCTTTCTCGTGAGATTTTGTGTTAGACACAACAATGCTTCAACTTTCAAGAACGGTGAAGCTAAACTGTTCATAAAAACCGTAATGGACCGTTCTTTAAATTTGCTGATGTTTAATATTTCTCAACTACCGATATTACCTCACTACAGTTTTTTTTGAAGTGAAAATTAAATGTTTTTTACATCCAATTTCACTGGTGTTTTTAGGGGACTGAATGAAAATTAAGAAGGCTTGGTGATGTCAAGTTTTGGAGACAAGCATTTTTTTTCTTCTTCAATTGTTTGCATTGATGAATCATGTGCAATAAGTCTAGGAACTTTATTAAGAAATTGCATATTAAGACAATATAAAGGGTCTACTTTGATTTTATGTTTATTATAAAGGCAGTGGACCACTTACACGTTTTATACGTTCATCATTTTGATTTCATCCATTGTCTGTTTGGTTATACTACATTCTATTTGTTGTATGTTCCATAACTTACTTTTTTTTTTCGTTTACTCTGGTGCCTTTTTGTTAAAAGTTAAAATGATTCTAAAGACAGTATTATTTTATTATTACTAGCCTGTCATATTGCTATATAATACCTGACAATGTGTAAGCAATGTTATGACTTATGATTTTAGGTGACCTTTCAGTTGACAATAGCAACACTTGTTTATAGTTCAGTTATATTGCTGATGACTTCAGACTTTTGGTAGCTATATCACTATAGTACACACATGGCTTTCTGTGTAGCTGTGAATGTGCATATTTCTATTATTAATACGGAAGCCAATATGATAATAGTGATGAGACTGGAGTTAGTTATCACACTTCTCAGAGTGGGCTGGGAAATATAGTTTACATTGACCACTAAAGGGGTAAGTTGTCACATGAGAACTGGTCATTATTGTAGTCTAGAGATCAAATGTGTCCAATCAGTTGAGGGGAAAAATTCCTGAGGCATAATTAATTAAAATTGTAATGTAATGCAAAAAAAAAAAAAAAAAAAAAACATTTTTGGCAAACATTAAATTTATTAAATTGGATTAAAAATAACATAGTCTGTCCTGGTGTTTGAAAATCATACATAAAAAATTGTCAGTGTGGTTTTATTGTGTTCACTTATTTAGCCAATATATATTAGAAAAATATATATATAAAAAAGAAGAATATCGAGTGCTTGAAACCAGCATCAACATAAAACCACTAAAGAAAACAAGCCTTTGACTATAAACCTTGCTCAGATAGCCTATATATTATAGATTTCCAGCTAGTCTCAGTCTCCCCAATTAATTGTTTTCAAGTAACTGTAATCGTTGTAACATTGTAAATTCAATAGCTTACAATCAAATGGTTGCAGATGATTTGTACAAAATCTGAAATACTTTCGGTCAGGCAGTTAGACTTTCTTATGTTTGGTGGCATCAGCTTGAGAGAATCCTTTTGTTTTTACACACTATAATCGTCAATATGACGACAACAACTTATATTATGTAAGAAGAATTACTTTATTTTTTGTTCCTGAAACCAGAGGCGTTGTTTTTTTCAGGGCGCGCCAAAGAGGCTTGCCTTACATGACGCATGACATTTTTGGAACACGTGAGCGAGGAGGCGGAAGTGACATTCGACATTTTAATGCGGAAGTTGATTTTTTCATCTGTTATTCAACGATCTCAAAACTAAGCACTGAAAAATCATAAATCTACAATCCCCGTTGTTTGTTTGTTAAATCGTGTTTTTGACAGTTAATATAACACTGTCTTTATATTTCCAAAACACGTCGTACGTTCTTGATTTTTTCAGCCCCTATGGCTGCCAACAACAACTTGCAGGTAAGTTAGCAAACAAATTAGCTCATAGTTTTTTAACTGACAGCAAGAATGTTAACTTATGGATTTAATTAAGATAAATACTAAGTCTTGAACGATTTTTAAATCCATACATTTGAAAGCAATGATTTTGTAGTAAACATGGCGAAATGATCGCTCATCTCTTACTAGCACCCATCATGTTTTCTTTAACTTGTTAAATTTATATACTAACAAACGTGTTATGTTCGTAATCAGCATTAATTGACTGTACGTGATATTATAAATGACATTTTGAACGTTAATAAGTCAGGATGAGCTAACGATACGGTTGGGTTTGACCATTGACTAGTGTGAAGTTTAGATCTAAATTTAGTTTTGTGTTTATGAATACGCCTATTTATTTTAGGCTCATGGTGAACTCCTAAGCATAATAGTTTTTCTTGAAGGACTGATGCCACATCCATCATTTTCGTTGGTTTGAGAATGAGGGTTTGCTGAAGTGTCTAATTTATGTTCTTTCATATAACCATGATTGAAATCCTCCATACATTCAATGTTAAGACAATAAAACTGCGTTAATTAATTAACAGCCACATTGCATTTTTCCCTCAAACCCATTCTGAAAAAATGCTATGATATTTACCACACAGAAAGCTATAGATCTGGCCAGTAAGGCATCTCAGGAGGATAAGGCCGAAAACTATGAAGAGGCCCTACGTTTATATCAGCATGCTGTTCAATATTTTCTACATGTTGTCAAATGTAAGTATGCAGCAGAAATTTGTTTATATCATCCATCAAGAAGAATGATTTTAGCTATGGAAATACTATATTATTGCTGTCATATTATTTGTTTTTATCCAGACTGTAATAGTTTGCTTGCTCCTTTACACATTCTAATTGATCATAATGTTAAGCAGAATACATCACAACAGGGAAGGCTTTCTATATCTTTATATCTTCTTTTTTTTTAACAATGAAGATGAAGCACAGGGTGATAAGGCCAAACAAAGTATCCGGGCCAAATGTGCCGAATATTTAGACCGGGCTGAAAAGCTGAAAGAGTATTTGAAGAAGAAAGAGAAAGCCCCTGCGAAACCAGTGAAGGAGTCCCAATCCAGTGACAAAGGGTGGGTGTGACTGAATAAATACAAACACATAAATTCATACATTCGAAATGTGTGCTCGATTTCTGTGAATAGGCTAAATATCAAAATGACAAATATTAACCTATTGTTTCTGAGCACAATAACATGTCTAGTCTGAATGCCCTGCTTAAAAATACATATATTTGGCTCTGATAGACACCAATTGTAAAGGCTGACTAATCGATTGGCCATTCAGATAGCCTAACCCATGTTTATTTAAAATAGTAGTTTTGCATTTCCCTAACTGCTAGTGTGTGTTCACATGCCAATACTCGGGTATGTTAGCTACTGAGACTGTTTTGTTGCACATTTGTTTGTGATTAATCACACCTAACATTCAAAATTTGTAATATATTTTTATTTTGTAATACATAATTTCACATTGAATCTCCAAATTAATGTAGAAACAACATAGAGTATATATTTGAATATATTATATTTATTATATATTTATTAGGGCTGTCAAAATTAATGCGTTAACGCATGCGTTTATTTTTTTCAGTTTAACGCGTTATATTACACGCAATTATTGCAGCATCCTTTTTTTCCTGTCATTCTTTAGCTAGTGTTACATTTTGTTCACGCTCTTATTCATCCAAATGCTTTTAAACTATTCAAGCATGACAAGTCACAAAAGTGAACGCGGTGCGGCACTGGCGCGCACTTCTGCGAATCTCCTGTCTGTGACTCAAGCACACAGGGAGCCGCTAGCTCTCTTTCGCGCTTGAACGAGCAAAAACACAAACTTGTGCCAAAATGCCCGTTTTGTCAAATATCCTTGTATGTACAGTCTTAAGTTAAAATCTTAAATTAACTTAAAGATTTGTGAGAAAATGGATGTCAAATTATTACTGTGTTAATCTAAGAACAAAAGAAAAATAGAAAAGCCTTAACTGCTTTCAATTAAATAACTTTTGCAGCTATAATAAAAATGTATCTATATTTAAATAATAAATTATGTAGTGAATTGCTAGAACTTTTTTAATTTCTGGGTATTTCTTACCTGTTCAAATATCAAATATTTAAAATATACTGTCATTAACATGTAAAAAAACATTAAATGCTAGTTGTGATTAAAAATGTTAAATGTACGATCGATCGGCTTTTTTTAATCGATTGTCAGCACTAGTATTTATATATATATACAAATATTCTATTTTTGTTTAATGCTATCTTTTTACTAAGTACTATGAATGGAGGTCAATATAACAGACAGCAAGACCGCTATCAAAGTCTCTATTGTCTTGTATTTAAATAAATAAGGTTGTGATGACACCAACATTTTACATACCAATGAAATTCGCAATTCTTGATTCCAATTTTTATACCACAACATAAACTATTTTTTTTAACTAATATAACGTTAAAAACATAAAAGACAAGCAATCAGTAATGCAGTAAGAATAAATACAATAGAACAAAGATAATGAACAGTAAGTAAATAAACAGCTTTTTTAAAAAGATTTTTTAGGTAGGTTCAGGTAAGAAATCTAGAACTACAAAAATTGGATAAAGTAATTAAATGTTAAATAACATTGCATAGTCTTCACTGTATGAATTAAATATTGATTAATCCTTATTAAAGATACTAAAGTTAGTCAAGAGCATTGAGTGATTTTCTTATGTTCTTTGATTAACATTAATGACAGCAACAGGTTTATTAGGCTGTCACCCTAAGACCTGACGCACATACGATTTTCTCACAACTCTTAACATTCATTTAAGACTGCGTTTATGAGAGTACTCGTACATTTTTTTGTGTGTTTTTGTCAGTTTAAGTGTGATAAGAAAAGAGATCTCAGAGATCTCATACGTACTGTCTGTAAAGCTGCTTTCTGCACGCATCTCACATTGTGTTTTTAACCCTAGGAATGAGAGCGATGGAGAAGGAGATGACCCAGAGAAAAAGAAATTTCAGAATCAACTCTCAGGTTAGTTATTCCCTATTCATACACTTTCTTCTCAATACTAAAAAAATACTATGAATTTTGTTTTTCAAAATTCCCGTCAATACACAAGTAGAAACTAAGCAAAAACAGTACTTTTGTTAATACATTTGATGTTTCTTCATTTTGAATTCCAACAAATCTCTGTTAAATCTTATTGACTGATTCAAAGACCGGTTCTTCTGTCACAGGAGCCATTGTCATGGAGAAGCCGAACATTAAATGGAATGATGTCGCCGGGTTGGAGGGCGCCAAAGAGGCTTTGAAAGAAGCCGTCATTCTGCCAATCAAATTCCCACATCTCTTCACAGGCAAGTGGCTTTTTCCTGCCTGGATTAGCAATATAAACTAATGGGTTAATGCTATCATGTAACACTCTTAAAGTATTTAATGGTCATCAATGCCAATATGACCCTGTTTACACCTGGTATTATTGGAAAATTTGGAATCGATCCAGAATAATTTCTTGATTCAAGATGCATCGATATATTGTCCCAGCCCTACTCTTTTGACCACTTTCAACCACTTCTGTCCTGATTTCTTTGAGGGTAGGGTCTATGGGTGGGTAAATGTATGAGTTTTTTTTCAGATCTTTAGATCTACTGGATGAAATAAATAGGGGTGGGAATCTTTGGTCACCTCACGATCCGATCCGATTCCGATTCTGGGAGTCACGATCCGATTCCAAAACGATTCTTTATCTACCTTTCCCCCCTTATTAATTCATTAGTTTACATAAGTAATTAAGTACTTTTTAAAAAATAATATATATATATATATATATATTTTTTTTTATTAAAACAGTTGTATGTTAAGAATTTTAAACTAATATAACTAATTTAACAAATAATACAGAGGAGCATAGAAAAATATAACAAACAACAAACAAAAAGTCCTTTCAGTAGCCTATAAATTATCTGAACGTTTTCCATTCAAGAACTGTGAGTGATTTTTCTTCATCTTTACTTTACTTGTTTTTTTACTATGACATCATAGACTGCGGGAGATCTATTAAGCTGCATTCACGCACGCATCTCTTTTGAAATAAAAGTAGTAATGCGGTGTGTCCTGTCCGTTTAATCCCTTAAGACATAACTGGCTGTGTTTACGTTAATTTTGCACAAGTACATTAAACCACTACACGGAGTCGCACAGCCGCATGCGCGAGCAGTCTCTCACAAACAAAGCGCGCGTCAGCATTTGAAATTGAAAGCAGCCTTCTGTTAGTGAGGTTCATATTTTAAATATATAAGTCCACTGCATTCCAAACCACATAAATGATGACTTCGTAGAGCATTTGTAAGGAAAATACCGACGGGCGAGACAGCACTTCAAGTGTAACATCAAAGAAAGCGCGCGTCTCTCACAGCGTATCCTGTGAAATGAAGCCTGTGAATCCTTGTAATTCGCTTCAACCTTTCCGAACTTTATGAAAGATTATTTTTCGGAAGGTTCGAGTGGTGTATGTGTGTGAGAAATTGGAAGCAAGCAGAATTCGGGTGTTTCTAAAGCAAACTCAACGTCATCGCACATCTGGTTAAAAACTAAGCTCAGAATCGATTCTGGAATTCTCAGAATCGATCCAGAATCGTTGGAGAGAGAATCGCGATGCATCGATGGATCGATTTTTTCTCCCACCCCTAGAAATAAACTCACACAATACATATGTGACCAGTTACGGAAACTAGGGACACAAGTCGGTTCTGGGGCATTTTGAGTTATTCACAGATTCTGAAAGTGTAGTCTCCAAGCTTTCCAACGATGTGTAACACATGGAAATCTGATAATATTTTGAGAAGTTGTGGCCATTTGAAGGTAGGCACTCAGAAAAACTAAAAGCGGAGAAAACCGCCTCTAAAGATCTGCAGTTCTCACCTCTCTCTGCAGCTGGGAGTGACAATAGGGCTCATTTACATCACATTTAGATAAGCCATACCCCTGTAAAGCTCCCCCAATGTGCTTTACAGCTTTTTTTTCTTTCCTGCTAGCTAATAAAAATAGTAGAAATGGGAAGGTCTAAACAGACTAAACATGAGATAACATGTACGTGTTCTTAGAATGAACACAAAACAAAAAACTTTAATGTTTATGGAAACTCAACCCCAGGACCGGCGAATGCACTTCTGCCGCTCTAGGCGAAAAACAATTGTGCTGCCCCTCTATTTGAAACGTATACCAGCAACAACACACAAAGACCAATATGCCATACATATAACGCAAAACCAGCAACAACACACGAAGACCAATAACGTTATGCCATACATAACGCAAAACCAGCAACAACACACGAAGACCAATAACGTTATGCCATACATAACGCAAAACCAGCAACAACACACAAAGCCCAATATGCCATACATATAACGCAAAACCAGCAACAACACACAAAGACCAATATCGTTATGCCATACATAACGCAAAACCAGCAACAACACACAAAGCCAAATATGCCATACATATAATGCAAAACCAGCAACAACACACGAAGACCAATAACGTTATGCCATACATATAACACAAAACCAGCAACAACACACAAAGCCCAATATGCCATACATATAACGCAAAACCAGCAACAACACACAAAGACCAATATCGTTATGCCATACATATAACACAAAACCAGCAACAACACACAAAGACCAATATGCGATGATATAACGCAAAACCAGCAACAACACACAAAGATCAATATGCCAAAGGCCTACATATAACGCAAATAGTGCGCAACGCGCGTGTGCCCAAAATGTCAACAATATTAAAGTTTATGCAGGAGGCAAATGCCTGCTGGCATTTTTCTTTAAGCAGTCATGACAGGGATTTTCCACATTTCACCTCCTCAAATTACTGTTGCAAATCTCTTTACATCACTTATGTGCGTATACACACACAAATGAAATGTCCGCAAGCACATTATATCATCAGCAGGTTCAGCATCTTAAATAACGACTAAAGAGCAAATGAAGCTTAACTTACGTTTCAGAAACGCGCACGGCAGGCCTTCATGGCAGCAAAGGTCTTAACTGCATCCTGTAATTCGATTGTTGCCAGTCCATTAAGTCTCCATTAAGTCTGTTCCCTGTTCACAAAACGTTCCCCATTCAAAGCAATCGGGATGTCTCATATGAAACAGCCAGCTACCGTTGTCAGCGAGCCGAGCCGCCGTATTCAGAGCCCACAAAGTGCGGCAAAAACATTTTCAGTGTACCGGTAACTGCCACGGTTCAGCTCGTCTGCGACAATCTTTGCGGCGTCCATCTTCATTAAATTGAATTGAGCCGACCAGAGCACAGCATAATAAGTAGCCATGCGGTTCACTTGGTGGGCGGGGACAAAAGCGCCATATTCAGGATGGAAATACACACAGACAATAACACACCACGCCCCTACTGCGTGCTAGAATCTACGAAAACAAGCCGATTTCAACCTCAAAATGTAAGCTTTTAAATATACCAATACTGCTATCTCAAACATGGAGAGGCTTCTTCGTGATTTCAACTAACAGATTCTGCAAAAAAGCGGAAATCACAAATTTTGGAAAAAATCGCAAGTTGTGCTGCTGACTTGCGTCCCTGGTTTCTCTAACGGGTCACATATGAAAGTGACCGGAGACGATGTAAAAACATACGGAGTAGGGGTGTAACGGTACACAAAAATCACGGTTCGGTACGTACCTCGGTTTTAAAGTCACGGTTCGGTACGTTTTCGGTACAGCAAAAAGAAAGAAATGCCAGAGAAATTTCCTATTTATTTAAAGAAAAAATATTTTTTTATATAAGTGTGAGTTTTTCTACATCTTGAAACTCAAGTTTAAATCGGGGTAATTTTTGAAGGATGAATAAATAATGTTTTGGTCATCACATTAAAAATAACATTTAAATATATATTTATTTATATTATATTTATATAATATTTGAGTTTTGAAGTGCTGGAAAAAGATGTGTGAAGTATTTAAAAGCATTTCACTATTCCAGCCAAACTGGTTACAATTAGTGTTACTATGGTGAATGTTGCTGATCTGTGGACTTAAAGCCTAACGTTATTACTAGTTCATTCACGGCACAATGTTTCTCCTGGTTTCCACGTCAGCGCTGTTTGATCTAATAGAGATCTACGGTTAATAACAGAGACATGTAAACGCTTCTCACTAGATCTCGCAGCGATGTTATTACTTCAGTGGCGAATTCAAATGCTTTCTTTACTGGATCGCTTTACTGGAGCGCTGTACAGTAGTAACTCATAGAGCTCGCGCTGCACAGATCTATGTTGCTCGCCCGAACTGATAAACGGTCCGTGAACCGTGATGCACAATATAATGAGTAGCGCAGTTTCGTTCCGCTTTCATTACGTTTGCCATGTGATGTTGCGCAACATTGTCGTGGTCGCGCTCCCCAACGGGGATTTTGTCGGCAGGAAAAAAGGACCAAGGAATCGTTCGGTTTGTATGCGTACCGAACCGGAAGCCTCGAACCGAAACGGTTCAATACGAATACACGTACCGTTACACCCCTAATACGGAGAGCAGCAGCTTCAGTTTCTGCTCTGACAGCCGCAAGACCAAACTTTGTGAGTGTTAGAAATCAGGAAAGGTGAGAGAACATTGTGCTTGGTACATTTTTCATCTTCAAACCAAACTTTGGCAAAGTTTAAATCCGATCTGGCAAGCACACTTCCCATAATTTTTACCCATTAGGTCAGTAGGTGGAGAGTAGATGGACTTTTGTGGCTGTTTGAACACATTTGACCAAATGAGAGCATTTACAGTATGTGTTTTCAACTACCTGAAAGTGGTCGAAAGTAGACAAGCTCAAAACGTTTTAGACCCCGTTTACACCTGTATTTAGCATTGTCCACTTGTGATCCGATCGACCAAAACACATCTTAATACCAAGTGTAAACAGGTTCTAAATGTCTTGTGCTTTGCTCAGTAGTTTGAACATTGTGTAAAGAGATAATCGATGGCTGTGGGTGTATCCAAAACTGCAACTGTACCAATACTTCATGAGTGACGTTGACAGATAATTATACAAATTGTTTCTGTCTCAGGTAAAAGAACTCCATGGAGGGGCATCCTTCTGTTCGGGCCTCCAGGAACAGGCAAATCTTACCTGGCCAAAGCGGTAGCGACAGAAGCCAACAATTCCACCTTCTTCTCCATTTCCTCCTCAGACCTGGTATCCAAATGGCTGGGAGAGAGTGAAAAGTGAGTCTTGTGAGAAATTGCTAGAAAGTGAACATCTGAAGTATGTTTAATAAATATATTTTTTTGTAATAATCATCCGTTTGTAAGCTGATAGGCCATATTTGGTAAATTCATTATCATCCTTTTAAAGTAGCCATTAACATTTTTTGTCAACGCCATACAAAATAATGTATAGAAAATGAAGTGCCATGTGATGTGCTACACTGCAGCTGTGGGGTTTTGGACTTGTTTTGTACAGCTTTTATGTGGATCTTTGAACAGAATTTGGTATCGAGCAACCTTGACTCACCAACTGACCTGTAAATGAAAGCCAAATTATTTAAAACATTTAATTCTTTATGGCTTTATGATTAGTTATCATGGCTGTACATTCTGTATAATTTTAGGAAATGATACAAAATACTGGAAATATCTACATTTCTGATTGTTGAAGTTGTTTGTCACCTGATTAAATGGTTAAAATGATGTCACGTGTTGTCTAAACGTGTCCTTTTATCCCCACAGGCTGGTGAAGAACTTGTTCACGTTGGCCCGAGAGCACAAGCCCTCTATTATCTTCATAGATGAGATCGATTCACTCTGCGGCTCCAGGAGCGAGAATGAAAGTGAAGCAGCTCGCAGAATCAAAACCGAGTTTCTGGTTCAGATGCAAGGTGAGATATTGTTATGACTGTCTGTTACATGCGTGTCAAATCCTGCTTCTGAAGAGTTTACCTCCAATCCTAAACTAAATGAACGAGTAGATGGCTTGTTTGTCTGAAACACATTCTGAATCAGCAGTGATGTAAAATCATGTTATCAAAATCACTTTCATTTTTGTCTCTAGGATGTGTGCTTTTCAGATATAATTGGATTTAAATGTATTAATAAAACAAATATATATATTATATTTGTTATAGAAATGAATATTAGGAAATTATATTCATACAATTTTTGCATAGTGAGATTATTTTCTTGACATTTTATTTGCCCTTTTGTCGTATTTAAGATAATAGTAAGTCATTAAAGTGATTAAAGAAGGTTTAATACTTCTAATGTTAATCCGTGTCTTTATAGGTGTTGGTACTGACAATGAAGGGATCCTGGTTCTGGGAGCCACAAATATCCCATGGACGTTGGATTCTGCCATCAGAAGACGGTAATCATTTGTTTCCATGAGTGACTGAATTACCATGATGGAAACTGAAAGAGATCAGTCAGAGAGGAATGATTGAGTCTATCAGTTAAAGATTATCTCATTAAACTCTGTGCCAGCGTGACGCATCATGTTTTAATGACATCACTTGAGTCACATCACCAAGGAACAGGTTTTTCAACATAATTAAGCCAGAATCCTTGAATCGGTATGAATCATGTGGAATGTTATTATGTAAGATGTACAGGTCTCAATATTTTATTTATGTGGAAAATGTTTAAATCCTTTTGAAATCCTGGATGTTTGAAATTATGTATGGGTTGGGGTCATTAAGATTTTGTTTTTTGAAGTGACAAAGAAATGTTTCTAAATAATTCCATTTCAAATGCATGCTTTTTATTAATCAAAGTAAAAGGTTGCATGGTTTCCACAGAAATATTAAGCAGCACAACTGTTTTCAACATTGATAATAATAAGAAATGCTTCTTAAGCACTAAATCATCATTAGAATGATTTCTGAAGGATCATGTGACATTGAAAACTGGAGCAATGATGCTGAAAATTCAGATTTGACAAAACAGTAATAAATAAAAATTTAAATATAGTAAAATAGAAAAGTTTATTTTAAATTGTAATATTTCACAATTTTATGGTTTTTACTGTATTTTCGATCTAATAGATTCAGCCTTGATGAGCATAAGCGAGATCTTTTAAAAAATCTTGCCGACCTCAAACTTATGAACTGTAGTGTATGTATGTGGTGACGTATAAGCTATGATTTCCTTAACCTTCATTTGTGCTATTTCATATATTGGATTTGTTGGTAACACTTTATTTTACAGTACCCTTGTTACCTAAATTACATGTTCTTACTGTAGTAATTATAACAGTAATTATGCATAATTACATGCAGCTAACCCTAAACCAAACCCTATAGTAAGTACATGTTAATTAATATTAATAGAGTGCTTAAATGCATATTTACACGGTAAAATGGACACCTTAAAATAAAGTAACCGATTTGTTTGACTATTGTTTTAATATGTGAAAAATTGTAACAGCAATGAATAGTGTACAAGTCCATCTACCACTGTTAACTGCAAGTGTTTATGTTCATTGTTCATCTTCTGTGTTGTTGTGTTTAGATTTGAGAAACGTATCTACATCCCTCTGCCTGAAGAGCACGCTCGCGGGTTCATGTTCAAGCTAAATCTGGGCAGCACACCTAACGTTCTCACCGAATCAGACTTCATGACTCTGGGAAAGAAGACGGATGGTTACTCTGGTGCTGACATCAGCGTCATCGTCAGAGATGCTCTCATGCAGCCCGTCAGGAAGGTTCAGTCTGCCACTCACTTTAAACGGGTGAGTCCTGCCAGACACCAGTACATTAACGCTTTAAGAAACGGAAATGAAGGAAATTAAAAACTTGTGAAATATGTGTCATATTAGTTAATTGAAGAATAATTACCCTCCCTTTCTAACTGAAACCATTTTTTCTTTCATTAGGCACGAGGGCCATCAAGAGATGATCCAAATATCTTAGTGGATGACCTCTTAACCCCTTGCTCCCCAGGTGATCCACAGGCTATAGAAATGACTTGGATGGACGTTCCTGGAGAGAAACTTTTGGAGCCAATTGTTTCCATGGTGAGCATCTAGTTCTCTTCTCTGCTTTTTTTTTTTTTTTTTACACCATCAGTACACACTAATTGTGATTATTGGTTATAAGAAAAAAAGTTATGCTGTGCTGCAGAGTTCCAGTGTCAAGCTATTTATTTTGCATACTGTACAAAAGAAGCATGCATTACATTGATCAAATTGATCATCTTTAAAATGATAGTAAAGGCATTCATAATGTTACAAAATTTAAAATATTTAAATGTTTTTTGAGTAGCAAATCATCATATTAGAATGATTTCTGAAGGATCATGTGACACTGACGACGAGTATTAATGCTGAAAATTCAGCTTTGCATCACAGGAAAAAAACATGAAAATAGACAAGTTATTTTAAATATTTAATTTAATCAATAATAATAATATTAATATAGCTAATACGCAAGGGATAATGTACATTATCCCTAACGTATTATATTATTATTAATAATAGTAAATATGACTCTTTTTACTGTCTTTTTGATCAAATAAATGCAGACTTCATTCAAAAACATAAAAAAATTCTTACTGAGCCCAAACTTTACAAACAAAATATATAACTATAAATAGTTAAATATAAATATATACTACCAAACGGTAGTATTGGCTATTTTGCAGCATCTTTTAATGGTTGGACCAAACAGAATAATGGTATTTATATAAAAATATTATCGTTTCAATAGAAATAGTAATAATATTAGTATTTCTTAAAGTAAAAAAATAAGAGAAGTTAATGAAACAATTCATGTTTTTGTTATTTTATTTTATTAAACAACTAACTTGTGTAGATTTGCAAGAATGTAATGGTACTTTAATCAATCATCATTCTACTCTTCCCGTACCCACAGTCGGACATGCTGAGGTCCCTCACCAACACAAAGCCCACCGTCAACGAGCAGGATCTGGAGAAGCTGAAAAAGTTCACAGAGGACTTTGGACAGGAGGGCTGAATATAGCCGGTCTCCCGAAACCAAAGCAAACAGATTGTGATTGTAACGTCTTCTCTCTTGCCCTTCACACGCCCCTCTCTTCCTTTCGTACCCATGCTCTTCCTCTGACCGACGGCCCCCCTCAGCTCAGGCTAAATCCTAGATGTAATATGAAATGTGCATCTCTTCAAGCCCACCTCAGTTGTTTTTAAAAGCTGCTCTGCCTGCAAGGCTGCCATCAGTACCTTGTGACCATCATGCATCTTTCATCATTAATCAGCGGTCTCAATCATAATAATCTGTGCTTACTGTCTATGATTAACAGTCGGAAGGGCCTACAACATATGTCCTGTAAAACAATTAGCAAATGTAATGAGTTGTTACTTTATGCAGTGACTAATCGTTTGATACTAAAGAAATACTAACGTAACTCTTGTTTACAGTCGCATAAGTCTGAATGGACAATAATTAAGCTCCATGGCGCATGAAGACTTTTCAGCCCCATCTTAAAATGTTTTTGTTGGCTGTGCTTTGTAGAATAACCATTTAAAGTGACTCTTGTTTGTTGCTGCAAAGACATATTTTATGGGTGTTGGTAATGAGAGTCGTCTTTTGTCCTTCTCGTTTGAGAAAGTCACACTTTGAATCTGCTTTGGCATTTGATGTAACACTTTGAGATCCCCATTTAACAATTCAGGCACTCTTACATATACTACATGTTTTTGTTTCCATATACAGCGTTACTTTCAGTATATTACTGTAAAACGTGATATTTCTTCACTGAGTTATGAGTTACATTATATGTTCTGGGGCCAGTGTTGGACGTTTGTAAATTCACTTGCTGAGGCTCAGCACACAATGTGCCTTTTTTGCATTTTCCTCTTGTCTCTGTTTGTCTCTCTCAATCTACATACACAGATTCACACTTACTGATGCTTATTGATGGATATATACCTGTTTTTATAGGCAGAACGTTTGGAAATGATTCGATGATATTTGCACATTTCATTTAAAAATTTACAACTATATATCAATCTGTATACAGCTCCTATGCATTTATAGGGTGTTTGGTTTGCCATTTAAAAAAAGACCTATAAGACATTGTATTAGAATAACTAGTTTAGAAATGTTTGGTTTGTTTTAAGGATAAGGCCTGTTAGACCGTTAAAATGGGTTTATCTCATTCATTTTATTATTCACATGTAAATAAAGGTTGAAATGGAAATAACTTGTCTCTTGTCGTTAAAGTTACTGTAATTTATTTTCACCGCTAGGGGTCGCTAACCTCTTACAGTAACAAAGGAACCTACGCCTTTGTTACTGTAAGAGGTTAGCGACCCCTAGCGGTGAAAATAAATGACTGACGCAGTGATAAGCTGAATGATGGGACTTACTGTCAAGCTCATATAACATTACAGTGGTATGAAGCAGGTCGCGATTGCTAATAAGAGACAGATATCACACACGAGTCCGGATATAAAGGAATATTTAATTCTACCGAACTACCCGCAAGTGCTGGATTATACTTGAAACTTGTCTATGGAGGTTTTACTTGGACCAACGTTACACTATCACACTAAACCGCATTTAAATGTGTGTTGAAAGTTATAATGTTATTCTATGTGTTAGTTTGTTTGCTATATGAAACTAGCAGTAAGCTAAATCAACGTTAGAAATGTTATCTAACATTTCATCATGTTGAGCTATAACATTGATTTGTTTTATGTAACGTTGCATGCTCACCTGTCTAATAAAGTATGTGCAAGAGCTGCGTCTGTCAAGTCGTGACTTGTGAAGCTCTGTCAGGTCCAAGTTATTCGCAGACTTAAAGCTCTCGGCATCTCAAAAATGCCATGCCGATATTTATCCTCATTTTAGTTCTCCCTTTTTGTCACAAAGTCTGCTTGCCATGGTCTATAATGTTTGAACGAAACAAGAACAGCGTGCCGCTAAATGTTACGCACTACGCAGTTGTCCACTGTCGCCATGGTTATGTTATGTCATGGCAGTACGATCGGAAACCGAGGATAGCGCGGATATTGCGTCATTGACGGGCAACATTTGTTTCCAGGACGGCCACTTATCTGAAATAAAAAAATCTTTGGAGACTTTTGGGTCTATTATAAGTACACAACTGCGAGAAATATATCACACTGTGCAAGTGATTTTGGGATATTTTATTACAAAAATCTTACATATTGTACCTTTAAAATAACTCAATCATGATGTCAGTGTCTTTTTTGACAGCAGGTTGGCTGATATGTCTTTAGGGGCTTGTTTTAGGAGAGGGTGCATGTTTAAATCTCCGAGGCGGTCAAATTCAGTAGCTTAGACGGCGAAACGGCTTATAGAACATCTAAAAAACATTTCAAGACTCTTTTACGTTAATTAATTAAGAAAGTGACAGTTTATGAAAAGAGTGTTGAACTTTGGGACTTGTAGTCTTTTTCTGCACTGGGCGGGGTTAAGCGGAGGTTGAAAAAACTACAACTCCCATAATTCCACCGCACAAGCGCAGCATCACGTTCAAAGTGCATAGATTCTGTGTTTTGATTCATGTAGTGAACGGAAAGAGTTAGCTTTTGCGGTTTTACGACTTCAACCTAGTATTTAATCTACTGCACAAGCCTCTTGAACATCACCAGATAATATAAGCTCATAAACAGCTCGTCCGAAGGCCTGTTATCTTCTGTCCGCGAGACAGGGGAGTGCCTGGAATTGGACATTTAGCTTGTGAGCTAACGTCATCAGCATCAGGTTGACCCATGTCCTCTGAGAAGGCTCTCGGCTCTGCGCTATCACACTGGCTATCCTTTAACTCCTGGTGGCTGCTTCTCCCTTTCATTATGCTCCTGGTAGTGGCTGCTTTCATCGTGGCCTTCGTGCTGCTGCTGTACATGATATCCCCGTTAATAAGCCCCAAACCTCTCAAACTGAACGGGGCCCATGTGGTGGTAAGTTCATATTATTCTATTTTAAATAACAGCACACAGATCTCATAACATCAGAAGTATAAAATGAATGGTTGCCAATTCGTTGTCTTCCATATATTGCAAAAGCATAATAATGTATTTGCATGAAACATGAATTGTTCCTGCTTATTCATAAAGTAATTATATGCACTTATGTATTATGTGTCACGTCATTGCAATTATGCGGAATGGACCAATGCAAATGTGCATGTGACTTTTATTTGTGTCGTCAGTTGGTGAGACTATTTGTTTTGACTTCATATGGTAAATGCATAGAAATATTCATGTTACAGCTCATATTTCTCGCAGGAGGCCAAATAATTGCATTCTTGTACTGGTTATGCAACCATCTGTTCCAGGGCAATGGACCTTTTCAAGCAGGCACTGCATGTTTTTGCATTTGTTAAGGTTCATAGTTTATCAAGAGCTCAAACTTACCTAGTTGTAAATGAACACCATGTTCAGCTCTCTAACAATAGTCATTTTTTATCTATTTTACGATTTCTTCAGATATTTTGCAAAGCTTTGTATATAGTTTAACCATTGTTTCTTTATATTTTTAAAAGCAGTTGGGAAACACTATGGAAGTCAATGGTGTCCATCAACTGTTTGGTTATCCATATTCTTTAAAATATATTCTATTTAAACTCATGCAGGTTTGGGACAACTTGAGGGAGAGTAAATGATGACAGAATTTTCATTTTTACTATTAAACTATCCCTTTAATAGTAGTCTTGTACATATACATTGTGAAAAGTCAGTTTCTCTATGGGGGATATGAGCAGGTTTGAGTATAAATGCACATTTGGTGGCACCTGCACTGTAGATTATTGCTTTTTTATTATTATTTGTTGGATTGGATTTTGTTTTGAATTTGTTTTATATGCTCTCTCAAAGCTTTTTGCATATTTTAGTAAATGATGTGAACACTGACTTGCTTTGTTTGTAATAAATCTGCTCTGAATATGCTGTCCATCCTCAGGTGACCGGAGGCAGCAGTGGGATTGGGAAGTGCATTGCCATGGAATGCTACAAACATGGTGCCTTCATAACACTGGTGGCACGAGATGAGGTGTGTGTATCATCTGTCAGTGACTGCAGTCTCGGCTGCATTTATTTGAAGATATTATTATCAATGTTGAAAACATTGTGCTCCTTAATATATTTGTGGAAACCATAGATTTTTTTCCAGGATCCCTTTATGAATAGAAAAGTAAAAAAAAAACCATTGCGTACATGTTTACCATTGCGTACATGTTCCCCATACAGCACAAGTTGGTTCAAGCCAAGAAAGAAGTGGAAAAATGTGCCATAAATGATAAGCAAGTGTGTATTTTTTTTTTCTTGGACATTGCACTCAACTCAATCTTAAATGGGCTTGACATGCATTGTTATGATTACCTCTAGGTGGTGCTTTGCATTTCTGTTGATGTGTCGAAAGACTACAGCCAAGTGGAGAGTGTCATAAAACAAGTACGTTTATTTTGTTTACCAATTTATAAGAATCTTTGCATATTATTCTATGTCAGCATTTAATCTGGTCATTGTTTTCAAGCATAACATTTTCTTTTCAAAAATTTTCTTCAGGTGGTTTGCGATGGTTGCTGACTGTTGCATGTTTGTGTTTGTTATCCAGGCTCAAGAGAAGCTGGGTCCTGTGGACATGCTGGTAAATTGTGCTGGGACGTCTATATCTGGGAAGTTTGAGGAGGTGGAAGTTGACCGCTTCAAGGTAAGAGCAGCATATCATAGACATGCGTGTTGGCATTTTTGAATTGGGCTAGTAAAGGCCCTGGAAATCGAAGAATGAACTGCTGTGATGTCTTTTCGAACAAAATCAGGCCAAAATGAAGTTTGTTTCTGGAGTTCATAACAGCTTCCTTGCCCTGGATGGTAAACACCTTGTAACTACTATTATTCTGCCTTCACTTGCTATCGGAAATTTCCTACTTCCCAATTCTTAAGTCTCGATTACCAGCTCGTCGCATTCAAGTGCTTTGTTGTTGGAAATAACATGAATCATGGAGGACACCAGGTTTATTCTTGCTTATTTGTTGGGAAAATCTTATTAAAGCCAAAAGGATATTTAGCATCCCATTCATTGACAACCATTTACTTTAAATGATTATTCATATATGTAAATATACATTACTTTAATGACCAGACAAGGCGAATTAAGCTGTTGTATAAAAAACGAATAAAGAAAATCAGTCACAGCAGCAATCATTCTCCCCTTCACTATGTTTAAAGTTTATGGTCCGCCCAACTCGGGAACTTGGGTAAACTTTCCAGGGGTAAATACAACTTTAATTCTGTAAAGCTGCTTGCTTTAAAGCAACTTTTCTGTATTTAAACATTGTTGGAAACATTTTGGAAGTACACAAGTCAACAAAATATATAACATTGTTCTAATGGTTTTTGGATAATTTAATCCCAAAAATCTTACATATTGTGCCTTTAACAGAAAATGATGGAGGTGAACTATCTGGGCAGCGTTTACCCCACCCGGGCAGTGATCACCACTATGAAGGAAAGGCGGATGGGCCGCATCATGTTTGTGTCGTCACAGGGAGGGCAGATTGGCCTCTTTGGCTACACGGCCTATTCGCCATCCAAATTCGCCCTGCGTGGTCTGGCTGAGGCCTTGCAGATGGAGGTGTGTATGTATACGTGACGCTCGCTTAGCATGTACCATGTAGCTGTCATTAACACTTTGATTTTTGATTTACTCTGATCTTTCTTAGATGAAGCCCTATAATATCTATGTTACTGTGGCCTATCCCCCAGACACTGACACACCAGGGTTTGCTGAAGAGAATAAGAATAAGGTGAGATAATAGATTTTTTTTTCCTGAATAGAATTAATCTCTGAATATTAGAAGAGAGCATTAATATTAATAGAATGTTTAAAAATTAAGGATTTCTAATTTCTGTCTCTGCTCTATTACATAGTTAGATCTTTGTTCCTTTTTAAAAACAAATATATATTTATATTTATATATATATTGAGGTAGCATTTTGTCCCTGCACAAAGTAATGCTGGGCAAAACATGTTTTTGTCCTGCCTATGATTTATTCTTCTGGTTTTATCTCTCTCAACGGCAGCCTCTGGAGACCAAGTTAATTTCAGAGACGTCTGGAGTCTGTCAGCCTGAGCAAGTGGCAAAAATTGCGGTTAGGGATGCTGTGGTAAGTAGGGACTGGTCAAATTAGTCAACTACTCATCCAACAATCAACTATTAGCTTTCAATACCGTGCCTTGAGACCCCTGCCTTCTGTTTTGCACTCCGTCTAGCTATTTTTAAGCACAATAAAGTCCTTCTTTAAAGGGATAGTTCATCCAACAATGTAACTTGTCATCTTTTACTCATGTCGGTCCAAACCTGTATGACTTCTGTGGAATACAAAAGAAGATAATTTGAGAAATGTTATATATTTATTTGTATATACACATTAACTATTGTTTCTTCCAAATACCTTAAATACCCTTTCTTGTTTCTGTCCATTCACAGCAGGGAAATTTCACCAGCTCATTTGGTCCTGATGGCTACATGCTGTCAGCGCTGACTTGTGGGATGTCACCTGTGACCTCCATCACTGAGGGGCTGCAGCAGGTACGGCCCATTGTCACAAAACACTAAGATTATGACTCTAGGGGCAACAGTGTCATCATATTTGACTCATTGACAATCAATACCCTAGGAGATTGACATGGAATGACAGCTAATTATTTCTGCATCGTGTCCCTTTTATCATCCTGCTTCATCTTTGTATCTTAGTAACATCTTGTTTGCATTCAGCTTTCGTAAGGCTATTTGAGTCAGTCACGGTCTTAGATATTCCCTTTGAAGATTTTAATGAGCCTCTTGACTTTTGCCCAGCTCTTCCCTGACTCAAAACTGGTCAAATCCGAGGAATAAACCTTTTTTAGACATTTCTTTGAAGAATATGATATAAGATATAGTCACAGATTTTCTCTAAGTAAAAGAGATTCAGATGTTATCAGCATGTGCGGAATGAATCTGTGTACAGAATTTGAGTACGAGTACAGAAGTGCGTTATCAGGCCTGATACTGGTATTGGTGCATTCCTAGATGGATGGATGGGTATAGATGGATGGCTATATAGGTAGATAGATGGATGGATGGATGGATGGATTGATATATATATATACATATGATGTTGATAGATCGAAACATAGGATTAAAAATAAAAATGTATCATCAGCATGATAGTTCCGTTAAGAACCTTTAACATCCATGGAACATTTCCATTCCACAAAAGATTCTTTATAGTGGGAAAAGATTGTTTTAGATTTTTAAAATGTTCTTCACAGTAAGAAAAACTTGTCTCTTTTACTGTTTACTGATCAGTATATGGGTGGATGGATGGATGAATGGAGATGAATGGAAGGATAGGTAGGTGGATGGCTGAATTGATGATGGATAGGTAGGTAGATGGATATATATATATAGGGAGATTGATAGAGGGATAGATCTATAGATGAATGGATGTGTATATATGAATGGATGGATAGGTGGATGGATTGATGGATATATAGTAGATCGATATATTGATAGATATATAGGTGGATGGGTAGGTACAAGGTAGATGGATGGATGGATAATCAGATACACAGTGATTTATTTTCTGTGATATGGTAATATTTTGTCACCCTGTCCAGATTGTGACCATGGGACTGTTCCGCACCATCGCTCTCTTCTACCTGGGCAGCTTTGACAGCATCGTCCGCCGCTGCATGATCCAGAGAGAACAGTCCAAAGCAGCGGACAAGAGGGAGTAACACCAGCATTCCCACTACTATCCACCACTACATTCACCCATACACCTTCACAGCACGCACAAATCCAGCCTGGCAGACATGTTTAAGTGGGTAGAAGAGGTCTACCAAAAAAAAAAAAAAAACACTGTAGATCTGTAATATTCAGGACCCCAATCATTCCAGTGCATGCTGCATCAATATTTCAATCTCTTAAAAAACATAACAAAACCAAGTTTATTTGCATTTAAATGAATTACTCTCACTGGCTCTCACTGCCTATACTTCATTTTCATGTTTTAGATGGTTTGTACTTCAGAAGGTTCAGCACTAGAATTAAAATTCAATCAGCTTTTATTTATATTAATGAAATGTTACCATATGCTGTACTCTGTACAGCTCAAGAACAACAACTTCGCTTCCTTATGAGGTGACGAGCTGTCCTATGTTCTTCTGACTGGTCTTTGATGTTCGTATTCAAGCACTGTATCTTCCTGCTTTTAGATTTCATAGTTTTAAGGTATGGACACAGGACGTCTGTGTTTTCGGATGAAACAGCCTGAGTCTGCCACTCTGCCTTATCTTCTTTGCTCTATGTGGGGGTTTCTGAAGCAAATGTTTACCTTATAAATGTGCGTGCGTGTGTGTATTATATTTGTCTGCTTGTACGCATGCATTTAGGAGGTGACCTCGGGGCTTCTAAGAGTTCACTGAACTGGAGGATGGGTCTTGATAAGCCATTGCGGTGGTGATTGGCTCGCTGGTTCGAGTCACTACACCTTTCTGCCAACAGGTGGAGCTGGAGATCCAAATGGATCAGGTGTAACCAGAGCAAAAGCCTACATATGAAGCAGCTCATGTTTGAATAATCGTAGTCAGATGTCAGCTATACATGTGGTTTGATTTCCACAACCCCAGAACTCTAGTATTGAAGATGAATAAATGTATCAAGAGTATTGTTCACGCAGGCATTTCAAATACTGTAGATGTTGTGAAGCTTGATCTGATTTGTACACCAAAACAAGCAATATGGCTTCCACAAGTGAATCTCCTCGTTGCTCTGCTCTGTTGTAACGTAAACTGGATGGTTCTAGCATATAAACTGTTTTCTGATTTAGGCCTTCCAAACTTGCCCCTTGTTCTTGTTGCACCCGTTCGATGTCGTACCTTAATGACAACACAATAGCTAGAGAGAAAATGACACTTACTCATGCTGTTGTAATATTTGCCTTCCTCACTGTCACAAGCAAACGGCGAGCATGTGATGTGATCACACCCTACAGTTACACGAGCGGATGTCTATCCCTTGAATGCCTGAATGAACAGAAAGGGATCAATTGAAAGTTATAGTTCACCCAAAAATGAACATTCTCTCATTATTTCTACACCCTCATGTTGCTCAACCTGCATGACTCTGTCATCTGTAAAACACAAAAGGAGAAGTTTAGTGGAATGTTCACACTGCTCCTTTCCATACAGTGATCCAAAGGGTCTGACTGATTTGTGTGAGAAATAGCCAGAAATTCAACTCCTTATTGACCTGATATTGAATAAACTGTACATGGAGAGTGGAGACACGCGTGTTTTGAGAGCTATGGCATTGGGGGAAATTTTCTGGGAATAACGACTTCAATTTTGGCCTTATAGATTTGGAATACAGTGTGCATATGGACAAAAAAAAAAAAAAACAGCAACTAAACTCCTTTTTTTTGTTCAACAGAAAAAAAAGAAAGTATTACGGTTTTGGAATTCTGTGGAATAAATTGTCAGAAATGTCATTTTTGGGTGAAGTAGCACTTCCATTCAATGCAACTCTTTATTTAAGATTTTTTTTATGCTGCTTTGTTTTCCCTAGAACATACCTGCAAACTCATCACCTTTCTTTTCATCTTACCTTTTCAGGGTAATAGAGTCCGATGTACTTCTGCTTTTCTATTAGCATAAGATGTAGTAATTTTTAGAAGAGAATTTTTCCGACGGTCCAGAGTTTGCAGGTATGCTAGAAACGATTGACCAATGCAGTCGTGGAGACCCATTCCAGGCCTTAAGAGATCCAAACACAGACCACTATAAAAGCTATAAGAGTGGACACCTCCACATCCAACTATGGCATAGATTGTGTATGGTTTGCATAGATTTGTTTCAATATGGAAAAAGACATTGTTTTTGTTTGTTTGTTCATTGGATATTTTTTACAAAATGACCCAAAATATGAAAGTGAGAATGCATGAGTCAAAGCGACGATGTTCTCATTTGATATTGGCTCAAGGCACGTGGTCCAGCACATAGTAGCTATAAGTTAGGTGCCGACATGTGTCGGACTTACGATTCGGTCGTGCCCTCTTCCGTAACACAACACATGGACGTAGTCATTTGTTTAGTCATTAAGAAGCTAACAGTAGAGAAAATGTTTGATCTCCTTAAAGCTATGCAAATCAAGCCTGCGCTCACACTTCATCTAAACACATTAGAAGATACTTTGATTTTATTTTTACCATCTTCTGCTATAGTTCCCTCTTTTATTGACTGAAGTTGAGGTATATTTCTGAGAATAAAATATATAGTTTGAGTAACTTTTAAAAGACCAAGACCAACTTGGATATGGTTTGCTTGTATCTGTTTTTTTTCCCTTATTCATTTGTTGCCAAACTTGCATAAATTTCACCTTGTGTGCCATGGGAGAAAAAGAGGATGTTGTTGCTTTGTCTTATTTTCTTACATAATGAAATAAATAACTTTTGAAAGGTAATTTTGTGTCAGAACCTTTTGAACTTTGTAAAATGATGGTGATGGAATCCCTTGAAATATTTAAAAAAAAATATATAACAAATATTTCTGCTTATGCTTTAAATATTTAATTGGCTAGAAATTCGTCTTTTTGTTTGCAATGTCTATTAAAATAACTTGAAATAATCCTAATCACTGACTGGAAAACTTGTTGCTCAAAACATATGCACTACATAGTGTCCTATGTAACATTTTACCATTTAATTTACAGCTAGGATTAGGCCTTAGTTTAATCAGGACATTCAAGTAGCTTTTTAAAACGCGCCTTATAAAAAAAACATTGCTGGTGTGCATCTTGAGACAAAACAATGGCACTGATATATTTTAAGATTGGTCAGTTCAGGTATTATTTTAGTTAGGACAACTCAAACATGCATTTTATTCTGGGTCTAGGCTTAAGCCTTGTCTGTGGAACCAGGTGTTAGTGATTTACAATTTGTTTTCATTAATAGACCGGAATGGAGCTTCACTCTTGCCAGAATTAGGAGACACCGGACATACCTCTGTCAGTAACATCAGTATAAATCGCCTGAACCTGTTCCTTTACTTTGCATTCCTACTTTGAAGCACTTCATCGCTAGTCTGAAATAGCCAACTCCAGAAGCCTAACTTAGCCCTGAATAACCCAGTCAAGGCTGACAGAGGTAGAAAGCAAGTTAGGCACAAACCTGAATTTTAAAGACCACCATTGCAACAAATGTTCTGTCTCGAGAGCCTGGACTGCTAGCAGGGGTCATATGTATGATGTAGTCATTTTGTTCTGCAGTAATTCATAGGTTTTGGCTTGAGTTGGTTCACCTTTATTCAAAGCAGGTTTGACACCGAGGGGTGCTGAGAGATCAAAGGCCTCGCTCTGTCCATAGAAGTTCCCATTTTGAGGCAAGGCTGAGGACCAAATTCTGCTCTGCTTGCAGATGCTGCTTTCCATTTAAGCTCATCCGAACCAGGTAAAAATTAAATCACCTATTCTATTTGCAAGAAAATTATTTCTCCCATATACCTAAATACATTCCACTATTTTAAGATCTGTGTATATTAAAGGTAACAACACCCTAGACTGTTCTGTGATACCAAATGTTTGGTGGTATGGCCAATATGATGATATACTATATAATATACAGAAACATCCAAAAGACCACTAGGAAATCTTCTCTTTTGAAAATAAAAAAAATAAAAAATCCATTATAAGTTCCATGAAAACAGTTCAAATGAAAAATTATGGCGGATTTCATCCTAATCTGCTTAAGACCGCACTTGGCATGAACCTCCAGAAGTTCTGATGATCTCATGTTTTCCAGCATGATTTGAAAATAATCTAAAGAGCATCTTGTGCTTCAGTGAAAGCAAGAACATCTGATCGTCTGTACAAACAAGTTCACATGATCAGTGACACAAATTGCTTATACGATTAGTGACCTAGAAACAGAAGTTTAAAATTTGAAAGCCCACTGTGAAGATATACAGTATGATAAATATACAAATAAATTGATTAAATATGAACTCCCCATTAAAGGGTTAGTTCACCCAAATTTCTGTCATTAATTACTCACCCTATGTCGTTCCAAAACCCGTAGGACTTTTATTCATCTTCGGAAAACAAATAAAGATTTTTTTTTTAATGAAATCTGAGACCTTTTTGTCCCTTGCTTTGAAACTTCACATATAAACATGCATCAATTCGCACATCAGTTATGATGGAAGCTCAAGCATGTTCGCTTGATGGGGTTCATTCTCATGTTACGCAGCTTGAGCTTCAGCAAGAACCAATGAGGTTCATTCTCACATCACGCAGGTTTGGTTAAGCTTCAGTTTATGTTCGCTGATCAATGTTTATTAATAAAAGCTTAAATTCAATCTGTTGTTCATATAAATCGATCGAGTCTATTCAGATAATTTGGACTAAAATGCTCAATTCATATGGATAAACTTTTTGAAGCATCTAAGTGGTAGTTGGATAGCTGTCAATGGAGGGACAGAAAGCTCTCAGATTTCATCAAAAATATATTCATTTGTGTTCTGAAGATGAACAAAAGTCTTACGGGTTTGGAACGACATGTAGCGCGTTTTCATTTTTAGGTGAACTATCCCTTTAATCTACTTTTACATAAAGATGTTATAATACTTTTTATATTAACAGTATTATTACAAAATAAATGTTCAATAATTTAAAAAATATATAATATTAATTATGCTCCAGAATTTGTAAATGCTCAAAAGGATAAACGAGCGAGGTATTACTTAGCAGTATTTGCACTTCACACACGCACATGAGTGTGAATGAGTGACGTCGCACAGGAAACACCTCTGCTATAAAGGGGCAGAGTCGAGTCTGACTGACTGCAAATGGAGCGACTGCGCACAGCAGACTCCTCCAAACGCTCAACTTATACAGAGAGACACAACTGTTACCCGTTTACCTTTCGCGTAAAGACTCAATTCGACAGCAGACACCACCGAGAAAGTCTTTCTCAACACTAGCCGCTCCGCGAGAGAAGAAACTCACAAGTGCGCGTGAACACTCGGCGACCAGCCTCTTCCGTCTCCCGCAGCTCTGGACTCTTTTACACGAATAAACCATGACTTACTGCAAGCAATTCCCACTCAAAACGCCAGAGACTTTCTCACCCGTGCTTACACGGCATGTTTGTGTTATCTGATATGAAGGAAAATGCTTAAATCCTCTCCTACATGCCTGGAATTTTCAGCTGGGAACAGAAAGTGGGCGTTTTTTTTTACACCGAAGCACTGGAAGAGGATTTGCGCGAGTGCTGCAACTTGCAGTCTCAAGTGAGGCAACATGCAGTAAGTTCACCGTTTGAAGGATTTGCAGTTATCTAAAAATCAGTTGCTGCATTGCATTGCTGTTATGAAGATGAAGATCATGATGAAGATGCGCCTGGATTAAAAACTCACATTGATTCTGAGGTTATTTAGCTATACACAGGTCGATATGGCACAGGAGGTCGTGTATGATAACCGCAGTATAGTGGTGAAGTACATCCACCATAAGCTCTGGAAGAAGGGATTCGTGTGGGAAGTGAATGGACACGATGACAGTGTCTCGAATGGACTGATGATGGGGAGGCAGGAGGAGCACAGCGGCGTCTCTCCCAGCCCGCGTCACGACCCGTTCAGCGCTCTTCACAAGGTGCTACGGGAGGCTGGGGATGAACTGGAACGGTTATATCAGTCGGACTTTGCGGAGATGTCCAAACAGCTGCATCTCACGTCCATCACGGCGCATCAGCGCTTCACCGCGGTCATAGACGAGCTGTTCAGGGACGGCGTGAACTGGGGCAGAATCATCGCTTTTTTCGAGTTTGGGGGGACTGTTTGTGTCGAATGCGTGAATAAGGAGATGACGGCGCAGGTGGATAACATTGCGGGCTGGATGACGGAATATCTGAACGGGCCGCTGCACGGCTGGATCCAGGAGAACGGTGGCTGGGTATGTAATTAACTCAATATATACCTCACGTCCGAAGACGCATCGTCTCATGCTCCGCCTCTGCGCATGGCGTCATGCGTTCGAAGCGTGGCGCTTGGTCTCTGATTGGCCGGTAGCGCTGTTCGTTAAAATGCGCCAGCCAATGTGCTGCGGCGATTTGTCACACCCCTCTCACGCCTCCCATCAATGACAGCTGCGGTCTGTAGAGCTGAAGGTGTGGTTCCCTTTGCGGAACTTTCAGGAACTGCTGTTGATTCATGCAAACAGGAGGATGTTTGGCCTTACCAGTTATATGGGATATGCTATATCCGATATTTACTCACCAAACCATGGGTTTAAATTACCCTGGGCTATTCTTGTGCTAAGTGCAATGGTTCAGCTTGTGATGATATTGTTCAAACATCACTGAACTTGATTAATTTTCTTCCCAGGTGTACCTGGAATACCAAGTTAGCACAACATAGGGTGACCATATTGTAGTCTTCAGAAAAGAGGGGATGGGGGGTTCAAACTGTTGAACTTTAATATATAAATGAATACATCATTTCCATTTAATGTTTGGCCCGCAACTTGTCCCGACCGGTAGGCTACGTGGTAAAAAAAAATAAAATTACAGTTCAACTGTGAAGCTGCTGCACAACGCTTCTGCATTTCGTGTGCAATGCTGCTCCGCTGTCTGCTCTGCTCCCTGTATGTGCGCGTCGCAGAGTCGCCCACAAGGCAGCCTCTCGGGAATTACGTCACGCAACAAAGTACCGTATTGTGTGCAAAGGCAAGCGCGAAGCGCCAGTCAATTTAAAGTAGGCTACACGCTTAATGGTCCCATGAAAACCAGTGAAAACCTATGGTGAAAACCGGACATTTTTATGAATTTATAACCCCCACCCCCTGGACGCCCCGGACTGACATTTCGTAAAAAGTGGACATGTCCGGGCAAAAGAGGACGTTTGGTCACCTTAGCACAACAAGAATTGTAAAATAAAAATTCGAGTTTAGCACGTATAAAGTTAATGGATTTGGACACTTGAAGGGACTGGATGTGACACTTTTTATTTTCTGTCAATCTCTGGTTGAACAGACAACGCAAATTAATTATTTAGTTATTGAGTAAAAAAAACCCAGATCAAATTAAATCTTAGGCCTATACAAAATATTTCCTACATTTTGCTAACTCATGACTTGTGTAATCATTCCAACCAACTTTAGCAGTTATGGTTGACCCACAAAGGCAACAAAATAGAAGATACAAGATTTTTTTTATTATTACCTACAATACATTTTTTATATTTTCATTAACTCATAAATAATTTTTATGAGTATGTAAATAACCAGTAGAATGACTTAAAGTTGGCATTAAATGAAAACTCAACTATTTTCTAATTGCATGTTGTTTAAACAATTCATCTGTGCATGTTTCAGTTTTTATCTATTTTTCTCATAAATCTTATTCAAACTGTCATAACTGATCTTCCAGTGAAGCAACTGGCTTCTCTCTGATGACGTATGCTGGACTTCTCCAATAACCATATTAGTCCTACTATTTCAGTATCATATAGTAGGTATACTGTGTATTATGCATATATGCTAATTTTCCACATGCATAGAATACCCAGATGACTTACTATATGAATTATACCACCAAGATCTCACTGCGCTGGATAGTGCATCCCACAATGCTATGCACATGACCTTTTATTTCCAGAGTGATGAATAAACCAATAGCAGAGTGTGGGAGTCTTCAGAAATTGTTTTAGAAAACATTTCCATTTATTGAAAATTACACGCTTTTTGTTGTTGATATTTCTGCATAAAATTACAAAAAATATGCAAAAACATGATGTAAAAGACAAAGCTACTCATCAAATTAAACATGCAACTAATGAGATGACAATACGCTGTTTTTTAAAAAAGATGTGCTTAGATGTTTCTAACTTTTTTTTTACTTTCTTTACTGTGTAATGTTGCTGTTTGAGCATGAAAGATGTCTGCAAAGTTACGTCTCGATTGTAGTTTTGAGTTTTCTTCCGCAAACGTACGCGTCATAAAATTCCTCATTCACAAAATTCACGCTCAAGGCATATGCAATAAAGAGGGCGAGACCTGGTTGAGTAGTGTCGCAGTTATGGTAAGGGGAGTGGCATTTCCCAATTACGCTCAAATCGGTTGACCAATCACAACACGCTGATCCAGCCAACCAATCAGAGCACATTGCACTTTTCAGAAAAAGGGACGTCACAGAGACAGGAACTAAACAGGGCTAACGTTTCCCAAAAGCATTGTAAGCCTAAGTTGATCTTAGATACCATTGGTGGCAAATGTTCTACGATCAGCTTAGGCTTATACGATGCTTTTGGGAAACACTGACAGACCAGGAAGAGAGGTGCTGCAACAATGGCAAATATGTAAAATAAAAATATACTGATGATTTTACAGTAAGCTGTAAACCAATAATGCCATTCAGGAGGAACTCAAGAGACATGCAGCTTTTTTTGAATGGCCATTCAGAATATGACCTTTAAATAATGAACTCGCTTTGAACTGTAAGCTGACAATCACAAATGAGCGGGAACTTGTGGTCTGGTGCAGGACTTAAACATCTGATCAGTAAGGTCATCCAGGACTTCCCCTCATTCATTCACTCGGGTTGCGTTCTCCACATCATTATTATATTTAATACTAGTTAGGGTGTTAGAACAAAGACTTAATGTGAATGTGCATAATTCAAAGCACTGTGTCCACAGGGCATTCATCAATAATTCAAAGGCTGCATTTTGACTTTAAGGAAGGAAAGTTTAACATTCCCCTCGAGTCCTGACCTTTTGAAAGTGGAAACTTTTGACACGTATCAAAGGATACACGTTCACTGACCTGAACATCAGGAAAGAGTTCCTCTATTTACTAATTTCTTTCCAATTATGGTTTTGAAATAGACCAGAATGCCTGAGTCACAGTGACAACTTTGTGGCTACAGTATTCAACAGTAAATATACTTCAGATTTAAGAAACCCTTCTAACTATTGAGATTTTTCAAATTATCAGTCGTTTAATTTATAATTATTACTAAACCAATGTATCCCTAGGATGATTCATCAGCCAATATTTGGCCATGATAAGATCATTAGAATCAGTTGATAAATTTGCCCACTTGGCTGATCAACAGAAGTGTTAGTTCCCCATATATATAAATCCTTCCTAGTTCATAACATTTTCAATTTAAATTGTATAGGCTATATATGAGAGTATTAGTATGCCATCTAATGTGTTATCATTAAATTACTTGTAATCAGAATTATATCAGTCATCTACCACCCCACTCTCCAGATTTCAATTTAGAAACCCAAAATGAACCCTATATTCATAATTTGATTATTTATAATAACAAGACTGTGTGACATCATATCCTGGCTGTTGCCCATATTAATTTCAGTTGACGAAAATGGACAAAAGTGTTACTGCTAAAGTGACTAGCTAAAGTGGCACAGTGAAAAACCACAAAATTAGCACTGTATGACAAGGTAGCTGCATGTGGCGTATTAAAGGTTGTCATACACTGTAAACATGTTGTTCTGTAATTATTTGTAGGAATATTGAGATCACAGTGTCTGAGACCACTATTGTGGTTTTCAATAAAAGAATCAAGTTTACTAGATTGCTGTGACGTGGGCAGGGCAACTAGATACTATAAATCCAGCCATGCAGGGCTTCTATTTTCCGCCCTGCTCTAAAAGCAGTGACGGAGGTGTCAGGCTCATTAACCTTAATGGTGACATTTGGACAGGCGTGAACAACGTGCATGCTCTCAAATCAGCCTACCTTCTGTTTCCTGTTTAACTCCAGACATAAAAATAGGTGTCATTTGTGGGTTTATGTTGTTGAGTCTACTGTCCTGCCCCAAACACTTACATTTTTCATCAAGCTGCATCACAAGACTGTGTTTGTCTACCACACTGTCTGGATCTCAACAACACCCTACTGTCTTACTTTGTCCTCTAATTCACTGTGTGACCATAGACAGTATAAGCCTGCATTCTGAAAATAACACCTTGAGTCATATTCTATATATTTTTCAGTCTGTTTCAATTATACATTGGCCAGTGGGTTTCAATCGTCCCACGCAGAGCGATTGTTCTCATCTAGGCCCAGAAGGAATCCGTGGACTTTTTTTTTTTTTTTTTTGCGCTGATTCTGAGGATCTTTAAATTCAATGAAATGGAACTGAACACTAGAGTTTAACCTGAAAGTACAACACTCTTATCGATGGCTGAAAGTAGGGTTTTCCCTAAACCTTTTGATGCCAAGGACCACCAAATATAATAATCACCTTGTGATTAATCGAAAAATATTGACTTTGTAGTGTATATTTAGTAACCTGATCTAAGCGGTTGTTTCAAACAGGGATCCACAGAATGTTGTTCAAATGTTTGGGGTGAGTACGAATTTTTTTTTTTTTTTTTTTTTTACATTTAAAGACACTGATACTTTTATAAAGCAAAAAAGGATTAAATGATCAAAAGTACACCGAAAAAGGCATTTATAATTTTCAAAGATTTGGATTCAAAATAAACGCTGTTCTTTTGAACTTTCTTTTGAAATTTTTCTAAATGTTTGGTCAAACAGTAAGTTTAAATGGCTTAAACCTCTGAAAATGAACGCTTAGCCCATTTGATCCAGGGTTTAATTCTCCTCTGATTTCATGTTGGACACCATTGCGCTTCTGTGAACTCTGTGCCGAATGGGCTAGACATGCCTCCTGCAGACTGACAAGGTAATGCGCCTGAATCCCACGTGGGCAGCACCTGTGTTTATTTGTGCGACGTGACAGTAAATGCCGCATGACGTGCTGTGTTGGCAGCTGCTGGGCTCTTAAATTATACACTTCAGCCTGCTGATCCAGGTTCAGCCCAGGGCTGTAGTGGGAGTATGCGTGCCAGCCGGCCATGCACACGCCACAGATCTGCAGTCTGCTAATAACATGACTTTGCAAAAGAGCCCTGGCATTTAGTTGAGAACAGGTGATTGGAATTTGCTTGTGTGTCTTTAAAAGGGGGATTTCGGGACTGCTTTTACAAGTTATTCCTTCATTTACTAACAGTTTCAATGAAGACTTTGGGTGAGCACACATGGAGAGGTGATGAGGGCAATGGAGGATTTACAGATACCCCTTTTCCACCAAAGCGTTTTGAGAGCCGGTTCGGAGCCGGTGCCTGCGCGCGAACCAGTTCTTTGTGTTTCGACAGCCAAAGAACCGGTTCTCAGCCAGGGAAACTGGTTCCAAAGCGGCACCAACTCTTTGCTGGACTAGAACCAATCTTTTACCAGGTCATGCTTACGTCTGGGGCTGGGGGCGGGTTTAGACGTGTTCTAAACATCTTTTCTGACCATAATACAGGATCGCAAAGCCAGGAGAAACATTTGCAGAAACACGATGTAGTCCGCCTTTGTAATTGTTATGCTTGAAGTTGGCGCAAGCGTTTCTATTTAAAATTTTTTTTTTTTTTTTTATTGAAAACATTATAAGCAAAGAAGAAAACAGTCACAATATAGAACAAATAAATGGAAAGAAAAAAAAGACACAAGACAGGGGTACATAACTAATCAGAAAAGATTACATATCAAAGGAAAAGATTAAAAGACTTACATATTTCAATTGTTTTTAAAGCCTTAAAGTAACACTAAGTAGTTTTTCAACCTTCATAATATATTTCCAAGACCCTTGTGATGGTACATCGAACTTAAAATAAGTTAAATGACACGTCTGCCATAGCCTGACGGGGTCTGTATCGCTTTTACTGGCACTATGTAACTTCGGGGTTCGGGTAGGAACCCATGCACAAAAAGAACTACAAAATTCGACTGCTTTACGTCAAGCGCTACAATAGTCATTATTTCGTTTTTTCTTCGTTTCTGATGTCGCAGTACATCATCCTTTCATGAAATCATGTAACATACTCTACCTTGTCTGTGGACATCGTTCATTCTAAAGCTGGTGCTGGATAAACAGGAGAGCGTGCGTGCGACGGTAGGCTAAATTATTTACGACAGCGGCAATGGACAATTTCGTTTCCAACCAGTAGGGCGACCGAAGAGGAAAAAATACTTGGTGTTACTTTAATTCTTGGTACACGAGTTAGAGATAATCCCAAAGTAATGTTGTACTTGCAAGCGTTTCTAGCTAAGACGTATGGCGACGTACACAGTGACGTAACGACGTCGTTCGCTGGGGCTCTAGTCAGTGGAAAAACAAACAGGTTCTGAAAAGGTTCGCAAGTTGAACCAACTCCAAACCAACTTTGAACCAGCACCAGTTCCGAACCAGTTCTTTTTTGGTGGAAAAGGGGTAACAGAGGTGTTTTGTTCAACACTCAACACACACGGCCCTGCTCTTTCCAGTTTCAAGCTTGAAATGTTTCAGGATCAGTTGTATTTTTTGCCATTCACAAACCATTTGATGTGTCAGCATGACTTTCCTTTCTAAGAAGGAGATGGCGACCTCTGTGTATTTGTCACTTGAATAAGTAATCATATGATGGCCCTGATGTCACTGAAACGGGTTCAACAAAATCACCAGTGGCTGAATTATTATTATTATTATTTTTCTTGTGACAATGTGAAGTCGTTGCAAGTGAAGGGCTTGGGATGGTGTTCTTGTGCCATCAGCTTGTAAGTTGTCAGCATTGTCATTTGATGCATTCAAGTCCCTCTAGGAAGTTATTTATGAGTTGGGAAGTCGGGACATCAGTTGCGTCACTTAATATGCCGAACTTTTTCTTTTTACAAAGAATTCAGCAAGATTTAACTTTACTTCTACAAAAGGATGAATAAGGAATGCACACCAGTTGTGCTTTTGTTTTTTATGTTTTTAATTAAATTCGTTCAATTCGTAATTTTATAGCGCTTTTCACAATACACATTGTTTCAAATGATTGTTTCAATGTTACAATTTAGGAAGTATTCTGTTATCAGTAAGATAGGCTGCTGCTGTACAATATAGCATACCTGAATTACCTGTAGCAGATCTATACAGGTGGAGCTGGGGAAGGTGGGGGGTTTCTGAAAGCGCTCTGCAACTGCTACAGCAAACATGACCAAGTATAGGAAGGATGAGCAGCGAGCTCATTGGCTACTGATACAGCAGGAACCAATCAGCTGTGCCCTATAGAGATGATTTTATCACCAACACACTCCCCAATTCGGAAACTTAAGAAAGTTCTTAATTTCCCACTTGTAATTGTGACTTTGTGGCACCTTTTTGTGCCAGTTGTCCTGAGACTCCAGAGTATTCAGGATCACATGGAATATATGACATAATATGCCAAAGTTGTCAGTATGCAGGTGCCATCCGTCAGCAACTGAGATGAATGGGAATGCTGACGGATACCTCTATCCAGGTATTACTGACTCCTATTGTTTCCGTTGTGTGGTTGTACGTTTCACTCTTTGTTATCAGTAAACTCTTACATAGAAAAGAGTGGAACAATCAGAACTATTACTGACGAGAACTTCCTGCAGTTTTCATTCCAGATGCTTCTGTGAAAGATTATCATTCTGATTTATTGGCTAAGGGGGATATGAGAGTGGAACAAAAGCCACGTTCAGGAAGTGGAGAAGCCACTAATTAAAGAGTGGAAGAAGTCCTTGGGCTGCCTTTCACATCACATGTTTCACGTCATGTCCTTCCAAACACTGGAAGTGAACCGTATATGGACTGTTCTTAGAAAAACTGGAAGTTTTGTGGAAAATAAGAAATTGGCATCGTGTGTGTAATTTTTGGTTAACATTTTTTTGCTCAGATGGTTCTCTTTTGTAACTAAGGATAATTATATTTGATTTAAAGGGATAGTTCACCCAAAAATGAAAATTACAACCATTCACTCACCCTCATGTTGTTTTAAACCTTATTTTTTTCTACTGGGGAACACAAGAGAAGATATTTTGAAGAATGTCCCTAGAATGAAAGTCAATGGGGTCCAATGTCATTGGCCTCACTGACATTCAAAATATCTTTTAGATTTAATCAAAAGTCATAACTCAAACAACAGACTTTCCAATGGTTAGCAAATCAAAAATGGTCCAAAAATAGTGTTTGAAGAAACCTTTTCTGTATAGTATATAGTGAATAAATGGTAGCGTACATTCTTTCCTCATGAGTTAATGTATACTTTAGTCCTTTGTGAATGTTTTCACACTCTCAGACTAGCCAGAGCTCAGTTCATTAAAGTTAAAAATCCGGCCAAGTTTCCCCCTCACAGGGTCCTCTTACCGGAGCTGCAGTCACTTACCATCTGCCCCTGTGTTTACACTCATCAGCAGAGTGCTGGTAATCTCAGAAACATTTCCTACTAGCTTAGCCAAAGGGAATAAGGCAGGCGTTCAGTGAAGACACAAACAAGAATATGTGTCTCTTTTATGCCTCTCTATGTCACTCGCACGGGTAATACCGGCCCGAAATGAACAGCACTTCAGATGCTTCAGATTTACACCTGACAATTTGCGGCAGAACTGTTATTGTCCTTCATGAGCAAATACTCCGGCTAACTCTACAAGGACAGATATTTCTCTACAAATATTTCAAACATTCCACCTTAATCGTAAACATGTTTTCCCCTGTTGCTCTTCATGTCCCTTTTAGCAAGCCTTGTCCTAATATTGACCTATGTCTCTAACTATCCACTGTTTCTATTGAACAGTCGTATGATGCAATATGCTATACACAGGCATGCTCTAATGCCAAAAACATGCTCTTGTGTAAGTACACAAATGCAGATATGAATGTGTTGCAAGCATGCAGCACTAATGTATAGCCTATATTTAGTTGTTTTTTTTTCTCTCCGTTCTTTCAACTGATGGAGTTTGGGTTTCTTGCCACTGTCGCCTCTTGACTTGCCTTCTTGGGGACTCTTAATATTCAACAATATTGTTGATTTTGAATGCACTGACACAATTGGATGAGAACTGAAATGAGCTTGCTGATGACGTCACTGTTGTCTGCGGATCTGCTTTATAGATGAAATGAACTAATCAACATAGGAACTGAATCAACACTGAAATGAATAATGACACTTTTTACTGCTGCTTTACAGCGCAAATTAACTCTGTTTGCATCATTGAATCATTTACCTGTAATCACTGTAAAGCTGCTTTGAAACCATCTCTATGTATAAAGCTATATATAAATAAATGTGACAGAATCCCAGAAAATAATGAAATACGATTTTTGTCACCATCACTCACCCCTAGTTATGACGCATCTACTGTCATATGCAGGGCTTAAGTTGTGTCTCCTGCACCCGTCATGAAGGGTGGACAGAGAGAACAGAATCTATAATAAGGTTTAGTAGTAACCTCTCACACAGTAATCTTGTAAAGTGGCTACTGTAATGTATTGTTCTCATATACAGTGTGCTTTTCTGAAAGCACAATGGTGTGAGAGTGTGGTAATAGCCTGATGTTTGGTGGAGGTGCTGTCCTGTGTTGTCCCAGAGGTGCTCCACACCCTTTCACAGCACATTTTTGTGCCCTGTCTCCGGGGGATCCTCCCGATCAGAGGAATGTAAATAAATAGAGCGGATGACCTGGGTGTTGCTTTCCTGAGAGGCCTGCCATGGGTGGGGATGTGCGTGGACAATAACTCCAGCCAGGTCAACCGGCTGAACATTTAGTTTTAGCTCTGTGTGAAACTGGGTGTGCACCATTTAAATGACTTGGAGCATGTGAATACGTGCAGTTAACACCCTTAAAATAAAAGCTTCAGAAAGGTGTTATGGCTTGTAAAAACATCTATATATTAGCTCTTTATATAACCCAGAATGATTCCATAATGGATGATTCCTAGAACTAACACGCTGATCTGACGCATCTGGAATAAGTACTTTTCTTATGTCAAATAAATCAGATTGCACAGGGTTTTCAGAATTTTGATGTCAACGACTCCCAAAACGGATCCCGTTCTGACGGACTCCCTTCCTAAAATATAAAGTCAGGCATATATTTGAATGCACCAATGCTTACGTATATCCACTTTATTTTTCACACAACTGTGGGTGCTTCCAATTGTTTGTAGCTGTAAAAAACAGCTTTTTATGCTGCTTGATATTGCGAACTGGAAATTCGTACCGTATTATTTTAATGAATTGTCGTAATTATAAACACACTGGTTTGTAGCGCAAATAGTTTTACCATTGACTGCTCTTTAGTATTGTTCTGGTTATTTTTCTATAGCGGCTAATGAATCGCACATTCACAAAAAAAAACCTGAATTGTTCTGAATTTCCGATTTAATATAAATTTGTTATCAGAAACGGTTGTATTGAAATGAAGACATAAAACATTAACAATTTAACTTATTCTTTAAAATGTAATCAAATTAAAATATAGTATTATATTATAATATAGGTTTACTTTTAAAATTTAAACATGGAAGAAATAAATTGTGATATTGCTAAAAAAATATGTTTTAATTATTATTATCACTGTTAATACTTCGAGAAGAATATTCTGCTGTACACAAGTAATATATATCTGTCACAATTTTTGAGTATGTGTAGTAATTAAAACTGAGCCGAATTTACGTCTGTGCTTTCCGTATCATGAAAATCATTGAACACTACCATGTGTGTGAGAAAATTATTTAATTTGATGTTATAAAGAACATGTTAAAATGAAAAGAAATGTCAAAAAAAAATAATGGATTATTTTGGATAATTAAAACTATTGTGTTAAAGATATTTAATGTTTTAAGTCAACAAAGTAAAACTACATTATGTAAAATATGTTATATTTTTTGTGGATCCCCCAGCACACCCTTGCACTTGAGGCTTCTTGGACCCCAGTTTAAAAACCAGACCTAAAAAAATATTGTAATAATCCAGCAAGATTTTGTATGAACAAAAAGTCCCACAACGGATGGCCCACACAGAGATCAGTTTGGAACTCTAAAATTGAAAATTCCTACTGGCACACTTAAGCAAAATATATAAATAACCATCTGAAAACAAACATTTCTTGCACAGTACTCTATATTTTAAACCACTCTCTCATGAGTAAGCTCATACTCTTTGCAACACAGAGAGCAGTTGGACTGGACTGGCTCCTCAAATGCATACAAATCAATAATCGATATTTAAGCATTCCCAAAATTGTGATTCCTGTGTAAATACATTTAGGCCACCAATAAAAAGTCTATGTTGAAGTCTGTGATTGCTGCTTTAATTCAACTTCTATGCTGAGTACAATCACTCTAGAAAAGCTGATTTAACCAGAAAACAGTTGGCTCATAGCTAAAGATACACTGAAATTTCGAGACCAAGATAGCTGCAGGTCCGAGTAAGGGGGGTGCCGGAAGGTGGTTTGCTGAAAGATGCTACTACAGAAACTAACCCTTAACCCAACCAATGATAAAGTCCTTTCTCCACGCCCTAACTTTTCCTCACACCCATTACTCCAGCCTGCAGATACCAACAATTGGAGGAACCAAAAGTATTGCGCATTTTGCCTGAGTCAGCGTTTATTGTGTCAGCACACAACATGGATAAGCTACATCACGAAAACATGTCAGCAGTGTGGACGCACTTCAACATGAGCAAAAATGACGATATAGTAGCAATATGTAAAATTGGTTCGGCTGAAATATCGCGAGGCAGCTCTTTGCGAAGAACTGTACTGGTTTATCACCCAGGAGTGCATTTCCCTTACAACGATGATAACTTGCTGCTTAACTACCACAGTGCAATGCATCATTGAAGAAATCAACTAGCGACTGTTTCCGAAACCGTATTGTCGTAAATTTGTCGTTCAACCACGTCGGTTAATAATGTCACAAGGTGGTTGATGATAACTGATTTTACTTCATTAGATTGAAATCAATGTTTGGGAATGTTCGTTGTTTCGGGAAACACAGACTTGTTGAACTGATAACATCGGAACTTGCGACCATAATTGTCTAACGATGCTTTTGTGAAAACACACTCAAGTTTGATTTCAATTGCTTCAATAACACAATGACCCAAAATTATTTACTGAAAATGTACTGTTGGTTTCAGGTTTTGACTAAATTCTGATTCCGGAATAAAAAATAAAAAATTTTAGTGCATCACTATAGCCTACTCACTAGCGATGTGAGGGCCAAGGCACTATTTGCAAGAGTGTAAAGGTGCAGTCCCATTTACTGTTGCTAGGCAAAAGTTTGCCAGCGAAATCCAGTCATTTCATTAGGAATTCGTACGATCAGGTTCGAGAGACAAATTTGCCGTGTTCACCAAAAGAAAGCTGCTCGGTTTGAAAGTGACTTCTGAAATCTTGCAGAAATTTCGTGAATGTAACTGCACCGTCCACATGAGCATGATGATGATGACATCCTTGTATCATCTGTCTAAAAGTAGCTGCATGGTGAGGCATTTGGTCATTATGTGTCACATTTTCACTTGTTCACATCCATCTGTTCCACCCCACAGTTACATGCACGTGTTCTTGCATCCAATGACGCCACTCTGACAAATAAAACTCCTTTCCCTGTGGCCGCAACCAGGCCTGAACACATGTTGCTGAAAGATGCATGAGTTGGCTAATCTCTGACACTAAATGACCATCCCTCAAACAAGATGCATCATGCTGTCGGTTTCTGTCTCCTCATCGCACACTACCTTATCCCACTGGCTCCGCGTATCAGGTGACTATACAGGCCTTGAAATATTCAGAGCTATGTGAGAGCATCTAAATATAGATGTGTTGCTGCTCCCAGGACGCTGTCTAAATGTCATAGTGCGAAAAGCGCGGATTAGTGCACATTTTCAATCCCGTATCCTGCATGGTGAATGAGTGGAACTGTCGAAAACCCTGAGCGTTGAGATTAGTATCTGTTCCTCACTACCTTATCATGTTGTGAACTGTTTGGTCTGGCACTGTTACGCCCAGCATGACCCAGAATATGTAGAGAACAATTCAGTAAGGCAAAGGTCATTTTGAGTCCAGCTACGGTTGTTGCAAATTTGTGTGGTTGATAAGGCTCACTGAACAGTTACTTGATGTGAAGATAAGCTACAAATAATATCTTTGATTTAGAAACATAAGAGAATAATCAAGAGCAACGCTGATGATTATTGAACTGAGAATAACCAGAGAAACCAAGAGAGTAGAAAGCATAGACATAGGGCTGCATAAATTGAAATTAAAATTTAAAATATTTATTTATATTTATATCATGTATGTACAGTATATATACACTCACCTAAAGGATTATTAGGAACACCTGTTCAAGTTTCTCATTAATGCAATTATCTAATCAACCAATCACATGACAGTTGCTTCAATGCATTTAGGGGTGTGGTCCTGGTCAAGACAATCTCCTGAACTCCAAACTGAATGTCAGAATGGGAAAGAAAGGTGATTTAAGCAATTTTGAGCGTGGCATGGTTGTTGGTGCCAGACGGCCCATCTGAGTATTTCACAATCTGCTCAGTTACTGGGATTTTCACGCACAACCATTTCTAGGGTTTACAAAGAATGGTGTGAAAAGGGAAAAACATCCAGTATGCGGCAGTCCTGTGGCGAAAATGCCTTGTTGATCTAGAGGTCAGAGGAGAATGGGACCGACTGATTCAAGCTGATAGAAGAGCAACTTTGACTGAAATAACCACTCGTTACAACCGAGATATGCAGCAAAGCATTTGTGAAGCCACAACACGCACAACCTTGAGGCGGATGGGCTACAACAGTAGAAGACTCCACCGGGTACCACTCATCTCCACTACAAATAGGAAAAAGAGCTACAATTTGCAAGAGCTCACCAAAATTAGGACAGTTGAAGACTGGAAAAATGTTGCCTGGTCTGATGAGTCTCGATTTCTGTTGAGTCAGAATTTGGCGTAAACAGAATGAGAACATGGATCCGTCATGCCTTGTTACCACTGTGCAGGCTGGTGGTTGTGGTGTAATGGTGCGGGGGATGTTTTCTTGGCACACTTTAGGCCCCTTAGTGCCAATTGGGCATCGTTTTAATGCCACTGCATACCTGAGCATTGTTTCTGACCATGTCCATCCCTTTAGGACCACCATGTACCCATCCTCTGATGGCTACTTCCAGCAGGATAATGCACCATGTCACAAAGCTTGAATCATTTCAAATTGGTTTCTTGAACATGACAATGAGTTCACTGTACTAAAATGGCCCCCACAGTCACCAGATCTCAACCCAATAGAGCATCTTTGGGATGTGGTGTAACGGGAGCTTCGTGCCCTGGATGTGCATCCCACAAATCTCCATCAACTGCAAGATGCTATCCTATCAATATGGGCCAACATTTCTAAAGAATGCTTTCAGCACCTTGTTGAATCAATGCCACGTAGAATTAAGGCAGTTCTGAAGGCGAAAGGGGGTCAAACACAGTATTAGTACGGTGTTCCTAATAATCCTTTAGGTGAGAGTATATCTTGATATATGCGTGTTTCAGAGTTAAGTGTGACAGTGTTTATTTACACGAAAGCAACTCATGATCCGGTGTCTTCAGTGTCTCGGAGCGTTTCGGTTCACAGGAAATGCTGCTTCACACAAACATCTCTGCATCTGCTCTGAGTTTGGGTCGTGTTTAATGTGCATTTGGGATTGCAACATAATGTCCCAACCATCTTCCGATACTTGTAATGAGAAGCGTCGTCAAAACCTCTTCTAAAGAGAAGTTTTAACGGCTCCCTATGGTTTTTCCGGTCAAAATAAAAGCTTGACGATCAAACATTTGAAAATGAAGAAATTAAGACAGCCATAAATATTAGTATTGTAATTTTAAATTGTATTGTAAAATCAAATTATATTATACAAATTTTTATTAATTTGTCAGTGAAAGATTACAATAACAGTATTTCTTATTTTGTTTAATATTTTTTATATTATCACATAATACATATAATCACAAAATTTGACTTAAAAAATAGCAGTTTGATTTTTTTCCCATCCCAATTGTACAGACTTTACCAGTTATTTATGGTCTGACTTGCGAAGCAACTCTTTTAAATTTTTTTTTTTTTTTTTTATAAAGTCTGATCCCTTTTTTAGCATAGGGCTATACCCATTTACAGCAGAGCTCAACACTAACAATCGTGACAGACTGCAGTTTGATTTCTTTTAAGTGGAACTGATGGCAAGATTGACAGGCTGTGTGAAATCAATGATGCTCTGTTGTCGCTGGGTGACATGCAAGCTGTGGGAGCAAATGACCTTCAGGACATGAGCCTCCTGTCAGACATCTGATGGCCTGGCAAGCATCACCCTAGGGATAACCTCAACACATCCACAGACTGATAGCCGCATGACAGCTAGACAATTGCAGCTTTTTTTACTGTCTGTTTGGTATATGCCCAACATGCCCAAATAGAACGATGTGCTAATCAGGTGACTCCTAGATTAATATTTGGCTTTATCATCAAAACATGGCATTACATTGGAGGAGTTTGGCCTTCAGCATTAATATATATTTTTATTGTCAAATTTTCCAATTTAAAATAACTGATTTCTAATGTAATTTATTCTTGTGATGGTAAAGCTGCATTTTCAGCATCATTACTCCAGTCTTCAGTGTCACACATTACTTTAGAAATCAATATAATGATTTGGGGCTCAAGAAACATCATGTGGATTACAATAGAATGGAAAAGCTAATAGTGTTATCTAGATTTTGTTTGTATGACTTTGTGATGGTTCTTGAAGCTTCAGAATTGTTCAGTGCCACCAAACTTTCTTTAGCTTTTTCTACCTTTCCTTCAGTCATTACTTGAACTGTCAGATTGGTTTTGAAGTGGTGACGATGAGTGATAAAAGCTTCAAGGCAGCATTTCCATATCATGCTGTCGGCCCTCAATTCGTCTTTGCCTCAAACTCCCACTTCTCCAACTCGAATGTCTCTCGTCAACTACAGCATGAGATCGCTCTCCTGTGAAGAGTATCAGCAGTAACAAGCTCCCTTTACAACATTGTCGAAGCTTGTTTGTTTGCAACTTGGAATTAACTTAATAAAGGAGCAGTTCAGATCATAGTGCGGCATTGAGATTGAAGTTGAAGTTCATCTTCGAGGCCTGAGTTTCAGCAGGTTTTAATGTGAGGTTAGGCTAGTAAGTACACATGTTAAATTATTTATGATCTCAGCACAGGGAAGTGTTATTCAAATGGCTAGTTTCAGTCTGCAATAATTTGGGTGGTTCAGCTTGTGGTTTGCACTAGTGGAATATGTTCTTCCGCTTGAGCCTCCGTATTTTGGATTCGCTCAATGCAACGTCTAGACATGGTTTTTCTGTAAATATTAGCAATGTATGCTGATTGTCAATAAAGTTTTTTTTTAATATAACAAAGCACTTTTTTTAATTTGACTTTGTCCTTTTTAACCTTAATTTAATGGTCGTAAAATACTGCATTACACACGTTCACCATCACAAAAAGTTTGTTGGAAGGCAGCAGCTAATAAGGTGAACCGCAGCCATGGCGGCGATTAGCCCCTTTTGATCTTGAGGTGATGTTAACAGGCGAAGGGTGGGGTGGTTTTGGAGGGGAACCTTCATCAAACTACAAACGCCCCATTTAATAAAAGTCAGAGCGAGAAGTGTGCACAATACGCTTGCCAGACCACATTAGACGGACAGAAACCCAGGGAGTGGCTGCCTGTGCTGAGAGACATCTAAAGCATCATGGTTTCGCTGTAACTTTAGAGTTGGAGTCTAAGCTTCTGTTAGTCCTGTGATGTTCAGTGTTTGATGCAGCAGCTAAATTAGCTGTCAAGCCTTCAACTGTTGAGTTCACTTCAATTCCCACTGCATGTTAAGCAAGCCAGTCCAGTTGGCATGCTAAATGCTTCTTTGGAAACACTTCAGCCTCAAGGTTTTGAGCTGTCTGAAATTTCAAATAACCTTGACTACATAAGGAATAACCAGACCTTCTGACATATATCAGCATTTTTTTTTTCTTATTTGTTTTTCTAATAATTAAGATTTTTCTTTATTTATATTTTCTACATACTCGATTCTGAAATTAGTGTCCATGATAAAAAGAAAATTTAATAAAAGAAAATATTATTTTAAACCTGATGTGCCATTTTGGTTAAAAAAAAAAACATGTTTAATTTCAAGTAAAGTTTAAATATTACTACTTTAAAACGTCATGTGGTGTAACCATCAATTAAAGTAAATTAAAAAGAAAATTCTACACCTTGAATACATGTGTGTACATAGGCCTACCTAAATTATAATTTTTAAGATAAAATATATATATTTTTAATAATATCATGAATTAATAATACTTAAAATATTTTTTTCCAATATGATATTTTGCATCCTGATTAGCCTTCCTTTGTCTGCAGTGGTCATCTCTATACTTTTCTGTTTTATTAAGTAAAAATTTAAATTTAGTTTTTTTCCCCAATAAAATTTGTCATTACATTTTAAAATGTAATTTTTAAAAAATCCAGGTTTGCTCTACTTGTTTGTAGGGCTGCACAATTTGGCCAAAATGTTGCGATTATATAACAAAATGGTTATAAAAATAAAAATGTAAAAAAAATTACTAAATGAAAACAATTGTAAAAATGATTGTAATATTTCACTGTAAAATAATATAATAATAACTTTGTTACAGATGTAAAATTACGATACTAATATTTATGACTGTCTTAATTTTATGGCTAACCTGACATTTTTTTATTTTAGGCCTTAAAAACATTTCAAAATAAGTTTTAATTTAGAAACTTGTTCATCAAAGAGTGTATTTAAGTCATATGTATGCATTGCATTTCATGTATTTTTTAATAAATTAATAGATCCCAGCACATTTGCATTGTTTAATAATGCCATGCAATGCACATTATTTCACTAGGCACAGTGAGCTTCCTTTGATGGTGGCTAGAGGAATCTTTCCCTGTTGGCTGAATGGAAGCCTCTTGTACCAGCAGGGAACAAAGTGCAATTGTTTGTTTCTACACTCCAATGCATTCCTCTCATTCTTTCTGCAGAGCTCTGGATGGGAATCAACTGGGTGCTGGTGAGGTCATTGAACTCGTTCTTGCCTTCTTTTTTTTATCTGCCCATAAAGAATGCAATGGGCAGACTATAAAATGTGCAGTTGGATCGTGTGCACAATCTTATGTCCCAGAGTTGTCCTCACATTGAGGGAGCACAGAGAGGTGTCGTTAAGTTTTAAATGGGGAAATGTTCTATTTGGCAAGATAGTTGACTTGCTTGTGTCATGTGACGATGACAAAGTGATCACTAACTGATCTCTCAAGATACACTGTTAAAGAAATGTGCAAAAAATGTACATTTAGCTTGTCACTGGACCAGTACATTCAAACATACACCTTTGTTCCTATATACCCCCAAATGAAGCATATTAGTACCTTAAAAGGATAGTTTGTTCCAAAATGAGAGTCGTTCCAAACCTTTAACTTTCTTTCTTCACAAAAGAAGATAAAAAAATAAAAAAATTGGGGTCCAATGTTGTTTCAAAATATCTACTTTTGTGTTTTATCATTAAGGTTTTTACAGTTGCGTTGTGAGTATTTGCAGCGCATGTGAGTATTTGCAGCACATTTCTGTATTTGGTTGCATGTGAGTAGCGCATTTCTGTATTTGGTTGCATGTCAGTATTTTCAGCGCATGTGAGTATTTGCAGCACATTTCTGTATTTGGTTGCATGTGAGTAGCGCATTTCTGTATTTGGTTGCATGTCAGTATTTTCAGCGCATGTGAGTATTTGCAGCACATTTCTGTATTTGGTTGCATGTGAGTATTTGCAGCGCGTTTCTGTATTTGGTTGCATGTGAGTAGCGCATTTCTGTATTTGGTTGCATGTGAGTATTTGCAGCGCATTTCTGTATTTGGTTGCATGCTAGTATTTGCAGCGTGTTTCTGTATTTGGTTGCATTGTAAGTTGCATTTTGTGAGTACATACAGGGGTTGGACAATGAAACTGAAACGCCTCTCATTTTAGTGTGGGAGGTTTCATGGCTAAATTGGACCAGTCTGGTGGCCAATCTTCATTAATTGCACATTGAACCAATAAGAGCAGACTGTGAAGGTCCAATTAGCAGGGTAAGAGCACAGTTTTGTGCCGTGTATCAGGATGACAATGCACCAATACACACAGCAAGACTGGTGAAAGATTGGTTTGATGAACATGAAAGTGAAGTTGAACATCTCCCATGGCCTGCACAGTCACCAGATCTAAATATTATTGAGCCACTTTGGGGTGTTTTGGAGGAGCGAGTCAGGAAACATTTTCCTCCACCAGCATCACTTCGTGACCTGGGGCTCGTTCTTCGTACGTCGCTAACTCAGTTAGCTGGATTTGATTGTTGGCGATTTGGCATGATCTTGGATCGTTTGGTTCTTCGAAGCTCATCCTAGACTTGCTGTCATAGCAACAGGTGCGCTAGCTTGAACCTGCTCGCGAGCAGGCTTATTTCATGTAAACAGGATTGGATCGCGGCTTTATAAGCAGAGCTGATACGGGAAGTCTTTTAACGCAGCGCGATAGTGTACTTTTTGAGATATTTTTTTTTTCTCATGACTCGTGAGTATGTCGTTACATCATTAATTTGTTGGAAACGCACAAATGTTCGACTCGTCGGAGTCGGGCTTTAATAACAGCACAAATAAACAGCATATAGAGATTTTTTTGCGAGTGGCTCTTTCCTTTACATTGGAGATGCGGAGAACTTGGTGATAATAATGTCTGTCGTGCCATTCGCAAAGTTTACCTGCCTCTTAAGCAGGTTTTAGGGCATTTCCAAGCCACTTTAGACCCAATAGACTATGTGCACGTTAGCATATGCTACTTCCGGCTGCGAAACCGATATGGGGTGTCTAGTTTCCGGTAGCCTGATGGACAACGCAGATTATGTATATTTCTCCAGATGTCTTGGACATTAACCGAAGATTTCAGTCGATATTATAATATAATATTAGAGTCGATGATGTTCATCGACTGGTTAGTGATTTTTCTCCAGCTCCCCAGAGCAAGAGAGAGAAAGGGGTTTAAATATTACATCTCTCAGTATGTCATACAGGGAGTACACATGTAATACAGGGAGTAAAGGTATCCGACGTTGGGAAAGGGAACTAAAAAAAGTCCTCGCTCTATACTAGGTACTAAAGAGTTATAGGAACTTAGTCCGGTCGGAACACGCGAAAAAAATGGTTATAGGAAGGTTCTAGGCATTGCAAAAGTCCCTCCGGACGGAAAGAGGCTATAGACACCGTGAGTAGTGACTTTTCCCTTGTCAGTGGTTTAAAATATGTAGTTGGATTGTTTCATGTAACTTAGTTCTTCTCCCTCGCTGTGTTATGGCTTTGCTATGTGTGGATACATGTGCTGGTTACGTTCGTGAGACAGCTGATTAGTACTCTTGTCATTGACCGGAAAACAGTAACGTTACAGGAATCACCAACCCGTCGATCGCGGTCGACAAGTCGATCTTGGAAGCATTTTAAGTCGATCACGAAGAGTTTTCAAAATCAGAGAAAAAAGCCTATTGTGTGTAGTAAATGGTGTTCTAATCCATGTTGCTGTTACAATCACGTCATTTTTGCGGCGCGCACCTTTGGGCTCATGCGGACCCGTCGAGTTAAACAAGGCTTTACGCTTTAACCATTAAACCAGCTCAGCCACAGTAAGTTTTTTTATGTTTTAGGTCCATTGCGAACGATTAAACTAAGTTAACGCCGGTCCACTGATGTAAACAAGACGGCAACCGGAAACGAAGTACCCAACGTCCGCCCTCAAGCCGGAAGTTAGCATTTTTCTCGTGCACAGAGCGAATTGGTTGTATAGCAGTTTTTTTTTTCAACGCAGGTAGGCCTAACGTTACATTATAATTTTTAATGTCGATCATGTAATCGTTAGCATGATGATTATGACTTTCAGTACAATATATTCCTCAGGCTTCCCTAATGTGATTGATGCCATAGACTGCACATGTGTTCCCATCAAGGCCACAATGAAGGGGATTTTGTGAACTGAAAGGGGGATCACAATGTAAATGTGCAGCCAAGTTACTATTACGATTCTTAATATTCCAGATTAGTAGCCTAATATTACATCAAATTGTAAAAAAAAAGGCAGTTGACAGACTAAAATCTCTTAGATGGTGTGTGACTGTTCCATATCACAAATGTGGAAGCACAGCGATTCAAATTTATGCACATATTTGAACGTGGTAAGGAAAATATTAATATCAAGCTCACTGTATTACTGTACATACACTCCAGTTACAATGCAGCTCTAGGACAAGGGCACATAATGCAATGAACTTTGGCCAACTAAAGGGGAGATTTCAGTGTCTGAAAAGCCTGAGGGTTGCACCTGACAGGACCTGTGACAATGCATGTGTCATATTACACAACCACCATCAGAAAAAAAATATATAACATTACATTAAATGTTTAATAAAAGACGAGACAAATTTGCTTAGTTCTTTGAGTTTTATTTCAATTGTTCTTTGTAAAGAAAAGCCAGTGATCAAGTCATATTTTGCCTGCAATAAGAGATACTATGCAAGGTCAGCAATAGTTCTCTGTGTGAAATAATATATTAGCACTTACTCTGAAGTTCATTTGAAGCAACTATATCTCTAGTGCCATATCTCTAGTGCCAGTCTTTTTCTTTAAGTTGTCAAGTCCCCCCCCTTGAAAAAAAAAAAAAATGACAAGGAAAAGTACAACACTGCCCACCTCTGCATCACTGCTTTGTGCAGACTCTTCTGTAGATGTGGACTCCTGCAACTCATATTGCATTCAGAAATAATAGGTAACTCAAGTGTAAATTAAGTAAAGTTATTTATGCACTTAAAGATACCTGAGAGGGTTTCTTCACTGTCCTGTGCATTGGGGGAAAAATGGGCATTATAAAGTGTTGTACTTTCTTCCCTTTTGATGTAAAGTTATGAAAAGTCTTACTGCACATGCTTCAGCCACTTGCTTGGGAACACATAAAAGTGTTGGTGTATTGTTTAAAACTGCACAAAAGAGGAAAACACAAATGCATTACAATGAAGTACACTGGGGGGAAATGTGATCAATAACTCATTTCTACATTTTTTTTTTACATTAACTATGTAGTTTCACAGTCACACATGTAGACTTTCACAAGTCAAAGCAATCCATAGGTTTAACAGCTGATATGACTGGACAGCCATTGGGATTATAGGCTTACTTAATTTAATGCAGCAACAAATTATTTTACAGTGTACTAGGATCATTTAAAGTTAATTTACCAGCAGTGAAGGTGTGCTGCTCCTGGCTGTGGGTCTGAGGAAGAGGGATGCCCTCCACAATGGGTCACATTTAACCCAAGGGCCAGCTCTTCTGCCTGGGTATAATGTGGGGGTGCAAGACCACCACCTGTTTGTTTTTCTTTTCTTTTTATTTCTCAGCCTTTTTCATGGTTGCTTTTATAAACAGGCAAACATTTATTAACAGTGCCTTTTTAAAAGAGATTAGTATAAGTACAAATTACTATTATGTAGAATAATATAGTACTTCACTTTTACTTGTTCCTATGTTCTAGTAGTGGGTGGTGACTCTGACATTACAATGAACAAAGTTATTAATTATTTAGAAATTATACAAATATAAAAAAATATACTGTAATAAGTGATAAAAACATCTAACTACAAACTTAATTTGTCTGCTACTTTTTGCCAGCCCTCTCTCCTGGCTTTTGCACACGTTAAGGTGTTCCCTGGCGTTTTAATTAAGTTTTCAAATTCAGCATATCCTTCAAGCAATAACTCTTGCTCTTCTGTGGAGAAAAAAAACTGAGTGTGCTCTTTGGCCACGGTGAGTAGCCAATAGCAGCGTAGCTGATCAATGTTTCTACTATCGATACATATCCCCTTTTAACCCAGCGCGTGAACGCGCAGTTATCTCAGATAATTCAATCCAGCGATACTAATCATAAACAACAGGTGTGTTCGAAGAACCCAATTAGCCGGATCATGATTAGCCCGATGATATTATCTTGGATGTCTCATTTGATCTCGGATGTTTTAAGCAACGTACGAAGAACGAGCCCCTGGCCACTATCCTGCAAGAAGAATGGCTTAAAATCCCTCTGACCACTGTGCAGGACTTGTATATGTCATTCCCAAGACGAATTGACGCTGTATTGGCCGCAAAAGGAGGCCCTACGCCATACTAATAAATTATTGTGGTCTAAAACCATGTGTTTCAGTTTCATTGTCCAACCCCTGTATGAAAGTGCTATATAAAATGCATCATTTATTCATGCAGCCAACAAGTAGTCAAGTCAAGTCAAGTCAAGTCAAGTCATCTTCATTTATATAGCGCTTTTAACAATATAGATTGTTCCAAAGCTGCTTTACAGTGATAATAGGAAATCAAAGTAACAGAGATGGTTTTGGCTTTATGACAGCTCTAGAATAAAGTTATTTTTCAGCTAAAGTTAGTTTTAATTTATTCACTTCCGTCGCAACGATCATTAGTTATTAACTTAGGGGCCGCTAACACTAAACCGTTTTAACAGAAAACTCTTAGTTCTCTCTACGCAAACTTCAAAAACGCGAACCCGCGAGAATGCAGACGGCGTGCACATGCGTATTAAGAGTTTATTCTATAGGGATGTGCGTTTGAATATGTGCGCAGGCATGTAGTCCTTCCCTACAAAACCAACCCTCAATAAACTACTTGTCTGACCTTAAAATTTATAATACAGATTTTCATCGCTTCGGCGTAGCCACGTGAACCGGAATTATCCCTACAACGAGTATCTGTACTGAGGTAAAGGGAAGGAGGCCTTCACAGTGGAGAGACTAGCTGACACTTCAGGGCTGCGTTGTCGTCGCGTCCAGAGATGCAGGTCCTTCCTCAGATCTGGATACGGCCTGGATCCGGCAGACTGCAGTAAGCCTCGGGAGAGACTAATATTAGCGTAGATGCCATTCTTCTTATGATGTAACGAGTACATCAGGATTTATGGGAAGTGTTCCCAGTTCCGGCTGATCTAATCTATGCAGCCTAACATTGAATTATAGAAGTCTATAGTGTGTTATGTGTATGCAAGGTCAAAGAGATGTGTTTTTAGTCTAGCTTTGAACTGACAGAGTGTGCCTGCTTCCCAGACAATGTTAGGAAGACTGTTCCAAAGTTTTGGTGCTAAATAGGAAAAGGATCTACCGCCAGCAGTCGATTTTGAAATTGTAGGTATTATCAAGTGGGCGGAATTTTGAGATTGCAATAGACGTGAAGAACTATAATGCGTTAAGAGCTCGCTCAAGTACTGGGGAGCTAAACCATTTAGTGTTTTGTAAGTAATTAGCAATATTTTAAAGTTTATACGATGTTTAATAGGGAGCCAATGCAGTGTTGACAGAACCGGGCTAATATGGTCATACTTCCTGGTTCTGGTAAGAACTCTAGCGGCTGCGTTTTGGACCAGTTGTAATTTGTTTATTAAGCGTGCAGGGCAACCACCCAGTAGACCATTACAATAATCTATCCTTGATGTCATGAACTAATTGTTCCGCATTCGTCAATGAGAGCATATGACGTAATTTAGATATATTTTTAAGATGGAAAAATGCGGTTTTATAGATACTATTCACATGACTTTCAAATGAAAGATTACTATCAAAGAGCACACCCAGGTTCCTAACCAACGACGAGGACTTGACAGAGCAGCCATCAAGTGTTAAACAGTATTCTAGGTTATTACTTCAGGAAGTTTTTTGTCCAATAATTAGAATCTCTGTTTTTTCAGAATTAAAGGTATAGCGGAGGATCTTTCCGAATTTTAGAGAAGACCCGCCCTCTCCAGGGCTAGCATCGCTAATCATAGCTTACATTAACTTTTACCAGCAGTGATTTTAAATGGATTTCTCCAAATAGCATGACAAACTTTACCTGTCTAGTAGAATCTTCGCAACTGCGGCATCAGTGGGAAGCCCAACCTGTGCTTTTAGTGCACGCCAATGTGTGACATATTCACCCAAAATTACTCTGGTCTTGTTTCTATATTCTGTGGCCTTTCTCTTCTTATCATACACTTCGTATACATTTTTTCTCTTTCGACCCTCAGCCATTTTTAAAGGAATGGCTGACACCGTAACTCATCACACATAATACACCTGAAAGTGAAAACTACATAGGGACGAGCACGTACGACGGCCTTACGTAAACATATCACCAGAATGATTGACAACTAGGAGGACCAATAGTCTTGATGATCCACCCGGAAAAAGAAAATCCTCTGCTATACCTTTAAGTAGTAGGAAATTACTAGTCATCCAATTTTTATATCAGCTATGCATTCTGTTAATTTTGTGAATTGGTAAGTTTCGTCAGGGCGTGAAGAAATATAGAGCTGAGTATCATCAGCATAACAGTGAAAACTAATGCCATGCTTCCTAATGATATCTCCCAAGGGTAGCATGTACAGAGTGAACAGCAATGGTCCTAGTACTGAGCCTTGTGGTATGCCATACTGAATTTGTGAGACATCTCTGATCGATTTTCATTTACTGCTACAACTGATCATATAAGTATGATTTAAACCATGCAAATGCAATTCCACTAATGCCAACATAATTTTCGAGTCTATTTAAAGGAGCTGTATGTAAGAAATGTATTTCAATTAATCATAAAATGCCCTGATATGTCACTATTTCAAATACTTTTATCACTGACAAAAGTAGTCCGGCCAGGATATTGTCATTTAAAAAGTGAAGTTGCAGCCCTCAACTGATGTTGATGTTGTTATGTTGTGTTTTGGTCTGATGCTCCACCCTCCACCTATCTACCAATCACAAAGTCAGTAGTGTTGCGGCATCAGGGTTGCCAGCTCTGCTCTAGTTACCACAGCTGCAGCTACTCACGTTCCTGCTGGATCCTGCAGCCTATCTGGCAACCTCGAGTCAGGGAGGAGGGGGAGGGGATGCAGTAATTTGAAAGTGATTGCAATACCAGTTTTGGCCACGATCTTACATACAGCTCCTTTAAAAGAATGTTGTGGTCAATAGTATCAAATGCAGCACTAAGATCGAGTAACACCAATAGCGAGATACAACCACAATCGGATGATGAGAGCAAATTTGCGACTAACGAGAGCAGTCTCAGTACTATGGTACGGTCTAAATCCTGAATGAAAATCCTTGCAGATACCATTTCTTTCTAAAAAGGAACATAGTTGTGAGGATACTGCCTTTTCTAGTATCTTTGACAGAAAAGGTAGAGTCGAGATCGGCCTGTAATTGACTAATTCTGTATGATCAAGTTGCGTTTTTTTAACAAGTGGTTTAATCATAGACAGCTTAAAAGTTTTTGGTATGTACCCTAGTGACAAAGATGAATTAATAATATTGAAAGAGGATCTATGACCTCTGGTCATACCTCTTTCAATAGCTTAGGTGGTATAGGGTCTGACATACATGATTTAAAGATTTTAGAAACTTCTTCCTTTTCTAGCAATGAATTTATCTAATTTTTCCTTGGGGAGACTACGATGCACTCCCTGATGCGATGCTATAGTAGACGGTTGCATAGTTATAATTTTCTCCCTGATATTATCAATCTTGTAAGTGAAGAAAGTCATTACTGTTGTGCTGCCTGGAAACTTCTGGGCTTGAAGCTTTATTTTTCGTTAGTTTAGCAACTGTTTCAAATAAATACCTAGGGTTTTGTTTATTTTCTTCTAATAGGGTTGAAAAATAAGCAGATCTAGCAGTTTTTAAGGCCTCTCTGTATGCAAGCGAGCTCTCCTTCCATGAAATGCGAAATACCTCTAGTTTAGTTTTCTTCCAGTTTCGCTCCATTTTTCTGGCTGCTCTCTTAAGGGCCTGAGTGTGCTCGTTGTACCACGGCGTTGGACTATTTTCTTTAATCTTCTTTTAGCGCAACAGAGCAACTGTGTCTAAAGTGCTGGAAAAGAGAGAGTTAAAAGTTAGTCCTGCCCCAAATGGCATTGGTTGAGCCTGACCAAGCTTGACCGCAACAACATTGCTAGAACTAACTCAGCAATGTTGAAAGTGTCAATGATTATACTTTTCAGGAAGTTGGCCTACTACTAGATGAATGGTTTACTTATACTGAAGTTTTCTCTGCACATTAAACTGGCTTCGGACAAAGTATTTTAACATTGGAAAAAAATAACACTTTCCCTTTTAACGTTTTATGAAACTGTCAGTACTGTATGTAAAAAACTTTCTCAAACTCATACCTGGTACTTGATGAAACAGAACCATATTGTAAGTGCTACAAAACTGCAAAGATGTCAAGGCAGGTCAAGTTCCTTCAAGTAGATTACTGTTTACAGCTGTTTAACTGGTGATCTAATATCTTTAGTCACCGCTTTACCCAGAAGCAATCTGTGGTTCATGTTGTTTAAGGTTTAAAAGTGGAGATTGAGATTTTTTTTCATTAGCAATTAACTTTTGAACATCTGTTGCCAAAACTATCAAGACTTTATTAGTGGGTTTAGCTCCAGAAGAGACTAGATTATGGGGTGTGCTCTGTGGAGCATGGAGGAGTTTCATTATTTTTTTTTAATTTGATGGATTCAATATGGCTTAATACTCTGTATTGTTTGGCTTCTTTTACATTAAAAACTCAAACCACAAAGATGATGAGAACACTAAACAGTCTTTAAATAAGACTCATTTGAGTGCTGTGAATCAAAGGAATCCACAAAATGATTAAATCACACCTTTGCTTTAAAAGTCGGCATGAAACGAAAGTTATGATAGTCTTTTCTTCCCTATTTTCCTCATCTGTGTGAAACGGCTTTTCGAACAAGAAAAAAATAAGGACGGGACTTTTTTTTTCACTGGGAATTGATTGGATCATTAGATGGTTGTGGTTTGCATTTTTTTAATTACAAAAATTATGTGCACAGATAAATTATTTGTAATAAATACTACAATAATCCATAAAAAACAACAAGAAATTACCACTTTGTTTAAACATTTGTCATAGAACTTCAGATTGTTATGTTGCACGTCAGCATAACAACATTAGTACTCAAGCTCTGCCTACTCCAGCATCACCTTTTCCATCGACATGGTTCCTGGCCTGTGTCCGTTCTCTAACCATTTCATATGCATTTTCACTGCAGAAAAGGGGGTTCCAGCCTGGAAAGATTGGTTCAACTTCGGCCCTAAAAACTTGCTGGTCTCGAACGGAGCCGGGGACCGGACAAATGCTGATGCTATCTTGTTGAGCAATGTAATAATGTTGCACTATATTGCTTTTTATATGGAAATATATAAAACTCTTGGGTTAGTAAAGGGCCTAACCATCTAGCAATACCCTAACAACCATAGAATTATGGTGATGATACACGGGGCAACTTTTTGAGCAATGTTGCTGGGCAATCTTGCTGAGCGGTTGTTGCTTGGGCACTTTCTCATTGAAAATGGGCAATACATTTCTATCTGGATAATTTAGATCGGTCGTGGGCCCTGTCTCACATCTGGTTGCCCGTAGACGACAACATTGCCCAGCAACATTGCTCAAAAAGTTGCCTGTGTATCATCACCTTTAGAAACCCTTCTCAACCGAACAGCAACACCTTGCTGTTGCACCTAGCATGCACAAGTTTCACTCAAATGTTTTCCAGGAAATGTAAAAATCTTAGTTACTTAGTGCACCTTCAAAATCTAACATATTATGTGTGCTGATTATTTATTATTACCAAGTGTGCTACACAAGACCTTTTCACTGGAAAGTGAAGCCAAAGCATTTCGATCACCCCCTGGTGGCTGGCTGCTGTATATGTCTTTAGCCCTGTCCTCTTCACGAAATCAAATGGGAAAAAAAAAAAAAAAATCCAATTACACTTCAAATATTTGATGAAGTGGTTGGAAGATGGTTTCTGTCATTTTAGGTAGTTCTCACCATGCAGACGTATGTTCAAGTGTTGTTCGTTTTCTCAATAAGTTTGGTTTGAGTTATTATTTGATATTATAAAAATGGGGTGTAACATCATGATTGACAGCTGTGCTTGTGATTGAGTCTGCGGGAGCGGTATTGTGTGCGGGGCCTTGATGCCGCGGCTCCAACTCAGGATCATTACAGCGCAGACTTTGGGCCCCCGAGTGACGGAATCAGCAATGACTGTTACTGGCATATTTTGGCTTAATTTTTCTACAGTGGAAGGAAGCAGAGACGCGCTATCCATATGTTTAAAACAATAAGTAGCTTCCTCTCCAAAACCAATAAATCCTAAAGCTTTTATGTCTGCGTATTTCGATTTCCCAGACTAACCACGCCTCACTAAACCCTTGGACCTTGAGCCTCAAGATGTTTCAACAAGCTGCATCTAGCCATAATAGTCTTGGCAACCAGGCGTTTGGCTTTGCAGTAGACATCTCCCTGGTTACTGGCTTGGCATCTGTATAATACTAGCATCACCATGGAAAAGTTAGCGCCAACACAGTGTGGTTACACAACATAGGGCTTTTTCATGGGAACATACTGGATCTCTGTATGCTAAGTTTCAAAGCCCAACATTTTTCTAAGTTTAGCCATAGGTAATATCAGAAATCCCAGACATCATCATATTCAAAAAATTGTTTCGATCTGTTTGCAGTCTGTTTAAAATAGTAGACAGAGATCGTAATAGGGTCACCTTGAAAACAATGGGACAATCTTTTCTTCTTTGTCATACTGTTAGAATAGGATTTACATGTATAATTAATGTGTATAAAATGTATTCATTGTTAGGAGCACTTGTGCTTCTAATTAAAACATTTTAGAAGCACAGTCAAAAAATGAGGAGCACCTTCTGGTCATTATTTAAAGCTAAGAAATGAATGTTTGCCCCCTTAAAATGATTTCCAGGGGCACTTTTATCTTATTGAGGGCATATTTTTTTCTAACCTTATAAAAATTATGCTAACTTTCATGTTAAATTCTTAATAAATTCAGTTAGAATAATAAGACACAATCAAACTATTGCCAATGACAAAATCAGCATCAACAAAATCAATCTTTGCACTGCAGATGTGGCACAGAAGCTGCATCTGAAGTGCCATTTATTATATTTACAGACAGTTTAATGCGTCTCAGAAGAGACATAAATGCATTTACATTCATATTAACAATGTAATGATATTAATGTTTTAAACAACGCCGCTTCAAGTCGAACACACCAACTGTCTTTATGAATTGTTCATTGAATCTTTGACTCACCAGATCAAAACGCAGATTCATTTATCACAGAGAAAAACACTGCTATATTTGCGCAGTGGCTTTATTTGGAACTAGTTTGTTTGGCAAAATAGAGCAAAAACAGAAAATATTGCGTCTAAAATGTAAGTCACTTAATATTAACTTTTTGTTTATTGAACTGTTGTATACAATCAGTATCATATTCATATTTGAGGAAAACAACACTCTTGCTCATATGATATTGCTTAATTATATCATGTTGTACACATCAAAACTCATACAAGGCATATCTTGAATTTTTGGAACAATTTTTATTAATTTGGGTGGAATTTTTGGCCCGAAACCAGTTAATTTCCGACACTGCTTCTGATAATCCAAATGTAATTTCACAGCCTACTAAGAAACAGCAGCTCATATTAACTGAGGTTTCGCCATGTAAAAATAAATACTCTAAAACAAAATGTTTAATCGTTGAAGTATATTACGTTGCACAAAACTGTTTCGTACTTGCTTTGTTGATGCAAGGCATGAAGTCACAATGCGAAACATAACTGTTGCACAGTGTACAACTATTCAAGAGCTTTGGTCACTCGCAATCATTTTAAGTTGCAAATGTGCCTGAAATGGTCAATCTGTAGAGTCCTAGTACTTTGGTTTCAGTAAATAAACTCCTCCACTGAACCCGTTTGTCCTTCAGGACCCAGCAGGCTGCAGGAGTATGTTACATTTCTCATGGTTAATGTTTCGTTATCTCAGTGTCAGTTCTGGAAGCATTTAAGCATGTAAGTGAAGAATTCTTCCTCTCCCTCACTTAATGTTGCTGTTCGAAAGTAAAGGCACACTGTGAAGAGGTACATATTAGGTTCATATTAGTAAAGCCATGTCGATATTTTTGAAATAAACTGGTAACTGTTCGGATCTCCTTGTGAAGTAAAGTTCATAGATTGATGGGTGTAGACATGAAGACTTTCAGGTAGATGTACATCATTATATACTTCTACATTAGCATCGGAGCCTGCTTAAATGTCATGCAAGCTGAAATGATGCTCTTGATATATGAAACAAAAGATCCTCACACTAAAAGTCTTTGATGTTTTGGTTTGATCTTTAGTGTAGCGGTTATGGTCACAGGATATGAAGCATCCACAGTTATGTCAGTTTCACACATGGAAGGTTTGAACTGGATTTGAACCAATTGCGTCCACATCAATCACAAAGCTTGATTCAGTTTGCTTGAACCAAACCACAGAGGCTTTCAAGGGGTTCCTTGATGCAAAACTCTTTTTAGAAGGAGGCTTTTATGCTAATCAAATGAACCAAACGTTTAAGGTTAGTTTAACTAAAAGTTTAACAGTTTTAATCAAAACTCAGCGACACAAAACTCAATGTTTTGACCAGTTATTAATTCTGTGGCCAGATTCACAAAACATTCTTTATAATGAAATGAATCTTAAATGCTATTTTCTTTTTTCTTATTTTTTAACTTAAGAATAAAGTTAAGAATATTTTGTTTTCCAAAAAACATTTCTTAAAAATGTTCTGATCTTTTAGTCTTCTTTTTAGCCTTTGAGGTGTTTTTCATCAAGTGTTCTGCAATAACCATCAGATTACATTACTAACGCCTGTCACATTCATCTTAAAAAATGTGTTCTCAAGAAAATATTTGAAAACTTCTTAAAATTTTTTCAATGTTTGCACTTAAGGGAATTCTTACAAACATGTAATTTATCTTAAAATCCCCCTGTAGTCAATAATTGTATCCCTCAAAACTCACCAAAATGACATATTTAAATGTTTTTTCCATGAACAAATGTCTTCATGCCTAGATGATATAGATTAGATGAAAATAGATAAATGTAACTCTACACCCTTGACTCATTTAGTATATGCCGTTCTAAGAATATGCAAATTAGCCCCGCCTCCACTCACTCACACCTCCAGCTCATAGATAGCCTGGCTAACGCCAGACCCAATCTCGTTGAGAATTGGGTCTGGGAACCACATGCGCAATTTCTCGTATTTGAGGCGTGGTTTCAGAATGCCAGTCGCAGTTTATTGGGTGCTAAGAATGTCTATCAAATATGCCTGTACGTAGCTCATAGCCAATCGTTTCGATTATACCAGATGACGTATGTAGAGCGACAGAAATTAGACAAGGAAGAAGACGATGGGAAAGATCTTTTTTGTAAACAATGACGTTAAGTTTTTTATCAAAGAGTAGCTTCGCGTCTTCAGTCATGTTAAATCGATATAAACAAACTGTTTCCGTGTGTCGCATAGATATCGTCATCGTCTAGCTGCTCCCTCCCCGTTCTGTGATTGGTTCCCTAAATGAGGCGAAAAATCTGGCCATGGTATCCAGACTGCCTTTCAGCGTGAATTGAATCGCGCTGCGGTAAGGCAGTATGGGGAAACCCAGGCTAGCTCATAGATCCACTCGTTGACGATCACACGTTGACGTGATTGGTTACAAGGTAATTTGTGATGTCAGAAACACCAGCGATTTCGAACTGCGTTTTTGAGACCTTTGAGAGAAGGTGTTGACTTATGAATTTGAAATATTAAAAACACCACATAGACATAAAACAACATTAAACGCTTTATAATCATGAATCTGCTTTAAGAAACATGAATCTGGCCCCTGTTCCTGGAAGACTCTCTAATTTGAATTGATCCAGTGTTCGGCTGATAAGCAACTTACTTCATGCGTCCTCTCACTAGTTAGTGAGCGCTTGGATGCAGACACTTTTTACCACAGTTCAATTATTAAGTTGAGCTGGTGGAGATACTACCTGTTTGGTCTGACTAAGCAGGGGGGTGACTGTTAGGGAAAAAGATTCATTATTTTTGCAATTCTGTTTGGTGGCACAGTGATTTCACTTCACTTTAAGTCTGCAGCCTTCGATCAATTGAATGAGGATGGATGCCTTTGTCATTATGAATTGTCAGCTCAACACTGATTAGCTTGATTATTGCTGAGTGCCTGTAGAAAGAGGATAGATCGGCATCCAACTCCATACGCCCTTCCACCAGGTGATGACTCAGCGATCTTTTGCCAATATCTGCGCCCTCCACATGCACCACGCCTGCCCTTTCGGACTGCCGGCTCTTGGCAGATACAATAAGGACATTTTTATTAGATTAGTTGCCAGGCCTGGCCTGTTTATTTATAGCAGGGGTGGCTGCTTTCTTCCCTTCTCCTCAGGGAAAGGGCAACACACCCACACACAGACCACCGCTAACAATGCATTAACCTCCGTCATCACTGTTCAAGGTGGAGCGGTTGAACGTTTTTTTCACACAACAATGTCTGCTTTTGTAATTGTGCATTTCCTAAGTTTTTATTAAAAGTATTCAAAATGGTCACGAAGCACATGCGAGTTGTGTACATATAATTATCAGTTACTTTTCACACAATGAACATGGTGTGGGATTGATATGGCTTGGTGTGCAGCTCTATTGTTATGTTTTTCTGCCGTTCATGTCAGGAATTCTGAGGAGGACCCAGATGCAGAATAAACAAGGGGTGTTATTTATTGACAAGTAACGGCACAGGATAAGTGAAGTAGGAACACAGTCCAAACAATAGGGCAGGGCACACAACTGGAGAACCAGGTCGAGGATGAGACCGCAAAAATGTGACGGCCAAAGATGGAGACAAGGCATCGGCTCAGGGAATCAGAGGCTTGACAGTTGGTGATGAGTCGTAGCGTAGCACCAGGCTAGCTGCCAGACCAGGAGAGTCAACGACCAGGGTGCAACAGGCAGGGCAGGAACCAACACGAGACAAGACTAAACAGGCCAAGTCAACAAGTAATACAAGTGAAATAAAACTGATAATGAGACTAGAGAAAAATAAAGAAACAAAATACTGTAATAACAGGATCTAGAAAAATAAAAGATCAAGATATAAATAACTGAAACTTGCAAAAAGAAACAACAAGACAACCTTGTAGGGAACTAAAGATAAAAAGATTAGTTAATTAAAATAAAAAACAAGTGAGAAACCAAAAAATAAAACTTGGAAGAACTAGATCAAGATAAAGACTAGACTTAAAATCAGGAACAAATGAAAAAACTGGATAAAAATAAAAACAAACACAAGCTAGAACCGACAGAGAAACTATATCTAGCACTGACTGACAAGAAGTGAGAATGCATACAGACAACACATAAAACAAACCAGCAAAGACATGAGGGAAAGAGGCACAATATAAAGGGACTAGAACACATGAGGATCAGGTGAACACAATTAGTGAAATGAGGACTAGACGTAGACTAAACAAGGGGTGTGGTAACGGAAACAAGGAGGCGGGACAAGAGGAGCAAATGGCCAACTCAAACAAAGACAAAGCCATGTGCTCAGGCACAAGACAAACAAAGAAACATTGCAGAGACAAGACTGTCAGGGGCAGAACCCTGACAGTTCGGAGATGGCCCAATGATTTTTGGCTCCAGGCTGTCAGCAGAAATGATTCTCGGTTGCCCCGGCTGCAAGTTTTAGTCCCAGGTGGACACTGTTTTAAAACAGTTAAGATCGTTTAGCCAGACTTTTGACCTGCGGCACAAAGTCTGGTCCTCATCGCAGGCTATTATGGCCAAGAACCGCCACACGACAGGAAGAAAAACGTCCAAGTAAACTACTTATTTTTCTGTACCATTTGGGGTGGGTTTATTTCAAATAGATTATACCTCAAGAAAGATCTGTAGGAAGAAATTGGGTGCAGAAGTCTCAGTGAATGCTTGAAATCAAAGCAGATCATAGATTTTAGTCCTGGTTAAATGATGAAATACCTACACGTCTTGATTCCTTAAAGTTGTGTTGCTGACAGGCAATTGATGAGCTATAGGCTGAGACTAGCTTGTGTCTGGTTCATGCAAATTAGTTCAATTTCTTTTTCGAAACGTATTAGAAGGCAATTGATAAATTGTTGCAATTTCATTTACATGGTACATAGTACATTTCATGGCGGAGCAACAGTTTGAAGAGAATCTTGCTATGTTGGTAAAAAAAACATTGGCACAGACACTGCCCATTAAAGCAACACCAAGTAACTTTTCCTCTTCGGTCGCCCTACTGGTTGGAAACGAAATTGTCCATTGCCGCTGTCGTAAATAATTTAGTCTACCGTCGCACGCACGCTCGCTGTTTATCCAGCACCGGCTTTAGAATGAATGATGTCCACAGACAAGGTAGAGTATGTTACATGATTTCATGAAAGGATGATGTATTGCAACATCAGAAAGAAGAAAAACGAAATAATGACTATTGTAGCGCTTGACGTAAAGCAGTCGAATTTTGTAGTTCTTTTTGTGGGTCGGGTTACTACTCGAAACCCGAAGTTACATAGTGCCAGTAAAAGTGATACAGACCCCGTCTGGCTATGGCAGAAGTGCCTTTCACCCTGTTAGACTTGATGAACCCATGATACGATTTTGGAAACATTATTTAAGGTAAAAAATGTTACATAGTGTTGCTTTAAGTGCTAAGAGCATGCTTTCTGTTCATAGCATGACTTGTTTCTCTTCGTGGATAAAACAATGCCTTAACACAAATGGCTATATTCCCTTAAAAACTCCTCTACTCGCTTCATGAGGTCCATCGAGTTTGATCTAAATTAATCTTTTTCAGACAATAGCCTTCTCAAGAATTAAATCATTGTTTCAGCGAAGGTCATATTGGATTGATGTTCTGAGGAAAATAAGCAGGGTATGATATTCAATTATAACGTCACTCTGGTTTCCATTGTTCATTGTCCTTTGTCTTTCTTCCTGGCTTCCCATCCAAAATTAAAAAGACAGTCACTCAATGCTCAGTCCCCCAAACTTTGATATACATGCAGCTAGTTTTGGATGAGAAATGTCTATTGTGAAAATTTCTGGCAAAATGCTTTCCCACAATCTATTAGAAATCACTTTTTTTCCCTCAGTGAAGCATGAATGCCCCAATGAGATATTCTGTGTATGTGCACACACTAGCACTGACACTTATTTGAATATTTATGTGGAGGAACAGGTCCGATTGCAGACAATTTAGGAGACTGCATGCGGCTCGATCTCTTATGCCAAGTCAGCTCGGCTCTCAGGTGCCTCAGGTGTTTTCCCATGAATACTAACAGTGTTCTTCTGGAAACCTGCCAGCCACAGGAAAATACAATGAAATGACAATGTGTGCAGGATGCACAGAGCGTCATACAGATGAAATATGATAACACAGGACAATATTGTGGGCTATCCTATGCTAGGTCCAATGCTTTGGGTTGATTTAAAATCTCGTTTATTCTATGAGACCTCCTTGTTCTGCAGAAGAATACGCAGGTGTATGTGATATGGCAGCTGAGATTACTGTGGTATGCTTTTTTCATCTTTAATTAACTGTAAGGCAGGAGCACTGTTGCTCATTTTTTTTTCTCTGTAGCCATGTCGAATCAATAGACACAGCCCACCCCCCCCCCCCCCCCCCCCCCACCTTTTGAGTTTATCCAATGTCCTTCACTACCAGTTTGCTGACATGCCTGGCTATCTTGGTAGCGAAGGCAGAATTTAAGTCCTCTGTCATCAGTTTGCCACTCAGCCAGGTCAGTGGACAAACACCCCTGAGACTGAGGCTTGCTGACTTATTGTGTAAAGCAAGTTGGCTGTTTCTCTTTCTCTGTGGAAACTAGTCCACAAATTGCCCAACACTGTGTCCTAACACTGTCCTAACCAGGCGAGATGCGACAAGCTTCAAATTAGTAAAACAATTTTCTATCCTCACTGAAAGAGAAATACTGCCCAAAGCAATAGACGTGGCCAATTAGGGCATATTTGACAATTAAAAGCAGCAATTAAAATTTGCCATGTAGAACAACTTGACAAAAATAGGCTTCACTGTGGGAGGTTTCAAGAATTGCATTTTTGGGTTTTAGTCCATGTGTGTTTGCTTTGAGATTATCCAAATGCTACTGCATTTCTACAAGGTGACACAATTAACTTATCATATAAATTAGCGTTTACAGATTTAAGTTTGGGAATTCTCTTTCAGGAAAATGGTCCAAAAATATTGATAATTGCACAGACTTCTGTCAAGCAAAATATTCTCTAGATCAATGGTTCTCAACCAGAGGGCAAACAAACTTCCAAGGGGGCCTCAAGATGACTTAAAATGATTTAAAACAAGACAAAACAAGCATTAGTATTTGGTCATGTTTATACTGAATATACATCTTTCTAGTTGTGGGCAATTTGTGGGCCTTGAAGTCCAAAAGGTTGAGATCCTCTGCTTTAGATGACTTAATATGTAAATGAAATAGAAAAAGATCTTTTCTTCTGTTTTGTGAAATTTATTGTCGAAAAATAAAATAGATGGGTGAATTTCCATTTCATGAGGACTTGAACATCTTTCCAATCCAAAGGAGCCACTGTTACTGTCATACAATGGATGATGTTGGGATACAGAGTAAAGAATATTGCGATATTACCTGTCCATTGGAGCTTCTGTTTGTTTGATGGGAACCTCTGAAGCAATCATTTCTTCTTGGATTTCAACATGGCTGCCATGTTGTTTGGTCCAGACACTTCTCTCTCAAGCTTTTTTCTTCTTGTTCCATGATGCAGGACAAAACTCAGATTAGCATGAAATCACAAAATATGTGATATATCGCTTGTCGCTTTTTTTGTGCCGTGCCTGTGTAAGCTGAAAAGTACATTGCCTTAACATGTAAAGATGATTTAGGATTAGGGCACACCTTATCACCACCTGCTTTGTCAACTGTGTTATGTCTAGAGGCGTGCACTGTTGAGTCTATTTACATTATTTATTTTAAAACCATTGGTTGAGTTCAAAGATTGTTGTGTAGTCCTGCTTTAGATCTCCACCGCATCATGGCCATTTATCTGCAGGATTGACAGATTATTTGGCTGTTGGTTCTTTATATGTACCATCTCAAACTCTCGCTAATATCTCCGAACTCATGTAACAACCTGCCCCGTTCTCAGAGGGTCAAACAGAGTTCAGGAGTCAACTAAATAATTCTGCACATTATTTCATATCGCGCTCTATAAAGATAAAGAAATGGTGTAGACACAATGAAATTATGCTAGATTGTGTCCATTTTTTTGCTCTCTAATTTACAGTACAGTATCTTAAATATACCTGTGTATTTTTTACTTAGCTAATTTGGCCAGATGATGTAAATGGTAAATCATTTTAGCATATGTTATCAAGGAAAGGCTGCACTCTGTCTTTTTTAATGTGTTTTAAATCAGGATGACATCTTACTGTTGTTAGAATAGTGACACATTGCTGTAATTTGATAAATACCAGAATTATATTGTTTTTTAGAAAACATTTTTGACGCGATGACAGGGAAGGTTTTGCCTCCCATCCCTTAGTTCTCTGTACATGAGAAACATAAAACACAAGTCTAGCAAATAATGTGTTTATAGCCGCGGAACTGCGACATAAGGACCACGACTCCCCCATCACTCTCCTGTGGGAGCCTTCAGGGAGTTTTCATTAGTCTGGGTTTTCCATGGCAGAAGGAGGCTGAAGAAGATTTCCACCAAAATGTTCCCGATTTCATATGGCATGCACTGAAAGAAGAGTGAGGAGAGGGAGTCTTAAGCCTCTGTGCAGTCCTACTGACCTTAAGAAGCACTTCTGCTGATAAAAGCATTACTCCTTCACTCCAGTGAATACCAGCCATCACATCACAAGATGGGGAAGATCAGCTTCAAAATGGGATAACGAAGAATAAATCATTTAGCCCATTACTTCCTTGACCTATAAAACATGTAGAGGACATCCCAAAATCTATTATATAGAAAAGATGATGAAATTGGCCCAAATTTCTTACTGCATGTTTTTTAAAGTTTTTTTTTTTAAAACAAATCTTTAAAGTAACCTCAATGGTTCACCCAAAAATCTGATATTTTTAATGAAACCTGAGGGATTTCTGTCCCTCTAAACATTATAATACATACACCAAAACTTATTACACTTCAAAGAGTTCATGAAGAGATGGTAAATGTAATCCATATGAATCAAGTCGTTTAATCCAAGTCTTAAACGATCATGAATGGATTTAAATAAGGCTTTTATTCACGTATTGTATTTAAACATATTGTATTAGCTCATTGTTTGACCAGCTCCATTCACATGGATTAATTTTATGATGCACAAACATATTACTTGCTGAATAAAAATGCGCAATACTGTACACTGCCTAAAAATAGAAACAAAATAGAACATGATGTGCTGTCACATGACCTCCCTTCGTTTGTACATGACCTGATCATGTTTAAAGTTGGCATGAAATCAAATTTGAGAAATCTTCTTTTTATATGTAATATTGTAGTGTTTATTATAAATGATTTATCTGTACACTTCATTATTTTTTTAAAATTCATGTACCCTTATAATCTTTAATCAAATACATTACCCTTCCCTCCCCCCTCGAAACGACCTCTCTTCTCTTCCGGTCACGTGCAATGGCGAAAGGGTGCGGCCAGAGCCGATGAGGGTGCGGCTATCGGAGCACAGCCTCTCAGAGAACCTGTCAGTGTCAGTGTCCTCCAACGATCCAATCAATTCCCCGAAGGACGGAATCAAGCCCCGCCCTACATTTTTTCAAATTCCAGAAGCCGTTTCACTCGAATATACGTCACAGCAAGGAAAAAATGACAATCTCAACTTCCGTTTCATGCCGACTTTAAGAGTGTCCAGAATGTCATCTGCATGGGCGGCGCTATAGGGAGGGGCTAGCAAGTGCTTTAGCACCCCCTCAAGAAAGACCAAAGAACCCCAATAGCACCCCCAAAAATATTTTTAGAAGCAATTAAATTCAGGCTGTATTCTATGGAAGCCCTTGAACCGCATGGTGAAGAAGAAAAAAAGAAAACATCTTGGTATTTCAATATATTAAGTTGTTATTTCAACATAATATCTCATTATTTCGACTTACTAAGTCATTATTTTGACATAAGTCGTTATTTCGACATATCTCGTTATTTCGACATATCTCGTTATTTCGACATAATATCTGTTATTTCGACATAATATTTCGTTATTTCGACATCATAAGGGGACATTCTTCTGATCTTCATTAAGCCACATTAAGCGTTCTTATAATGGTTTTGGTTAACGTTTGGTTAATGCTTAACGTGTAATTAAACACATTGCATTCATATTCTGGGCTCATCTGATTTTTTGTACATAGTATAGCCTACTTTATTATGATTTTAGTATCATAATGATTAATAAATGTACACAATTATCCGTAAACTTGATAAATGTTGCAGATATGTTTTATTATGCACAAACAAATGCCTGTTAAGTTATGTGTGCAAAATTCAGAATTCAATGAACGTACAAATAGAGAGTCTGTAGGCCTACTATACGTGTTGTAGCCTTCTAAGCGTATTTAGTTTCATATTTGTTAAAATATTATAATGTTGATTATGAAAAGTGAACAGCATAAGATAGGATGCACAATATACTACATGGAGTGAGTTAGACATGATTTTGACCACTTCATTAACTTTTGTTTTGTAGAAAGCCTGTCTTTAAAGTGAATTTCGTTTTGTATAAATTGTATATTAATTTTATCAAATTTTTCATCAATCAATTGCCTGCATTTAAAGCAGCATTATACAGGATTTACGTTTTTTTCAGGTACGAGACGACCACCATTCAACACGAAATCATTAATATAAACATTACAATGACTCCAAAGCTGTTCGGTTAAGGTAAAAAAGTTAGTTAGTTCACCTTTAATAAATAAGAAGCAAATATAGCAGACAATATAATCATGACATGTAGGCGCCGGCACGGTCACTTGCATTGCACTTGAACTGGAGCGGGTCTTATCATAAATTAACCGAAACTCAGCTTATACCCCACAGATATGAGAAATATATCTATAGAAAGCTTGAAATCTCTTTAAACGAAACAATTCAAAACTAAAAGAAATAGGCTACTCTCTGATTATATAATCCATTATGTGCATTTCTCTCTATAGGCACGTTCACTAGGAATAAGGCGATCATCTTTGCAGCCGACACTGACACAGAAAACACTAGTTTATTAATAAAAATCAATGCAGGCATGTCACTGGATTTACAAATGCTTGCTTGTTGCACACACACATATTATGTCGAAATAAGGAGATATTATGTTGAAATAACATTATTAATAATAATGTCAACGTGTCAACGATCTAGCACCCCCTCAGCACCTGCGGTAAAAATGATCTGGCGCCACCCCTGATCATCTGTATGTAAATTCATGTAAATTACCGGGATATTACTTAGGTCCTATATACTATAACAACCTTGAATTGATAACACTCATGAATAAAAGTATAAAGCAAGAAACATACAGGGAAGAAATTCATGTGAAGTAGTTCACTGCACCTTTTTTAAATGACTGGGTGAAAGTGTTGCAAAAATTCCAGTGTCGTTGGAATATCTTGTGACAGCCATCAGTTTCTGGAAGTGTATTTATCTATCAACATGAGGGTAATGGAAAATATACGCTACTCTCCAGAAGAGAAGTCACATGTGATGTGTGTGTGTGTGAGTGTATTAAGGCCTGACTGAGTGAATGATGAGAGTGTGACGCTTGATCCTGCGCTCTTGTCCCATGATGCCCACCTGACTCTCTCCCATCACACAGATCTCGTGATTTCCAACACACTCATGGAGTCAAGAACGCTCTCAAAATCATTTAGAAATGCTCTATTCTGCAGTGACGCAGGTTGTTAGATGTATATAGCATATTACTTTCTGAAAATAAAATGCGCATAACTGTATACTCCCTACTATATTTAAAAAACAGAGCGAAATAGAACATCATGTGCTGTCACATGACCTCCCTTCCTTTGTACATGACTGATCATGTTTAATTTAGCAAGAGTTTCCAGTCATCTGTACTTTTCAGTTATGATACAATTTTAAGTTAATCTCTTTTTTTTTTCATATTCATATCATATCAATGAGTCAAGAAAGATATGTTAAAAATGATTGCAGATATTGCTTTCATTTCATGCGTTCAATACATTGATTAGTCTCACTGGAAATTTTCAGTTAAAGGGTACCTATCATGGAATTTTGAAAATTACCTCTCATGTAGTGTGTAACATAGATCTAAGTGAACAAAACATCCTGCAAAGTTTTAAATATGAAAGTTCACCGTATACAAAGTTATTGTCTCTCAAAAGTAAGAGTCGACTCTGAGTCGCTGATATGAATCGATAGACGAACGATGCACTTTCGTACGTCACTTGTACAAGTTATTTGAATTCGACACGCCCACTCAGTGCGCGCGCCAGCAGACAGAGAAACCTGACAACATCATGTCGACGAGACTCTGTTCTGAAGTGCAAATCAAAAGCAAACTTTTTTTTTCACTGCCCAGGGACAAGCATGTGAAGACTCAGTGGCTAGAGTTTATATTTACAACTATACCACACAAGTATAGCCACCTTGAGCTGTGTTCGCGTTATTTTAATGACGATCGCTTCACAAACACAAATGCTTTCAAGTGTGAATTCGCGAGTCGCCTGATATAGGAAGGTTCAATACCAAGTTTATTTGGATCAGCTTCCTCCTCCGAATCACAACCTGTAAGTACTATTAATAATTGTTGTTTTATGTGTGTGTGTGTGTGTGTGTGGTGTGGTGTGTGTGTGTGTGTGTGTGTGTGTGTGTGTGTGTGTGTGTGTGTGTGTGTGGTGTGCGTGCGTGTGTGTTGTGTGTGTGTGTGCGTGGGTGTGTGTGTGTGTAGGAGAGTGAGAGTTACGTCAGCAGCTTCTAGGTCTCCAATGTCATTTTTTTTGTTTTTTGAAATATGTGAAATTATGTGAAGCGTATTGTAGTACTGCAGTTTTTTATCAATATGTTTAAGCTTTGGGCTAACGCAAAATATAACTGACTGGGTCATCTGACCAATCACCGCCGATTAGCGTCACGCAAAGGAGGGGTTTGGACAAATGAGTCGTCAAACGAATCATTAGGGAGTCGGTGAGCAAATCAGGTCAAAATAAATGCATATTATAAGACAACAAAAGTGCTTTTTGTCATTGCATGCATGTAAAACTGTTGTTGGGGACTCCCAGAACATTATTAGGAACATTTTAAATGCCATAATAGGTACCCTTTAAATAATATATATATATATACGGTAATTTAAATGAAAATTTCCAGTATATATATTAGTGCTGTCAAGTCGATTAATCACGTTCCAACATAAAAGTTTGCGTTTACACATAATATATGTGTGTGTATATATTATTACATTTATACAAATTTATTTTACTATTGTATTGTACTATATATTTATATATATAGTGATATATGATAAAGTTTTTCATCTAGTATTCATGACTATATTTCTGCTTTACTTGAATTTCTGAAAATAATTTTTTATAGTTTTTATTTAACAATCATAAAACAAATACATTTTAGCCAGGTCAAGCTCTTTTTAGATTAGCGATGCCTTTAGGTTTCTATGGATTAATGAAGTGTCTTCCATAACTCCTGCTTGTATTTTCACTCATGTGTCCCCAAGCACTTGTCCGAGCACTTCTAGAACTCTTCAGATCTGTTATCATATTAAAACAAGCCTGCAGGATTTTGTGGCCTCTTAACATTGAACTGTCTCCACCATTTGGGCAACATTTGGAAAATCTCTTCTCTTTCTCTTTTAAGTTTTACTTCTCCAAAGTAACGTTTCCTGCTGTTCTCTCAGAGGGACTTTCCATCGATTGTGGGCATATCGTACAATAGGAGGTTTTGGACTGGAATGTATGTGTGGGCGAACATATAAAAAGGTTTTTACGCAAAGGCACACTCAACGAGCTGTCACTGCACATTGTTTCAGTGTGAAGTTTAACAAGGGCAGCTTGAAAAAAACCTCATAAAACCCTGTTTGCGCGGAGGGTGGCATGCGGTGTTTACTAATTAATACCTGAAATGTGCCTTGGTCTCATCAGGGGAGTGCACAAAGTGACGAGGGAGTACAACACAAAAACGGCCTGGCTTGCATGCCTGTTAAATAAGAACTTGATGAGATGAGGATTTTCCCTTGTGGTTTTGGCTCACATAGAAAACACCAAAAGGTTAATAGAGATACACAAATGTTATCCATCTTGGATAGAGGCTTGATTGAGCAGTTTAAATGTAAGGAAGTCAGAGTTTTATTCTCAGCTGTGCTGTGTCTCTCACAGACTTGGAAGGGAGGATGAGAGGAAATAGTTTTCTGGTGTTTTGGACTGAATAAAAGGAAATACTTCCTGTGTATCAATTTAAAGGGACAGTTTACCCCAAAATGAACCTCCAACCTGCACGATTTTCTTTCTTCCATGGAATACAAAAGGAGAAGCTTAACAGAATGATCTGGCTCTGATTTTCATACTATGAGAGTTAATAACAGCAAGGACTCTCCAGCTCCAAAAATTACAACAACAAAAAACACTAATGAAGTATCATAAGAACTATCCAAAACTATATTCTAAACAATGTACTAAAAGCGGAAAAGTTTTTCTTTTGCGTTTTTTACGTACAGACGACAACGTTGTCAAAGCGTTCCCCGTTCACACGGGTCCACGAAAACAACTACACCCGCTGTATTCTGCTGCCAGGCCAGTAGGTGGCAATGTCACTTTGTAAAGAAACACTATAGAGTGAGCACGTAATACGCATGTACATGATGTCACAGTTTTCACAAATTCGCATTTTTGTAGTTTGCATGGAGACAATAAAGGCTAAAAGGGCACTTGTTACCTGTTTTCAAAAGTTTTTCCGACTCCCAAAACACCATTGTCGTGTAAATGAACGACCAGAACGCATAAAAAGTTTTCAGTTTTCAGTTGAAAACTGCTGTGTAAACAGCCCCTATGTCTTTAGAAGCTGTCTGACCAAAATTTAATTGAAAATTGAACCAAAATTGATGAACCAAAATTGATGAGATCAACAAATAATCTCTTAAATCACATTCGCATACATTTGTGACCAAGTGTGTTATGTCAGTTTACATGTAAATGATGAAACATACTAGAACAAAAACTTTGATTCCACTGACAAAATCTGGTTTGACGCATCTTGACATAAATGAGATTTCAGTTATATACTGCTCCTCACATGACTATGTCGTATGGAAATCATGCTCTTTTGTCCTTTTTGAAACTAATATGCTTTTTGTAACAAGTAATAAGCAGCATGAACATTCTTTTTTTAAGTTTTGTTCCACAGAAGTAAAAGTCATATGGCACACCTATATAAATCACTTATAACATTTTCTAATATTCCTTTGTGCCAAAACCCTGATAAATGTCTATAAGCCCGTCATAATGTTACTTTTCTACTTCTTTTAGAATACTTACGCTAGATATGAGGTATCTATGTAGTAATAGTCTCCAACACGCTGAGTCGTGTCCTCTGGAGAGGAACTCTCCCCCAGTTCAGCTGTATTGACTTCCTGTTAAACACAAAGATTCTGGTTCGGGATGTCTCTTCCTCTGTCCGCCCTGGTTGCCCACAGTCGTCATATTAGCGGACATCCTCTCTGCTCTGTGTTTAAAGACACTACACAGTCTGAGACTACACACTAACATATGTGAGGAAATCACTAATGTGGCCTAAATGTCGGACAGATTTATGAGGTGAAGTGACAGTAGGAGATTATATTTGAAGTATTTTGTGTGGCAGTATGGGTTAAAAATGTGTATATGTAGACTCTGGAAGGCTCTGGAGCTCTTGAATTAAGTGTGTTTATCTCTCCATCCCTATAGACCGCATTCTTACCACTAGGGGGCGGAAGGTGCAACACTTTAAACAAGCTTCCCTTACTTTACATACAGCATAATCTCTATCAAGCCAGATAATGTTGCAAACATTTCAGGAGAATGCTTGCACTTCATACAGACCTCACTTTATGATCATATACAATAGATTTGACTATTATTATTTGCAGTCTTGTAATTGTGATACTTGTAATTGTGTGCAAATGTTGTAGACTTAGACATTGTTGAACTAAATGTTGGCGGTTTTAGTTTGATATTTAAAGTATGTATTCATGCAATTACTGTGGCTATAGTTGCATAAACTTAGTCTCTATGTTAAATGAATAGTTCGCAAAAAAAAGTTGTTTCAAACCTGTATGAATATCTTCTGCTGAACACAGGAGGATATTTTTAAAAATATCAGTAACCCAACCGTTGATGGACCCCATTGACTTCCATAGTATTTTTTTTCCTAAAATTCTTAAAAATATCTTCCTTTGTGTTCAGCAGAAGAAAGAAATTCATCCAGGTTTGAAACAACATAAGCGTGAGTAAATGATGACAGAATTTTAATTTTGAAGTGAACTATTCCTTTAAGACTATGCCTTAAGAACTAGTCTGAGCAATAGCAGTTAGACAAGAGGTAATCAGTCCTACTTTTCTGATTCAAATTTGCTTTTTTATGTAACTGACTTGAAGATTTTTTTTTGATGACTAACTTTTCAGACTAGTCTTAGCTGTTAAAGTAACACCAAGTAACTTTTCCTCTTCAGTCGCCCTACTGGTTGGAAACGAAATTGTCCATTGCCGCTGTCGTAAATAATTTAGCCTACCGTCGCACGCACGCTCGCTGTTTACCCAGCACCGGCTTTAGAATGAACGATGTCCACAGACAAGGTAGAGTATGTTACATGATTTCATGAAAGGATGATGTATTGGACATCAGAAACGAAGAAAAACGAAATAATGACTATTGTAGCGCTTGACGTAAAGCAGTCGAATTTTGTAGTTCTTTTTGTGCACGGGTTCCTACCGAACCCGGAAGTTACATAGTGCCAGTAAAAGCGATACAGACCCCGTCAGGCGATGGCAGAAGTGCCTTTCACCCTGTTACGACTTGATGAACCACTGATAGATTTTGGAAACATTATTTTAAGGTAAACAATGTTACATAGTGTTGCTTTAATGCAACCGACCAATGGTTTAATTTGATTGGCATCAGCCCTATAGTGTCATATCACGATTAAATGTAAGGACCTGGCATAAAAAATTGACACATACATTTAATAGTAGTTTTACTACATTTGAGTAAAAATAGAGGATTGAATAATAACCCCAAGAATTGAATCGAATTGTGAGATTCTAAATAATCCCACCCCTTATTACATGAACAGTTATGTTTTCTGCATGTTATTAGGCTATTTTGTTTAAGCTAAGTGTATCAGACGTTTCTGTAGAAACTATAATTACTTTTGATCTATTCACGAGGAGCCATTTAAGAAGGGTAAATTGTTAAATGTGATTTTAAAAGTCTGTAGACTGTTACATGTTACATTTTCTGAAGTAAAACAAATGGTAATAGTGATGCATTAGCAAGCACCATGAATTATGTTGTTTTAATTAAATCTCTCTCTCTCTCTCTCTCTCTCTCTCTCTCTCTCTCTCTCTCTCTCTCTCTCTCTCTTAGGAGGCATTTGTGGATCTCTACAGCAGGCAGAGGGAATCAGTGTTTCGCAGCTCGTGGTCGTCAATAGTAACGGTCTTCGGTCTAGCCGCTCTCGGGGCCGTTGGCTTGACCATAGGAGCCTACCTTGCCCAGAAATGAGGAACCTTTCCCTCCTTCACTCGCTTGCCCTTTCTCCCTTCAGTCAACCCCCTCCTCTGCTTTCCCCAGAAGACATCCATGTCCCAGGACTGCTCCTCTTCAAAGCTTTTCTCCCACTCTCTACAAGTCTTTCTTCTCTGCCTTCAAACACAAAGACAGAAAAGACAGGAAATGAATGCGCTGCCGACACATCATGAGAGGATGGCAGAGAAGATGAATAATGAGGTGAAACAGACATTGGCGGATGTGTCATTGGCAGAATTAGCTCAGATCTCAAAGTGAGTTTTAAGTGTAGCACATATTAGATATTAGTGTATTTATACATAAAAATGATGGGAAAATGCAAAGGACAAGAAACATATGGAGGTTTTGAAGATCTGTGGTGATTGAAAGTATCTTTTGATGACACCAGCACTCTCCAAATGTCCTTTAACAGTCAGGTTGATCTTGAGAGACAATCTGCACTAAACTACCATCGTTTGTCTTAGTTGTTTTCGTAGGATTAATTGTAGCTTTTCTTTTACCAATTTCAAGCTAACATTTCTTGTGATATTGCCGCCACCCTTGTATCATAGAGTGTAAGAAAGAACCAGAAGAACTGTGAGGAGGAAAAGAGAGATAGTGTCCCTCTAGACACTGGATTTTGATTAATCTCGTGCTCACTGATTTCAAGAGGGAACAGCTGAAAAATGGATAGTGGGATGCCATCTTCTCTTTGTAGCAATAGCAACTTAAAGCTTTATTGAGGACTTAAAGGAGTCATCGGATGCCCATGTTCCACAAGTTGGTATGATTCTTTAGGGTCTTCATGTAAAGTTTGTAACATACTTTGGTTTAAATTCCTCAATGGTTGTGTAAAACAACACCCTTTTTACTTTCACCCGTTTTGGTGCATGTCTCTTTAAATGATAATGAGAAACTGCTCACCCCAGCCCTCTCTTCCATGGGGAGTGTCGAATGGCTGAGGACAGAAATATGCTAATACAGGACAGTCCGTCAGTGTAGGTGGGCGGAGCTTGAGCAATATGACATCATGACATCAAGTGAATGGATTTTTTTTACATTGTATGGCACTGCAAATACACATTCAAATGCAAACACCATATAAAAGTGAATTTTGCATCCGATGACCCCTTTAAGAAGGGTTTTCTTGAAGTGCTTGGGGTCAGAAAGTAGTTTTCAGACTTTGAGAGAGCCTAGGTAAGATGCATTATTGACATGTTCGACAGATGCTTATGAGCTGGTCAAAAAACCTCTAGCTGTACAGTATGTGCATTGATGCTTTATTCTTTAACACTCTTAACACTCACTCTAACTACACTGTTGTCCACCAGTGTTCATTCATACACTGCAAGAAGCAGTTGCGTGGATCTCAAAACTATCAAGAGCAAGCCCAGGTCATATTTCACCCCAAATCAAAAGAAAAAAATTGTCAAAAGTTTGGGGTCAGTGCAATTATTATTATTATTTTTAAAGAAATGAATACATTTATTCAGCAAGGATGCATTAAATTGATCAAGTGACAGTACAGACATTTATAACATGACAAAAGCTTTTTTATTTCAAATAAATGCTGTTCTTTTGAACTTTCTATTCATCAGAAAATACTGAAAAAATACACACAAAATCACACACATATATATGTATGTATAGGGCCTAAAATGAACTAAATGAGAGTAAAAATCTCCGTTGGAAAGTATATGAAATGGTGTCAATCGTCAATTGGCCAAAAACATTTTTATGAATTCTAACGATACAATGTTGTAAGAACATGAACGTGAACAAACGTGAATGATGCTCGGGACAGTTGACAACCAGTGCTGTATCATCATGAAAGTATAAGCCTTGCCTAGTTAAATATTCAAGCGCAAGAAGATGCGAATGGGAACTCAATTCGATCTGTATGGGAGATTTAAACATCCAGAAATCCACGTCTCAGACAGTGCGCGAATACTAAATTGAGCTCTTTCACATCATCTTGCACTTGAATGGACAAACTCACACCAAATTATGTCAAAAATGCCTGTCTCCTTAAGTATCCTAGTAAGCATAGTCGGTTATGGCTTAAGTGAACTTAAACAGTTGAGAAATAAAAGGCATGTATAACAGTATATTGGATCCATGCATTCGGCCTTAAAGTGACAGCAGCCTAATATTCCTGCTGCTGTCTGCATATTTTATGTTCATCCGACAACAAAGGACAAGAGTAGAAGTAAAAACACTCACTGCTTTTGACTGAATAACGTTTGTAACTTTAATAAGGATTAAACTAGGTTTAAATTATGAAGACTATAAAGTGAAGATACAGTGAAGACTATATTTACATTTATAGCCTATTAGTTAGGCTAGTAGTTTTAGCTGTGGTGTCAAAATTGGAAACGATAATTGTGAGGTTTCACTAGCATCTCAAATTTGGTGTCATTATGTTCTTGGCCAGTAAAAATGATTTATGGTCGGTAAATTTTATTAAGTCACAGGCCATTGCAGGTTTTAGGCCCTGTATATGTAATGGTTTCAATAAAGTTGATAATTTGTTATATTGCTCACAAACATGAATTTTTTGGGGTGAAATGTGACTGGGACATGTTTTCATGAAATTCTCCCAGTGGTCCAGACTTTTCATCACTATTATTATTATTTAATTTCATAAGCATCAAGTCCAGGGATCAGTTGGGTCCAGAATAAACAAATGGAAATCTGCAGTTGAAATCCATTCTTTGTTCCTTGGATTTGGTGTTTACAGTTATCATCCTGATGTCTGTTCCCAAAAGCAGCATGCTTAAACACAATCCTGCTGCATGTTTAAAGGATTGCCATGCAGGAAATTAAAAGTTGAAGTGCAAAAACTGTGGACAAGATCAACTGTATACAGTGCGCAATGGAGCCAGCTTTGGTGCTTTTGCTATGGGTTCACATGGAACCAAAATGAAACTTTGGAACAACAAAGGGACAAACGTACCAGGAAGGCGACGGTTATTCAATGTTTGCTTGCATTGATGTAGTATCGGAGGTCATGCGCTGCATCATTAACTATGATCTCCTCTACAGACAGCGGCACTGCTAATGTACTTTTGATGAAATGGGTGCCCTCTCCAGTAGATCTCACATCCTGAACCAGTCAATGTTACTTGTTATCTGCCTTTATGGATGTATGTTCATTTTACAATGTGATACTGTCTAAAATATACAGTATTTAATAGGTGGTTTATAGATACGTTTGGAAATCAACCATGTCCAGCAAAGCAGATGAACGGGCTACGTGTGTAAGAAGAACTTCTACTGACGTGTGTAATGTAGTAGCGTGGTCAACAACAACAAAACCTGTCTGGAAGGATCGAAGCTTTATATGTAAAACGAGTTAGCTTTCAAAAGGAACAGTTTATCTTAGTGTCATAAATTGATGCTGTTTGTCTCTAGTTTACAGTTGCGATTTTCCCTGACACTAACATTTGTTCAAATGTTTCTAACAGATTTTGTTCTTATTTCACCTTTATTTATTTTTAGGTACCTTAAAACGATCGTCCAACTGTAACTTCAAAAGATCATTTAGAGTTTATTTCATTTTTAGGTTTTAGATTCTCTGAGAGATTTGGAGCATACGTTTGATCCTAATTAATGCTGCTTAATGTAAAGATGATAAATTCTATAAATTCTAATGTAATTTCCTGTTCTGTGTGGCGACGTCATGAATATTAATACTTCATTTTTCTGTAGCGGTATGGAAACTCATATTGAAGCTTTATTTTCCGTCTTACATCATACCTGGAGGACATTAATGTATTCTGCTATTGTATTTTTATTAGTGAGAAGTCAATTTTAACATGTCAACATAACATCTTTGGAGAAATTTCATGAAACTTGGGTTGGAAATGTTACTAGAGAAGCAAATGTAAGATATTAAAATGATTTTTTTCTTACAGTCGCACACAGTTTTTCTTGTAAACAATTTAATGAGGGTTGTTTAAAACAAGAAACAATTATGTGCTTAACCATATTCAAGATATATTCTCTAAAAACAAGTCTTAAGATCTTACACAGTTTTGCTTCTCAAGTAAATTGATCTTGTTTTACGGATTTGGTAATATTTTGCTAGGAAACGCAACAACATAATGATTTTTCCATCGTTTAACCAAAAACTTCAGTATGCAAAGAGGTTTCAAATGTCTAATTTCAGATCATGGTTAAATTTTGTTCATTAATTAAATCTGTTTATGCCTCATAAATTAAATTCAGCTTTGTTTATCTTCACTAAAGATGATTTTACTAAAAACGTCATGTTAAAATTGAGCTTTTGCTTGAGAAAATACTTCATGCCTTTTAGTTTGATGTTTGAAAAGCTATGTAATTTATATAAATATAAATATATATAATATGTACAGTATAAACTGACTTTTCTTTGCACTATTATATTTGAGTGCGCTGAAGAAATTTATATTAGTCTATTAACGAATGCACCATTCACTTGAGCAAGGGTTCTCAAGCCTGGCCCTCGAGGTCCACTTTCCTGCAAACACACCTGAAGAAGCTAATCAATGTTTTCAGGATTACTAGACAGTTACAGGCAGTGAATTTAAACCAGGGTGGATATAAAATCTCCAGGAAAGTGGACCTCGAGGATCAGACTGCACTAGACTGTACTGAAGGTTAGGTGACATCTTTCATGAGCTCTCTCTGAGCAACACATACTTCTAAACATTCATAAATAAAGGTGAAAAAGGTCACAATGTGCAGTAGACAAACTATATGTCTGTTTCTGATTGATCCTGTGTTGTGTTGTTGTTAACTTACACCTGGAGCAATTTCACTTTGAAGAAAAGCTGCTAAAGGCTACTTTATGTGATAGCGATGCACACACAAAGTCACCGTGTTGTTATGTATGATCATGTGTCACTGCTTGAATAAGCTACTAGAGTCCTTCTGTTCCTGCCAAACAAATTAAGATTAAAATAAAACAAATTTAAGACGCCATTGCCTCCGTGAAATGACTGATTTATGGTGATATTTCTGAGGTGATTCAAACAAACATCAGAAGGCAGTGTGTGTTGCAGTCGGGTTATTCACACGCTGATACACTAGGTACGATGGCCACGAGCACTGGGGGTGTTATTTGTTCACCGTGTCCCCTAAACTTCAAAGACACATCTCCAGTCCCTCATCCCACTAAATGCCATGCGTGTAAAAATGACTCCCGCAGGCCAGTTTGCACTTCGCACTCAATCTCTCTCCTCACACGCTCTTTCTTTTTCGTCAGCTCATGGCGTTCTTCAAAAAGACAGCACTGAATCTGTGAAAAGCATGAACGAATGGTGACTGAGAGAGCGCGCGCGGAGAGAGAGAGTTCCCTGAGGACTGAGTGAGTTCATCCCGCTTGAACCGCCCTCCGTCCCCAGAGCGCTATCTCTCTCTTTCTCTCTGTCTTCATGCATATGGAATACACGACATGCTTTGACTGGAAAAAGAATTGAAAATCAACGGCAGATGAGGGTGTGAGCGACATGCTATAGTTGTGTGCTAGTTTTTGAAAAAATGTCGGACAGCAGGGAATATGCTAAATGTAAAGAACAGAATGTGAATTATGCTGACTGTGCGCTATTACTTTTATAGATAAAACATATCTAATATTAATTTATTCATATTAATTATTATTGAATGTTAATATTACAGTTTTTGTAATACAGGAAGAGGAGGTGGAGGAGGAAGAGGAGGTGGAGAAGGTGGAGATAGATGAGAGGTGGTGGTGGAAGAGGAGGTGTAGAGGAGGTGGAGATGGAGAAGGAGGTGGTGGTGGAGGAGGAGGAAGAGGAGGTGGAGAAGGTGGAGTGGTGGGTGGGAGATGAGATGGTGGTGAGTAGAGTGGGGTGGAGGAGGGAGTGGTGGCGGGTGGGAGGAGGAGGTGGAGAAGGTGGAGATGGATGAGGAGGTGGAGAAGGTGGAGATAGATGAGGATGTGGTGGTATAAGAGGAGGTGGAGAAGGTGGGGTGGTGGAGAAGGTGGAGATGGATGAGGAGGTGGTGGTGGTGGAGGAGGTGAGGAGGTGGGGGTGTGAGATGGTAGAAGGTGGAGGGTGGTGGAGAAGGTGGAGATGATTGAGGAGTGTGGTGGTAGAAGATGGGTGGAGAAGGTGGGGGATGGTGAGAGGTGGTGGAGAGTGGAGATGATGAGGGGTGGTGAGGATGTGGAGGATGGAGGAGGAGGTGGTAGTGGGGAGAGGAGGTGAAGGTGGAGGTGTGAGGATGTGGAGTTGTGAGGAGGGTGGGAGGATGGAGTGAGGATGTGGAGTGGTATGAGGAGGTGGAGAGGGGAGGTGAGTGGAGATGTGGAGATGGATGAGGTGGTGGAGGGGTGGAGATGGATGAGGAGGTGGTGGTGGAGGAGGTGGAGATGGTGAGAGGTGGAGGTGGTGGTGGAGGAGGTGGAGATGGATGAGGAGGTGGTTTGGGGATGGAGATGGATGGAGGTGGGAGGAGGAGGTGAAGGTGGAGTGGTGGAGGATGTGGTGGAGGGAGGTGGTGGAGGAGAGGAGGAGGAGGGAGGAGTGGAGATGGATGAGGAGGTGGTTATGAGGAAGAGGAGGGAAGGTGGAGGTGGTGGAGGATGTGGAGATGGATGAGGAGGTGGTGGAGGAGGGAGGTGAGGTGGAGTGGTGGAGGATGTGGAGTGGATGAGGAGGTGGTGGAGAGGGGTGGAGGAGGTGGAGATGGATGAGGAGTGGGGTGGTGGAGGATGTGGAGATGGATGAGGAGGTGGTGGAGGGGAGGGAGGTGAAGGTGGAGGTGGTGGAGGATGTGGAGATGGAGGGAGGAGGTGGTGGAGGAGAGGGAGTGGAGGGTGGGGTTGAGATGGATGAGGAGTGGAAGGTGGAGGTGGTGGAGGATGTGGAGATGGATGAGGAGGTGGTGGATGGAGGAGGTGTGGAGGATGTGGAGATGGATGAGGAGGTGGTGGAGGAGTGGTGAGGAGGTGGGGATGGATGAGTGAGGTAGGTGGAGGGGTGTAGGATGATGGATGAGAGGATGGTGGAGGGATGGAGGAGGTGGAAGGTGGAGGTGGTGGAGGATGTGGAGATGGAGGAGGAGGTGGGGAGGGAGGAGGTTGGTAGATGGATGAGGAGGTGGTGTAGAGGAAGAGGAGGGAAGGTGGAGGTGGGTGGTGGATGTGGAGGAGTTGGAGAGGAGGTGGTGGAGGAGGGAGGTGAGGTGGAGGTGGTGGGGGATGTGGAGATGGTGAGGGAGGTGGTGGTAGGAGAGTGGATGGAGGTAGAGGTGAGAGGTGAGGTGGTGGAGATGTGGAGATGGTGGAGGAGTGGTGGATGGAGGTGGAGTGGATGAGGAGGTGGTTTAGAGGAAGAGGAGGGAGATGTGGAGGTGGTGGAGGATGTGGAGATGGATGAGGAGGTGGTGGAGGAAGAGGAGGTGAAGGTGGAGGTGGTGGAGGATGTGGAGTGGATGAGGAGTGGTGGGGAGGGATGGAGATGGATGGTGAGGTGGAGGTGTGGAGGATGTGGAGTGGTAGGAGGAGGTGTGGAGGATGTGGAGATGGATGAGGAGGTGGTAGAGGATGAGAGGATGAGTGGAGGTGGTGGAGGATGTGGAGATGGTGAGGAGGTGGTGGAGGAAGAGGAGGTGAAGGTGGAGGTGGTGGAGGATGTGGAGATGGATGAGGGGTGGTGGGGAAGAGGAGGTGGTGGAGGTGTGGAGGATGGGAGATGGATGGGAGTGGAGTGGTGGAGGGAGATGGATGAGGATTGAGGTGTGGAGTGTGGAGTGTGAGGATGTGGAGATGGATGAGGAGGTGGTGGTGAGGAAGGAGGTGTGGAGGGTGGAGTTGAGGATGGAGGTGGTGGAGGATGTGGAGATGGATGAGGAGGTGGTGGTGGAGGAAGAGGAGGTGAAGGTGGAGGTGGTGGAGGATGTGGAGATGGATGGGGAGGTGGTGGAGGAGGAGGTGGAGATGGATGGTGCAACCACAAGCAACATAACTTACCAATGTTGTTTTGGATTTCTTGCACCAGTGTGTAAGACTATGTTGTAGTGTGTGTGTTTGTGAGGGCTTGTGTGTGATGTTTTTGTTTTTGGACAAAGTTTGGTTTTTCAGCAAGAGTGAATGGTTTTGAGAGTAAAGCTTCATTTTGACCTGAAATAGGATGTTTGGGAATTGGTAGGATTGTTTTACTGTTTTGAGAATACGAGGCATAATTTCAAGAAATGTGTTTAAGCAATCGAAAAAAAACTGTAATACAACTGACTAAGACTGCCTGACTTGGTGATATGGTGAACATGTCATAACTGTAACTATCATGGAATATAAGAGTTGGACCCCAGTGCTGTTCCTTCAGCTCAAACACTATAGGTCAAGGTCATGGGTTTGATTCCCAGGGAGTGCATTTAAATAAATAATAAATAAATAAAATAACAAATACATACATATTAATGTCTTGACCAATTAACATCCTGGACAGGAATTTTAAAAATGATGTTGTAGCTGACATGCTCATGGGCAGTGCTCCGACATGTAGCGCAATTATGCTTCAGGCGACTCAAGTTTGAATACCGGCATGTGGTCTTCATATCCATATATAACATATCCATTAGCATGCCAAACACTCAAGTTGTCATGACAGAATTATAGTTTGTTGTTGTTGTTGTTGTGTTGCGTGATATGAAACAATGAAAACCTAGACAATTTAAGGTAAAAATAAAAATACAACCCAGACACATACAGGTTGACTTGCAGCAGGGAAAAATGGTTTGTGCTGAATGTACTGTGTTGTACAAAATCAAAATGAATTATGGGCTGCTAAAAGCATATAACCATTGAAATTCAAGAGACACTGACATCCATATTAATAATCCTGCGTATTGATGGGCGTGTGCAATTTGCAGTCATATAGTCAAACATTGAAATGTATTAATATGGACATTTTAGCTTATGTTTGCTTATTTTTGGTAGTGTTTGATACTAGGTCACTCACTATTTAATGTGCAAAGCACAGCTGAGAAGAAACAGTCAAGATCTGCAACAAAAAAAAAACTGAAACCTGAAAGTGCTAAAATATTTAAATTATATGAGAATCTAAAGAAAGAAATTATATATTTATATTTCTCTATAAGAAGTACTTTACAAAGTGAGGCACTGCACCATGAGCATGTCAAACAGGAGAGGACAGCGTCCCCTAGTGGACATCCCAAATAAAAACCACACATGGCCATTTCAAAAGAACAGTGGTTCCCAAACTTTTTCTGCCGGCCCTCTTTTTGAAGAGAAAATTATTTTCAAGCCCCCCACACCTGAACATAACAATTTGTTTATACATAAGTTTATATATTCTACTATATATATATATTATATATATTTTTTATTTTTTTTTTGACTACCATACTTCTGTCACCAAAACAAATTTCTTGTGTGTGCAAACATACTTGGAAAAAAGCTCTTTCTGGTCTTTGGGCATTTCTATACTGTCACTTTTGATCAATTGAATGCATTCTTGCCGAATAAAATTATACATTTCTTTCCCAAACACACACACACACACACACACACACACACACAAAAAACCTCTTACTGACCCCAAACTTTTGAACGGTAGTGATAATGTTACAAAAGCTTTCTATTTCAGCTTTACCATCACAGAAATAAATAGCATTTTAAAATTTATTTAAATGGGAAACAGTTATTTTAAATTGTATAAAATATTTCACAATATTAACTGTTTTTGCTGTATTTTGTATCAAATAAATGAAGCCTTGGTGAGCAGAAGAGACTTCTTTTAAAACATTAAAAAATCTTACCGTACTTAATAATTTTGGCCACCACTGTATATATAAATAATATATACAGTATATATATGTGTGTGTGTGTGTGTGTGTTTTGTATCATACTCACACCGTGGCGTGTGGGTCTTGAACGACTGATGCCAGGGCATCGATCAGATAAGATTTATTGCTATGAAAAATGTGGTCATGTGGTCAAAACCTACACCATAGGAAAGAGAGAATCAGACCTTAAACAGACTTTCCTGCATTCATTTATGGACAAACTGATCTATAAATGAGCATGCATCCCAGGACACTGTGTGAATGATTTACTGTCTTGTGTAGTGTCTTTTGATACTATTTATTTGATATTTTATTATAGAACCAACGGTCAATGTAACCTCAACTATGTTTAATCTCTATAAACTCCAATCTTTTTTTTCCCCCATTTGTTAATTTACATGACATTTTGCTAACTTTGTGAAGCATGGCTATTATAAGAATCTTGAAAATTATTTTTCTTAAACACCCAATGAAATGACATATTCAAATGCCCTGCTAGAAGTAGAACACAAAGGGTCGTAAAATCTCCCTCCAAAGGGACAACATCTTATTGGCTCACACACCTCCAGAGGGTGTGACATCTTCACGCTTTAAAAATCACTGATCACAAGATCAGCTCTCTTACCCTCTTAGTCTCGTTCTGAAATCCTGATGTGAAGATGATGCTGAACTAGAAGTTTTCTAAGGATCCTCTGACTCCCACTGGATCTCTCTCATCAAGACAACATCAGCAAAGATCTGGAGCCTCAACAAATTGCATCAGGATAGTTTAACTCAAATGGGTGAGACATGCAAGTATCAAACTTAGTCTCATTATTTGATACATTAAGTATCCTTACCCCTTTTAACAGAAAGGTGTGTTAGAACTAAACTGATGGTTCGCTCAAGGCTGTCGATCTACTGAATTTCAAACAATGCTATAACTTCTTGCTTTCCTGTATTCTGCTTCAGCTCTCTTTCTCTTGGTGAACTGTGTGCATGTATGTATGAATGTATGTGTATGTTAGAGTAGTTTAAGTTAATAAAGTCTTGTTCATGTCACATGTAAAGTCGTCCGTGTCTCAAGCTACTCATAGATTTTGACTACTTGCTCTTAGTAGTACTGTAAGTAAGAAAGACATTTCCCATGTCCCAGAAATTACATTTCTTAGAATTAATAAACAAGTGTTCACGGAACAAACAGGTTAAAGGGATAGTTCACTTTGAAATTAATTTTTGATATGTTTCAGCTTACCTCAAGTGCATCCAAGATGTAGGTGTCTTTGTGGCCACAGTATTTTCAATTTTGATATTTTTAGGTCAAACCGTTCTTGTCTGTCAGTCATATAATGCAGGCAATAGGGGACCACCTTAAAAAGCATACACACAGAGAAGTCCAAATTAAATATGATTTAATGACTCGTAAACGTAAGTACACATTGATGACCTAAGACACGAAACGAGTGGTTTTTGTGAGAAAACGAACAGTATTTATATAGTTTTTACCTCTTGTAAACACAGCCACGTCCAAGTGATCTGAGAGGTCGCGAGCGCTTCGTTCTTTTCCGGAAAGCACCGGAAGTGAAACCTTGCGCATGTACGTCACTCATTGTTTACACAGAACAGAGATTGTAGGTAAGACTGCTAATTAAAAGGGTACTAATTTGCGCTTATCCGGGATGTTTAAACCGTCGTAAATGAAAACAATTACAAAAAAATAAAAAAAATAAAACAATTGTATAAGTGACGTACACGCGCGAGGTTTCACTTCCGGTGCTTTCCGGAAAAGACCGAAGCGCTCGCGATCTCAGATCACTTGGACGTGGCTGTGTTTACAAGAGGTAAAAACTATATAAATACTGTTCGTTTACTCACAAAAACCACTCGTTTCGTGTCTTAGGTCATCAATGTGTACTTACGTTTACGAGTCATTAAATCATGTTTAATTTGGACTTCTCTGTGTGTATGCTTTTTAAGGTGAACCCCTATTGCCTGCATTATATGACTGACAGACAAGAACGGGTTGACCTAAAAATATCAAAATTGAAAATACTGCGGCCACAAAGACACCTACATCTTGGATGCCCTTGAGGTAAGCTAAAACATATCAAAAACTTATTCCAAAGTGAACTATCCCTTTAATTGATTGTAATATTAATTTACAACAGTTAATTCTATTAACTGATCCAAATATGTATAATCAATTATAACGAGTTATGATTGATTATTAATATTTATTTAGAGCTAATTTGTTACATTACAACTGACATTAATCAACATTGAACATAATTAAACTGGACAATGACTTTCTTCTATACAGCCAAAACAATCTGTGTTGCATTAATTTCCTTTTATCATAGTAAAACTGAAACAATCTGGATTGTAAAAGCGCTATATAAATGAAGGTGACTTGACCTGCAAAAACTGATATGGGCTGTTTTTCCCAAAAGCATCGTAAGTAGAGCAATTGGCACCAATGGCCCCAACAATCAACTTAACTCATGATGCTTTTGAGAAACGCAGCCGTGACCAGTCACTGAAAAATACTACTCATGCACAGACGGACTCCCTAACGCTAAAAACAAGAGCATTAAACAAAATATAATAAAATAATAAATATGTACCGGTATATAAAAAGTGCTCCAGTTATTTCCCAAGTACCCTAATGGAAAGTGATCATTCTTCTCTGTTCTGACAGTACACACCTCAGTGACGAGAAAAAACAAGCCACAAAATGCATCTATATGGTGGCATCAAACATTAATGACATGACATAAATAAATAAATCTCAGACAAATATTAATGCATCATCAATATATTTTAGCTCAACCACATAAAAAATAAAATATAGTGTAATTTCAATGTGTACAAAAATGTACATTTCTTTCTTTCTGGACAGAACAGTCTTATATTTTGACAGCAGTTATAACAATGAAAAAATGCAATCAAATAATACATGATTTATCAGCTTTGAACCCATTACATTGCATGATGTATTTACAGTAGCTCAGCATATCACTGGGGTGCAAAGGCTTTGACATTCATGCTCTTTTAGTGCATAAGACAGGTAGTGCACATGGTTTTCCACACCAACCAAACATATATGTAAATATAGATCTATTTCACCCCAAAATTTAAAGAAACAAAAAAGAGGACTACTTTTTTAGGACCAAAGTTTTTTTTTTTTGCTTGTTTCAAAATTAAGTGCATTTCTCTGCTATCTTATTCTCATTACTTTACACTTTAAATTGTATATTGTTTAAATAAACATGTATGTATTAAAGTATTTGTTCTATTGCCTGTTATTTATGCAGAATTTAAACTTACTGCTACTGTTTTTGACTAACTAATGAGAATTCTGAAAATTATAACCGAATTAATAAGGTAATATTACATAATTGTTATGAAAATAATTATTTACACACACACACACACACACACACACACACACACACACACACACACACACACACACACACACACACACACACACACACACACACACACACACACAACACAATCAGTCTACATTTGCACCATTTACCAACCACCCATTTTTGCCTATTGCTCAAGAATCATGAACCTGCTTTTACACTATATGAACATCAATAAGTCTCTGCTAACCTTTACAATCAACTTTCACTGAGGTCTTCATTTAAGGCAAATTTCCACGTCAAACACTTTCAGTGCCTGATGATATAACGCAGACCCAGCTAGAACACAATGCCTGATATAGCACTGTCAGTGAAGGCCTTTAAACCCAGCATTTAAAGCAGTGTACAGTACAGCGGTACATTCTCACGACCGGCTCACCATAAACAATGTGTGCGTTATGATCACATGTCCATTCCTTCAGCTCCAGATTCAAACGCTTTCATTCAGCCCAGCACAATTTCCAGCCCTTCAATGAGGATGTAAAATGCTTTCAGCTGTCCTCTTCTCTGTATCCAAGAATGCAGGCTGGAACTTTTTTTGGTTCTCGGAATTTCTTAAATTTCTCTTTCACCTCCAAAATGTTGTATGTCTTGTCATTCAGTCACACTGTCCATTTTGCATCTACCTGTGGGGCAAATAATATGAAATTCAGTTCATGAAACTTAAGTCTGTCAATCAGTGGTCTTTTAATAACACACACTCGTCGGAAACTCAAGTTAAAAAAAAAAAGGAGCATATTTTGAACCCTCAGCAACAAATCTAGAAGTGCAAACACACACAACTAAGCAGAACGCAAAAACTCAAAACTATCAATGGGTTATAATGGTTTCTGCACACAACATTTTGGTTACAGGTCCAACAACCAATGAAATTAAAATTTTTAATGATTACTGAATTTTAATTCTAGCCAATTAAATATTGTATAAGAAAAATGTAAATTCAATAAATACAATTCCATGACTGACCTTTGACTCTTCTGAAAATGTTCAGAACTTTCCTACAACTTTAAGATTTTTATTAATGACCTTTACTTGCCTTACTTTTAACAACTTCTTAAATTTCCATACATTTTCGGTGGCATTTTATGTTAGTACTGTTTACCTTCTCTCTTTTTTTTTTTACAGTTTGAATAATTATCTTCAATTGTCTGTGACTTTTTATGATAGTATTGATTTCCTAGACTTTCCATGACTTTTTACAATTTTATAAATTCCATGCATTTTCTGTTACCATTATACATTAGTATCATGACTTTTTCCATGACCTTTTTACAATTGTATATGACTTTAAGGTTTTAATTCTACGATTTTCTATGGCTTTAAAAGTATTTATTAGGATTTGTATTGCCATGGCTTATGATTTCCATAACCTTTCCTGGCCTGGAAATCACATTTTTAAAATTTGCTCTCAAATTTCTTATTTTTTTGCTTTCAAAAGATTGTTGCTTCCAGCAGCTCAAGACATTAAAGACATCATACTGAGGAGCATGTGAGTGTTTCATGCAGTTTTCCCAGCAGGCTTCACAAGGGGCGCTGAGGGTGCTGTTCCACATGCTCTATTCCAATCACTATTGAACCAGACAGCTATTTCTGTCTCATATTGATTTGTTTGTCACTGACAGGTCAACTTGCAGTCACATACAAGCGGTCTGCATTCTAAAAGAAAACCAGTGCCAGACAAATGCTTGTAACGATGTCATCACGATGTGTATTATAATAAAATACACACCTACATCCAGCCTCATTCAGCACAATCAAACAAGCCAATCAGAACCCAGCCTGTGTGACCGTACCTGTGGTCAGGGGGTCAGAGAGGGACACTCGAGTGGTAGATGTCCGAGGAGAGGAGATTGTGTCCGGGGAAGAGTGGAGAGGAGAAAGGGAAAGTGAAATGGAGGGTTGGATTAGGAATTCTGTGCGTCTATACCTGCGGGGGTGAGTACCAGCGCCTGCAGGATGTCAGACAGAGAGATGATGCCCTCGATGCTGGAGTTCTCATCCACCACTACCAGCCTGTGCACCTGCAGATTACAAACACAATCAGGGGCCGTTCAACTTGAGCGCCGGGATTTAACAACGCTGTCATGTGCGACAGTAACACTCAAAGATGTTTACAGAAAAATAACGATTGTAAAAAAGTGTTCTTTGCGAACGGCACCAAAGTAGTCAAAATAACTCAGCTGAAATATCAAAATGAAATGGTTTTGAGCTTGACATTTAGTCTGTTCTTCCCTGTTGTGACGTATATATGAATGAAACGGCTTAGAAAAAAAATATAGGGCAGGACTTGATTTTGATCATGGGGAATTGATTGGATGGTTGTGGTTTTCTATTGCTGTGATGTCATGTGAGTGACAGGTTGTCCCGCCCTCACGCCAGTAATCACATCATCGGGGAAGAGATGAGATGCTGCAAGAGGGAGGCGAAGTTATTTTGATTAAATATTATGAGGATACGTTCATAAAAATAAAAAAAGATGACGTGCACGGATAAAACATTTATACGGCAATATTCCATAATAAAAAAAGAATGGTCAATTTCGATGTCATGGTGACTTTAATGGAGTATTTAAATGGATTATTTTCAACGTAGTGAATCTGTGGCATGCTGTCGATTACCACGTAAAATCTTTTGAATTGTGCCATATGTAGTCTGCAAAAAAACCCAGAAAAATTTAACGTAATGCACCATAAAAAGCACAAATGTTATTCTCTTTATCATTAAAAATATGTTACTTGAGGAGTAAAGCATCTAAACTGTCCATTTCAGGTGGTGACGTAATTCCTGTGTGTAGCGTTTGCTCTATGTAACAGAGTTTTTCTTCCCATGGGTGATGTGTGCATTGAGTAGATCTCACCTCAGCTTTGACAATCCGTCCACTATAGTGTTCAGGGTCTCGTGCCGATAACACTTCATAACCCCCTCGAAGTACTGTGAGCGATGCAGCAGAGCCTGGGTCACGGTGATGTCCAGGTTATTGTAGGTCTTCTCAGCAGCCAGATTCTACACACACACACACACACACACACACACACACACACACACACACACACACACACACACCACACACACACACACACACACACACACCACACCATCAATGAACAGAGCTACACTATATGAACCTCCTCATACAGCTGAATTATACACTACACAGCACTAGTCATTACTAATCAATCCTAATGAGTAAACGTGCATGTCATGCACCATCACATATTTATTGTATGGAAATACATATTTGGCACAGTTTGTTTAAACATAGCTTCAGGTGACTTTTACATTTACTTTTTTGTACCTAATGGACCTTATTCATGACAAGCAGAATGAAAAAATGGATTTGAAGGGACATATGAATAGATATACGACATATATTAAAGAAATGAATACATTTATTCAGCAAGGATGCATTAAAGTCATCAAAGTGACCGACAGTAAATACATTTACTATGTTACATAAGATTTATATTACAAATAAATGCTGTTCTTTTTAACCTTCTATTCATCGAATCTTTGTGACACTGGAAGGACTGGAGTAATGATGCTGAAAATTCAGCTTTGACAGCACAGGAATAAAATACATTTTAGAATATAGTAAAATAGAAAACAGTTCTTTTAAATGATCGCTTTTACTTTATTTAATCAGATCAAAGCAGCTTAAACCTTAGAACTTTCCAGACACGGAAAACACAATTTTAATTTTCTATGAGATCCTTGTATATTTACAACTCACGAAAAGTGAAAGTGTAGTAAAAAGCTGCTGTAGTAGATATTCTTCAACTTTAAGTGGTATATTAAAAGCACAACTTACAATGACATCAAATTTGGAGTAAATGTCCACAACCTTTCCTTTGGGAGGAAAAAGATGGAAAGCAAAATATGAGACGTTCAAAGACGTGTACAATGAAAATGTGTTTCTAAGAAAGGCTTGACCGAAGAATGATTACAGAGCATGAACTGTTAGAAAAGCAGTGCGTGTTGTTACCTGTAACATCCACCACTGGCAGGGCAGACACTCTCCTGTCCACAAACATGCCCAGCGCTTTAATAATGGGAGTATCTGGGTGAATGAAAGCAATGTTGCTGTACGTGCCAATGCCCAGCTCCTCCAGAGTCTGCCTCATGAAGGCTGCTTTAGGCATCTCACACACCTACAACAACACACACACGTTTGTTTAGTTCACAATAACTACCATTTATAAAAGTATGATAACTGTATGCATAAAATATCAGTGAGCCCAAAGGAAGTGGTATACTCACAAAAAGCTGCAGAAACTTGAGGATTCTCTTGTGTGTGAGGATATACAGGGCGTTTCCTGTGACTGGATCGATCACTGGCAAGCGATGGATCTTATTTTTGATGAGTGAGTAAACAGCATCAAATATACTGGGGGGGAGACAGCAAAAAAAACGATTGTCTTTAGATGCTTTGGTCACTTGTGAGGCTGTGTATGATTAACACTACTGAATGCACATTAAATATGTACAAGTGCAGCAGCAAACAGCATGTTCTCAATAAAGAATCCTTCTGAAGATACACCCGAAGATACTTGCTTCAGAGTTTCCTACAGGTTCATGCATTATGCAACGAAAATGATAAAACAAGGTCTACAAAAATATGACCCAGTGTCTCACCTTGCATCTGGAGATATGTTGACTAAGGGTTTAAAAGTTTCTTGCAAGTAAAGCTCTGTTGATGTAAGCAGAAATGAAAAACAATCAAAGCACTTTAAAGTTAACCAAAAATGAAAATGGTGTGTTATTTACAAAAAGAGAAATTTACAAACATGTGTGCGAGTAAAAAACATGATTTTCATTTTTTGGTGTACTATCCCTTCAGTGAATAATATTAAAAATATCAATATAAATGCCTATTGTGTGACAGTTAATTAACAAATGAGTGTAAGCAGTGGTGAAGTGAAAACATATTTACCTCTCCAAGTCTCAATTTTATGCTCCTCCAGCTCATATATTTGTACCTGAGGCATACATTACAGAACATGACTTAACATAAAATGGACAAACATTCCTCCTTTCAGCTGAGCATTCATTAAGTGAATACATGCAGGAGAAATGACATGGCAAAAATGTTTTTCTTTAGATATGGCACTTCCGTTTGTAGATCTGAACAAACAGCCGTTAAACCAGCACTGTTTCAGTGATGTCTGAATCCTTACCAGCGGGGATTTGTAGTATCTGTGCAGTATGATGATGAAGTCTGTGATGGTTAACATTCCTATTGAGAAAACACACCATCATTAGAGTAAAGCCGTCTGTTAGCATGCTGACTTATGTGCCTGAAGAATTCACCCATTATTTAAAAAGTTCTATACATCCAATGTCCTTTACGTTTCTATTTATTTATTTATTTTAAAAAATTCACCATCTAACAAGAGTGTAGTACCTTAACTAATTTGACCATGTTTAAATCCACTTTCTCCTAAAATATCAGCACAGAAAATGTGAAAAACACCAGCAAATGGCATCTGTGCTGGGTTATATTTAACTGCAATTCAAAACAATCCAGACAGGAAGGAGAGAGCAATGAATTTCAAACAATTTACATATTATTGGTAGCTTGCTAATCTAAGCATGTCCAATTATGTTACAGGTGAGCAAAAAATGTCCTGAAGCAATGCTTTTATTTGATTATTAATTACGATGGTTTTTTTTACAATAATTCCAAGACAGGAGCCAGATAAAAGAACTAGCAGGTTAAACAAGTTAAACATTTTCTGTCTGTATGGCTGAAAAAAAAAAGACATAACAGTGAAAAGAACGACAGGAATGCAGGTGAGATCTTGAGCGTGTGTGTGTGTGTGTGTGTGTGTGTGTGTGTGTGTGTGTCATTGCTCACCCACAAAGCTTTGCTTTTTGGTTTCCCATAATGGGGCAGCTCGAACTCCATTAGCAACCAAGGCAAAGAAAGCTTTCTTTACCTAGCAGAGAACAAAGGATTCACAAAACAGAAACTGGTCATGTGAGCCAAAAATCACAGGAGACACAATGAGTTGAGTGCAACCAGGGCTCAAAACCTGACAATCAAATTTGACCTTAAACAAATCTTACCGGTTGTATTCTGTGTTGATTAAAACATATATTTTTCCCTCTATTAACGGGATTATTAAGCTGTTTCCCTGCGTAGCAACACACCGCACAAGTCTCTTGCAGTCATACAAGATGAACCAGGGAGTCAATCTGTTCTAACTGCAAAAGTAGTTTTTTTCCTAATCTGTAACTTTTTTTAACTACAGTATTGCTCATTTATTGAAAAGCGACCTTGAGCTTGAGCTATAAAATGTTCTTCAGTAGACATCAGTACTTTCTATATTTCACTTACATCAGCAAAGAAAGTGGTTCATTCCTCATTTAACCAATAAAGCCACACAATAGTGTGTAATGTTTTATTTACACACCAATGCCATTATTTACTCACATTTGCCACATTTGGGCCCTTGGCGCAACATTTATAACATAGTCTCCTGCTCAAATTTAGACCAGCTCAGCTATCCATTAAAAATTAACTTGGAATTCATTATAAAGGCTTTTTCAAAATATGGCCCATAAACACAGCATTTTTATGTTCACAATGCAAACAGGCATAACATTTCCTCATTTCGTAAACTTCAGAAAGAAGTACATGTCATTCCCCCAATATAAAGTCCAGGCATTAAATTGCACTGATCTTCTCTTCCCTTAAGCCTTTAATATTTCAAACTGGCTCTCAGCCAGCGGAAAGTCAACAGGTCAATGGGTTATATGGATGTGTTAGCCCAAAATCTAATAACAGCACATACCTGCACATGATTACTGATTAACCATAACAAACTAGCTTTATGACCGCTTCCCATACACTTCAAAGAGACCCTGTCCATTTCAGTCACCACCTCGAGTTTGATTTACTTATGAAACATTAACCACAATGTCTTAAACAAGTTTAAACTGTGAATCAAAACTGAAAGACAATAATTGTGACTCATACTAAAGCTAGTATATTCAGAAAAGCATAATAACATACAACACTTTCTATTTATTAAGTGGTTAGTATGTACAATATGCAACGTTCTGCATTTATAGAATACCAGAATACCTATAAAATCAAGCAAACTGCATGGAATATTATATCCCACAATGCAATGTGCCCAACTTGACTAGTTGCAGTGTGATGAATGGACCAGGTGCAATTACAGCTGTGATTTTTAACATCTCTATTTTAACACATTTTTGTGACTGGACTGTCAAAAGTCCAAGACGATGATAACTAGATGACACACACACAGAATGAAGAGGACATGGGGCAACAATATAGCATACTACTGTTTGAAATGTGTATCGTATAATTCCCAAGTTTCATGTACTATTTTTAAATTAGGAGGCAGCATAAAGTGTTATCAGAACAATATACAGCAAGTAATAATATACTTTCCTATTCTGAACATTGCTCAAAACACTATAACCAATTCTTTTCTCTTTCTGTTCTTGTACTGGACAACATAAGACATTCAAGATGTAGTAGTTACCTCTAGTGTAGTGTCAAAAACCACAAGTTTGGAACTGGTGGGAACGAGGTCATAGCACTTGTGGGATTTCATAAAGCGCATGTAAATATCACTGTCTGGCTCTTCAACAGCTGAAAAAAGAGAGAAGATCGTCAGAATCAGTCACCTAACTCTAATACTTAAAGGGATAGTTCACCCAAAAATGAAATTTATATCATAAATTTACTCACCCTCAAGTTGTTCCAAACCTGTATGAATTTCTTTCTTCTGCTGATTACTTATTCTTAAAATATCTTATTTTGTGTTCAGCAGAAGAAAGAAACTCCTACAGGCTTGGAACATTTTTAAAAACCATACAAAAACACTACATCCAACAAACATAAGAACTGATGAAAATTGAATGTGTCATATAGGTCATAGACTTGCATTTGAAGCATAATTATATTAAAAAAAAATAAGCAAACAATACAGAACATAAGTGTAACGTTAATCCTTTACCTTCATCGTCAAGTTCAAGTTTTTCCAGCATGCCTTCCGCAAGTACGCCGCTCTAAAACACAAAGACACGGGCTATTGATTTCATCAATACTTCAAGTTAGCAAGCAAGACCCTATTTAGAAACTATGGAGTGGTAGCGCTCATTTTTAAATCTGCTTATCTGCAAACAAGCAGTCTGGTTAAAAATAAAACAACACACAACACAATCAGTCTGCAGTCTGTTCACCACATTGAAGGCAGAGTGAACTTAAGTGTATAATGTTCTCCAGGCACAGGTTTCAGTTAGAGATCATTACGCGCAGTGGTGAAATGACGGTCTTCCCCGCAGAGGTGACAGTGGAACAGTCCGATCTTTTTTTTTTTTTTTTTACGTCTGTATTCTTCAGACCACACGAGTCGGCACAGGTAGAGTAGTAAACTAGCCTACTTCCTTTTGAGCGTATAATGTCAATTCTGCATTTGATTTTGCCTCAGTAACTCTCTGTAGCTCTGTCGCTCTCTATTGGGCGACAAACGAAGCGAACGCATCCAAACAACGCAATGCGAATTCAATTCACTGATCATGCATACATTTAAATTACCCACTGTGGCTTTGTCTTAAACCCTAACGAGCCGCCTACATAGACAACATTTTTAACCACCCTAAGAGCGTGATCCAATACATTGACTCCTCTTGGAAGTCGCTGCAAAAAAGTACACGATGGATCACAGTTTAAGCTGCAGGAAATAAGGTATACTTTAAGATATTAAGACCAGAATCTTCCAAAAATCGTCTGGAAGCCTGGCTGTTCCAGCCAAAAACTAATAAATAGCGTAGGCCTACTCAAAATTTCATCAACAATGTCACGATAGAAAATCTCGTTTTTGAAACCTTTAAGACCATTTATTTTTGTTTTCTTTGCACATCACGTTTTACATTTCATTTCAGATTCTTCACTGACACAATTGTCTCCTTGGTAAATAACAATTACACAAACTTTTGATAAATCTTTATTACTGACAAAATTGTTGGTCATTATGCAAATGACAACACCACGACTGGGGGGGACAATCGTTTTTTTTTGTTTGTTTATTCACAGTTTGTTTAGGTTATCATAGATTTAAAAATGCAATAATAATTTATGATGGATTTCATAATGTAAGATTACATTCGGGTCTGCATCTGCAACAGGTGTAAAACAATAATATATTTACATAAAGGGAACAAAAAACAATAAATGAAGACAGCATGGTTTAAACAAGTTTTAATGTGATATTTGTTGTTTTCTCTGCTCAACAAAATGAAAAATCCTTTTAAATATTTATTTAAAGATGCTCTAAGCGATGTCATGCGTTTTTTAGGCCGAAACATTTTTTGTCACATACAGCAAACATCTCCTCACTATCCGCTAGCTGCCTGTCCCCTGAAAAAAAAAAAAAAGCGGTCTCTGTAGACAGCACAGGCTCCACAAACTGCAACAAATACAAACTGGTCCAACCTGGGGGCTGTTCCATAAACCAAGATTAGAGTATAAGCCAGGCTTATTTCGGTTAGTCAGGCTTATTTTTGGTAGATTCGGTTTCATAAATCAAACTTAAAAAAGTTCAAACTCAGTTACCCTGGCAACTTATGCTGGAAAACTAGCCTGGTCCAGGGCAGGCTAACTGTCAGGCTAAGCCTCAGTTGTTACACAGATCCTCAACACTGACCGACAAGAACACAATGATATTACCACTGACACTCTCTAATACCAATTATTGGACTTTATAAATACACAGTATACAGAAAATCAACTTAAATAAGGCTACAATATAGACACATATATAAGGCGTTTTAAAGTTGTCCGTTTAGGACATGTCATTTTTGTAATAAAGACATTTTAATTAAGGAGTGCCTCGGATATAATATATATAGTATGTACCTTTATTATGTCTTTCAATTCAAACACATTTAACACAATTATACAAATGGACAGTTCCTTTAAAGACATCATATTTTACCCCAATAAATATTCCTTATTTTTCCTTCTACTTTTTTTCTTTTGTGATAATACCAACACATACATATAAATAAAACAATAAATAAATATTAATAAAAATTAACATTCACATATATCAAACTCTTATAATGAATGACACATAATTCCTAATAGTTATTCAAGTAATATTATTTAAATATCAAATATTCAATATTAAATAAGTAAATAAATAAAATAACAAATAACTAGAAATAAAAGGGAAGGTTACATAAAAATGTAGTTAATGTAGGCCAATATACAGTGGTGCTCAGAATTAATGGCACCCCTGGTAATTATGATCAAAAATGGCTGTAAAAAATAAATCTGCATCGTTTATCCTTTTGATCTTTCATTCAAAAAAATGGCAAAAATCTAACCTTTCATTGAAGTAAAAGAATTGAAAATGGGGGGGAAAATCACATTATAAAATAAATGTTTTTCTCCAAAACACGTTGGCCACAATTTTTCATACCCTTTTATTAAATACCTTTTTGCAATCTCCTTTTGCCAAGATAACAGCTCTGAGTTTTCTCCTATAATGCCTGATGAGTTTGGTGAACAACTGACAAGAGATCAGAGACCATTCCTGCATACAGAGTCTCTCCAGATCCTTCAGATTCCCAGATCCATGTTTGTGCTTCTCCTCTTCAGTTCAGCCACTCATTTTCTATATGGTTCAGGTCAGGGAACTGGGACGGTCATGGCAGAAGCTTCATTTTGTGCTCCCTAACACATTTTTGTGTTGATTTTGATGTTTGTTTTGGATCGTTGTCCTGATGGAAGATCCAACCACGGCCCATTATAAGATTTCTAGCAGAAGGCGTCAGGTTTTGATTTTTTATCTGTTGATATTTGCTAGAATCCACAATGCCATGTATCTGAATAAGAAGTCCAGGACCTCCAGCAGAAAAATATGCCCACAACATTAAAGATCCAATGGTATATTAAATTGTGCACATGGGATACTTTTTATCCTTGTGTGCACCAAACCCATCTAGTGTGTTTGCTGCCAAAAAGCTCTTTTTTTAGTTTAATCTGACCACAGAACCCTGTGCTGTTTGAAGATCCAGTCGTGCCTGACCACTGAATATGCTGGAGTTTGTACTTGGATGAGCGAGGAGCATTTTTCTTAAAACCCTCCCAAACAACAAGTGGTGATGTAGGGGTTGTTTGATTTTTTTTATTAGGTTTTCTGACCCCAAAACTCAACTAATCTCTGCAATTCTCCATCTGTGATCCTTGAAGAGTCTTTGGCCACTCACACTTTCCTCCTCACCGTCCATTAAGAAAATATAGACACACGTCCTCTTCCTGGCAGAATCGTAACAACTTTAGATGATTGGAACTTCTTAATTATTGCCCTGATGGTGGAAATGGGGAATTTTAATTCTTTTGATATTTTCTTACATCCACTTTCTATTTTGTGATGCTCAACAATCTTTAGATGCACATCAGAACCATGTTCTGTGGTTTTATTCATTGTAATGGATGATTAAGGGAATTTGGCCTTTTTGCTTCCTCATATTTAAACTCCTGTGAAACAAGAAGTCATAGCTGGACAATTTCATCTTCCTAGTCACCCTGGTGTGCTAAAAAAGGTAAATATTAATGGGAATATACTTCATAGATAAATTATTCATAAAAAATTCTAGGGGTATGAATAATTGTGGCCAACGTGTTTTGGAGAAAAATATTTTTTATAATGTGATTTCACCCCCCATTTTCAATTCTTTTACTTCAATGAAAAGTTAGATTTTTGCCAATTTTTTGAATGAAAGATCAAAAGGATAAATGATGAAGATTTATTTTTTATCATAATTACCAGGGGTGCCATTAATTCTGAGCACCACTGTATATATTCCTTTATTTTATGGAATATTCTTTGATTTTAGAGTTGCACATATCTTTTCAAAATGTATACATTTGTTCTTAATTTAATATTATCCTCTCCATAATGTACTTTAGAAAATCTAACCACTCATTTAAAACAGGGGATTCTTGCTTTCTCAAAAAAATTATTGCATTAAAAGCTGTAATTCTCAGCATTCTAAATAAGTATACATCAACTTTATAAAGTAGCATAGGTCCTATACCCAAAACTATATTTTGTATCTTTATATATTTAGTTTCTTAAAAAAAAATCTTCCCTAAATTAGGCTATTTCTGTTCAATTTCTTTTTTTTAATTAGAAGTATAAAATATATGAGTGTAATGAGCTAGAAGTTCACTGCAACTTATCCAACATCCTAAAGAGAAATTATTATAATTAGAAGATATATCTAGTGTTATAAAATATCGCATATTAATTTTCCAAGCAAAATGTATATTTTAGTCAGAATTATTGGGCTCCTATTTGGCGCGCAGCAGCGCTCGTTCAATATGAAGATTAGCAGCAAAATGGATACATTTGCATGACTTTTCTAACATTTACAGATGGAGAATATAACTGTAAAATGTAATTTTTGCACTGAGGGGGGGAAAAACATGTCACAAACGCATAAAACAGCGCAAAATATATGCTGTTTGATGGTGGATCGATTTGATCCACGATCGACCTCTAGGGCTGCTTCAGAAACGCGTGCACACGCAATTATCTAGACTAGATAAACCTGGTTCAAGTTAGTGAGATTGCGTGAACTTCAATTACCTTTTATGGAACCACTTTAGCCCCAACTTATTTGTTAGGCTCATTCAAGTCCGGTTTTGGAGTTTAATCCCCGCTTTTCTAAGCTTCATTTATGGAACAGCCCCCTGGACCACGAAACATAACAAACAGTGTTCCAGCCAATAACTGACAAGAATGATTTGCAATGGAAGGGAGGGGGAGCCTCCGATTTGTTTGACAATACTTCGAAAGTCAACAAGAAGTAACGTCACCCAACATCTTTTAATATTTTTTAATTATAATAGTTTAAAAGAAAAATCAATCCATGGGACATAAGTGTGTGCAGTAAAAGAAACCCAATAAAAGTAAAACTTTTGTATAACTGTGAATTTGCAACTTTATTTCTCATATTTGCTATGTAGTGCCTAACTTTTCAATTTCATAAAATGTGAATGAGCCAATTTAAAAAAAAAAAAAAAAAAACACATTAAATGACTCACTAATATTTTCTCATGTTTGTGTAATCATTTAATTTTTTTTTTTTACATAGCTGTAAAATGTTAACTTTTCACTCAATAATAAATGCTTTGCAGTGAACTTCCATAACACACTGTCCAACACATACTTTACAAGTAATATTCCAAATATTTTCACAGATTATAGTCGTCATAGATATGCAAGTGAAGCAGACTATGTGCAGTGGATGACCTTTTGTTAACGATAAAGTCGTAATACGAAATAGCCAGTTACAGGCAAGAATCATCAAATTGTCAAGAATGCCTGTGCTTGAGCTCAGCTGCACCAGATGGAGCACAAACACATTGCTGACACAAATATCAATCCCTATGACATGAACTGTCCATAAATACTTGATGCTTGAGCTACTAACATTTCTAAACAAGAACAAGCATTTGCCCAACAATTTGTTGTTATTAAAAGATACATCAAAATTTATGTTGGGTGTTGAAGATTAGCAAACTCTTTTTTCTTTTTAATAAATATGCCATTAGTTGGTTGAAGGTCCCTGCTCAAATTGATCAAGCCACTCTGGCCATTCAAACATACATATTGCAATTCCACCTGGTGCCACTAGTGGTGCACAAATGACTTGCTTCAGTACGGGACAATGGTCAACTACAGTAAAGCCCAGAAAGCACATGTGAAGATGTTCACTCACCTGGCGTGAGGTAGAGTTAAAGGTGTGCAAGGCGATAGGGGGTTTGGTGGTGGAGGTGCTCAGGCTGAAGCGCTGACCTGTGTCAGGGGGAGACGAGAGAGAGCGGGGGCGTCGTTCCTCCACACGCTCTGTGGGACTGGGGGTCTCCATAGGAAAGACCGGGGGAACTGGACTCTGCGTCGGGGTGGTGGGGGGAGTCGAAAGCCCAGAGCCTGTGAGACGCAGCAATATAGAAGAAAATGTCAATCTAAATATAAAAGGTAGCAAATCTAAATCTGTGGCATCAAAGTGGATCTGTGGCATCTCGGTATAAGTTTGGGTTGGTACGATTTTTTTGTATGTTTTTAAAAGAAGTCTCACCAAGGCTGCTGCATTTATTTAATCAGTAAAAAGTAAAAGTAATACTAAAGTAAAAATAGGAATATTGGGAAATATTATTACATTTTAAAATAACTGTTTTGTATTTCAAATGATTTTAAAATGTAATTTATTCCTGTGTTGTCAAAGCTGAATTTTCAGTATCATTACTCCAGTCTTCAGTGTCACATTATCCTTCAGAAATCATTCTAATATGCTAATATGGAGTTCAAAAATAATTTATTGATGATTATTGATGCTGTTTTGCATTTCCTCCAGGAACTTTGTGTTTGTTCGTAAAATGTTTGTGTTCCCCTGATAAACCCAGAGCGAACGCATACGTTTTAGCAAGGGAACGCAAAGGTTTTGCGAGTGAATGCAAAGTTTATTTTTAAAACATTTGCGAGAGAACACATAAGCATTGACATTATTCTTCCTATTATTTTTTCCACCACCATGTGGCACTGTAAATTTCAAAGTAGAAGTAGAAGCTTATCTTTGTATTAAAACACAAAAATGAGTAAAATTATTCAGTACAAACTCACGCATTATAGGCTTTAAAGTTTTGAATTAATTTGAATTAAACTCTGGTTTTGCTTTACCAGTATCAAACAGTCCTTTTCTGGTAACCTTGCATGTATCAAGCAAAAGTTACAGGGCTTATTAATCGGTAATGTTTATGGTTCTTAGACAATGACCTTTTTACTTCCAAGGGGTGTGTCTTAATGTAAATGCAATTCTAAATTATTATCTGTGGTAATCAAAATTATGCCACAAATGTGGTTGACAGAGCTTAACTTATTTAACCCAGAACATTCCTTTGATTGAATGTTACTATAAAGATAATCACTTGTTTAGAGCTGGATTTATCAGAGATACCACAGCAAACAGTGTCTCATATGACAGTCCTGACATAACCCCTCATGTACTGCATGCACTGATATATTACTGTACAGCCTCTACTAATACTGCCATATCATGGTCAAAAGGTCATGTGCTCTAAGGAAACATTAAAGCTGTAGAAGAGCATATCAGTACATTCATTCAGAGGGTTGAAGCAACAGTATATTCAAGACAGGTCAGGCTCTAACTCGTGTATCTCTGCTTGGCTACATCAGGTCACTATGCTTGATCTGCTGATGTTTCACAATTAAAAGGTTCTGTTTTGGTCTTGGAAAGGTGTATGGCATGGTTTTGGCTGCACACAGCATTGGGAAGTGATTCAGAAGATGGTATGGTTTGATTTATGAAATGCAAAATTGTAGTCAATTAGTGTAGTGTTGACCCAGTAGGATTAGTTCTTGCAAGCCTCCTTGTTGTGCAGGAAGGGAAGGGTCCATGTGAGATGTGGGGTCAGGCTGATAAATAATTAATGCTGGCATTCCATTAGCCAATTTTTAGCTGTTTGTCAGTCATTTACATAGTCGCTCAAGAATCAAATTGAGTCTGTGCATGGTCACACCTCTCAGCGTTTCGTTTTGATGGGACAGACTCTCATGACTTTTCACATATGAAATAGTAAACCCTGGATAAACGGAATCCTGGGTTATCTTGCTTCAAGTTTCACATTGCTCATAATTAACCCAGGGTTAACAAAATTAATCCTGGGAATTCATAATATGATGTTTCACGCTGCACATTCCTAAACACTGGGTTAACATTTTTATTGGCATATTGCAGTGTCAGTGTCATTGACTGGATGAATGCAGCATGCGATCTGTTTACATAAAGACCCTAGCATTGCACATCCTCATATGTTGCTCTGTACTATTACGTTTTTCTTGATTGGACTTTTCGGTCTATAAAGGTATGAAAAAATAGTCTCTGCTTGACTTCTTGACACATGTTTTCTATACATACAACTATAGCCCAGAGTTAAGCGCAGTTTGAAAAGGACCACGTTTACTTTCAGTGTCTTGAAAAATTGTTATTGCCTACACATTTTTCAAAATATGATCTTATGTGTTCCACAGAAGAAAAAAAGTCCTTTTTGGGTGAACTATCCCTTTAAGGTAGCCTGTTCCTAGACCTCCAGGGCAGTATCCCTTCTGTCTCTAATCCAGAGGTGTCCAATCCTGCTCTTGGAGGGAAATCTTCTGTGGAGTTTAGCTCCAAGGCTAAATACAATGCTAAACGTAGACTATAAACGAACTACATCAGGGTTGTATGACTTCAACATGACCACCATTAAGCGAACCTGATTTTACCAAGTGCAACATGTTCCTGGATCAACATCTTTGTTGATCCTGGAACAATATTCAAATCAACCAGTTTACAATTTATGTCAAGTTTAGGCTTACAACGAGGGTAAGGTGCTTCTACATCAGTATTATTCACATATTATTTCCCTCTGATTTTTAGGATAACTTATGGGTAGGGTTAGGTTTTAGGGATATGTAGCCTGACTACGTCAGACTTCGTACTTCCGCTCAATTTCATTTCGCTTCTGTACTCAGACAGAAGGTGTGTTCGACATCGGCTGCGGCTGGATGTAAGCGATCGGCGAGAGTAGCCGCGTGCAGGCGGGGAGGAGCTGCAAACGGAGACGTGAAGTCGGACACTTTCTGGTTCCCGTAGTGACTGCTCACGTGGTGTTTGTATACTTTACCACAGCTGAAGTGAAATAAATGCAATACTTGCCAAATACCGAGATGTTTCAGAGACATTTTCATTCAATACTTTATGTACTGCTTCATACAGCGTTTGTTTGAACAAGAATAAAGCCTACAGCTCCTATCAATGAAGTGGAATCAACGTTTTTTAATCAGTTTTATTTTGATAAACATAACACAGTACATCGCGACTACATGAAAAGAGTGTTTACTGTTATAAAAAACTGATTTGTGAGCTTTAGTGGAACTAAATGTGTGAGAATAAACACGAAACGCACGTGATCGTTGTCATGCAGTGAATCTGGCCAATCGTGGAACAGCTGTGTCGTCATCAAAGCTCCTGCAGCCGCTCTTCAGAAGATGCCTGGCTGAGTTCTCCGGCTACTCTCGAATCGCTCTCGCGTAACTTTGATGGCATACGTCACAGTCACGTGGCGTCGGCGCTGTATCAAGTCGGACAAAATTTCTAACCGGCATGCACTGCTTCAAGTCAGCCGCCGATCGGTCTGCGCAGAGCTGCATGAAGTCGAACAAGCCTTGAGATAGCGGCCTATCTATCCGTTTTCCTCCAGCCTGAAAACAGCCAATCAACGAACAGAGGGCGGGCTGAAAGGCCGTGACGTAGACGCTAAGCGCCGAGTTTAAGATTGTATTTTAGGCTTTTAGGTTGAGGAAATCGAAAACAACCGATATGGAGACACAGGATGCAATTCGCTCTGTTGTGGAGAATATTCCCGGCATTTGCAAACTGAAGCCCGAACAAGAAGAGTGTGTATTAAACATTTTTGAATGGAGGTGATGTTGTGGCCCTACTCCTTTGGGAAAAGTTTAATTTATCAACTATTACCGATCGTCAGCGAGAAACTGGGGAGCCTTTTGACAGGTCAGTGTATCCTTTCTTTTCCAGGTCTTAAATATTGCCATGACATGCTGTAATCTTGCAGCATTTCCGACAGACTCGAGGTGAACAAAGAGCTGTGTTTAACAGAACTAATCCTAACTTTGACAGTTGGCTGACAAATATTTTCTTGTTTCTCTCTACTGTCAAATATTAGTTTAGAGGCCCTGATTGTACCGTGGATTCGTAACGTTAGATTTACCTCACATAATCTGCAAAAGTCGTTCACAGCCATGTTCACTCCGGTATTTCGCTCGGTGGTTTCGTTTTCGTATCATATGTGTTTATTTTCCTGTTATCTCTGTAAAGCTGCTTTGAAACAATTTGTATTGTAAAAACGCTATATAAATAAAGGTGACTTGACTTTACAGTGGAAGTTCGATGCGGCTGAAAAAAAAATGTTATCCCTGCAGCAAACATTGACAATGGACCTTTTTGCCTGACCACATAAAATCTTCTCTTAAATCTTAGATTAAAGACTTAAATCTTGGTCATAACAACCTCTCCATCCTCCATGCCTATTCCTCCAGCATACTGGCTAGGTGGTTGCATGAAATACACTACAAGCTTTCTCTGTCACCCCTTGATTTATGTGGGAAAATGTGAGGAGCTTATAAGAACAGTTGTGCTGAGATCCGTACTGTATCACTGATGCTACACTAGTAGCAACGCACACTGAAGGATGCTTGTTGGATGAAGGTACACTACAGTAAATCCCCAATAACAATCTCTATTGATCTTGGACCCAAACTACACTTCTCATAAAGCATATGTGGGCAGTAAGCATGAAAAGCCATTATATGAACATGAACATGAGTTTGGGTTCCTAACTATCTCCTGACATTTAGCCACATTCACCCAGCTGGCTTAGACCTGTTTGGTGTGTTGCTGCGTTAGCTTCTTATTTTAGCCTTGCCACTGCTACACATTCCACAAGGGCAGATAACACTCACTCACAGCAAAGGGTCAGACCTCTAGTGTATGCTGGCATGCTGATCTCAGACCAGTTCACTTCTTTCCATGGCAATGTTAATGAATTGTTTAAGTGAGGGATTCTGGTTTTAGACTCATTTACTGTGAGACCTGAAGGATGACTGCATGTCTTAATTCAGTTCAATAATAATGATGATGCAATGATATTTGAAATATGGCCACAAAGCCTTTGACCCATTTGAAGAAATTAGTGTAATTTAATCTAATTGTGTGCATGCTGTTTTACATTATGTTTTCATCCTTGTCAGTTATTTGAGTAACTGTCATGGTACATTGATATCAACACATTCCTGCATGTTATTCCACACAGCACATCCTTATAACTTCACCACACTAACAATATTGAGCAAGAAGACTATTTGTCATGCTTTCAACTGCTGGAACTTGAGAAACGGAGGCTAACACTTTCAGACACTTCAATGGCTCTTATTCAGCAAATAATCAATGTCAGAGTCAGTCAGGAAACATACTGCCTCTGAAAATCAATCCTAATCTACAGGAGGATATCCTAAGCCTAAACATAAACCTAAATCAAACTTTGGATTCAACTGAAAGTGTGGTGAGGCAACCTGAGCCTGTTTGGTTTGCGTCAGGAACACTATTTCATGTGACACACAGTGAAGCCCCTTTGGACACCACTACGACTCTAATACAACTCTCCAGTCAGGCTGATATAATGTGACCCATCATATGATTCAGTGCATGTGTACGCATATTCAGACATACTGGACATGTAGTAGATCCATACAAACTGACTGCCGTAATACATAGGGAGAAAGTAATTAAAAGGTGTTCTTTAAACGTGTAGTGTTTCATTTCTACAGTGTCATACAGTATTCCAAAAATATTGGCTTTCCAAACAGATTTACCAAACACTACCCTGGTCTTCCATTGCTCAGCCAACAGATAGTCCCGCCCCAAACTCATGCCATTGGTTGAGCTAATATCGCTATCGTTATGTTGGGTTGTTCAGGACACCCAAAACAAGCAAGACAATGTGTTTATACTTTTAGATAAAATCAACTTAACCTCATTGGAACGGCTGGCTTGGTTGTCTCTGCATATTGAGATGGGAAACGAGAAAAAAAATTACAATCACCTCAAAGTCTGTCCATGACAGACTGCAATACTCAAGATTCTTACATTCTTAATCGAGTATGCATTTCAATATAATATACTATGCAATAGCAAAACATATGAGTTTTATTTCCCAGTTCAATTTAAGGGAGTAATCAATTAAAAAAAAAAAACGCATCAAGGAAACACATTAAAAACACACAGGTGAATGTGGTGTCCCTTTAAAGCTCCTAATGTCCTTATGGAACACACAGCCACATTTGTGTTTGCATCACTGTGACGAAGGCATCAGCTGACGGTTTCGGGGTCAACCCTGAACCAAATTAGTTCTGAAAAGAGTTTCCATTCCAATTGATTAATAAAGATATACATAAAACACAGGCTCAATGTGGACCATGCCGACCAACTGTAACTGCCTTTACTTCTGCACTGGAATGTCTATTTCAATGATCTTGACACACAAAAATAGTGGCCAAGTCAGCAGATCATGAATGACTGATCAAGTCCAAACAACAATATGTGTCATGGAACTTTATACAACATACACATATACTGTACATATCTGACCAATTGATAGATTATTTGCCAAACAACACAGTCAATGCCTGCCTCATAATAGCACAAGGCAGACTGTAACATTCCACTGCCAGACAAATATCAATACTGTTATGTCTAGCTGAAGGCTCTATACAGAGGCACATCCCGATTAGTACCGTACCAGACGGACATGCCGACTCTGACTGCCGTCTCCCGGTGAGCAGCTCGTCGTCCTTGCGCCTTTTTGTCCGACGCAAACTGCCAAATCTCTTCATGGGAACCAGCAGGCCTCTTGTTCGACCTTAAGATCAACCATACCCTCCTAACTGCACAACACAGATATCCTGTTCGGATAGCAGAGAACTTAACACAAGTAAAGCCAAAGCAAATGTCCTGGATTCCAGAAGAGGTTCTCGTTCTTAATGAAACCGCCAGTTCTAGATGATGGAGCCGAGCTATGGAGAACTGTGCCTTCAGAAGATATTTATGCTAGTCTCTTTGTGTTTTCAGTCTGATCTTCACAGTTGCCACATGTCCCTGCAGTCCACTTGTTTTGCCTTAGCACCCTTTGTAGAAATGAAATCCCAGCATTGGCTGTATTCCAGTGCTATTGATCCCCTGATTTTCTGTCTCCATGGAACATGCACTGTCACTTCAATGCAGTCCGTCACTTTGCTTACTCTGTGTCAGTTGAGCTGATGAAAGGCAGACTTGCTTAGGACCCCCAGTGCCGCAGATTGTCCCAGAAGTGATGCCTCTCTTCACTCATCTGTCTGCTCTCCCTCTCGCCTTTTCTCTTCTCCTCCCTCTCTCTCACTCTCTGTTTGTGGAGCGTGCAACCCTGCCCTCTCTGCAGGAAATTGTCAGGTGCAGCTGTGTGTCTTTAAAATAGCATACATGGCAGGAAGCTGTAAAAGGAGACCAGGCAACACAAGCTAGCCTCACTATTGGTTCAGTCCTCCACACGATGTTGCCCTTTTTGCTTGGCCACTGAATTTGCATACAGATACTAAATTTCTTTACTCTGCTAATGTTTTTTTTTTTTTTCTTTTGGTCTTTGTGTCGCTCCCACTTTCCTTCTGATATTCCTATTTCTAAAACTTTCAGTTATGCTATGCCATTTTACTTCCCCTTAAATAAATTGTACATTTAATTGTACATTTCTACAATAAACATTACAATATATAGCATAATTGCCTAAGTCCTTTTTAAAAAAATATGTCTCAGGCAATTATGCTATGAGGCTAATGATATATATATATCGTTATATATGGAATAACGATATATATATGGAATATATGGATATATATGGAATCCAGGATCGTTTCGTTTGCCTCATAGCAGGATCGGATCGTATATCGTTTGCCTCATAGCATAATTGCCTAAGTCATTTTTATTTTAAATATGTCTTAGGCAATGATGATATGAGGCTAACGATATATGCTTATTATTATTATTAATAATAATTATATTTTGATGCTTTAAAAAGTTAATATAGAGACTCCTAAACTAATCCATATGAATCAAGCGATTTAGTCCAAATTTTCTTTAGAGACACGATCATTTCATATGATGAACAGAGTGTGAGAACAAACCTCATTGGTTCTTGCAGAAGCTCAAACGTGCTGCGTCACACGAGAATGAACCTCATTGGTTCTTGTTGAAGCTCAAAAATGCTGCATAACACGAGAATAAACTCAATTGGTTCTTGAGGAGGCTTAAAAATGCTGCGTAACATGTGAATGAACCTCATTGGTCAACATGAGCCAACGTCAAGCCAACATGCCTGAACTTCCGTTTACAATAACTGATGTGCGAGTTGATGGAATGTTTATAAAAGCCTAAATTAAATCTGTAGCAATTAAATATAAAGCAATCATGTCTCTTTCAGAAAATTTGGACTGAACCGCTCAATTATGATTTAGTTTTTCGATATCTTTATGAACTTTTTGAAGCATTAAAGTGGTAGTTGTGTAGACTATCAATGGAGGGATAGAAAGCTTTAAGATTTCATTAAAATATCTTTATTTGTGTTTCGGGTTTGGAACGACATGAGGGTGAATAAATGATGACAACATTTTTGGGTGAATTAACAATATTAACAAGAGCTGTTTAAGCTGTTTGTGATCTCAATCCTATAGTTTTACTTCTGCAGTTTAAAATCCCATCTCTTCCTGACTGTTCAGTACTGCCTTCTCTTCCAGGGCAGACAATAATATAGAAACGTTACAGCAGTGACCTTAAAAAAGTGCTGATCCCGAGAGCTCTGTGTCTTTGTGAGCCTGCAACTCATGTGATTCCTGGTGTTTACACCCTGCCACAGAACGCTTCAGTCCAATAAAGAGAATAAAGCCTTCTAAACATGAAACTGAAAGATTCAATGGTCAATCAAAACAGACTATATTATTCTACTATGAGATCAATGTCTGTCTCACTATAATTTAACACAACTGTGTTTTTTAATCAAAGCTGCAATGCTCACTTACTCGTAAGGATTTATGCATGTCAGGGGAAACGGCAACTACATAACCAAAGTACTTTGAAGTATGAATTATCATCCAACTGTGATATATGATATATGATGAATTTTTGACTCACAGTGCCTCCTGCTGGGAAGTAAAGGAGATAGCTGACACTTTTAAGGCCTTGTTGTGAGTCTAAGGCCTTGTTTACACCTGGTATTAAAATGCTTTTTGGTTGATCGGATAACAAGTAGACGAGGGAGACACATTCATGTTTACACCTGGTGTTTTAATCCTTTTTTGTCTACTTTTAACCATTTCTGTCCTGATTTCTTCGAGGGGAGGGTTTATGGGCAGGAACATGTGTGAGCTTTTTCAGATATTTTGATCTAATGGATGAAATAAGCTCACACAATTTACATATTAACGCAACCGGAGACACCAGAAAAACATACGGAGTGCAGCAGCTTCAGTTTCTGCTCTGACAGCCGCAAGACCAAACGCTGTGAGGTGTTAGAAATCAGGAATGGTGAGAGAACATTGTGCTTGCTCAGTTTTTCAACTTCAAACCAAACTTAGGTCTTCAGCCAGCAAAGTTTAAATCCCATCTGGTTAGCGCGCTTCCCATAATGTTTCCTGGCCGTAAAAGTGTCGAATGCATTTTTCAACTACCTCTGGAAGTGGTCGAATGTGGACAAGCTCAAAGCTCGTTTTAGACCTGTATTATTTAGCATTGTCCACTTGTGATTAGATTGATGATAACGCTTTTTAATACCAGGTGTAAACAGGGCCTAGGCGAGTGCAGGTCAGAATGAATTTATTTACCATATCATATTGTAGGGTTGAAAATAATCAAATATATTTGGTAATGAACAAAAACATTTGTTTTACTGTTTGAACCTCTTCTTTCTTACCATAATGGTAATTTGGAATTCCTAGAGACACAGAGGTGCTGATAGTGATCAAGGCCTGCCACACAAATGTGTGTACATCGGGGGTCTAATTGTCACACCTTTAGTACGTGGGGGAAGATGTAATTGTCTGATTGGTCAATTTGAATGTCTCACATTTGGGTCACAGTCACATGGTAAAGGAAGGGATCAAAAGAAGATTGTCACAAACTGCTCTGAGACACAAGGATGGGCGGCCATGACGGGACGGGACGAGACTCAGGAAGGGCAGCCATGACGGGACGGGACTAAACTCTGGAAGGGCGGCCATGATGGAACGGGACAAGACTCTGGAAGGGCGGCCATGACGCGATGGGACAAGACTCTGGAAGGGCGGCCATGACGGGACGAGACTCTGGAAAGGGGACGGCCATGAAGGGACGGGACGAGACTCTGGAAGGGCGGCCATGACGGGACGAGACTCAGAAAAGGCGGCCATGACGGGACGAGACTCAGGAAGGGCGGCCATGAAGGGACGGGACGAGACTCTGGAAGGGCGGCCATGACGGGACGAGACTCAGGAAAGGCGGCCATGACGGGACGAGACTCAGGAAGGGCGGCCATGACGGGACGAGACTCAGGAAGGGCGGCCATGACGGGACGAGACTCAGGAAGGGCGGCTATGACGGGACGAGACTCAGGAAGGGCGGCCATGAGGGGACGAGACTCAGGAAGGGCGGCCATGACGGGACGGGACGAGACTCTGGACAGTGCGGCCCATGACGGGACGGGGACGAGAATCTGGAAGGGCGGCCATGACGGGACAGGACGAGACTCTGGAAGGGCGGACTATGACGGGACGAAACTCTGGAAGGGCGGCCATGACGGAACGGACAGACTCTGGAAGGGCGGCCATGACGCGATGGACAAGACTCTGGAAGGGCGGCCATGACGGGGAACAGGACGAGACTCTGGAAGGGCGACTATGACGGGACGAGACTCTGGAAGGGCGGCCATGACGGGACGGGACAAGCCTCTGGAATACGGCTATGACGCGATAGGACAAGACTCTGGAAGGGCGGCATGAAGAGGACGGGACGAGACTAGTGGAAGGTCGGCCATGAAGGGACGGGACGAGACTCTGGAAGTGCGGCCATGACGGGACAGGACGAGACTCTGGAAGGGCGGCCATGACGAGACTCAGGAAGGGCGGCCATGACGGAACGGGACGAGACTCGGGAAGGGCGGCCATGACGGGACAGGACGAGACTCTGGAAGGGCGGCCATCACGGGACGAGACTCAGGAAGGGCGGCCATGACGGGATGAGACTCAGGAAGGGCGGCCATGACGGGACGGGCGAGACTCTGGAAGTACGGCCATGACGGGACGAGACGAGAATCTGGAAGGGCGGCCATGACGGGACAGGACGAGACTCTGGAAGGGCGGCCATGACGAGACTCAGGAAGGGCGGCCATGACGGAACGGGACGAGACTCGGGAAGGGCGGCCATGACGGGACGGGACGAGACTCTGGAAGTGTGGCCATGACGGGACGAGACGAGAATCTGGAAGGGCGGCCATCACGGGACGAGACTCGGGAAGGGCAGCCATGACGGGATGAGACTCGGGAAGGGCGGCCATGACGGGACAGGACAAGACTCTGGAAGGGCGGCCATCACGGGATGAAACTCGGGAAGGGCAGCCATGACGGGCTGAGACTCGGGAAGGGCGGCAGCCATCTTGGCTGAGGGGTCACGGGATGGAGTTGATGTGTGTGCTGTGCTGCCCATACTCACAAAATAGCCGTGGCCATGATGATAAGCGCTGTATCATCCGGAGCTGACTCAGGCACGGCGGCCTCAACGTGAAGTTCAGGGTCGGTAGGCATGACGGGAAGAAGCTCAGGCTTGGCATGCATCTTCACTGGACATGGTGGTGAACTTGGTGGGCCAAGCTCTGTGGCCACCGGAGCTTGGTGCATACTGCCCCCTCCCAAAAATGTCTAAGGGGAACGTCCTCCTCAAACTCCCCGACAGTGAAGGAGGAACCAGTCAAATGAAGGGCATAATCTAGGAACTCGCTCTGTGATCCTCGAGTCTCCAGAAGTCTTCTGTCACGAACTGCTCTGAGACACAAAGGTTTAGGATCCAAATGCAGTTCATTTGAGTAATCCAGAATCGTCAAACACAGGCAAAGGGTCAAACGGGCAGTGAGTTATGGGAGATTTAGTTTGTGAGGGAATGACAATAGTCTGATGTGGAGTGCCCTCTGGTGGATCTCAAGGGCACTACAGCTGGTGACCGTTACAGTTGCTCTGTCTCTTCTTTTTCCCGGTCTTCTTTTCCTCTGGGTCCCTTTCTTTGGGCACTCTTTCTTTGCCTCCTCTTTTCTTTGTCTCTTTCTCTCTACACTTTCTTTCTTTCTCTCTCACTCTCTCTTTCTATCCCCCAGGTAACATTTTACATATGCTGGGTACGATTAATGGTATTAGTTTTTATCATCTCATACAGCTATTTTGTAACTATTTTAAGTGTAACCATAACCATATTGTCATTAAACCCTTTCCATTACAAATAATGTGCTAACTAGTTTTACTTTGGTATTGACTTTGAAGTGCTACCTATTGCAATACAATATCGTCACACTAAAGCAAAACTCTCCCACATATTTAGCTATTGTAACTGTGCTTATTTCCGTTGTTAGTATAAGTAGCAGTGGGTGGTAATCTACAGTTTTCTACCATCTTGCTGATAACATTTCTTTAGTCATTTGGCAGTCCTGCAGCCTGAACCACTCCAGGCAAACCACCCTTACAATATATAAGTGCAGTATGTACTGTTGTATGATTTAACAGAAGTGGAGGAGGTCAAACTGATGATTTGGGATCTCAGTGCATGTAAATGCTCAGGTTTCATATTATTCAAATAAAGTGCACAAAGCCATGTATTCATAAAGCCTCAATGTGTCACCACAATCATCCGCATGAGCCCATAAAAAAGAGCTCTTAAAACTGAACTTGCAATTAGAAAATTGCTCTAAAAGCTTTTTGTCAACGGAGACGTTCCCCTGACCCTGAGGCAAAGGAAACAGGCTTCAGAAGAGTCCTCTTATTGAAGTACAATTTGGAAACATGGCCGGCACCCAGAATATTTTAGGTGTATTCATTTATATTCAGTGTGGAACATAGTAACAGCCACTCAGTCTTCCCACTCCCATCTCTAACGCTGGACACATTTATGGAATATTATTCTCACTAAGATGCAAACCAACCTATTCATACTATCAGGGAAGAATGACTCACTGCAATTTTTTTTTGAGTGCGTAAATTCACTCACCACCATATTTCTTAAGAAAATCTTTTTATGTCTTAAACACATTTCAACTAGAAATTATAGCTGCAGTTTAGAGATAAAGGAGTTTCTCTGAAGATGTCTGTTTTTTTCAGCTGTGATTAACAACTTATGAGTTCACATTCTCAACTGCTCGCAGTGATTTTGTTAGTGAGAAAACATGCTTCAGACTCTTAAGAGCAGGTGCTTATGTGAAAATGTACCTAATATTGGCTCTTGCCATTAAAATATCACATTTATGTATTTACCATAACATTTTGGTTGCATACTTCTTCAGTGTTATCATTATAATACTGAACATTAGATTAGATCTGATATTGTACAGCAATATAAAAGCTTTTAAATACTGCTACTGAAAGACAAAGCTAACATTAAAAAAACAATCCAGTCATTTTTCTTTATTAATAGAGCTGTGGATGGGATTCTAAAACTAAAACCTTCAAAAAACACAGAGGGAGATTTGTCAGTCCTGCTATCATGACTAAATTAATAAGTATAACTAGCTCATGTTTCAAATATAGAGTAGAGAATGCTATAGAGTAGATCAATGGCATGAACCACATCACGTATACATCCCGCTATTAAAGACCTATTATCAGTGATTTAGTAGGGTACAGTATTTTTATTTTTATTAACACACAGATATCATGGTTAAGAAAATCATTGTGCACATATTGGCTGTCAGCAGATTTTTGGAACTAACACTTGAAACCAGACTAAGAAGGTGCTGTGTTTTTTCTGCCACACTATGAATGTTAAAGCATTTGATTTGTTGACTGTTTCTCAAAAATAGCTTACTGGGCCTTTAAGATTAACCACTTGTGTTGTAGATGTTAGTTACTTAACTTAAGTAAAGCTGCAAGATGTATGACTCTCAAATATTCTCTGTTTATGTAATCTATATGAAAAGAGAGAGATCGGTCGTTCTACTTTCAGACAGAACACGACAGAAACTGTATTTCGCTACACTACTTGTTTTGGAACATCAACGAACACCACTAACCACTCGGTGAGTTGCACAGTTTTGAAAACGAACGTTAAGGGTTGTTTTAAGGACATGTTTGTGAATGCCCATAGAGAGCCACTCTGAAGCGGTCAGAGGCGATTCTAAAATGGCCAAAAAGTAGAGACAGGACCCATCGTCAAAATTTCTGTGTCCACCACTCTAGTTCATCCAAAACAAACTAGAAAATAGACCCAAAGTGCTAAATACCGGAATTATCCTTCAATGGGCATATTCAATCTGCACAATTTGGCCTAATTGTCAGGGTTCTGCCCTGGCAGCCTTGTCTGTGTTGTCTTTGTTTCATGTTTCTGTTTATGTGTAGGTACTTTGTGGTGTTTTCCGGTTTGTGCTCTTGAAATGATCCTAGCGCTTACGCTGTTTCTTTTTTTTTTTTATCCTATTCTCAGTATCAGATTATCCTTGTTGCTATTTTGTTTTGCTTAGCTTTAGCTCTTGTCCTTTATATAATCTAGTTTGAGTTCTCTTGTTTTAGAATTATATTTTTAGTTATTTTCTTCCGTTCTTATTTTCCCTGTCAAGTGGAAGTCTTGCTTCTCTTTAGCAACTTTAGCAAAAACAAGTTTGTTTTTTATATATATTTATTTCTCTACTTTTTGTTTCTCTAATCATTTGATCTTATCAGTTTAGTTTTGGTTGTCTTTATTGTTGCTAGTATGTTCTTCTGTGTGTTCCTGCCCTGTATCCTGAGCTCCCAGCACTGACTCTTCACTGCCTGACTGGTGTATCTATCTAACCCCTGTGTCAGGTTCTGTGAGCCTCTACCTGGTGGCAAGATTGGTGCTACATCTGAGATCTACATCAAGCTACATGTTCCTTGTGTTCCTGCCTGGTCTTTCCTTCAAAGCTGCCTCTATTGCACTCACGTCATCGCCATCTTACTGACGGTCTCAGTGGTCACCCGTCCTGCCTGTCGTCGTGTCGTCTGCCCTGCCCTACTGTTTGAACTGTGGTTCACGCTTCACTCTCCCTGGTGTCTCAAGTCTTCAGTCTTGTTAATAAAAACCCTTGTCCGCTCATTTGCATCTGGGTCCTATCTCTTGCAGAACTGTGACACTAATAGCATGTGCTCACAAATCAAAGGCTAGAAAACCCAAATCATGATCTAACCACTTCCTGTTCGGATGATTTAGAAAGCAGGTCAACAGGAAATCAAACTCTTGTTAAAATTCCCCATTGACACTGATGCACGATCAGCTTCCCCCAAACCATTAACAAAAGAAGAGATGCAAAACAGGTCCGTGATCAGTATACAGAGAAAAGTAGAATAAGTTGACATTTAGTTTCAAGGTTACTTATGAGTAGAATGGTTGGAGAGCATCAAAATAACATATTAGCAGATATTAAGCTGACAGTCCACTAATACTCTAATGACTGGCAGTTGACATGGAGTTGCAAAGTAACTAGAACTTACTATAAGTTAGTAGAATGTCTAAAGGGGACCATCGAAATAACGTGTAACCTGTTTTGGTCTTGATCTACAGCATGCTTTGATATGCTCATAGAGACAGCTGAGACTGCAGTGAGCATCAGATCACTTACATGAATACATTTACTCTTACTTGCGGCCTAAATACTTCATACAGTACTTCAACTCCTGATGGCCATAATTTGATATGTTTTATGAAGGTAAAAAGATTATAATTAAAATAAATAAGAATTTGTATTTATAAAATGGATAGTTCTGGTCCTGGATACTGATCGGTCAATACAGGGTTGGGAATTGAAAATCGGTCAGGAATCGGATACTTGTTATAAAATTAAATTTAGATTCCTCTTATCGATTCCTTTGTGTGCATTTAAATATGACTTTAAACCATCTGGGCACAAGAGACCCGTGCACTGTTTTCTGTGCTGCACACACATCCAAAACTTTAATAATGCTAAAAATGATATTAGGCTCTTTTTTTTTAGGATTATTATATTGATAATCCTTGTGTAAGTGTTCTTTAGCCTGTCGATTTTTGTTAATGGTACAGTATTTAGCAACAATGAAATGTTTTGCAATAAAACTTAGAATAAATGTGAATGATATCTAAGTTTTCTTGGAATCGAAATTAGGAATAGGAATCGATAAACAGATTTGGAATAAGAGACGTTAGGGTTAGGGTTAGGGTTATACTGCATTAACCATTTCATTAATCACCAAGCCTGGAATATGCAGTATTTTCTATTAATGGAAAGAATATGGGTTTAAATCAATTGAAAATATTAAATGAGTAGACTTGTGTCTCACTTTTTCTAGATCTGGAGAAGAGCTTGATGCTGGCAGGGGCTGAGCTGGACGAGGAGCGGAAGATCCCACTGAAACTGAGACGGCCGGGAGATTTGGGAGGTGAGTCCAGGTGAGAAGATAGTGGACGTGGGAAGATGGTTTTAGGAGATCCTGGACTGGTCCTGGGAAAAATGGGGGCTGAAACTGGGGTACAGGGCTGACTGGCAGCAGACCTCAAACATGGGCTAGCCGAGCCACTTCTGTCACCCTGTGGGACAAAAGAAAATATTTTCATTAAATGAACTTTTAGAGTTATTGAGAAAAATAGATTGTAGTTATGTCCCAAATGACGCAATATACACTATATAGTATACCCCCCCTCCCTCCGCTTCTGCTACATAAGGAAATCTGTGACAATTGAGTGCATGAAGTGTCCAACATTCCACACTTCGTTTTGTATATAACATGGTATCTTCAGCTCAATAATGGACAATCAATATGGAATCTCCTGAAGCATCAGCTGTATCTGCCCAGTAGTTTTGAAGTTCGAGACTTTGAATCAGGCAGGAACAGAGAGCTTTGCCATGAAGTTGAAGCGAGAATGAAGTGCTTCAATGCATTGATGTGATACCAGGGTAAAACAGGATGAGAATGTCACTACATCAGCATACTACTTGAAAATAGCAAGACAAAGCCAAAACATTGCACAACACACGCTGAAGGAGAAATATTTTCAACAAGAATTGGAGAAGAGATAGTGTATAGTGTGAGATAGTGTGCTTCAAGTCAAATCAAGGCTTCAAAACAATCTTGTAATATTAAGTGTACTGACTTATTAGATTAATTTATTAACTATCCTTTGGCAACTTTATAAAAGATTTGTTAAGTTGCCAAAGTATACCTAATAAATTAACTATACTATACTTCAGGTTGCCTTTGTGTACTAAGATCAGCCGCACAGAACAGCTAAACTTTGAAATAGTTAATATACGGATATTTTTTTTTTTTTTTTTTTACTTTCTTAATTCTCAAAAAATGATATATTTGCAGTTCAGTATTTACAATTTTGTGAGAATTAAGTAACAAAACCTATGCAAATATCAGTATATGAACTTTTTCAAAGTTTAGCTGTTCTGTGTGCTGATCTTAGTACACAAAGGCAACCTGAAAGCAAACATGTTTTCTCAAACCTCATTTCACAATGAACAATCAGTTTCAAGTTAAGCCAGCAGTACCTCTAGTGCCCTAAATAGCTAGTATTTTAAAGTACTGACCTTCAACTCTTTGGCAAACACTTAGATTGTTTATTTGCTAATGTGCCCAATCACTAGGCTGCGGTTGCTTCACAGGCTGTTTTCATTGGCCCAGCTTTGCTTGGCCTTTGATTACAAGGGAAGGGTAGGCGTCACCTTCAAGCTTAGCTCTGAGTGGGTGAGATATAAATATTAGATGCTGTAATTAAAATAATAAAACGTGAAAACGTCCAAGGCGGGGTGAATCATTTTTATAGATACTGTATATTTGGCACATTTAGTTTACAATTAGACACGTATTAAATCAACAAAGTAAATAAACAAAAAAGCCATTAGAGTTAGCTGCAATATGGTGCTAAATAATGCAGAACTACTTGTGCATGGCATGACCATTTCACTCTGACCTATTACAAATACTACCATTTATATAATTCACTTAGTAATTCTGGCACATTTCAGTGCTGGCATAGTTTTTTCCCTTACTGTCAAGTCAAGCCAAGTCATCTTTATTTATATAGCGCTTTTTACAGTGCAGATTGTTTCAAAGCAGCTTTACAGAGATAGCAGGAAAATAATGTTGTAATAATATTGTTAAATATAAAATTAAATGTCCCCAACTAAGCAAGCCAAAAGCCAATGGTGACAAATGTGAAAAAGGCGACATTAGCAAGGAACCAAAACTCCATCAAACCAGTTTCCCTCTGGCCAACGAACAAACAGTGTATGATTATGATTCAGACAGCATTACAGGTCAGAAGTCAGAATGGATTGGAATATTATGTTACGCAGTTCATCTGGTTGAAGATCGGAGTCATCACGCGCGTAAGGGGACGAGTTTGTTGAGGAGATTTTGTCGTGTCAAAATCTGTGCAAAATCATCATTCATAGCCGTAGACGTAGAGAAAGCATTTAAATTGTTGAGTATGAAATTGAAAGAACAGCATGTGAAAATAAAGTTTGCCTCGCCTTTTATTCATGAGCAGGTTTCCCTAACGTTTCAGCCCAACCATTCTAGGCCAATCTAACAACAAAACTAGTATGGGCAACACCGGCACAATCTTTCTTTTTTCTTTTTTACCAACAAAGTACATGTTTGGACAAGTCAGTAATATTTATGTGTAATATAACTCATCATGTAACAATCCACACATAATGCCTTCAAATCGCACATGCAAAGGCTCTGTTCCAAAACCTATGACTTCTGCTCTCATTACTCTATACATGCGTCAGCTTTATACAGTAAGGTAGCATGCTGAAATTAATGATTTGGATGCTCTACATGGACAAAAACTGGTAAAAGATTCCCATTTTGTGTATTTTACCTTTTGTATTTCATCTTTATCTGATCTGTCGGTCTCTCCGTCCTTAAGAGAGGATGCAAATGTGCTCAAATCCTGTTAAAAGACAAAACATCAGAGTTAACAATAAAAGCCAAACCATGTGACTCAAAACATGGTCTTTTAAAGAGAAAACAAGTATTTTAAATCAATGACTTAAAACAACATTAAAGCTTAACAGAATCAATGTGATTTTGCATCGTTAACCTCATTCTTTTTTTAAACAGATGATGTTAAATAATGTACAAAATTAGGATTAAACAGCCATTTAAGATATATGATTTATCACTATGTAAGTGAGACGCTCGGCAATCATACATTGCTCTGCCAGACATTTCTTATACTCATAAAGAAAGACAAAATGGACTCTCTAATCTTTTATCCAATGAAGGCAGACTGGGAACAGGATCAAACATTGGTTGGTTTTGTAGCACCATGTCTTTTTGTTGGGCTTGAAAAAAACCTCACTGTGGGGGGGGTCATGTCGAAGTTTAGACATGTTTTAGGCAACTGTTCAACATTTATTCGACATTCTTAAAAGAGTAGACTCTGAACAAAGCGTAGCTCAAACACAATTGGTTTTTAGATGTTTCACTTCCACAAAAGAATGACCCAATGCGTTTCAAACAATGTACACAAAGATGTATTATGGCACTCTCTGCTGCATTCATACTGATAATGATTCAGTAAAAGTAAGGTAACTCGGAAAACTGAAAAAAAAAAACAAATGCAAATAGTTTTGCATACAAAAAGCAACAATCATTCAAATTCACAACAGTATACAAAAGTACTAAAGTAACTAAGCTAAGTATTTGGATGAAATAACCATTGTTGGGGTAACGTATTACAATTTAACGTGAGTAACATAATCAGATTACTTTTTTAAGTAACTAAGTAACGCATTACTTTTAAATTTACAAGAAGTAGAGTTACTTTTTCAAGTACGTAATACAACTTACTTTGATTTACATTTATTGACTGACAGCTCTCTTGTCTGCATGTTGAGAGAAATCAGGAGTAAGATGCAGAGGTGTTGTGTGTGTGTGTGTGTGTGTGTGTGTGTGTGTGTGTGTGTGTGTGGTGTGTGTGTGTGTGTGTGTGTGTGTGTGTGTGTATGTAAACATGTACTTTTAGACTAAATGTAAGCATGCATTTACTCATCTCACTTCCACAAATGTATTCCTCAAAATGAATAAAACAGTGAAATGCAAACTCTGAATATCACGCAAACCAGCAATGATTAATTATGCTAAATAACACAAATATACTTTATGTATTTAATCTCACTTTGTCAATGTCTTTGCTGTTGACCTCTATGATCCAATTCAACCATAATAATAAGCAAAAATTATGACATTTGTGTTCCATTCTTTTGTTTTTATTACTTGAATATGGGACTTTTTTCTCCAGGCGTGAATTTGAATCCTTCAGCCTGAGGCTTATTCATTTCAACTTTTGGTGTGAAAGGGCATGTACATTTGCGAAATATGTTTTGTTATTAAAAAACAAACAATCAAGCCCAGCCCAGATGAGAAAAAGTGGCGTAAAGCATTAATAAAAAGTAACTAAGTAACGCAGTTCGTTTTTTAGGTAATGCAATATTGTAATGCATTTCTTTTAAAAGTAACTTTCCCCAACACTGTTAATAACCTTGACTCAGCAGTGAGTTACACTACATCCTTTGTTTACCTCAGGTCCTCCAACTTGTCGAAAGTTGCCACAGCTACGTTGAATGAAAGCAGACGATGACGCATTTACATGCTCAATATATTCAATTCATTATCAGTTCACACTACTTGCTACTCCCGTCCAACTAGTTTAACCAACTAGTGTTTGACTCTTATAAGGTCCAGATCAAACCTCCTAATGCATACTGACATTTTTAAAATAAAAATAGTAAACTATTGCAACTATATTGTTATGCTAAAGTACCTACATTTCACATTCTGACATTGCAACTTCCTTTACTGCAGTGCTTAACATGTCATATGAAAGATGTGTATTATATTTACATAATGAATATACTGGAATAGCAGAACACTATTGCACCAAATGATGAACTGTTCTACTAATCCATTTTTTTACATGATGCAACGATGGTTGCTATTGCTTGCCATCCTCAACAAGTTGTATTAACAAGTACCACAAGTAAACATAGCAACTGCTGACTGGTAGGAAGTGTGTCTTCACAGACAATGACCAGATCCAATCTACCAAACGCTACCACTGTAGCAATAGTCAAAATACGCCTCTGATAATACCAAAATATTACATTCCAGACTATGGTTGAAGCGTTCTACTCAAGGTTATTCATTAATAAGCACATATTTGTATTCAGGTGCCAGGGATTTTATGGTTTTGTCTGAAGGCCAAGATTTTAGATTTCTTAATTTCCAACCCCTCCCAAACTGCAGCATTTGAACAGAGAGTCCTTTATGAGCGGGGCCAGGACACACCTCTCATATGGACAGAAATGTTATGAATATAGAGGCAGATGAATAAATGGAAATCCCACATCTTAAAGCAGTGGTCATTATTGTAAAAACAAACAATCAAACAAAAGAGCTACAGTTTGTTTTTCCCAAAGGGACTTTTCATGATATACAAACATGAAGTGATCTTTAGGCTAGTACAGGTACAGGAATATAATTTTTTGAAAAAAGTGTTGTTTCTAGAAAATAAATGCATTAAACTATATTTAAACTATTTTTTCTAAACCGAAACTAAACATGAAACTGTAGATAAACTGAGTAGGCGGCTTTTTTGGTTCATATTATCATTTTTGGCAGGCGCCAAAAGAAGACCTTTGTTTTATGGACCACAAACAAACATTCAAGATCTAAATGATATGATATTTACAAGAGAGAGACTTTAGTCAAGCATAATGGGTGTTTTTCTAATGAGAAACGGAGAACGTTAGCCATTCTGCAGCACTGGAAGAGGAACGTTTTTTTCCAGCTTGTTGCAGTGTTCAGATACACAGCAAAAAACCTGCTGTAAAGAGTAGGCCATTTTGAAGGAACAATTCATTCACAAATCACCTCAATCCGAATTTACTCACAATAATGTTGTACCAGACCGTGTGCTGTAATTTATTCTGTGGAACAAAAAAGGATAAGCTTAAAGTTTCACCTTATATATTTAAAATGAGGTTCATCTGCCTCCACTTTTGACAACAACATCCAGATCTTAAAATCCACTCAACAATTTTCTGTCTGATATACGTCACAAGGAAGAAAAGATCTGTCGCTACTTCCGATTCATCACAAATTTAAAGGGAGGAATTTTTACACAGCTCTTTCTCATTATCAAAAGTTCACTGTTATTATGTCCAATAAAATGCCCATAAAAATAGTCCATAGAACTTCCGTATTATATCCTTAATCTTCTGTTGCTATACTAGAGTTTTGTGCAAGGAACAGAAAGAAATTGACATAAGACACTAACAGTATTCTCTCTGTTGAATCTTTCATTTGTGTTTGAATTCAATTAAAAAAATGTGCGTCAGCATTACGGGTTTGACATCATTGAAGCCAAAAGGCCATTGATTCTCTCATGCGTCATGACCAAGCATAACATAGGCCTACTTGTTCAAACAGTTTTTTTTTTCTTCAGGATTCCACTAATCACTAAGAAAAATCTTGGAAAAAAGCTGTGTGAATATTCTTTAAAAATTATTTTAATGTTCCACTGGAAAAATAATCATATAGGGACCACGAGGGCAGTAAGTAAAATGTTCATTTTTATGAACTAATTTCTTAGCAGCATGGTGCCTGAAAAATAATATTGTCAACTATAAGCAATAGACTAGATGCTGTTGCATCCCTTTGAAAACCTGAGAGGGATATATAAAGCATGCTATAAATCACTTAGATAAAGAAAGCAAGGTGCCATGGCTTCAGTACCAGTACTAGCCTTAATATCTCCCAAACAATCTCAGAGAGAGAGAGAGAGAGAGAGAGAGAGAGAGAGAGAGAGAGAGAGAGAGAGAGAGAGAGAGAGAGAGAGAGAGAGAGAGATCTTTTCTGCATGTAACGCTATGATGAGTCACGGCTCTCTTACAGCTGTTTCCCTCCTTTACTTCCTCTTTCAGCTTTCTAAACAGCAGGCTCATGAAGCATGGCGTACCAAACCGTGTACAGTAATATTTCTATATTTCGGGCAATATTCTTCTTGAAAACATTAGCAATACACTAGCGCGTGCGCTCTGTTTTGATGTCGTACGCAAACATAGGCCTGTACACACGCGTTTGTGTTTGCGACACGCGTTCACATCGGGGCGGGGGAGGTTCCTTGCAACTCATGTTTTGACAGCTCTGAATAGCGCAAGCAAAACTGATTTCATACTAAAAACATATACTTTTCGCACGATTGTAAATAGATAAATAGCGCAGGATTAATAAAGCAACTCAAATCTCAACTCACATCGACTGAAATGTTAGCTTAATAATTTGCAATAACTTATTAGACAACAGATAACATAAAGACGTTCTGAAAATAGAACATCTAGCATTCTAAAATTGCATCAGAACATTTAAATGTGAACAATGAGATCACAGTGTAACAGTTAGCCTACTTTAAAGTTCCAGGCGCCTACGCAACACTCACGCGGAATTGAAAGAAAAAAAAAACTCACTGGCATGTTTAGGTGCAGAGATCGCTTTTTCTTTGAAAATTTCTTAGTACAATCCTTTTTCTTGGAGTCCATCACTGTACTTCCCATTTTTCTGCAGTTATAATTCTTCTCTTAATATGAAGGGGGAAACGATCTCCACTCTGTTTACAGATTAGCCTTAGTCGTCGTCCGTAATGTGGAGATTTAGCAGAAGCTCGTCTGACTTAAAACGAGCAGCACATCCCGACACTCCAGTTCCTTATCAGTGTCAGCGCGCCGTGGAGGACATCCGCATTCAGCTCCGCTTCTGTCATGGGTTCGATTCCCGCATTGAGCAGGCGATTCGCCCGTAGCTGCGCACACCCTTCCACTGCATGGCGAAGTGCTGTAAAGTCGTAGCAGAATACACTGTTACAAAGAAGAGAGTTTTATTTACTTCAGTTAGACTTTATCTCAGAAGTTAATCTGCCTGAGCGAGTGTAAAAACTGGTTTCAGCTGACGGAGTTCCACTGACAGTCACTTTCCATTCATACATTCATTCAAATAGAAGAGTCATGATACAATTAAATCTTTACAAAGACCACCCACCGTACTAATTTAAGCGTATGTGTAACCTATTTTAGGCCTAGCTATTAAAGAACCAAAATAAAGAAAGAACAAACGTCGTTATCGCACAGTCGTTCTTAAAGAGCTAGTTCACCATCGCTTCGAACCTGTATGACTTTATTAGCCTAGAAGATATTTTGAAGATTGTTGGTATGGTAATAGTTATGGTGACAAATAGCCTATTTGATGTGCGTGTTTACATCTGGAAGACGTATTTTTTAGAGTGTTTGCTCATCTGCAATCCGTCTATTGGACGTTTGTCGTCAAATAGACGTTTGGAAAATCTCTTTAAGATGTTTAAGAATGAATGTAAAACTGACATCTTAAAGATCTCTTAGATGTTAGTAAACAGCATCTATATGCTTTCCAGATGAAGTGATCTTTAACAAACATCTTGCAGACATATATGTGTGCTATCTGCAAGCAGGCTGTTTAGTTATGGCAAGCTGAGTTAACATTTAATCCTTAAAACGTACTTCATTTTCAAGCTACTATAGCCTAGTTCTTTTTTTTTTAGATAGGCTGTCTATTCCATAGCCTTTCATTATCAGTGATTATTCTTTAGCTGGCTACTAGAGCTACTAGCTTATTATAGCCTATAGCCTACCTATAAAGTAGCATGTCTACAAAATACGTACTAGCCTACCATGAAAATAGATACTAGTACATTTTAAGGATTAAATGTTATTGCCATAGTTTAGTAGAACTGAAGCCTAGACGGAAACCAAATGATTCTCTAGCAAGACCCATATCCATAAACCAGTCTTATGACATGGCAAAGATAATAGGAGAAAAGTCAATAAGCATTTCACATTTGATATTAAATGTATTTGATTTATGTTGATGTGCAAGTAGTTGTGACAAAGTAGTTCATATGCTCCATTTACCCTATTAGGGGAGACCGGGGGCAATTGTAACATATTTTACATTTTCCTTAATAACTCACAAACTACTTGAGATAGACTTGTCATATTTTGATACAAGAAACACATATATGTGCACTACTTAATAATACAATTTATATATTTTCACTTATAAGAACAAGACTAAAATATTTAATTAAATGCAAGAAGTCAGAGTGTTACAATTGCCCCCGCCAAGGGGGCAATTGTAACAGTGTGTGGGGGTAATTGTAAAACTGAGAAATAACTCCTATTAACCCACTTTATCTCAAATAAAAGCCTTCCTCATATTAATCACTTTACTGCTGTTGTATTTAATAATGTTACTATTCCCTATCCGTCTTCCAGGGCCTGAATCTAGGCAAATTTTACTGTAAAGAAAAAAACTTATGCTAAGTTCTCTGTTCCAACTTCATCAAATTGCTTTTTACAAGTGAACTAATCATTTTCTTTGGTTTGGCTGGGTCTTATACAATCAAACCACTTTAAATCCACTATACAAATAAACTGACAATGAAAGGAACTTGGCTTTTGCAGACATATAGTGTATAATATTCAAATTTTGTCAAGCACATATAAAACACACATTATTTTATATAAAAAATGAATGTTAATTGATGATTTGTTAATACTGGAACAAACATTTATTTTAATACACCCTTTTAAAGAGTAACTAAACACTAAACCAACTTTTTTTAGTTAATGGTCTGTAAGACTGGGGCTTTATTAGTGCTGATCATTGATTCAAGTAACTTTTTTGACATTTGGGTATAAAGTGTTTTAATTCTACAATATATGGTGTAAAAACGTCTGAGTGCTGCCCTCTTCAGGTTGAACGGTGGCTACTGCAGTTGAATTTTCCTATTGGATGTTTGCGGTAGTTCATGACTTAAGCGGTGAGAGCTGATGTAAGCAGGTTCCAGCTAACCACGCTCTTGGTACGAGCTACCACGCCCTTGGCAATGTAAAAACCATCTTGTTTCGTCAAAACCACTGTAGTGAGTCAGGAGTTGGAATTGAAAGTATTGAAAACGATCAGGATAGAGTATTTAACTGCCCTCAGTTCATCCCCTCTATCTCCGCTAGGCTCCGCCCACTTTTCCAGCATTTTCAAATATTGCCAGTGGGTGGAGTCAGGCTCTGACCAGGGGTTTAGTTACCCTTTAAAATGAAGTTTTACAATAGAATTTAGTGAAATATTTTTTTACCAGAAAAGTATGTCAACACACACAAACAAGCTTATTACAATGGGCCTTGTGGCTCGGGGGCAACTGTAAAACAGTGTTACAATTGCCCCAGATACTGCAGCCATGACAAAATCTTATATGCTAGCTAGCCCAACCTGTATTAGCATAGGTTGTTCATGTTCATTTTTAATCAATAACCTAGGGATAAAATGTATATAAGTTTAAATTCACAGACATCTAAACTTTAGACAGCAGAAGAAAAATACTGTACATCCCAAAAATAACTTTCATACCTCAAAATCAGTTTTTTAGTTAAAGGAGCATTTCACCCATTTCAACATGAATCTTTATTGAAAGTGGATCATATATGTAGTCGAAATGTAAAATAATTTTTGAATTTGTTGCCCTCTTGACCGAGAAAAGACAGAAAATAACCGAAGGGTGCATTTGTATGAAAGACTACAACACCCACAATGCACCACATTGCACAGCTCCGCAAGCCACACCCACTAATCCGGAACTGCGCGCACATCAAAGAAATCATTCTTTCGTCAACAAGGCTAACGTTAGCTGCCACCAGAGTTTGAAATTCATTTCACGCAAAATTTCTAGTAAGTGATAATGAAAGTAAAGAGACACACCGACCGGTCTCGTATCTCTCACAGAGGAGCGGAAGCATAAACGGCAGATCGAGAGAGGAACAGGCCTGATTTTATGTTGTGTGTGAACTTCAGTCTTCAATGAGGGGCTGTTGGCTTATACTTTCGTTGTGTATTTGTTCATTTTACTATTAAAATGTTTAAATGTTCGCCGATTCCAGCCTCCTTCTTCCCACAACAACAAACCCCGTTAACGTTAAGTTACATTGGCAAATTCATTAGTGAATTACTTCTCGTTTGTATTTCTTTCTGAATATGGTGTATTACTGCATGATACCTGGATGTTCAGTCAGGCGAAACTATGGTGGTTCACATCACAACACAAACGTCCCTTCGTTGAAATTCTCTGCAGCAGACGGACTCTATCTGTGTCCGTAGCGCACAGCGAGAGCACAGGCACAGCAGTCCGCCTCAGCTCGAGCCAGTCCGGACTCCTCGACCGCGACAGGCAGCCGCCTCCTGTTCCTCCATCAGCCTCAGCTGCTCTCACTATATTGCGGCTCGTAAAGATAGCCACGAACATCGGATTCGAGCAGCAGACTTTCAAAATCCTCTTCTTCCATATCATGTATAGTTTCTTCAGTCATTGTCATACTTCCTATCTCCACAGCGCTCGTTAGCTTAGCTTCCAAAAACAAGATGGCGGATATTGATTTCGGTTTCTGCAAGTGAAGTCCCACCCACTGATCTGTAATAGGCCTGTAGGGTGAGTGGGTCCCACACCCTTGAATAATAATGAGCTAATGTTTGTAGTCTATACACTTTTCAATGAAATTTATCTTCCGTCCTATCGTGACGCAAAATGACGATATTTACGTCACGATAGGACGGAAGTAAAACACTTAAATCCTTTTTTCTCCCATCTCATAAAAAAAACAAGCAAAATTCCACCATCATTATAATATATGACTGGGTTTCTAACAATACAAACCTTAATGCAAATGGGTGAAGTGACCCTTTAACAACTTCTGCTAAAGTTGAACATTTTTTGCTTCTTTTCCACAGATAGAGAGAGAATCCTACTGGGCATGTTCAGATTAAGTGTCATCACTCTAGCTTGTTTCTGATTGTAGGAATTGAGTGTGTTACAATCGCCCCCTGTTACAATTGCCCCCGGTCTCCCCTACCGGTGGTAACGTACATTTTAGGCTTAATTAAAGGTGCCTGAACGATGTTGATGACGTCACTTCTTGTTGACGTTCGAAGTATTGTCAATACTAGCTCGACCCTCCCTCCTCCTCATCCGCGCACTAACCCCCCCAAACCCCACCCCCAAATCCTTCTTGTCGGTTATTGGCTGCAACAGTTTGTTATGTTTCGTGGTGCGGGTTAGCCCAGTTTGTTTTTGTTGCCGTTTGTGGAGCCTGGGCTGTCTGCAGAGACCGCGTGTTTTTATAGTGTGTTCAGGGGACAGGCAGCTAGTGGATAGTGAGATGTTTGCTGTATGTGACAAAAAATGTTTTGGCCTAAAAAACGCGTGACATCGCTTAGAGCACCTTTAATTAAAGGTGCTCTGAGCGATGTTGGGTGATGTCACTTTTTGTTGACGTTCGAAGTATTGTCAAACAAAACGGAGGCTAGCTCGACCCTCCCTCCTCCTCATCCCGTCCCCTCCCCCTCCCTTCCGTTGCACGTGCCCTAACCCCCCAACCCCAAATCATTCTTGTCTGTTATTGGCTGGAATACTGTTTGTTATGTTTCTTGGTCCAGGTTGGACCAGTTTGTTTTTGTTGCCGTTTGTGGAGCCTGGGGTGTCTACAGAGACCTCGTTTACAGTGTGTTCAGGGGACAGGCAGCTAGCGGATAGTTATTATCATTATTATTATACATTTTATTTATAATAATAATACATTTTATTTAGAAAAGTACCCAAGGACACTGTACAAATTGGTAAAATCAAGGTAATACAAAGAATACTAAAACACAATGCAGCTGAATCCTTGATTGAATTCACTGATAGCACGAACAGTACAGTCAGATTGGGATTACATACAAAGTACATAAAATAAAATAAAATAAAATAAAACAAAGATAAAAAGACTGTGTTATATGTAAATTGAATCAAAGGGTGACAGGAAAGCTAAGCCAAAAAATATTTAACTTAGTTTTAAAATGGATAACTATGTGCTTGGGCAATCAAGCGGAGGGCATCCCCAGTTTATGTCACCCATGGAGCGAAGTCCAGATCGGGACTGCTAAAGACGTTCAGTAGAGCGAAGGGTGCGATTGCAGGTATGGGATGAGGAGATCTGAGAGGTAGGTGGGCCAATTATGGGGATTTATACAAGGGGAAGGATTTATAATGACCTGGGTAATGGGCAGGAAGCCAATGCATTTATAGGCGTCTTTACATGACACTCAAGGACATCTCACAAACACAATAAAACAATCGACAATAAACAAATACTCATTATTACAGCCTGGATACCAGTATTAAAATGTAAAAGTATTCACATAAAAGCCTGCCGAAAAAGATCTTAAGACGAGATTTAAAAACACGAAGACTTCCACTGTTTCGCACAGATTTCATAAATAAGGAGCTGCATGCAAGTGTTGTAATATGGGAGTAATGTGTTCAGCTCGGGGAGTTCTGCCGATGATTCGAGCAGCCGAGTTCTGTACTAGCTGGAGTTTGTGGAGTAGGGGAGAGCGGGGCACAACCTAACACATTTTGGTTTTGGCTCAATTATTTAAAAAATAATTAAGTTAGATTCATATTTTTTTTACACAAGCAACATACACATATCTGCTACAAATGAACACTAAAAGTTTTTTTCTAAGACCTACTATTTTCGTGCAGTTGCACTGAAAGTGACAGAAGTGCAAATGTTACAACTTACCCCATATGCGGGGTTAATTGTAACAGACAGAGGGGTTAGTTGTAACACTTGTGTGTAACACACATAATTCAGTACTATTTTATCTGTATAGTTTGATATTGTTTGTGCATCTGTATAGATAGATATCCATACATCCATCCCTCATCCAATCATCCTTCTATTTTGGATCAATATCATGGATAGAGATATAGGAAAGGGCTGCACAGTTTTGCAATAAATAAATAAATAAAATCATCAAATATTGTAATTGAAATTTAATTATATTTGTGTGTGGCAGTTGCATGCCCAATTATTATTATTATTAATAATAACAGTAATAATAATAATAATAATAAAAACTAGCTTAAAATCAAATTTAAAGGGTTTATTGCATGAAAAACAGGCTATATTTTTTAATAAATAAAAAAGTGATCAATGCATAGTAAACAAAATTTTTAAATTTTAATTCCAATATTGTTTGTGAAAGCCCAACAAAGTTTAATGTGACAAAATAAATATATAAATACTCGAACCTGAAAACTTGTGTGGCTCCATGTTTTCATTTGATTATCATTGTACACTTGGCGGCTTAGTTGTGACACTGTGTTACAACTAACCCCACTGTGTAAAACATATTTTAAGCCTAGCTAACAGTTGCTAGGAGTTGCTGACATGTTTCAAAACGGTGCTGTGTTTTAGCCCACAAGACGGCGATTAAGGTAATATAAAGTAAGATTTGGTGACGTACACACCCAGCTCACAAACCGAAAAAAACGTACGATGAAAAAAATTACTTGCATGGTGTCAAAACACTCTTTGTCCAGTATCTTCATCAAATCTTATCAAAACTTTCCAAAAATTCGCGGGAGACCGTCTTCTGGCAGTGAGAGAAAAAGAGCAGAAACACAACCGGCTTGATCCTGACTAACTATGTAAACGGTCCGTGTTACATCTAACCCCGCGTTAGGTTGTGCCCCGTGCTCCCCTAGGCCTTTGAAGGCAGTCCATAAAAAAGAGCGTTGCAATAATATACGGGATTGTGAGGAGATGTTTGCTGTATGTGACAAAAAATGTTTCGGCCTAAAAAACGCGTGACATCGCTATCGCTTTGAGCACCTTTAATAGATACCAAATCTGGTCTTCAAATATGAACAATATCTGTAGTTCAACTTTGCAGTAAAACACTCAGTGCTTTTATTATTCTGCATAAACTTAAAAATATTGCATTTGAATAGCTACATTGGTGGACATCTGCTCAGCGCTTCCTCAGATTTATTAATGTTTAGATCTGGTGATTCGGGAGGCCTTCGGAGGTGTCTGTTTTCGTCCTGGCGTTTGTATTTGTGTAGAAGTGTGTGAAGACATTATCATCCTGGAATACAGGATCATCATAATGGAGCAGTGTTTGAATATGGGGTGCAGCTGGTCCTGCAAAATGGACTCATATAGCTTGGCTGTAATAGGACTCTGTAGAGCAATCAACAGACCTAATGACTCCTGTGTCATTATGGATTCTCTGTTTAATACCTGGAAGCAGATACAGTATTGTGAGTTGAAGGCATTGTTTAGATTTGCAACTCAAAAATTGCTTTAAAACATAACATCACACTTCAGTTTGATAATTATTACATTTCTGCATTGTTTTCATGTGTCTGAGGATATGCTAGATTGATCAGTCAATTCGATCTTCATTATGGATCCAAGCAAACTGAATTTAATGACTCTTATGTTTCATATCCCACAGAGTGATGATTTCTTAGTTCATCATTTTGTAATTGCCCTTCAGAGCACCGTGGCTGTGTTGATGTGTAGTTCATTTGATATTCTGCAGCCAGTCCTGTAAAATTGAGTGTCAACAGGCTCATATTTCCACTCTTCCTCTCTCTCAATCCTATTCATAAACGCAAGTCATGTTCTGATTCGCAGTGTTCTCTTTCAGAAAAGCTATTAAACATCATCAAATTTGAATTTTAAATGAATATAATTTATTTATCATACCTGAAACCCCTACATTGTGTTAGAGGATCCCCCCCCCCCTTGCACTTTTCAGGTTTTTTATTGGCCACAGTGTTTCCATAACTGTATAAATTGGCCCAGTTATGTTTTATATGTTCTTCCCTCCTTCATTGCAGTTATTTTGTAATTTCTCAAACTCTCTCATTTTATTTCCTGTTTACCAGCAGGTGGCGCCTTTTATTAATGATTCCACATAACCCAGTGAGGCTTTGTTTTAATTAAGGAAAGCAGAAGTATAATCCTTTATTATTTGCAGGGACGTTAACCTCAAGTTAAACATGAAGAACTATAATTGAGCTAATTGCCTCAGTTTGTAACCTATAGTGTGTTGTAAATGATCCACAAATGTTACCATAAACGATTGTTGCTATAAACAACAACAACAACAACAACAACAGGGTTTCCCCTGTTTGTGGCGGAAAATCAACCTGAAACAAAATGCTTCCCTCATGACTGACATACAGCATGATGCATGTTTGGTCAAAGGTTTTAGTTTTCATCATTTTCATACATGATTTCCTTCATTGGCCAAACATGGCCAGCATCGCGCATTGTTCCAGTTCAGTCAGCTCTCAAGATGAAATTGGTGGGAGTGGGACAACCTCCTGATTATGAATAAATTGCCTGGGGTTTGAAATGTAGATAAATTGGAAGAATATTTTTTGGACAGTGTAACAACTGACTACAAATTGCTTTGCAAACCACTGGTAAAATGTACAAACGGGCGCACGCGCACACACACACACGCACGCACGCGCACACACACACACACACACACACACACACACACACGCGCGCGCGCGCGCACACACACACACACACACACACACACACACACACACACACACACACACACACACAGAGAGAGAGAGAGAGAGGGCGATTTAGCTTGAAGGAGGGGACTTGATTAATTTAAGTATAACTGACAAATGTAAATAACATTAAGTCTATTAGTTTATTTAAAAAATGTGTAATCCAAATGGATGGAAAAGTTATGCAATTCAAATACATAAATCTTAAATTTAGGCCAAAATACTTTTTTATATTGTTATTTTACATGTCATTCAGACTGTCTTCCTGTCTTCTTGTATTGGGGTGTACATACCGTTTAACACCACTATATTTAAATACACATGGTATTAGATCCATGTTGATGTTGATATCAAAAGCAAGCTAATTAAAACAATAATCAAGTACCATATTATTAGTAATAAAAAAAGTGAAAACAGTGTCAAAGACTATAACATACATGAAGTAAGACTAGTTCATCACTGTCAGATCAGGGTGTGACATGGACCGTGTTATGGTTGAAGAACACAGTCAGTATAACATGAGTTATCAGAGGCCTGTAGTGTTTTCTGTCCCAGACGGTCTTTTAACATCATATACCTACATACGGCCCCCTCCCTGAGATAAAATCAAGATCTGTTGTTAGGCGAATGATTGTCCCCCGCTGTCAAAAGCTCCATTCCTTTCCTTTCAAATCTTGTTTGTGCCGTTAGGTGCGAAAATGCCTTTAATGCACAGAATAAATTGCTGAAATGTTTTAAATGTTATTAAATCTTGCATAGCTTGCATACCTCCAAAAATATCAACACATCACGGTTATAGTGAACTAAAACTAAAAACAATTAAAAAAACTGACACTTAACATAAAATAAATTTGAAGTAAAAAAAACAACACTTAAATGCATTTTATTTCAGCTAATTGTAACATTTCTCGTTTTCATTTAGTTTAAGTTGATGTACTAAAATAATTAAAACTGAAATAATAATTAATAAAAGCTAGACATACAAATGACAAAAACACAATAAACTTTAAAATTAAAACAGAAAACACAACAATACAAAATAATTTAAAATATTGATCAAAAGTATAATAGCATCTCAATAAAACTCCAACACATTACCAGAAGAAAAATAAGTTGGGCATCAATTAATGATGTAAAATATTTTATTATTTTTTTTGTAAATGTAAATTCAATTCCTCAAATACCAAACCCTATATCGCTCTGTGTACTTCAAAAAAGCTTCAGTTTCCAAAACAATTTAGACTACTATACAGAGCAAAAGAAAAGAAAAAACACTAGGAAATTGATGTATTTTACAAGACAAGGAAAATATCCATGAAACAATTTTGTTACAGCTGTTCATTGAGAAAAAAATATATACAACGGACTCTTTTGAAAAAATTCATGCCCAGTACAATACAAAGTCTAAACTGTCCATTTTTCAACGTGAAATTGTGCACACAGAAACTCCCAAATTGAAATAACAAGGCATGTGAAGTGTGAAAAACAGTTTTTGGCTACAAAATGAATAGCGCTCTCTTAACAGATGCTTCACTTCAATCAATAAAACTAATACAAGCATATGTTTTTCGTATGTACACATTTTTCAGAGAGTTACGCTGACCCTTCCTCCCACCGATTACACACAAAGCGTCCGACGACGACGACGTCTCTTTACGACGCTGCGTGTTTACGACGGCGTTTATATAAAAAATGAGCATGATCTACTTGTGCCTGTTCAGGTTACGCTTGTGATCTCATAATCGGTTTGTGAGGTTTAAAGTTCATTTCACAGTTATCCCTACATCTACAATCCCACCTGATTTACTAGAATGTCTCTCGTTTTGAGTTCCGTGTCGCCGCTATCCGTAACATAAAATGGAATAAAATGAAATGAAAACCAACAAATGGTCAGCAATAATGAATAAACCACAAAGTCACTACAAATACCACATCCTAAGCACAGAGAAAATACTTTTCTTGTGAAATCACCTTTGTAATTCAGTACAGTTTCGTAATTACACGTGTACACGTGGTATCGTGATGTGTCTTTGTTAAATAATTCCGGAAAGGAAAAAAAAAAAAAGCAAAACAAAACAGAACAAGCACATCTAAAATATCTGAATATCGATATGAATAAGGTAGTGAATAAGGTCGTATTTGGTCAATCATTCTGATATTTCTCTATATTTACACGGTATTTACAGATGTAACAGAATCTCAAACTGCGTGCAAGAATCGCAGTCGGGCATCCTTTTTATCGGCATAAAACCGCTTTTAAAAATAGGCCCATTCATTCACTCACACAGTAATAAATACAAAACACCTTTACCTTTATTTTCTTACACTAAACAATGAGAGATATCTAGGATAAAACTGACTCATGGAATCAAGTATTTTTGAGTTTTTTTTTTCGTGAGTTCATTTTCTATTTCTTTTCTTTTTTTTTCTTTTTCTTTTTTTTTAGTGCAACATGTTTTTTTTCCCTTTGCGGAAGTCAATTCCGTACATTCTCCATTCAGTGATGTTCTACATTGATTTCTACGGTACAGATCACGTCATACAGATGGGCCTGCCCTCTCCATCGACCTATAAGGCATACCCGGCACAGTGCTCTCGCTCATTCTCCGTCCTCATTCGCTGGTGAAATCTGCCCTGTGTGACGCACACCCATTCGAGCTGGCAAACAAACACTCACACACACACACACACACACACACGCACACACACACGCACAGACTCATGGCACATGCACATAACGGAACCTTTTCCTTTCAAGTCAAGAAAATGATACGAATGGCTCTCACACAATGCTGTATTCCAGCGTTGTGTTTTCCTCTTAGTTTTGCACGTTTTAAAAATGATCGCCCGCTAAAACAATTTCCAGGATTGGCTGTTTCCTTTATTTGTATGTCTCCTCTGGTAAATTGGCACCTCAGAGTTGTTCAGTTTAACCACTTGCGGCAGTTGGCGGCTCCACAGTGACATGGGATCTTGCTCTGATCTTCAACCGGGGTGAGCTTGTAGTCATAGCAGAGCTGCAACAAAATCATTCAAAGGTGGTTCAAATCTCAAATCATAATAAGCTCTGCAGATAGTTCTTATGAGACGCTCTAAAAATCACATGATTGAGAAGAGCATTATAACCGGGAACTTTCTGGCTTTTAAAGGGTCGTTTCAGGTGTCTGAATGAACATTCACGGACAACATTTTGTTTCATACTGGTGTTTAACAGTGTTGTTAAATTCTTAAGTGTTTTAGAAATTAAAGGAACACTCCACCGTTTTTTGAAATAGGGCTTATTCACATTCTTTCCTACATTTAGATATGTGTGCAAATGCATTTTTGTCTCAGTGCATGCATTGTTTTAGTTTGACAGGGTCGGCGCTAGCTTAGCTTAGCACAATGAATGGAATCCTTTGTTGCCAGCTAGCATGTCCTGAGTAAAAGTGATAAAAATAAATAAAAAAACCCACGTAGTTACTTCTTGTGGCCTGCATATTCACGACGAGTACAAATAGCGATGCAGATTAACACTAGGCGATTTCCTAGGCAGATATTGACTTGGGACTATATTAGCACAGGCGAAGCACTGCTACTTGGGCGCAAAGATAACACACAACACATGAAATCCCAAGTAGCAGTGCTTCGCCTAAGCAGCAGTGATTCGCCTGTGCTTCCCCCTAATATAGTCCCAAGTCAATATCTGCCTAGGAAATCGCCTATTGTTAATCTGCAGCGCTTTTTGTACTCGTTGTGAATACGCAGGCCACAAGAAGTAATTACGTGTTTTATTTTTTTAATTATCACTTTTACTCAGGACATGCTAGCTGGCAACAAAGGATTCCATTCATTGTGCTAAGCTAAGCTAGCGCCGACCCTGTCAAACTAAAACAATGCATGCACTGAGACAAAAATGCATTTGCACACCTATCTAAATGTAGGAAAGAATGTGAATAAGCCCTATTTCAAAAAACGGTGGAGTGTTCCTTTAACTTCAAAAGTATACTTTGCAATTTTTTTGTTTTGTTCAAAATTGACAAACAACCTCAATCCTTCTTCTATAAGTGTTTATATATTAGCCCTGTCGGGATGGTTTTTTGTGGGAAATTGTGTACATTCGTCACTCGCCCGTTTGTGTCTCGTCATATCTGTAAAAAAAGAACAGTTTCTCTGGTGTTTAGTGTTTGAGTGGAATAGGTTAGTTGTCACAACGAGTGAGAAAGTTCGACATGGAGCAGCTAAATCTCCAAACTCTAGGAATCACCTGTTTTAAACAAAAGCCGAACAGAGGCAAAAAAAGAATGCGACAGAGCTCGTAATAAAACAAGAATCAACATTGGCTTGGCTTTTCGGAGATGGCGAGAACTGAGGATTTGAAATGTTGTAAAAGCGTAGCAGAGATGCCGTTTTTATTACTCAACAAGTGAGTAACATATTATTGAAAAGATAAATTGCCATATGTAGCTCTCTAACAGAGTTCATTGTAAAGTATTATCTTTTGTGAAGCGTCATTCACTATGGTTGTTTATGGAATTTATTTTCAAGTGAGTGCCGTGTTTAGCAATGCTAAAGCTACAGTAACTAGTCAGCTTGATATCTTTTCCATCAAAACTGGTTATATCTCTTAACTCTAGTAGTGAGTGGTTTATGAGCAGTAGGATAACCATATTTATCCGCAGTCACACAGAGCCGAAGCACAACCAAAACAATGTTCTTTCGCAAAATACATGCAGTTTTGTTTTTGAATAGTAATAGGACATTTTGTCAGAACTGAACTGACAAATTTGGATCCCAATTCATCAGTTCAGTTCTGACGTAACGTCTCAGTTTCCTCCTTCAGGGATTGCATTAGTAACCTAGACGTTACATAGTGTACCTTTAAGTGAGCGTCAGATGACTGTAAAGGAAATCCAAATGTCAAATAGTGGAAATGAGCATGGACACTTAAATATCCAATATCGGTCGATACACGTAAATTAAAAAATCTATAATAATATCAGCCGATAACAGATTTGGTACCCCTAGAAAGTATGCCAGATTGCAACGGTCTGCTTCATCCTTCACGGCCTACCAGACTTGCCCTGAAAGATTGTGCTGTGCACTGCAAAGCAATATTTTCGGCATGTTTGTGCCGTTTATTTAGGTGCATGAAAATAAATGACACACTTGTACAGTATTACCTCTTCTCCCCTCTCAATCCTGCGGGCGGCACTGATGATAATCTTGTATCCCCGCTCAAACGTTACAACCTCCGCCACACAATTTGGAGAGCATGAATGATTGATGTATCTAAGGGAAACATCCAATTAAAAATAATTAAAACTTAATTTCTTCTTACATCAAACAGTAATCCTAAAACAGCAATATTAAACATCGAGTTCACCCGTGTTCTGAATTGGGGAAAATGTGACAGTAAAAATTACAGTAATATGTCAGGTTTGACATATTACTCATCAAGTAATATACATCATCTCATCAAGTAATGTACACATCTGAAAGCTGATATGACAAGTTCATTTTTGTACCTTGCAGGGCTTCCAGAGTGAGTTGCGTCGATAACTCGGTCGTTGCCGATGCGGAACATGTACGCTGGGCGGTTCTGTGGGAGAAATACACACAGATTTAGACAAACGCATTTAGACAGCATGTCAAGGTAACATTATCCCCAGCACTATTCCCTCATTGGTTGAGCGAGCTTTACCTTAGCCTTGTACAGCAGCTCTTTCCTCATGGCCACCTCAGTGCGCAGAATATCCCCCATGTATTCAATCACCATGGTCTGCTTTTCTATGTCACGTGCTGCAAACAGCCCAAGACCCTGCAGACACAAGACGCATTAGACATGCATCCTCACCCAAGGCTACAGATCACTCTCTCACGCACGACACACACACACACACACACACACACACACACACACACACACACACACACACACACGCACGCACGCACGCACGCACGCACGTACGCACGCACGCACGCACCACACACACACACAGGGGAAAGTGGGGATGTTTCATAGATGTCTATTGTTTTTATATACAGCTAGTTACAAATACTATAATTTAACCCTAACTGAAAACTTTCTGCATTTTTGCAATTTATTTAATTTTTTTTACTGTTTTTTACACATCCCGTTTTTTACACGTTTTTTAGATTTAAAAAACAAATTACTTTATATAATGTTTTTATAAATTGAAAAGGGAGGTTTTGTCAAGTTTAGTTAATTTCTGGATAAAGACCTAACATAATGAACCGTTTTACTAAATAACTTAACTAGCTACTCTCTGCTGTCTCCGACGATGATATCTTTTCCTGTAGGCCACCGTAACTTCTGTTGGTTGCAATTCTCAACCTCACCACTAGATGCTGCTAAAAACCACACACTACACCTTTAATGGTGTTAATTTCAACATTTACTTATACATTATTAAATCAAAAGTTGTATTTTTTTAACATTAGTTAATGCACTCTGAACTAACATAAACAGCTGTATTTTTATTAACTAACATTAACAAAGATGAACAAAAACAGTATCAAATGTATTGCTCATGGTTAGTTCATGTTAGTTAAATATAATGATTGTAGTACAGAATTTTTAAGTTACAATACAATAAATATTTTTACACTACTGTAAAAATATATATTGTACTGTATTGTACCTTAAAAATATACAGTAATGAGAATGAGAATCACCTTCATAATTTCTTCATTTTTATATGCAAAACATAATAAAAACATAAAAAACATAAAAACATAACATAAAACATAAAAAAATATATATTTTTGGGGAGAAAATATGACCTGGACATAGTTTCGAGAGTACATCCAATTCTACACTGCTTCCATTAGCATTCACAGGTTTGTACAGCTGACTGAATGAGATATCAGATATGTCTCAGTGATTTATCTAAGTGATTTATCTGTTTGTATTCCTGTGTGGTTTTAAAAAGCTCGGCAGGGAACTAGACGAGACACTGGATCAGCTGTGGCTCTTTTAGATGACCACACAACCGTGCCAGAGGGAGGAATGCCAATAACACAAGCTTAAAAGAGACATTTTTCATTAAGATGCTCTTAGAAGAACAACAGAAACTGTAGTCACTCAAGGCACACTGAGTATTTTAAGGCTTCCTCGAGTTCAATCCAGCGAGGTCCATCTGTATCTCTTTAAAACTGGACATTTTCAAAGGATAAGATGAACCTGGCAATTTCAGCCAGCTTTTTCAAATATGCATCAGATGGTCAGTGAAGGGACTAGGGGTGGGCGGTATGACCAAATTTCTGTTTCACGGTATGACTAATTTTACTTCACGGTAACGATATATTTCACGATATAGTTATTTATATATGCAGTTATTCTCAAAAAATCAGCAAAAAAGGGCTTTGTATAATAAATAAACCCAAATACTTAAAATAAATATTACAAGTATTTCACCTTGTTTGATTTTGATTTAATTTGGTAAATTATTTCTTTGGTAAACTATTTTGATAGCTAAATATAGCCTAGTAAACAAAACACAATTATCAAGTTTTAGATGAACTGCCCCCAACTGATTAATATTAAATACAACTCACAATTCAACATTAAATAAACTGTTGCAGAATAATCTTTCAATTTCGTGTTATTGCTTTACTTCATCAATTAGTTTATAATATCTGAATATTTTATATTGAACTATTCTATATTCATAATAAATTTGTTATTTCCTTTTAATTTTGTAGGATATTAGTAATACTAGTAGTTATGTTTACATGTGTTCCCCGGTACATTTTTGCTATGTCTGCTTATTATACTGCGTTTTTAAGGGGGACGTTTGCTCTTTTTGTGATATCTGGCAACCCGTCACCTGGAGCCTAAATCAAGAGAAGTACAGAAGTGTCAAGTTCATCAAGTTCAGAAGTGACTAGGAGAGCAGCAGTATGAAAACCGAACAGCAGTGTTGAGTAAATAGTTTAAATTATACACACTTTGTAACTGCGTCATTATTTTACTATAGCCCGGTGAACACTGACACACCGTGCTCCCTTTCCCCGTGCACGCGCGCGTCTTTTGCATCAGTGAAATGCGATCGTGAGTGTCAAGTTGTAATCACGTATCGAATCAAAAGAAGATTATATCAGCTGGTTCAGTGACCAATTGTTTGGAGTTCGATATATATAACTCACGCTGCATATTTAGTAACGTGAGTTAATCACACCCACTTATTTACATGTCGCGGTATACACGGAATAAAAAAATCTGTTACGTTCCGGTTGACATTTTCTGCCGCGGTAACGATATATACCGTCATACCGCCCAGCCCTAAAAGGGACTCACCTGGATGAGGGAGTGTGCCAGATACACATTAGTCTTCCAGTCGCTGGTCAGCCGGCGGTACTGAGATGACTTAGAGTGCACAAAGTGTTTGCTGTGAGATGATCCACTCTCCGTCATGGAGGAGTTCTGAATGCAGCGAGATGTTCTGGCCCACACAGAGAGGATCTTTAACCTGTGTGAGTATATACGAGTTTCGGAGTGTATAAGAGAACATGGCAGAAACAGAGAAACAAAACAGTCTTTCATTAATACGGCTCTTCCAACAAACACAAAATATAAAGGTGTGGTCACATTTAAAGGGTTAGTTCACGAAAATTCACGAAAAAAAAAGAGTCATTAATTACTCATTTCGCCTCATGTCGTTCCAAACCCGTAATACTTTCATTCATTCGGAACACAAATGAAGATATTTTAATGAAATCCGAGAGCTTTCTAACCCCCCCCCCCCCCCCCCCACCTCCATTAACTTTATGAAGCGACGACAATACTTTTTGTGCAAAAAAAACATCCTGACGTAGAACCCGAAACCGCTGCAACTGACACGGAAGAGATGAAATTATTGAATAAAGTTATTTTATTTACATTTTTTTGCGCACAAAAAGAATTCTCGTCACTTCATAACATTAAGAGTGAAACACTGTAGTCACATGGACTATTTTAACAATGTCTTTACTACCTTTCTGGGCCTTGAAAGTGACAGAAAGCTCTCAGATTTCATCAAAAATAGATACGAAGATACAAAGGTCTTACGGGGTTTGGAACGACTTGAGGGTGAATAATTAATGACAGAAATTAAATTTTTGGGTGAACTAACCCTTTAGCCCTGTGCATACTACCAGTGACATGCAGCGACAAAATGTCATTCATTTCTCTAGAGAACTGGTGATTTCCAGCGACACGAGCGACAGTGAACATTGGCGACAAAGTTGATGTTTATGGCAGTGGTCTCAAACTCGCGGCCCGCGGGCCGCATATTTTGTGGCCCCCTACATGACATTAAAGTTTAATGTTAGTGCGGCCTGTCGTTGCGTGTGCCGCGTTTTAAAAAAAGTATTTTTTTTTATCCCTTATGGGCTACCATAGATAGTCTCGTGACAGCTTACGGTGGGATTGTTGTCAATAGTTGTCATAGACAACCGCGAATTACAAACATACTGCGCGCGTCGCTTCAATTATGAGCGCGCTTGCCGCGCGCTTATGTTTGAAGTAACGAACTTGAGCGCGCAAAATATGTGAGCGCGATATGTGAACAGGCCCCTTGGCGAGTTACCACCAATCAGGCCACGAGCTACTGGCCGCTCGCGAGCGACGTGTTGGAGAGAGACCCTGCACTAAAACAATGTGAGAATAAGCATTTTGAGCTTGTAATAGCCTATGTGTCCAACAGGTTGATAAGAAGGTTTGCTTTGATTTGTGCAAAGTCAGTAATTTGAGACACTATACATGTGTAGAAAGAAATTAATAAGACGGGCAGACATGACTGCAAATATTTGTATTTCAAAAGCAATAATTGTTTTTCTAAGTATAATAAAAGGAAATGTGCCTTCCAAAAAACAAACAAAAAAAACATTCAATATCATTAATGTGTTGTATAAAGAAAATAAAAAGAACATAAGCAAATATAAATATCACAAATATGTGTTATAGGGAAAAGACGAAGAAAGTTTGTAAAAATGAACTTCAACTGTCAGAAGGACAGCTCATTAAGAAGCAATCATGTACAGAAAGGAATGTTCAAATTCAGAGGAACAGTTCAGAAGAAACGTTAATAATAAATATTGAGAACTAAGATTGGATCAGTTTTGCTCCTTTTTTATAATACTTGAATACTATTTTTTGTGGAATACTTGATGCGGCCCAGCCTGACCCAGACTCTCCCTCCAGCGGCCCCCAGTTAATTTGAGTTTGAGACCCCTGCTTTATGGCAACTGAGATACGTGACTTTCGGGAGCAAAAACCAATAGGAGTGGAGTGTGGCAAGATGGAGAGGAAGTTAATTTCAGCAACTTTCCTATAACTTATGATATGTCTCTGTGTACATACATGTATACTCGACATGCTGATTATAGAGTCTGAATGGTTTCTAGAATCCAGAAAGACCGGTTCTTGCGCAACAGATAAATAGCTGCAATGGCAAAGAGCACTCGCTGTTTCTCGATTAATCTTTAATATTAAGCATTTTATGTACTGATTCCATTTATATTTAGTTTATTCATTAGTAGGAACACCAACTAGCATCCCCACTACCAGCCACTTTTTACATACAACAACAAAGGTTTACGCTGGAAGTGTAAACAAAGATTTACTGTTGCTTTGTGAAATTTCACAGGGGAAATCTAGTCAATAGGAATTTGTGCGAGTGGGAGTTACGTGTGAACGTGGAAAAATTGCCCGCGTATATTTTGCTTGTTTAAATTGGTCAGGCAAATTCATGCACTGACCAACAGAAAGCTGCTTGGCTTGAAAGTGATTTCTGTGTGAGCTACGCTAATCACAATGAACAATGAACCTGTTCTTGCACGCAAAATTTTATTAATGTGACCACACCATAATTTATCAAAATACTGACCTCTCATGATGGGGGAACGTCTGCAACTCAGAACGAGCACTGCCCGATGGATTGATCGATAGTGGAAGCGCCAACATGGGATTACGTCCATAACGGAATCGATACCTTGAGCACGCCTCCACACCCGGCAGCTACAACAGTGACATTTCACAAAATGAGCGCATCGTAACTGGGCATTTCACTTTAAAATATGCAGTGAGTGATATTAAGGTTGCAATTATAGTAAATACCGATTCTGCGATGCGGGTAACTGCTGAGATGGTAAGCCCAAACAGGTCCTCTCCCTTCAGATAGACGGGGAAGAGTCTCAGCATGCCCGTCTCAGCCCTCCTCTCAGCCACGGGCCCAAGAACCTTGTCCCAGACTCCTTGAACACACGCGAATAAAAAACATCACACTGCTGTCTGTCAGGCAGTAGGACTGATGAGATTATTTTAAACTGGTTTTAAATGTGGTTTACACAATTAATCGCATTGAAATTTAAATTACGATATGGCATAGTGCAATTATTGAACCTCAAAAAGCTGAAACTGAAATTGTTTAAATAAACATGAGGTCCCTAGGCATATTGGGGCAGCTTTGTTAACTTATGTCCTCTACTACACATTCAGAGCACATGTGGGGCTCATAATAGCGTTTTCTTTTCTTTTTTCTTTTTTTTTGGTGGTCTCAGGGTGATTGGGAATATATGCACAACAAAAAGACATCTGAGTCCACTTGTCAGTTCAGTTATAATGTGAATGCACAAAGAACTGGGTCCTTACACAAATTGAAAGCGCTTTGATTTGGTTCTTTTTAAGTGTACTTTGTATTGGCAGCAGATTGTGGGCAAAACATGACTTGGTTTCGAGACAAAAGGCATTGCTTGCAAGTTTGAAGTTTTTTTACACCCCCGCTGAACATGAAAGCTGCTATTTCAATGGGATTTTATGTCTTGTTATTCTTTTGGTTTTGCTATTTTAACTGTGTTGTTTTAGGTTGAATGTTTATCATTTCGAGTTTTTTTTAATCAAATGTAGGACTTTTGAAGATGTTATTTAAGACCTGCCCAAATACTGTATGTCCATGCAGTACCCGTGGGAACCCTGTCTGCTATTATATCAGTATATGTGATGGAGACTGTGGCAGCTGTACCTTTAGCAGTGGTGTCTGTTAGCACCAGATCTTCATAGCCCTGCTCAATCACACGGATGCTGAATTCGGGACGCCCCTCATGTTCTTCAACAGAGCAGACGTACCGGCAGCGCTTCTGACCGTGCCGCATGCTCCAGTAGAGACGGCTTGCCTCATAGCCTGGTGGATAGATGGCCGTAGACGAGTGGAAGGTGGGCAGCAGGGCAGGTGGCAGCTGACCCATTGCATGGAAAAGCAAACTCCCCACACGGAAAGTATGTCCGCGCTCAGGCTGCTGCACGGCCGACGCTAACTGTCGCAGTTCATCGCGCTGTACGAAGACACGGCGGAACACAGAGAAGCAGCGCAGCTGATGTTCTAAGTGCAAGCCGGCTGCAGCGCCGGCTCCCCGTGGCCTGTGCTGGTGGCACAGCATCGTCTTATCCTTAAAAAACGTACAGCCAGCCTGCAGGGCGCAGGTGAAGTGGTAGATGTTGAGGCAACGCAATCGATGGCAGCCACTAGTGGCGCCTAAGCGCTGGCAAAACGCACAAACCACTGTTTGACCACGCTGACGCGCCAGTTCCACATTGATCAGGGCACCGGATTGAGTCTCATAGACTTCAGAGGACCAAAGGGCACAGTTGAGGTGCACCCAGGTGTCCAAGTCCAAGTTGAGCAGCCTGGCGGGGCCATCCGTCATCCCATCGCCAATCTGTTGGCAAAAACAGCAGCGACGCCAGTCACGGGTGGTTGAGCACGGCCGCAGAGATGAGTTGAGCTGCTTCAAGAACTCCTCAACTTCCGACTCTTGGGTGGCAACTTTTGGTACTGCAATGTGTATTGTCCATTTTCGCCAGCGCAGGCCTTTCCACCGTTTGCCATGATGCCACGGTTTGTCTTCCACGTGGCCCTCTGAACACGGTTTCAGCTTAACCGTCACTTTAAGATGACTTTCCGATATGCTTTCAAGTTTGGATTCTGTCTTGATCACTTGACCAGCTGGGTTAAAAACCGCGTGAAGGTTCGGAGAGGGAGGGGATGGCTTGTGCTGGAGTTGGGCCAGGCAGTGGACATCCAGAGAGGACATGTTGTTGCTATACTGGTGCTGGACTTTAGAAGGACTTTGTTTCAAAGCACTTTCAGAAAGTAGAGCAACAGGTGTCTGGAAATACAATACAGAAACATGAAACATATGCATTCATCATGCGTAATCAAGAGTAATTCATCTATAAGTTAAATAAAATCAGCCATGCTCCGTCTCAAAGCTGTTTGCATATGGATTATGACTGAGAAAACAAACCTTGGTGTCGGTGTTTCCATTGGACTGAGTGGATGATGAGTGCAGAATGAGACAGCTATGACTGCAGAACACCAAACCCCCATCAGAACATAACTGGGACTCCTGGGAGAAATCAGAGGATGAGACGTTGTAATAATGTAACTTTAAACTTCGCCTCTGAAACAACTTTCCTGCTGATGTCACCAAGGCCATTCATTCTATTGGTTAATGTTAAAAAAACTATTTAGGCATTCGCATTAGTCTGGCCTCATTCTGACATAGAACGTTCACATTAGCCGTGTTTCCACTGCCGGGCCAGGGCCGAGCCGTGCTAGTGCGTGCCAGGGCCAGTCGCGTTTCCACTGTCACTTCCGGGGCTTTGATCGGGGCTTACTCGCTGTTACTGGCACTATGTAACTTCGGGTTTCGGGTAGGAACCCGTGCACAAAAAGAACTACAAAATTCGACTGCTTTACGTCAAGCGCTACAATAGTCATTATTTTGTTTTTCTTGTTTCTGATGTCACAATACATCATCCTTTCATGAAATCATGTAACATACTCTACCTTGTCTGTGGACATGTTCATTCTAAAGCCGGTGCTGGATAAACAGCGAGCGTGCGTGCGACGGTAGGCTAAATTATTTACGACAGCGGCAATGGGCAATTTCGTTTCAAACCAGTAGGGCGAACGAAGAGGAAAAGCTACTTGGTGTTACTTTAATATACATGCTATCTTCCTAACTTAAAAAAAAAATTCATAATACCCACTGAAATGGGTTGGGTTGTATGACGTTTGATCCAGAAAGACGTGTTAAGTGCAGGGGTTTAGGGCAGCGCTGCAGGGCTACTTTACATTTCACAAGAAAATGTATTTAATAAATAAAATGGGTTGCAAATGCCTTTTTGAATACATAAGGGCAAACAAAAATCACATATTCCTACCTGTGCTTTGCCCTGACCATCTTTGGTAATTTTCCTCACGCCATTGCCCAGGACTACCACTTTACATTGTTGACACCATTGTTGCCTCTGTCCTGGGCTGCCCTGTCCCTTCTTATACTGCTCTCTGCCACCAACAACACCTGAAAGAGATCCACATTTGTCAAAAAACAGAAAAACTTCCTCCCACCAGCTCTAATTAGCGTAAAAACAGCAATTACACAATGATAATAGAGAGCGGTGTCATTTCCCTGTGATGAATGAGATGTAATCTTGTACTGAGGCTTTTAATCTGATTCAGTACATTCATTAAGTGAGTATCTGACACAGATGAGCAGACTTCATCAGGATAGTTCAGGCCAAGATCACTACTGTGTTTAAGTAGCTTCCCCAATCGTTCACAAAATCAATAGTGATTTTCTGTCAGTAGCTGAGCCAGACACAGACATAATACTGCACATTTAGCAACTGATGGATAAACAATTAGATCCTGATCTAATTGTTAGATTACAGTCATTTTAGAATTATTTCTGAAAGATTATGTGTCACTAAGAGGTAATTATGACATAACACCTCACCTTTCTTATGGTTGTGCTGTAGCTGCAGGTGGTAAGGTGCTTGCCGTGGGCCCGTGGTCCATTCGGCTCGTGAAGTGCAGAGGCTAGACGTTGTGCATCCACAGAGGTCTTGATGGCCCCCATAGAGCCTGGGCCACTGCTGACCTCATAGCTGCTGGGGATCTTCACACGGATCAGGTCAGCAATGGCTGCGACAACGTCAGTGATGTTCTGAAAGAGCAAAGGAATGATAGCGGTATAGATTTGTGTTTGCTGATGCAAGCAACACTAATCTTAGTACACATACTTAAGAGTTGAGGCAGTATGTTTTTTCATTGGCAAAAAACAACTCACATTTTCTTCAGAAAATGTAAAAATCTAGTTATTTATACCATTTGTACTCACTCCAATCTTCTTGTTCTGTGAATTTAAATTATCTGTCAAATCTTGTGTCAAAGACACCCATCTTTGCACCCATTCTGTAATATGGAAATTGTTGTACTTGTTATTCCATGTTTTGTTGTACTGTGTTGTTTTTTATGTACTGTTCTTGTGTGTCTATCGAAAAACAAATTCTGCAGGTACTTCTGCAGAAACAGATTTCTCTGGCAAACCAACACTGTTTCTCACCTCAGCAGCAGCTGGCTTCAGTGTGATGGCGATGGACACCAGCCCAGTGTTGGAACCATTTTGCACCGATCCAAATGGAGAGCCGAAGAACACAGATGAAGGCTCCGTCTTGACCTCTCGTAACCTGACCTCTGAGCCTTGAAAATAAGAGGAATAAATAAAAATGGCTTAATCAATCAAATCCACTGTGGGCACATTTATAATGTACTGTAACTGTAGGCACAAAAGGGAATGAGCTAGTTACCTTTGCCCCTAAAGATAGGAAACATTGGAATTACTGGAGACAGGGCTGGAGAAGGAGGTTCCTCCTTGACCAATGAGAGATCAGGATAGCGACTGATTTCCATGCCAATGACACTCTCTGGGGAAGACGATGGGACAAAGCTGTCTGGGGTGTCTCTGTCTTCACAGTGCTCCTGTCCCCTGTGTTTACGAGAGAAATAGATTGGTTACATTTTAACTGAGAAACTGAAAACAGACTAATGTGTAGAAATTAGAAAATACATAATTCAAGATATTTGTGTGCCATGTTTGATGATCAGCTAAGTTTCACAGACTACATTGCTAGAACTTCCTGGCCCTGCAGATTTGCCTTATACAACATTAGAAAGATCAGGCCTTTCCAATCGGAGTTTGATACACAACTCCTCGTGCAAGCTCTTGTTCTATTCAGACTGGACTATTATAATGCTCTCTTGGAAGGCCTTCCAGCATGCACTGTCAAACCTCTGCAACTGATTCAGAATGCTGCAGCAAGAGTGGTCTTTAACGAGCTGAGCAGAGCACGTCACGCATCTCTTCATCAGTTTTCACTGGTTGCCAATAGCCGCTCGCATCAAATTCAAGACACTGATGTTTGCCTAAAGAACAACCACTGTCTCTGCACCTCTATAGCTAAACTCACTACTTCAAACCTATGTGCCGTCCAGAAGCTTACGTTCTGCAAGTGAACTGCACCTTGTGGTGCCATCCCAAAGAGGCAAAAAATCACTTTCACAGACCTTTACCTTGACTGTTCCAAGCTGGTGGAATGACCTGCCTAACCATTTTCAAGAAATGGCTAAATAGGCATCTTTTTCCATTAATACTTGTCCCATTAATACTAACCTTTTTTATTACTATTCTATCTATTTTTTCTATTTGTTAAAAAAAACTTGCTACATGCACTGTGCTAGACTAACTGTAATCCCAGTTCTCGGTATCCGTGTACTGACCTGAGCTCTTCCTGGTTGTTATGAGGTGGGGTGGGAAGAGAGGCCGGCACATTCACAGTTTTGGGGCCCTGAGCCAGTGCTCGAGCCAGCAGCTCCTCCTCAGCCTTAAACTGTAGCGGTCGAGAAAGCAACCCTTTGGTGACTGTTGAAACAAACAACCAAAAAAAACAACCAGCGTCAGTAGTGTATTTTTATTAGCTCCCATTGTGCATTAGAAATATTATGTTTTGTGATCTAAATTGATCTTTGTTTTGGGCTATTTGGGCAGCGTTTTTTGGTAGACTCAACATTGACCAAAAACCAATAACCAGAAAAATATAAATATGTGATTAATGCTAAACAAAAAAGCATTGGTCAAACCTATTATCTCTAGTCAAGAGTGAGCAGTTCATTGGCCTGTTCATATCTAGTCAAAATGATCACTCTCAACATCAAATTCAAAGTTCCCACTCACCATCATGTCCAACAATGACACCACCTTTGCTGACAAGCTCTTCTGTTGTGGCAAAGCCATTGAGCAACTTCTGCCGTGCCACTGGAGGAGGTGTCGGGGGCAGGGAGGCAGGAGGGGTGGGCGGGTTGCTCAGGTTATTCTGCTGTAGAGAGATACAAATATAGTGACCATCTGCACATCTCATAAATGAAATCTAATAAGTGAAGTTTACTGCTGATATCACGAGACTTGATGTAAGTAATAAAAGTGATCGCTTGATGCTTCAGTAGCAAATGTACAGTCATGGAGTATTTTATTAGCTATTCTTAATTACCTTGTAAATCAGTTGGGAGTAATAGTCTGAGACACCATCCAATGAGGCGCTTCCAAATGTGCCCGTGAGACGGCTCTCTCCATCCAGCTGTCCGCCCCCATAGGGCATGAAATGGGCAAAGTTCACCCCCACCAGAGGCTCCATTAGGGGCAAAAGAGAGAGCTGCTGCTGCAATGAAACAATAAGACAAAAGGAGCAACATATGTGTCAAATAAAGCCACAACACAACGAAATGGATCCACAACACAACGTAGAATGTACAACACAACGGAATAAAGCCGCAACACAACGGAAGTGCTCCCGACCACTAGAGGGCTCTCGGAGCGCGATAAAGTTTTGTTTTCCATGCCACTGTTCTATAGAGTCAGTAGTCTAAAAAAATAGCTTACCATTGTATATCGACATTTAATAATTCAAAATCACCTACGTGCATTATAGCTGCATAACTACTCTAGTCTAGAATGCTTTGACGCGCTGCCAGCGCATCCCATACCAGCATGTGCCAATTCGTCCAAGTTGTTAAACTTATAATTTGTATTAATTAAAATTACTTATGTTCAAAATCAACAGCTTGATTGTATTGGTAGTAGACTGACTTACTAAAGGTGACTTTTTTCCAATAACTCCCTTCATGTATGTACAGTAAACAATTATTTTTTAGGAAATTTCTGTAATATAATAAAAGTTTGTAAGGTTTTAAAGGTTGTAGTTCCTATTAACCAGACAGACTTACAACAGGTGAAATTGTGCCCATAGCTCCCTGTATGCACAGTACACAATTTGTTTTTTATAAAAACATTAGGCCTACCGTAATTCACCTAAAGGTTTTTTATTTTTATTTATCAAATTATATTATAATTATACATTTTAAACACTTGGTGGAATTGCCAGACGTTCCCTTAGGGATCATGTGATATGGTAGCGTGTCAAAGCAATATTTAAGTAAGTAATATTTTATGTCGATATACAAAGGTTACATACTGTTAAAATCGTGCAGTGGTATTGTGGTATTGATATATTAAGACTGCCGACTCTATAGAACAATGGCAAGGAAAACTAACTTTAAAGAGCCCTCTAGTGATCAAGAGCATTTCTGTTGTGTTGGGGCTTTATTTCGTTGTGTTGTACATTTTCCGTTGTGTTTTGGATTCATTTAATTGTGTTGTGGCTTAATTTCATGTGTTGTGCACAACTGGGCGACCGTAATTTTCAAACTACATGACAGAATTATTACCTACACATATAAATCAGACCACTGTGCATAACTAAAGAAATGTTTCAGCAATGAAACAAGTTTAAGTTACTGAAAAAAATAACTTTTTAATTAGCATTTGGTCCCTTCCATCCCAAATAAATATCTAGATATCCTTAAAAGAAAAAAAAATATTTACATTTACATTACATTTACATTTGTAAATGTAATGTAATGAATGTAATGTTTGAATGTAATATTTTTATTTAGAATATAAAAATACCTTGGATAATAAGACTTTCAAGAACACACAATGTTTTTTTCAGCAGGGACGCATTAAATTGAACAAGTGACAGTTAAGTCATTTATAATGTTACAAAATACTCAAAGAGATGATGTTCTTTTGAATTTACTATTCATCAAAGAAGTATATTAAAAAAAATCATGGTTTCCACAAAACATTAAGTAGCACAACTGTTTTCAACATTGATAATAACAAAAAAGTTGCTTAGAATGATTTCTGAAGGATCACGTGACACTGAAGACTGGTAATGATGCTGATGAAAATCAGCCATCAGATTGCTAAAAATGCTAAAGTAAATATGACTCAACTAGACTGAAAAGATAAAGGATTTTGTATCTTACCTGTTTTAATTGGGTCATTGTCTCAGTCGATGAATACACTGCTTGACTCTCATCCTCCTCTTTCTTCCTCTTTTTACAGCGGGGGGCAGGTCTGTCTCCGCTCTTGGGTGTCCTCTTGTTCCTCTGTTTCTTCTTGTCCTCTGGAAGTAATGGTCCAGGGAAATCAGGGTGGTTTGAATCTGAGAATGTCTGTGGGGAAGGGAAAATAACACAGTCATGCGTTTACATGTTACATGTTTTAAAATGAAAATTAAGCATCTTCAATCACTCACCCCAGTGCTATCCATGGAGCACTGTCTCAGAAATGATTTGCTGTCCGTGGATCCCTCTTCCTCTGACCTCAGACTGTCTTCAGACCTCTGGTGAGGTGGAGTCCTCTTATTCTTTAGGAGGTGTTTGAGGAGTTCATTCCCAGCTTCTCCTTTCAAGCTGTTGGCTGGACTTTGATTCGCATGATGAAGCATCATTCCTTCCCTCTCTCCTTCTACCTTGACCATGCCTATTCCCATTTCCATTTCCATTCCCTTATGTCCATGACAGTCACTCGCCTCCACCTTCTCCAATTTGATGTTTGAGAGGATCCTGTCATGCATCTCCTGATGGCTCATGGTCATCTCTGGCCCTCCACCACAGCTGCCTTCAGAGAGCTGGCGCTCCAGCTCAGAGTGAGGCTGGCTGCTCATGGAGCCTGGTGTAGACGATCCAGGTTGGGACATCTCGCAGAACTCATGGTCGCCGAAGACCATTGGGTTCCTTGTCGGTGTGGATGACGTATCTGACACGCAGGGTGTTAACGGGGCTGTCAGGTCAGAGTGAGGTGTAGAAGGAGCTCTCAGTGACTCACAATCATCATCTTTCTTCTTCTTGCGGTTCCTTTTCTTCTTACCCTTCTCCTCCGGGATGATGTTGGAATACAGCTGGATAAGTGATGGACCGGGAACTGGAAAGTTTGGAGGCAAGGGCGTGGGTCCATCCATTGGAAATGGATGCCCTTGAGCTGCATTTTGAGGCATCATATTTGGCCCAGGGTATCTTTGAGGTCTAGCTTGTGCCTGGACAAAGTTAGGCCCATGGGGTGCTAGGTTCTCAGAAACAAATCCTGGTCCCATTTCCTGAGGGAATGGACCGTTACCCATCATTGGTCTGGAAGGTCCTCCAATGAACCCAGGTTGCATGCCTTGTTGCTGTGGAAATGGTGGCCCCTGCATCGGCTGCTGCATTCTGGGTGGCTGCATGAAGTCCTGCGGTAAGTCCTGGTTGTAAAAAGGCATCTGGGACAGAGCCCTCATGGTACCATCTTGGCAGTTAGGAACCTGCTGTTGCTCCATGCAGTGTTTCACACGCTGCCTTTCCACCTCCTTCATGAGCTGAACTCTTTGCCTCTCCTGCTGCTCCCGTAGTCTCTCCTTGCGCTCACGCTCCTGGAAACTTTCGCTAAATGGGTTGGTATCATCGAAATTCACGTGAGGAGACTCGCCACCTGCCTGCCCCTGACTGGGCCTAGCCACTGTGGCTGGAGGCTGTGCCTGCACTACTTGAGCGGGCATTACTCCTGGCATTTGAGGTCCTCCACTAGGAACAGGTGCACCAGGGTGCCAGCCTGCTGTGTTGGACACATTAGCTGCATCTGGTTGGCCAGGGTGAAGCTGAATGGGCATCATGGGACCCATCATAGGTTGGTTCATGGGGGGCCCAACTGGCATCATGCCAGCATGAGGCTGCATCGGTGGCATTCCAGGCATCACTGGGGGTTGCATGCCACCCTGTTGCTGCTGTTTAACTCTGTACTCCTCTATCAGCTCTGCATGCTCCTTCTGCTGTTTGCGAATCTAGAAAAAGCAGAGAAAAATCATTTTCAATTAGACTGAAACATTTACAACATATACTTGTCCCATTCATTCCAAAATGTCCTTGAATTTACAAGAAAATGTCACGAACTGGAATGGAAGATTTAAGAATATGTCCTTGTTTCAAAGATTCACCACAATATATCAGAAAGACAATGTATGATATAAAGCACTACTTCTCAAAGTCCGGACTCCGGTCCGGATCCGGACCCGGAGGGAATTCAATCCGGACCTGCCTCCATTTCGTATTTCAAGAGCACTAATTGTGTGTAAGGGATTAAAAGTGTGGATTTCCTACTTTGATAAACGCATGTTAAAATCATTTGTTTATTTTTTGAGATGGTCCGAAATTAAAACGAAGGAGAGATATTTAAAGTTTTCCTCCGTGATTTAGTTGCCATGACATCCAGTAAGCGTATGACTTTTGACGTACTCAGGCGCAACCATAGACTGTAAAAAGGGGCGCAACGCGACACTTCACCGCAGTAAGCGTTTGAATGGGTGTGGAGGATGTCATTGTCCAGGAAAAGAAAAGTTGATGAAGAAAATAGAGTTTTCAAAGATGATTGGACAGAGAGGTATGCGTTCACAGATATCCCAAGTCTCCCGGAAGTTGCAGGAGTCTCCCGCATATTGATAGCGGCTCCTTGATGCCCGCAAATTAGTTCAAATCTCCCGCAATCTAGAGCTCGCGATCTCCAAACCGGCAGAGAGGTGTGTGTGCGCGCAAATGTGCTTGTGTGCCTCATGGGTTGCCAACCGTTCCGTATAATACGTATTTGTTTAAGTTAAAAATAAAACGTATTATGAACTAAACAAATACATGGTTCATTTTTGGCAAAATGATCATGATAGCCTTTATATATCTGAGTGGTTAAGTCTTGTATATAGATTAAGCCTAGTTTGCTATACAAATTTTTGTGCAACTTATAAAAATATAAAAAAATATATAATGCAACTTTGCCTAATAAGGTGCATTTATAATGTGCTATAAAATGTATGAATTTCAGGGGTTATTGTTCAAAATTTTCTTCCGTGGGGGCATGTCCCCCCCCCCCCCCCCGCCCGTTCCTTATTTCCAATTCAGAAAGTTGGCAACCCTACTCATGCCCCATCCAATACCCCCCCGTCAACAAAAAACAGGGGCAATCAGTTTCGGACCTTTGACATTGACGAAAATTCTGATTTGGACCTTTGAATATAGACTTTGAGAACCCCTGATATAAAGTATTGTTGCTAGATACTGACATGACATCTAAACTTATGTCGACAACTGTATATTAGAAATAATACTACTATTCTTCATTAGACATTAAATGTTTGTAAATGTAATAGTATTTCTTAAATAAGAAAATGTTTTTTTTCATAGAATATTACTTTTTCAAATTGTAAAGACCATAGTTGAACATGTTCTATCCTTGATTACTGCAAAAAAATCGTACTTTATTAAAATTCTTTATTTGACTATTACAAAGGGAAAAAGTCATACAAATATTTAAGGATTCAAGGATTTGTATTCACTTGTTAAAAACATTCTGAAAAACTACTGAAGGGTGAGAGGATTCACTGTTCACACCAAAGACGATAACTATAACTATATCTATAACTATAAAAACGTTTTAATAATCGTTCTAATTCTATGATAATAGGGAAGTCCACACAACCACCATAACAATATTTTTCCACCATACAGATTTTTTTTTCCATCTGATGAACGATAAAAACATTGACAGCTAATCAGAATCCACCTTACTTTAAAAAGCTTGAACATTTAAATTGGCAGGTTATCATGCATTAGCTAGGATGCTAATATATTTATCATTATAGTTGTCTTCACAGATATTGTTCTTGTTGTGAACGGGCCTTAGGTCAAATGACAAAGTGAATAGTTCTCTGTTAAAGGACAATCATGAAATGTATTTTAAATGTACCTTTCAATGCTTTTTGGGATTATCGTATGAACTGAAGTGTTTTAATAGGTTTAGTTTCCAGAAAGAGAGGCCAGAGAAACCTCTAAACAAATCAGCTCATGAAGATAAAACCATGGATGAATGATATTATGTGTGTGCTTTACCTGTTCCAGCTGTTTCTGCACAACCCCCTGCTGCTCTGTCACATGTTTCAGCTGCTCTGCGTCTTCTTCAGGAAACTCCCGTCCTGCTTTCTTGGCAGTTCTCTGCTTGGCTGACAGGGCCTTTTTTGACTTTCTGTGGGCCCCAATCTGCTCCTCCAAATATTTCTGCTGCATCTGAAGCAGCTGCTGGGTTTCCCTGAGCCAGTCCTCATACTGAACCTTCTGTGTGTCATCTTAATGGGGGAAGGGTTGGAATTATTAATTTCTGGTTTAAAGAGTACATTTTTGTGATTAAAGGTAAAATAACATTTAAATATGTTGAGCAAATGCTTAATCTGGAATTACATTACACATGATACATATTCAGCATGATAAACAATATGAACTGTATAATGATTTCAATAATTATTAAAAACTTACGGGCAAATCCTGTTCCAAAATTTGGAGGATTGGGTAGAGCCATTTGAGGAGCTGGTTTGCCATCCTAAATGTGAGATTTATGACAAAATTACACAACCATTATGGACTTGATCTGCACACCTTTTATGCATTGATTAAGGAAGAAATTATGAGAAATGCATTGAAACTACAGCTGAGAATATTACACTCTATTTGTTTCTAAAGGAAAATCAAATTAGCCAAAATATTTAATAAGCTAACACAAAAGGGGTGGAGGATGTGTAGACCAGACATTCTAATCTGCAAAGAGTCTCACCTGTCCAGCCAACTGCATTGGAGATACAACTTCATCAGGGCCAGGTAGCGCCTGCCCTGTCTGGACACTAATTGAAAAGAGGAATAATGGATGAGCCATTAGTGCACATGCACATACACACTGAAATAAATCTAATAATATTTCAGTTAAACAAACAAGACTATTAACTCACTTGTTCACGACCATTGAAGTCATTCCCATGTTGTTCTGAACCATCATTTTATTGATTCCTTTCAATGCAACCATCTTTGCCTTCATTATGGGGTCAGTGATAGCATCAAAATCTGAATAAATCATTGAAAAAAGTATGCACATTTATTTAAATTATGTATACAGCCAAAATATACAAATATAAAGTACAAATATATAAATTATTTAGCTTGTGATAAAACCATAAAGAATGCATTTTAATTTATTATTTTGGGCTAAATAGAAGTCAAACTTTATTGACTGCATCTGTAGCATGCTACTAATTATCACAACAATAATTTTAGACCTCAGTTTGTACAAACAGGCAGACAAGTGTTACAATCAAATCAAAGTTTATGGGGCAATCCATGAATTTCCAGCCAAGCAGCAGTTCAAAACTAAATTTAGTAGTTTGAAAGTAAGTAGTGACCATGACCAGCTGTTTACTACATGTAAAACAGAGAAAGGCCTAATCTTGAGGCATCAAGTAAGAACAAAATTACATCGTTTTATATTATCTAAACCTTACCTATGTTAGGGAAGAATGAGTCACTGGAACGTTGTCTTATCATCGCTTGCATTTGCTTCTGCTGTTGTTGCTCCTGTCTTTCCTGATCCAGGAGATCTTGGAGAAGAAGTGGCTGCTCCTCCAGAAGCAGTGGTCTGTTCAGAAGACCTTGCTGTGACAACAATGCCTGTTGTGTAAGAATACTGTGTTGTTCCCCTGAGAGTACAGCATCTTTTTGATCCATACCGAAAATATGGCTTTGTTGCTGTTCCTGAATGGAGCCCGGGACTTCTAATTCACTTTCGCCATGAGAAGACACCAACGATTGGCCAACACTGAGGCCAGAATCCATCCCCTGCACTGAGAAGTTTCCTTGCCCCAGCATAGAACTACTGAGTGACATTGTAGCTTCCTGATTTTCAGGGTTGCTTTGTGCCACTGACTGACCACAGTGTTCCTGTTTTAGGGATTCACCTTCTGGTTGTACATTGCCCAGCATACTTGAAAGCACTGGAGTAGCATCAGGGTGAATTCCAGTCTTTGAAACCTGTAAACTGGCATCAATATCACTATCAAATCCCGCTTGATTAATGGCAGCACTATCATTTATCTGATTCTCACAAGAAGTGTTTTGGGACAAGCAATCTTTAATTCCATTTTTGCTATCCTCTGTTTTAAGAGAAACCAACACCTGATCCTGAGGAACGTCTTTACTGATGTGACCTTGAGACTGGGCAGTTTTGTCCACCATTTCGCCACTTGTAGAACATGATGATGAGGATGCGTCATCAAAACTTTCAGTCTTTTTCTCAGCTTTGGTCTTTTGGACATCAGACGTCTCAGGGTGGTCTTCCATAGGATCACTGAGATCCAGGTCCTCACTAAGATCTAAATCAGCATCAGCATAAGCAATAATATCAAATTTACCAGATGTTAAGAAGTCATCTAGATGCAGGTCATTTGTTTCAAGATCCAAGTCCTTTCCATCATCTGGGTCAAGATTTAGGTTCTCTAAATCGGCATCAACAAGGTCCTTCACCTCAACATCTTCAAGGTCCTTCACAGCAGATTCATCAGTATCAATTTTCTCCTCGGGTACTTCATTTGAGGATAAAGAGACCTCATCATTTTGTACAGCAGATGTAGCAATATTTGTGAGTAAGGGAGCACTGAGAGTCTCATTGGAAGCAGGTTGGCTAACAGACCTTGTCAGGGGGATTTGTGGATGTCCAGCTCTCAGCGGAATATTGGCCTGCTGTAAATTCCCCAAGCTCAGAGATGCCTGCATCTGTGTAACAGCTACCTGAGACTGATTCATTGTTGTGTTCATGGTCTTTGGAACCTGATTGAAGGGGAATCCCATTTCTTGGCCCACCAAGAAACCTGGGTGTCGTTGGTGTGAGGCCGATTCCATTCGATTTCCCTGCATAACAGATGGTCCAAAGGGAAGCCGCAGTCTGTTATCTGGTGCTCTGTGTCTCAGTTCTATGAAAGCCCCCATAATGTTATGCTGTTGCATGTGCATGCCACGAGGCGGCAAATGTGAGGTTACTAAAGGGCTGCCACCTATTGATTTTCCCAAGTCCATAGACATGGATCTTCTCATCTGTGGATGAGCTTCAATTATTGAGTCCTGCATCTGATGAGGTCTTGGAGCTCCCATAGGACCTTGGACACTAGAAGTGAGGGGCATCCTAAAATCAACAAAAGAAGATTAACATATTTGCATTTTTGAAAAAATATAGTACCTTCATTAATGCAAAGTGCTACAAGTTTGGTAGTATGCAAATTCACCCACCTTGGACCAAGCTGCTTTATATTCGAGTCGGCATCCCCAGGAAACTGTGGTCTAGGAAAGTGGCCTTCAGGGAAATGCCCCTGCTGATCCCCTGGGTATGGCCCATGAAATCTCTGAGGGGCTCTTACAGCTCCTGGACCAGGATATGGTGGTGGTGGGCGATTAAAAATTTCATTCTGTTGGCCTGTAGACTCCTGACTCCAGTGTTGAGGGGTTCCTGGAGGCATGGATAGTGGATGATCCTGTACACCCTTGTCTTGACGTATGGCACTTTTCTGCTGTTGCTGTTTGAGGATTAGCTCTCGAATACGCTGACGCTGTGAACAAATTAATGGTATGTGTTAATTGGTGTTGTACAAATTATACATTGTAACTGATATAATGCACCTCATTAGAAATAAAACCATCTTAAATAGAGTAGCAATAAAATAAAACAACACCTGTCTGAGTCTTTCCTCAGCTTCAGCAAGTGGTACTGTTTGAACTCCGGTGCTGGGCTGCCCCATGGTGTGGGAACTGATACTCTGTATTAATCCTTGTTGCTCCTTATTTTCTCCACACTGAGAATGGGGAATTATGGAGGCCTGCTCAAAGGGGTCATGGATGGGAGTTTGATTAGGTTGACTGGATAGCTGCTGAGATCTGGTATCATCTGTCATACCTAGATGTTTGAGGGTCTGAGGTCCATGTTTTGTTGGACTGGCAAAAGTGTTTTGCATCAGCACTTGAGGAGGGGAGAATGGATCTTGATTGGACATGGGCCCAGGTCCCAATCCCTGTCCGACACCTCCAGGATGAGGTGTTTGTGTTAGATGTGCACATGAATCATTAGGTAATAGCTGGGACCTTCCCATTGACTGAGCATGATGATCGGGCCCTACCAAGCGTGGCAGTACAGGAGATTGACTAAAAGGATCAGCAGTCCTTTGGTGACTTGGAGACTTGGGGAACCGGTCTACCATTCCTGAGCGTGGGGTACCAGGGGGTTGTGCATAAGGGTCCATTGACATAGGGGACATTATGGGGTTTAGAGTCTGCTGCTGAGAGGGTTGATTCATCATGACTGGATGGCGAGATGCAGGCTGCTGAGTGTAGGGTTCAGGGTCATGTGGTCTAGGTGTGCCTGGCATTCTGGCATAGGGGTTAGAAAACGGAGATTGGGCAAAAGGGTCACTTGAAGGTCTTGGTGTAACAGGTTGTTGTCCATAGGGATCACACTGAGAATAGTCTGGCTGAGGAGTAGAGGGTGCTCGAGCATATGGATTACAGGAAGGCTGGCGTGCCATTGGTCCAGACTGAGGAAATGGGAGGGTCTGGGGCTGCCGTGAAACCCTCTGATTTGCATAGCCGTCACTTACTGCAGGACGTGGAGTGAGCGGAGGCTGTGCATAAGGATCATTATGTTGATTCTGAGAGAATCCCTCAGAGGAACGAGGGGGCATCATTGATCTTTCAAAAGGATCTCCACTTACTCTCCGTGGATGCATACCTGCATATTGTTCCTGAGCCTGCGGAGGTGGCATAGGGGTTTTAAAGACCTGGACGGACCCCGATTCATTGCTGCCTGGGATAGGAGTGAGTAAAGGACGAGCATAAGGGTCAGAGAGTATCATCCTGCCTTGAGGCATCCTCTGGTAGGCTTCCTTTCTCACAGACAACCTAGAGAAAGGATCGTGGCCTGGGGAGCCAACAAGATGTCTTCCTTCCAAAGTTTGATTTGCTCTAGGAGGGCACATAGGCTTGAGAAAAGGATCTGTAGCTCCTGCTGGCCTTGGAGTGTCTGGGGGCTTGGCATAGGGATCATTACATATGGCTGTTGGAGAGCCAATAGGCTCCGAAAGACCCCTGGGAGATTTCCCTGATTCCGAGTTACGGCGTGGAGTTCCCTGCCCAGTTGGTGGTGGTCTGGGTGTGCCAACCATTTTGGTGTAGGGATCCCAGGGTGAGGATGGTCTAGAGCCAGAGGAGCTTGGGGAGAACATCTGAGGGGATTGAGGCTGAGATCCCGAAGATGGGGGTGGAGGATGAGGGCGCAAAAATACATCATCAGGGGAACATGATGTAGGCGTGCCAGGCAGCTGTGACTTTGAAACCCCATTCTTTGAACTGAGCTGCTTGGGAGACATGTTCTCATTGTTAGAATGCACAGAGACAGGACTCTTCAGGCCACTGCAAGAGTCTTCCTCAGATTGGCCGATTGATGGGAGTTGTTGCTGCTGCTGTTGAAGTTGTTCATTCTTCACCTGCTCCAGTTTCTGCGTAGCTTCAATCTTAGCTTGCTGCTTACTTTTCTGTCTCATTTGCTGCAACAATAAGCGAAAATATATATATTCTAATGATTAAATAGTAAGAAAATGTACAATTTATGTTTCATTTAAAGTACACAATGCAGCACAGTAATAATAAAAACCATGGCACAGTAATTAGTGACAATTAATAAAGTATTTTAGAGTTAATAAAGTTTTCATTTTAGAGTTCAAAACAACTATATTCATCTATATTAGGGCTGTGCCATTAATCAAAATTGATTTTTGATTTCAATTATGGCTTTCAACGATTATGAAAACAAGATAATCGAGCTATAAAGGATTATTGTGCCACTGCCACATTCAAACCAGCACACCATCCTTTCCTTCACAGCCGTGCGCTTTCGTTCCTCCCTAAGCCAAAACTTCTTCAAATCATTCAAATCAGCCGAATAAGTGAGTGTTGTAATATGCAGTCTACTGTTGCTAAACTGTGGGACATATTTTAATGTATTAATATACATATAATGTGTACAGTGAAGTACTATGCAGAGTCATTTTACATTTGATTATTCAATTTCTGTTGTAGACTATTACTTATCCGAATATTGCTGTTAGAACATCTTCCTGAAAAACTTAAAGCACTGTTTATTTAATTTGTATTTTTGTTCGGTTGTATTTATTTGAACACTGCAATTTTGTTTGTAACTAGTTTCTTTATTCTTATTGTATTACAAGTTTACTTATCTTTTGTAACTGTATTGAGGGCCTTTTGCTTACCTACATTAGGGTAACGCTTCCATTTACAGTCCAGTTACCCATGTAAATACTATGTACTTATTTTAGTAACTACAATTACTGGGTAATAACTAGTACTAACCCTGAACCTACCCCTAAACCTCCCCTGTTCCATGTACTTACCTTATATTAGCCAGTACTTTCTAGGTAAGTACACTGTAAGTACTGTACTGTAAAAGGAAGCATTACCTACATTAGTTAACCTACTATTAGGTAGCCTATCGAAAATTGAGAAATTTTACTGATTTACTAAAATGACTCATATCATGAAATAACCATTGATCATATCGCCCACCAATAATTGTGTTAAATAATCGTGATTTCAATATTGACCATAATATTTGTGATTATGACTTTTGCCCCATAATCGAGCAGCCTATATTTTTTATGTCATTTGATCAGTTTATTTTTTTAGGCAAAAGAGTACACGCCACGGATGTAATTCATTTGAAGTTCTGAGGAGATTCAAAAAATGTTCATATTCTTTTCTGCCCTGTAAAATAAATGCTTTAGTAGAGTTTATTTTGAAGGTCGCTTCTGCAAACATTTCAACATTAAAAACTGTAGCTTAAAATGCAGCTGAAAAATGTGTTGCAAACAGTTTAAAATATATATAATATATTATTTTGAGGTCCACAAAAGGAACAGGTATACAGATCTGGGACAACATGAGGAAGAGTAAATAACCATTTCATTTTTGGGTAAACTATTCCTTTAATTTTTGAAGATCTACCATGACAAACCCAATTTGAGGACATCAGGGTCCAGTGGTATGTTTAGTTTGTTGTTAGGTATGTTTAGCCATTTTCCAAACAAATACCTATATAAGACTTACCTGTCTAAACTTCCATTCTTGTTCATGTTCTGATTCCTTGTGCTTCAGTGGATCTTTGAACAGTAACTCTGGGTCCAGTGGTGGAATAGCAGGATCAAACTCTTCTAAAGGCTGCTGGGGCTGGGCCGGCTGCCGCTTAATGGTCTCGTTGGACATTTGGACCTTGTTAATGCGTAGGGCTGCCCTGTTATCTCTGGCCTTTTGCTGTAAATGGTAGAGTAGTCGTGCAGGTTTGATATCAAAGGAAGACCATTGAAATTCAATGGTTGCATACATTTGCTAAAATTACATGGTTTTAAGATGAATTGTCTAAAAGCTTTTTTATTATTATTATTTTAAGTGGGCCTAGAATCCTTCATGTCAAGGTAATGTTCCCTTTAATCATATCCTTTTTATTTTTTATTTATCTCTCAGACTGTAATGAGCTCCTTGGGCCCAATTTATTCTTTTGACTTTGAGCAACACTAAAGTGTTCCTATACCCTGCTGAAATAAATTCCAAGCTGGTTCATGATTTTTAGTGGTGGTCTGATGCTGCACTAGCAGGTAGACCATCATAGCCAAGTTATTAACCAGCAAAATGTAGCAGGTGAAGCTAGTCGACAATGCTCCACACCAGCATTCAAAACACTGCATGTGCTGGTTTCACCAGCAAACCAGCTTCCCAAAACACAAAAACAATATATACTGCTCTTTTCTGTAATTGATCCAAAAATTTCTATCTACATTTTGTAGGCCCTTAATAGCCGAAGAGAGAGGCATTTTACAGTGCTGCTGAACTATAAAGTACTTTTTGTCATAGCATAATAATGTGATGATGATGTCCTCGTTGCATTACATCTGATACTGTGCAACTTACCACATATGGAGCCCGGTCCTGTGAACTTGCTTTTCTCCACAGTTTTGCGATTTGTTTTACTCGTGTTGACCAATCTGTAAGGTTATAACATAAAAATAAAATGATCTATTAGAAGAATAACAATGAGAGACATTAAGAAGAGATGGTGTCATTTAAGGTCAACATGTAAATCAAAATAGATCTTATTTACTTTAATATATGTCGGATTACATATTAAATATAGTAAAATGGGTTGCTAATGGTAATTCATGTTTATTGTAACATAGTATTTTATTGATTTTCAAAGCTGCATTTGACCGATCACTTTAAATTCTCTTCTCAGACCTGGATATTCCTCCTTGAGGCTTGGAAAGTTGACATTAGTGTATAGGACAGGTGCAACAGTGGCAAGTTCTCCCAGCATTTCCTCTTTCTCCCACTTCAGAGTGCTTTTCTGTGCAGTAGACATGGAGTCTCCCTCCACCTCCGAGGCAGCGGCTGGAGCAGATGCAGAAGATGACCCTGTAGCGGACCACGGACCAGCAGTCTCCTGTGCTATCAGATTGAACTTCCTGTCCCTTCACAGTGGATATAATAACAGTCATCTAAAATATTGATTTTATCTAACTAGGCCACAATATTTTTCCCTCCTGAACAAGAACATGTTACTGCAATTTAGATATGTGTGGGTGTGCATTTGTCTGAAACAAATATACGCATAACTGACCTAAGATTGTCTGAGAAAGGCATGCGCTGCATTGAGGGGATATTTCGAGCCATATCAGGCCCTGTTCCAGGACCAATCGAGGACTGTGAAAACTCCTGTTTGGGTTCCATCAAACCATTCATCATTGGCATTCGTGAAGACATTCCTGTACAAAAACATATCAATACAAATGACCAACAGTGCATAAAACAATGCCTGGCCTTCAAGATTTATCACAACGTAATGTGTCAGTTTGGTTCACCTGAGAATGAAAATCTTCAGAAATAAACGTGGTACAGTAATGCACTTGATGGATTATACAAAATGCCACAGATACCATCAACTGAGTTGGTACAAAACCCAGAGAATTCTGGTAAATGTGAAATGTGTGATTTTTGCACAACTACCATCCCCAATGAATTACAAAAAGAATTACTGTTGTCAAACGGGTTTCTTAAATTGATTATTTTCCTACAACAAACCTGAGTTTGGTTGGGAGGGATGTAAACCATGGCCTGGGGGACCATGCAGGTTTGAGCTCCCTGGATCTGTTGATGCATTTGAGGAGGTTGGCTGGTGCTGGGACTCAGGACAGCTGAGAAGAGATCCTCCACATCCTTCCCACCAAGCTCTGCAAAGGAAACAGGTCTGTTATTAACAACACAATGAATTAACATGCTCTCTGGCAGTTGTTGCTTTGAGTATGTAACCTACCTGGTATTTTGTAGAGTCTGCTGAGTATTGATTCTGTATGGCAGAAATTTTCAGTGTTTACATTTAGATGTGTCAGGAACAAATATTGCTATTCAACAATGCATACATTTGTTATATACAGACCATCAGTGACCATCTTGTCCAGTTCAGGGCTTAGGATGCCATCCAGTGGCTCCTCGGGCACCTGGCGTGGGTACGTTCGGCCTAGATGGGTTTGAGATGAGGCAGATGCATCTTCTGTTAAAGGAGCAATGTCCAGACCTATACAAACACATATATTACACAAATATTGTTACGCTCATCTCAACAAACAAAACATGCCACTGGACCCTGATGTCCTGAGATTGGGTTTGTCATGGTGGATCTTCAAAAACTGAAGGAATAGTTTACCCCAAAATAAAAATGTTAGTTTACTTACCCTCATGGTGTATTATTTTCTTCCATTTAACAAAAGTCAGTGGGGTCCAATGTTATTTTGGATCCCATTGACTTTCGTTTTACAAACAAAAACAATTTAAGCATTCTTCAAAAATATATTTTGTATATATATAAGAAAGTTGTACAGGTTTGGAATGACAAAAGTGAGGGTGAGTAGGTGATGACAGAACTTTTAGGTAAACTATCCCTCTAACACTGAACTAAATCTAATAAGCAAAACTGGACAGGAGCAGGTTGTGGATCTTGTTATCTGCCGTCATATCTGACATGGACAAAACTGAATAAACAACTTAGTACTGCAAATAATTCAACTAGAAATATAACTGTGGGCTCGCACACAGGCCGCCTCGTCCTCCAAGGCTGTTTTTACAGCAGGGATGACAGCTCAACATCTTTCACAAATTACTGGGTTGGTTCCTTTTCATCAAACCAAGGACTCAGAGTGGATCTCAGAGGAACAGAGCACCTATTCTTCACTTATACATTCAGAAAGACTGTTGTTCAGGGGAGGAAGGCCATTCATCAGTGCCTTCGGTTCTCTGAAATGCGGGTCTATAGAGCATCTCAGTTCTGTGCGGTTATAGGAGAAGCGTCCTTGACCACATTCTGTTAATCTAGCACTGGATTGCTGCTGTCCATTATGGGAAGTTTTACTTAGTGAAACTAAATAGACTGCAGATACATGATGGTTGGATTCAGGTGCAGTAAACATTGTGAGTGATGTGTCAACAATAGAACAGTAACAGAAATGTGCCAATAAAAGCCAAGCAAAAGGGTGTGAGAGAATAGAAGAAAAAGAAAAGAATCAAAAAACATGATCATGAGCTCTTACCAAATGGTGAAGGAGAGTACTCAACTTGAAAAGGGCAAAAATCAAGACCTACAAAGACCCAAACCAAACACAATGAGGGATCAGCACAGTGAAGAGAAAAATAAAGATTCTGCAGATGATTCATACACAATGTAAATTAAAATGAGCTAAGAATGAAATATGGAAATGCCAAGAAAATTAACAAAATGAAAAGACAATATCTTATAGGTTATTAAAATTTTTGATATTAAACATTTTATTAAATAATTCAAACAAAGTTTATTTTGGGATATGAACATCTGACTGTACACTATAAGACATTAGAGGTGTATTTCTGCTGTAGAGTCACACAAATAATATATTCTATATTTCTCAAACTGCACTAAACTCACGGGAAATACGTACAGAAATTGCGAATGTGCAATCATGGAATAAAACTATTTCATACACACTTTATGGACAAAATCCCACACGTGTACAGTTGTTTTTGCCGCTGACCTGACCTGTGCAAATGACTTTTATTAAACGCCCCATTTGGGTTTGATTTATAAATAAATTAAACGCAAGTCTTTCTCCATTTACTGAGAAATGCATACTGCGCTTTACTGTATGAGTGTGATAAAGGGAGATGTTTATAAATTACACAGAACAAATCAAAGAGTTATGCGTTAATGTGCTAACGGCGTCAAAAACAATTAACGCTGCTAAATAGATTGCATGTGCCAACGTGCTACGTTTGACAACCCAAAAAAACGTAACTTTTGTATGAACATTCATTAACAGGCATACTTTATATCTGTCATCTAAGCACATGCCTTTATATCACAGGGTTTTTAAGATTACGAGAACATTATGAACTTATGAAGTTCCCATTTCAAAGCAGATTCCCAGACACTGACAATATTAGAGTTAGAGAGCTGGACCCTATTGAAGGAGCTCATCAGAACAGCAAACATGTGCTGTCATTTCTTCTTATATGTTTAGAGACAGTCATAATGGCCTACCGGGCTCCTCTGTTTGCTTTCCAATGTTATCAGAAAACATTCCCAGCAGCTCTGTGTCTAATTTCAGCTCTTCGGAGAGGTCCACTAGAGGCTCCACAGAGTTTTCTGTGGATGCGGATAAAGCAGGAAAGTAATTATAAGGTTCTAATGATTGTAGTCACGTGTGTGGTACGAAGCGCACGACGCAGGATATTCAGAGAAATAATCAGTCTTTAATAATAAATCTAGGGAGAAACTAAGGAGAACACAACTACGTTAAACCACAGACTATACCGGACAAAGAACTAAGGAAACTAAGGGCTTAAATACCCTAATAGGATTAATCAGAACCCTGACTTTTGTACTCCAGGAAAGTGGTCTAAATTGTTTATACAAATTTAAAGTCAACATGAAATTGCACTCTCAACCCATTTTAATTGTGGAGTGAATCCGCCCATACCAGCAGTGTGTGTAAAGAAAGCAAATGGGGTCTATTTAAATTTCCTATTGACTTTAAGGGAAATATATTTATAAATCATACTGGGTTTGAATGTCAAATGGAAAAAAGACACAAACAGAAAGAGACAAAAAGGCTGCAACAGGCCACGTGTTTGTGTGTGTGTGTGTGTGATTGTAACAGTAGCTGTGAGAAACGTACGTGCTGCTACTGCTTTACTGGGCAGCGGTGCCGCTGACGCACTGAGTGATGCGTTTGACAATGGCTTCATCTGATTGGCCGTGAGCTGTTTCCTGTCTCGGTCATCTTCTAGCAGCCGTGTGGTTTCCTGTCTGCTCTGTTTGCTCTTGTCCAGCAGGTCTTTCCCAAAAAAGGCCTCCTGTAAGAGAAGAGATTGGAGCGAGAGTACTTCAGTATAAAATGTGCAAGGTGACTTGATTTGTCCCTCGAGTAAAAGATGATATGGCTTTTAAAAAAAATATGGCTTTCATAAATTGAGCAATAACTGTTCAGACTAGTGGTCAACCATTAATGTTGAATGCTGATGCCAATATCTAGAGAGCATCTCATGGCCCATAAAATGCAAATACTGCATATAATACAATTTAATGAAAACAAAAGGGATATACACGAAAATGTAATAAGTCAGTAATCCAGAATACTACAGAATATTTACCCATGACCTACTTATGTTAATAAAACAAGTGGATTTTTTTGTCAATATGACCTTTTGTTTTTTAAAAACATTCAAATTCAGACCAATTTGCTAATGAATCATTTAGACTGATTCATGTGAACTGTTTTTGGCTTTAATTACAATAAATGAATAATTTTATTCATGAAGGCTGCACTAAATTAATCAAAAGAGAGTACCGGTAATCAAATTAATAATTAAAGTCATTGAGTAATGATGCTGAAAACTCAGATGTTCCATCCAAGGAATAAAAATAGATTAAAATAGAAAATAATAATATTTCACAATATTGATGTTTTTATTGTACTTCTGAACAAATTAATGCAGCCATGCTGAGCACAGAGGACTTTGACTATTATTAACATTTAATATATATATATATATATATATATATATTATATATATATATATTATATATATATATATATATATATATAATATATATATATATATTTATATATATTTTTTTTTTTTTTTTTTTTAAGTATTTGCATGATTTATTTTCTAAATGTCATAATTTCCAGTGCTGGAAAACACAACATTGCAACAGCATTGCACTTCGGATGATAATGACATTCAGAGCAAATCTTCTGAAGAGGAATACTCGAATCACATTGTGCTGGTATCATTTGTAATGAAAGCATTGTTGATAGAGTATCTTTTCTGGGTACAGAGGAGATTTTCCAGATGGCTCTGTGTTTGTCTGAGCTGACTGTCTGGCTCTCGTATGCCGTTACACTGCACTGACTGTCACGTTATGGGAGCCCCTCAAAATGAGCTCATGTTTCATCCCGTCTCGTACCACTCCAGCGCAGTCCCACAGGACACACAATCTACGAAGACACACGCCGCTGCACGTGTGCACGGCAATAACAAGAACAAGCATGAAAACAACATGCGTGCTGTATCGGCCGTAATACGACTTCCCAGCACACCGTCTGTTGTGTCATTTCAGTTCAGCTGACCTGACAGCCTCCAGCTCTCAGGAACCTGCCTGGCTGAGACATTAAAAGCCTCCATTTTCAATAATTGATTTGAAGTGGCTCTTCTGAGAAGCACCTTTAGGGTGGATTTTCTCAGTGTTGATGCAGGAGCTAGCGTGAACAGCTAGCATTAGCTCAACTATCCAAATACGTCATTCCCATCTCCTCCGTTCTTGGTTTCTTGAGCTGGCCCATACGATGGTGTAATACAACGTGTGACAGTATCAATTTTGTTGGATCTTTTATACAGTGGTAAATAAATTTGTGCAGCTGTCAGTGTGCAGACCTGCTTTATGCTATTTACAAGTGTGGATGACAGAAACATGAAGTAATATGAAAATACAAGGCAGGATGGGTCCCGAATAAATCAATATTAAAGGGTGTTGATAAGTACAGCACAAGATTAATTGTTTTTAACGGTGGTCGCATTAATAGAGAATTCAACTGATGTGTATATCAGCTATGAAACTTTAAGTGGCTCATTTAACTCAAATGTAGAGTCAGAATGATTTGCTTCATTTTTTTACTTGAACAATGGTGAGTGGTTTATTCATTATTAATGTTCATAAATCTTTTTTTGTTTGCAATTGCAACTATCATCATCCAGATAGAAAGTGGAAATGATATGACAAGATGATGTGCCATTCATTAGTATTTATACAACTGGTCAAGCGTTTGGGGTCTGTAACATTTTGTAAAAAAAATTTGAAGAATCTCTTACGTTCACCAGGTTGCATTTATTTGAATACAAAATTACAGTGAAAACTGTAGTGTGAAAAAAAAAAAATTTATTTTAAAATGTATCTGTGAAGTCAAAGCTGAACTTTCAGCATCATTACAGCATAAGGATTATTTTATAATAGAAGGTGAAGTAAATTTGTAACATTACAAATGTCTTTACTGCCACTTTCAGTGGCGGCGCCAGAGATTTTCTGTTGCAGGTGCTATGGGGATGCTCAACACTTAATAGACGGTGCTTTGAATTTGGGCGATTGTTTGGTTTTGTTGACGGGGGGGGGGGGGGGGGGGGGGGGAGCTTTTACATGCGATTCATGCACACACACTCACATTTACACACACACACGCAAGGTCTCTCACTCTCTCTGTCTTGTGCGCGCTACACGTTAGGAGCTTTTACATGCGCTTCATGCGCACGCTGCACACACAATTTACACACACACACGCAAGGTCTCTCGCTCTCTCTGTCTTGCGCGCGCTACACGTTTGGAGCTTTTACATGCGCTTCATGCGCACACCGCACATTTACACACACACACGCGCAAGGTCTCTCGCTCTCTCTTGCGCGCGCTACGCGTTTGGAGCTTTTACATGCGCTTCATGCGCACACACGCACATTTACACACACACACACACACACACACACACACACACACACGCAGGTCTCTCGCTCTCTCTGTCTTGCGCGCGCTACACGTTTGGAGCTTAGATTCCGGGAGATTTGAACTAATTTGCGGCCATCAGGGAGCGCTATCTATGTACGTGAGACTTGGGATGTCTGCAAACGTTCACGGGCGCCGCGTCCATTGGCCAAAGAAGATCGCCTGTTTGGGCCTCAGTTTTTTTAGACTAAATATATATTTTTAATAATTCTTTAATACCCTTTTTAACAACATGAAAGACTATTCAACATGATGACATTAAAATAAATATTAAAAAATCGCAGACATTTCTTGGGGGTGCTGGGCGGGTGCTATGGCTATTATAGGGGAGCTACAGCACCACCTAGCTCCCCCTGGCGCCGCCACTGGCCACTTTTGATCAATTTGACGCATCCTTAGTGTGATGCACAGGATTATCCCAAAATAGGCTTTCCACATGATTAATATACCAACAAAAATTCTGTTACATATCCAGCAGAAAATACTGTATTGTGGTTTACAGATTGACCATGGTATAAAATGACTCACACTATAATATAGGCCTAAAATTTGTATCATACCTGACATAAATGTATAAATATGCAAGTGAGTGCAAAAGGAGTCTAGGACAAAGTCTTAAGATTTAAAAAAATTGATCTGTTGTAGCTTTCAAACATCAGTTTGAAACGAAAGACAGGAGGTTGAACTGGATAAATGACATCATCTCCCTAAGAGTCCACATGTCAAACCTGGCTAGACAAGCTCCCAGTTCACCTAGCAGGGTGCTCTTTAGTCCACTAAAAGCTGTGGCATCTCCCAGTGCATCTGTAGCAGTTGCCCAGTGACATCTCTGGAATTTACTTGAGATAAAGGGAGCATCTGCTGAAAAGTTTCTATTGATTCCAGAGGACTGTGGCTTAGAAATGATCTCATATCTTGTGGCTTGTTTTGGAGAGATGTGCTATAGCTTTTCTAAGTAGATGTAACTTATGACTTTTGACTGGGGGATGAAAAACAGAGCGAAAAACACCCCACAAACTTACACTGAATGACCCATATTCTGCTTAAATGAAAGTGTAATTTAGCCAGTCGGTTTTCTGTCATGATTTACTGTGACTAAATATGCAATCAAACATCCCCAGTGATGAACTGTAATAAATCCAAATATAGATCTCCACTATATTGTTTGTGATTGTGGTTGCTGATTTTACGATTGTTTTGATAGAAAACGTTAATGTAATTTGGAATAATTGGAATTACCGTACTATTAGGAATTTTACTGTTTAATTTTTGTTAAAGTTTCTTGTTTTACTAGTTTTCATAATGTAGAGAGAGAGTGTTAATTTAAATGATGAAACTAGATGCTTATGAGATTTGTGATTATAGGTGAAAATGCAATAATTCTGATGAAATGTAAAATTCTCAAATGACAACAATCATTGTAATTATAATTTTGAGCAAAATAATCATTATTATCAGTTTAATAGGGGTGTGACGAGACGCTTATCTCACGAGACGAGAGGAGACACGAGATTGGTTTCACGAGAACGAGACGAGATTTTTGCACAATTTTTCAGAAATCCTCAATGACAAAATTCATGACTGGAAAAATAGTATGCAGGTGCATTTTGCAATGTTTAACTAATAATCTTCTAATGCATGTCATTTCAGGTCTACTTTATGAGTATGAATTATCAAATGTATTGAAAGAAAACAATATACAAGCACTGTAAAAGGTTTTTATTGACTGGCTTTTCTCCTGTATGATTTCACATTATCTCTTCAGACCTTACTGTACATTTAAGAGCTTTCAGAACTTCTGATTGAGTCTGTGTGTGACATCCTAACTGAACTCTAGAAGTCTTATTAAGTGCAAACAATAAGTGCAAGTGCAACCATAATCAAAGTTAGCACACAGACTCTTTATAATTGTTTTGAAATTGCTGTTTTGCAACGGCAGTTATAGGGCTAATGCGGTGAGTTCAGAAAACGCCGGGTAGAGAGAAACGAGGCTGTTTGTTAGTCTCCACAGTTGTTCTTGCGTTCCGATTATAAGTTCAGAAACGGAGCCTCTTGTCTGTTGTCTTTAAGACATTACAGTACTCTCTCAATATTCGAAGTGCAAACTGAGACCATAGCCGCAAATAAACAGTCTAGAGATGGGTATTGGGAGACGGACTATTGTATGTATCAGGCTTGTGCAAAATTCAGAATTTCAGAATTGGCCTCCATTCAATTCATGAATTGGAATTTGAATTGAATTGACTCCGCCCCACAGGAGGTTGAATTTGAATTTGAATTGGAATGACAGGAAGTGGAATTAAATTCATGGCAATTCAAAGAAATTCCACACAGTCACACAACAGAATGTGTTGAATCTCACATACTTTCAGCGTTAGGAAGGTTACTTTGGAAATGTAATTGCTTACTGTTATAAGTTACCCATTATAAATGTGGTTTGGATTACTTTATTTGGATTACTTTATCAATGTAAAGCAATTTCCTTTTAATTTGATTAGTAACTAATTAAATTTCACATTTTATCTCAGTAATACAACTAAATACAATTACATTAATTTTGTAATTCAGTAACATAAGTTCATTACAGTTAGCGATGTCCAAAAGATGTATTTTCAACGTCTTTGTCACAAAAGTCGTATGTTGAAAAGACGTCCACTGAGGAGCCAGAATGAAAGTTTTTATGACGTCTTTTTAAGTGTTCTGCACGTCCGATATTGACCCTCATGGACCCTCTTCGTACAAGGTTAAAAGCTAGTTCAAATGTGGCCATTGTGGACATATTTTCAACATCATTTATGGCCTCATTTATATATAATTTATACTGTTTCTGGACCAAATAAACACTCTCAGGATGCATTAAATTAAAACTCATGTTTATTTCAATGTAATTGCAAAACTCACAGACAGTGAGCTTTACAATAAATCAAACCTAATTATTTGTTCTGTGACTAGCGCTTTTAACATTCATTGCTGGGGGAAAATATTTCCTGTTAATGTAATTTGTACTAGTAGTTCAAACTAATATCATTTATAGACTATGTAATGCAATCATATCTGAAATATACTGGAAAGCTTCATTGATAAACACTTCACTAAATATCTAAATGAATTTCTTGAATTTGTTTTGAATTGCAATTCTGCTTCCTTTAATTCAAATTCGAATTGTAATTCTAGATCCTTTTTTTGACATAAATTCAAATTCAATTCAAATTCAAGAATTGAATTGGAATTAAAGAATCATTCTCAATTCAATTCTGAATTGTGCACAAGCCTGGTATGTATGCGGCCTAATTTGTGCGCAATGCACATCAGGGAGCTTGTGTTTTATTTTCACTTTCGTGATCATGCGTACTCTGTGTATAGCAGCGGTGCTGAGCGTGCATTCTACAAGATAAGACATTTATCAGACGTTTAGTCTAGGTTGTGCAACAAATCCTCTGTCATCCTCACGCGATCAGTGAACCGTGATTCGTGCTGCACTGATTGCAACGGAAACTTGTGCTGGATGAGCAGAGCAGACTTTTATATTATTTTATAATGGTTTTAATTTTTTTTATAAAAACAGCAAAACGATAGTTTAGGCGAATGTGAGTGTAGCGGTGGAATATTCTATGGTAATATCCCCCCCTTACGCTCAGTGATGGCGATATCGCGAGACAGCTTATCACTCGACGGGAAATCTCGTCATGTTTTAGTCTCGCGAGATCTCGTCGTCACACCCCTACAGTTTAACCATTATGCAGCACGATGAAAATGTGACTAAGTTTTCATTGACTAAAACTAGACTAAAATGCCCAGACATGTATCCCCCATTTCACAGACAATGCTTAAGCCTAGTCCCAGACTAAAATGCATGTTTTAGCTGTTTTAACTGAAAGCAACTTGCACGGACAAATCTTAAAATATATCAGTGCCATTGTTTTGTCTCAAGATGCACACCAGTAATGTTTTATTCTAAGGCACTTTTATAAAAGCTACTTAAATGTCCTAATTGAACTAAGGCCTAAAAATAGACTAAACAAAAACAGGACAAAGTTGACTAAATATGATAAAAACTAAGAAGTATATTTGACACAAGACTAAATAATAATAAATAAATAGCTGACAAAATCCATTACCTGTAGGTAAGTGGGGAAAGCCTCCTCCAGTTTGGTCTTCTTTTTCCTATAGCGTTTCCGTATTTTAACCTCAGGATTGTCGTGAAAATCAGACAAAGGAGGTTTTTCATCAATTGGAGTGTCAGGCGCTTGGTCACCCCAGCCTATCAGGACAGAAAAGAGAAATCATAATCATTCTTTACATCAAAATCCTATATAATCCAAAAATGATGCACATGAGTTTTACATCTACATCAATGCAATATATTTTTGTTGTAGTAATAATAACTTTTATCTATATTAATCAATAGACCAGTCTAGATTAGAGGTGTCAAATACATGGCGATCAGGATGAGACCAATACAGCATTATGCACTAATGCAGTGGATGTGGACATTTGACAGCAGTGGATACATTCAAAAATATTAAAGACTGAAGACTGATTTAAGAGTCATCTTACTGAAAGTGTTGAATGATACTCACCCTCGTCTTTGCCTTGCAGGGTCTCAGAACCAGTGGAGTCCTTCCTGACCAAGACAGGTTTGGTTCTGCCTGGACCCATCCGGTTCCTCTGTCTGACCATGAAACCTCCAATACCTGAGTAAAAGCAGAAACTCCTCAATATTGTTTAACATTTCAAATGAAGTGCTTCATCAACTCAAATTCAAAATCACATTTCGATTCGATATATGCATAGATTTGATTCTAGTTTACTGTTTTGGGTTACTCTCATACTTGACTGCAGGAGACAGTTGAGACCCCCCCCCCCCCCCCCCCATTTTAGTCAACCCTGAAAATTATTACTAGGTTTATTTAACATGTCTTAAAAAATACTACAGAAATTGAATAATCAAGTGTAAAAATAAGACAGTATAGTCTTCACCATATGGAATATAAATTGATTGAGTCTTCACTGTTAAATATAAATTGATTAATAATTAAGATACAAAAGTGATTCAGTCAAAAGCAGTGATTTTCTGTTTTTTTGTTGCTGTATAAATTAACAAAACAGACAGCAACTGTGTATTAGACTGCTGTCCCTTTAAGAACAAATTCACGGATCTAATACACTGTTACTGTAATACACTGTTACACATCCGATTTGTTCCCAACTGTTTATGTTCACGTAGGACATAAACCTACGTGTGTTTAAGTGAATACTTTACACAATGTGCATTTTTACATTGTGTGTGTATTTGACCATTCAAGAGCAATAAGCTGTGAAAGAGAACTGAATTAGGGATCGCATGAATCGGCATCTGTGCTCCACATTAAGTCCTTTTTTGCGGCGTTTTATGATTAATAACACTCTACGCGTCAATAACTTTAAGTAGCACAGCGAAGTTGAAGAAATATAACACTTTAGAAAACTGATATTTGAAATGTGTCTCTCACCTGGGCGGTAGGGCTTCCTCTTTCTCTTCTTGCAGGCATCTGTGTCTTTAGAGTCGTCTTCTGCTGTGGCCTCTCTTTCAGGACTTGAATCTGACTTCCCCTCACCATCCACCATCTCCACTTCTGCTGCAAAACACACACAGGCAAACACATACACAAATACTGTCAGGAATCACACACAGGTAAGCAAACTTCACTCTGCGAGAAGAGTAACTGAATATGAGACACTTTAATAGGTTTTACGCAACATGTTCAGCAAACTGCAGTCCATTTGTGTTAAAAAAGAATATTTTAAATCACTATAATGAGCTGCCTGGCTGGATAACTAGTTTTATGGTATCACATGTGCACTCCCCATGTGAAGGCTGCTTTAAATTGTAGATAGAAAAATGATGCTACCTTTTACGATACCTAATTTTCCTCACAATTGGAGGCACAATAACCTGGATCTTTTATGGATAATTCCACAATGCTTTGCCATGAACTCACCAAAAGATTTAAAAGACGATAGAAATTATATATTGTTAATATGCATGGCCCTTTTATTTTAAAACTGAATTTTTTTTTTAAGGTTGTGAAACCCGCAATACTGCATCTATTGTTTCGCTTATCATACATAGATATGAAACTATTGCAAACGGTCGAGATGTAGGAAGCAGTACTTTTGATGTCGTCAGTGTCTCCATCTCTGGAGAGTTCAGTCTGTGGGTCTGGAGGAGTCTGCAGCACGGCCACACTGTTCTGGTTTATGATCTTCAGTTTGAGTTTGGGTTTGGAGCGTCTCCGGCGAGAGGCTGCATTGGCGAGACTTTGTAGCTGGGACAGACCAGACTCCGTGAGACAAACACCGTCCTGGGTGTACGTCCTCGACAGGTCTGTGGAGCAGAAACATTAAGGAACCTCATTGGAAACACGAAGAATCGATTAAAAAAAGAACAATTCACTCTCAAATTGGGCATTAATATGGAGAAAATTTTGTTGAAATATTTCATAGCAAAGCATAACCAGAAACATTTAAATTTCAGGAACACAAGGTTCCATTAGTTAACGCTTTAACTAACAAGAAGCAATTCCTTTTATTAACGTTAGTTAACAAATACAACTCTTCATTGTTCATTTATGTTAGTTCATGTCCATTAAATAAAATTATTACATGGCTCTGTGGGATACTAGATTCTGATAACAACCGGTAAAAAACGATAACACACGTCCGGGTAACTCAAGTCAGTGCTTTTCTTTTGCTAGGAACGTTTTTTCCTTGTGAAAGTTTTGTGTTAGTTAAGCTAATAAAATATTAAAACTCAAATCAACATTTTGTGTACAGTTATTTAATTATATCATCCGGTATCACGGACTCGCTCTCTCTTGTTTCATAAAAAAACATTTTGTAATGAATTATAAGATAACAAACAGGTACAATTTTAAAACAGCTTAATCTCAAATCAATATCTCTTATCTTACCCATACTTATTTATGTTGTGAAATACCGTGTAATAAGTGGTATGACTGTATACCGTATCCCTTAAATGGCGTATAGTTTGAACTTGCCGCTTGCTAGCGACTGCTCTCTCAATGGAAGCTTTGCGTTTAAAGAGCTAATAAAATATTTCGACTCGAATCAATATTTAATGTCTAATTATTAACTGTGTGGCAAGTTTATGTAACTGTGTAATAAGTGGGGTCCTGATCACAACTGGCTGGATGTACATTATCCCTTACTTAACAGATACATCTTTTGATTTTAATAATGTATTAGTAAATGTTGAAATGAGCATCACCTAAGATTAAGACTAAGATTTTTCTTTGTTAGTTAATGTTAACTAATGTAGCTAACTAATTGAACCTTATTGTAAAGTTTTAATAGAAATTCCATTACTTTTAATCATTATAATCTGACATTTTTATAATTCTGTTTGAAAAAAAAAAAACTGTTTTAGTAAAATGACATCAACTTTACCAGGATCTCTTGTTTTTGTGTATCTCTGTGGTATGAGAACCGACTCGACAAAATCCAAACTGGACTTGGCCGGCGTTCCAGGCGCTGCGTAATGAACACACAAGTACACAATGTTAACCGAAAAAGAAAAAAAGATTTATAAATGTAAAACAGACTGTTCTGAAGCAGTGCTTATGTGTACCAGGAGAGAGAGGGGTCTGGCCTTGACACAAACTGCAGTCAAAGCTGGTCTCTGCGATCTTCTCCACCTCCTCCTCCGAGCAGATCCCCTGACACGAGGCATGCATCCACCTGCAGACACGGGAACAGCACGTTTGTGCTACGGATGCCTCAAACTGTGTATGTACCGAGGAGAGCCGTGCTATTCCTTTTCTACATTTCATTATCTTCTACTATTAGGACTTACAATTGTATTGTGCAATAAACGGGCAAAAATCCCATTGATTTATGTTGAAGGAGGGATACGAGTTCAGAAAATCATTGGGCGGCTTTTCACTTGGGCCAGTAAGCAACCACCTTGTAACCACCCAGAACATCGGAGTAACTGCATATAAACAGGTTTTATAATGTTTGATGGCAGCGGTTTGCTGAGTTGAAAGGAATCCAAGCACACCAGCAGCTTCAGGCACAGCCCAGACCCAGAGTGCTGAACCGCAGCTCACCTGTCACACTGGCGGCACTGCAGGATGATCTCCTCCTCATTGTAGTCCTGCTGGCACAGTGGGCATGATGCCAGGCTGGCGCAAGGGGCACACTGAGTGTAATTATTCTGCCAGTCACACCTCAGACCCGCAGACGTGGCACCGCACTGCGTACAGGACACACACCTGTGGGAGGCCCAAGCAGGCACAATGACATTAATCACACACCACACGGCTCCACCAATTTTACCACCCTAATAACGGCTCACATCAGTGCATGACAAGTAAAATAATTCTCATTAATACGTCTTATAAAAAAATTGTTAATAAAAGGTCCTCCATTGTAACTAGCAAGTATCCTTAAATTAACCATAAACATAAAAAACAACAGTTGGAGTGCGATCATTTTGTTAACCTTTATAAAAAATTACGATTTTTATCTCCATTATATTAATTTAAATATGTATTTTGAAGAGAAAAGTGTAAATTGTGAAACAATGTGGAATACCATTTGCATTTCCAGCTCCCATTGGGCACATTCTGCAGGGGCGGGTCTAAGCAGTAGGTGTGGTAGCTGATGTCACAATCGTCACAGAGCAACAGACGTCCCGGGTCGCTGGCCTGACCACACGCCTCACACACGGTACACTCCAAACACCGCCAGCCTTTACTCAACACCACCTTAGTGATCTGACAACCAATACATTTCATTTAACGTGACAATGCATATGAAGACTTTCCAAAGAACTTTTCAAAAAACAAAAGAACAGTAGTTTTAGGTATCGTTTTAATTAAAAAATTTTTTTTTCACAGAAAAAAAGAAAGCTTAATTTTCAGCATCATTACTCTTCATACATTGGTCTTTAGTGTCACATGATCCTTTAGAAATCATTGTAATATGACGATTTGATGCTCAAGAAACATTTCTTAATACTATCAATAGCCGCGTTTCCATTACAGATTTGCGCAAAACTTTTGCGATATTTTCTAAATGTCGATATAAAACTATTGCGAAATTACGGCGTTTCCATTAACTGATGTTATGCGATACAACGTCCTTTTTTTCCCTCTCGCGATAAGTCATTTAAACATCATGGTAACGGGTAGGTTATAGCCTATCAGCCAACACCACACTAGACATTATTATTATTATTAATGGAAGGAGACGTGGTGTGTTATCCAAGCTTTAATGGAAGGGAAAGACCCGTATACTGCGAACGGCATAAGAGTTTCTGGGTGTTTCTCCCTCATTTCTGCTCCGAGGTCTTGATTGTGGCATTTTTTAAGGTTTAGAATCCAGTATTGCTTTAGCCTAATTATGGTTTCTTTTATGAATTTAATAAAGAACTATGTCCAAACTGTCAGTGTACATTTGTGTCCATTCGTTTTTCCTTATTTAACCCGTATTGCAAAACGAAAAATGAACGGTGGCTGTTTTTTTTAAATGCAAAGTTGAACACCAATTTTTTTTTTTTTTTCGAACAGTACACAAATGCTGCGCAAAATTAATAATATATCGACTAAATTTCAGATGTTTGTTTATGACTTTTTGCCCCTTTATTAAACATTTATAATATTCCCAACTTAATACGAAAAAAAAGTCGATTTTAATGGTTTTCTAAGGCCAAATTAGAACCTGGAAATTATATTTTTCCTGCAGTGCTGAATGAGAAGAGCCATATTTATGTCTCTGGAACCACAGCCTACAGAAAGGTGATTTAGGTGAGTTATAGGCTAATGATAATAAATGTGTCTGAAATTTTAATTGTTTATTAATAAACTATTGTTTTCTAAATCAGAGTCGGCTAAAAACACATCTCCATCTCCGCTGTAAGGCGCGAATGCACCTTTAGAGAGAAATGCACCTTTCATACGGATTAAGCAGAAGGTATTAGCTTTCGATTCGAATTTGTTCGTTTTAAAGTGGACATTGCAAGCTTTAGCCTTAGGCCACTTTGTTTCAGTTCTCGCGCTCCAGTTCACGGAGATCATGAAAGCGCGCATGATTGTTTTATTTTATTTTACAAAAGCACAACGTTTTCTTGTTATTGTGAGTTTACACAAATAAAATCATAGTTGCGAATAATGTAGCCTATTATTATTTTCTGTATGACCAGAAATTATAGAGTAGGCTATGCCTATTTTAAGTTGTTTCATCTGTTGATAGGAAAAAGCAATTCGCGCCAGCGCCTGCCGCGCTCAGCACAAACACTTGGATATGCGTCAAAATCTTGTTTTTTTTTTGTGAATATCTTAGCCCTGTATTATTATTGTCTAACCATTATGAATGACATTTGACGAATTGCTTTGTTCCTTTTTTTGGATAAAAGCGTCTTCTAAATAGGCTATGTAGCCTAATAAATGTTATAATAATGATGATAATTTGGCCTATTAGTCTATTATTATTTGCGTATACCACGGACCCCAAACACACCGAGTCTTCTAAGTCAGGTGACTGTTATTGCGCAAAAACTGTTTCCATTGCACTTTTGCGAAATATTCCTTTTTCGAATTGCCTGAAAAACCTCCTCATGCGAGCGTAAAAACTTTTTTGCGATAAATGGGAGTTTTTGCGAAATTGACGTGTTTCCATTGAGCGTAATTTCAATTCGCAATTTCAATTTGCGCAATTTGAAGGGTAATGGAAACGCGGCTAATGTTGTGCTGCTTAATGTTTTTTTGGAAACGTTTCTTTGATGAATAAAGTTCTAAATAACTTTGAAATAGAAATCTTTTGTAACATTATAAATGTCTTTACTCTCAATTCAATGCATCCTTGCTGAATAAAAGTGTTAATGCAAGTGTTATGCAATGTGCTTATTGCGCTTAAATGGTCAAATACAGTAAATGTCAAAATGCAGTATTCTTGCAGAGTATTCAGTTAAATAGTTCGTTTTGGAACGCAAATGTTGTGTAACAGTACATTGGATCTGTGCATAAGCTCTTAAAGTGACAGCAATCTAATATTCCTGCTCCTCTGTCATGTTAATCAAAGAACAAAAGACAAAGAAAATCACTCTGCTCTTGACTGAATAAGTCTGTGCTATGTGTACGCTATTACAATAAAATTACCTAAATGATTAAAAAAAAAAAAAAGAGAGATAATAACAAATTATCTGTATGGTGCCCCAGGTTTTCCCCGTGGTATCAAATATCGATATTTTTCAAGATATCGTATCGAACATGGAAATTCCAGTATCGTGACAACACTACTATATATGTCTCCTTAAGTAATTTCAGGTAAGTAATTACAGTAATTTTTTCCATTATTTAATTTTCTTACCAGGTCCAGTAATAAGGTTAAGAAGTTTGTTTTCTTTCTTTTTTTTTTTGCCCAGTCATAATTAACGCTACAATCGTCCGCTCAAACACATTTAGAAAAAGGGAAGGATATAATGGCCTCATCCTGTAAAGTGCTCTGTTGTGCTGTGGCGTTGAAAATTGCTAACCTTTATGTTCACACAGAAAGGGTGGTAACACTGTCCACACTGAGCACATGCCAGGAGTCGACCCTCCACACCCTGTCCAAAACTTCCACACACCACACACATATCCTAAGGAAAAGAACACAAACACCGACACATACCACTGTAAGAGAGCCGCAGACTCCACATATACAGCTGTAAGCAGCACCGACTGCTTAGAAACATTCACTTTTACCTGTTTCAGTGTGAACGTGTCTGTACTAGAGAAAATCACCACTGTGCTGTGCATGGCGCTTTCCTCCTCTTCCTTGAATATGCACATTGGTTCCATGATGTTGACCTGCAGAGATACAAACATACCATGCAAATCCATCACGCTATAGTTATATATCCACATATCAGAACAAACAAATATATTAGCTGACAGTTAATGTGACATACTCCTGGTATTGGGATTGGAGGGACTCCATTTTTCATTCTGGCACGGCCACGTCCTCCCCGGCCCGTGACACCCGAACCCCGGGGCCGCCTCCTGCCGGGGAAGCCAGATCCTCTGCCCTGGTGACATAACAGAGATACCATCAGGGTCATCCTTGCTGGCAGAGAGTGATTCTCATCCAGAAGACGGGGCTAAAGGATTTTGTTTATGCATTGGGTTCTACTTTGCCCACTAGGAGCTTCCTGTAGCTAGTAGTAGCTTTGTGTGATAAATTACAAAACAATACAATTGCATGTGCTTATACATATGTAATTACACTGTAATAACAACATTATTGTTTGTGATGGGTTAATTTCACATTTCTGCAAAAGATCACAGATAGTTTTTAAAAAAAGAGATCCTAATCCCTTTTATATGAATACACATGGTCAATCTTGTAATTACTGGGTGAGGATTGAACAAAATCTGCTTAAAAGTTTGGGGTCAGTAAAAAACAAACAAAAAAATCAATGAAATTAATACTTTTATTCAGGAAGGATGTATTAAACTGATCAAAAGTGACAATAAATGCTGTCATTTTGAATTTTGAATTCATCAAAGAAATCCTGGAAATAAAAGTATTATGGTTTCCACAAAAAAATTCAAAATTGCTAATAATAATAAATGTTTCTTGAGCAACAAATAATCATATTATAATGATTTCTGAAAGATCACTAGAGTAATGATGCAGAAAATGCAGCTTTACCATCACATAAATAAATTAAATTTTTAAAACATATTAAAATGGAAAACAGTTATTTTAAATTGTAATACAATTTCACAATATTACTGGTTTACTATATTTTTTTTTATCAAATAAATGCAGCCTTGGTAAACATAAGTCTTCTTTCAAAAACTTTAAAAATCTTACCGACCCCAAACCTTTTTTGTTACTAAATACTTTACAGCTTAGCATAAGTACAAAAAAATTCTTTTGACTCTAGAAATTTCCATGATTTTTAAATTAATTTGCATAACATTTCCAACCAAAGTGCATTTTTAATGACATGAGCATGGGATGAAGGTGGGAACTCTGTGAAGAGGATTTCTACAAAGCAAAGAAAAGATTTTCAAGTATATGACAGTATTGCTATAGCTACCCTAAAAAAAATATACTCAGTACTTTGTTAAATAATTTGACTAGATTAACAAAGATGTCTGACATATGATTAAATGGAGCGATAAAAGAAAGGCACATTATGTAATGGTCCAAACGGTGTATCCTTCAACTACTTTTCCTGTCATCTCGAAGTTGGTCAAACAAAGGAGAAGACTAACTTCATCTAATTTCTTTATATACCACTTCAAAAAGCCTTTTTCAAACACTCTTGGCAATTTAGGTATTTTGCATTGACAGGACTGAAGCAATTTGAACTCGAGCAGGAAACAAATGTCCAAAGTTTTCTTTTTATATTTAATGAATGGCCTACCAGCTCAACTTTAATGCACTGTGATCAAAAAGCAACCGTTGTACCTCTAATTAAAAAGCAAAATTTGGACACTACCATTCTAGCTAACTACAGACCAATATCAAAGCTTCCTTTTATTTCTAAAATCTTAGAAAAAACTGTGTTTGCACAACTACAATCCTTTTTAGATACAAATGGTATTTTAGAAATTTTTCAATCTGGTTTTAAAGCTTTACATAGTACAGAGACTGCACTTTTAAGAGTTTTTAATGATCTTTTACTAACTACAGACTGTGGGGATTCTGCTATTCTTGTGCTTTTAGATCTCACTGCTGCGTTCGACACAATTGATCACGCCATTCTTATTTCTCGCCTAGAGCAATGTGTAGGCATCCGAGGTACTGCCCTGCAGTGGTTCAGATCGTATTTATCTGACCGATTTTTCTCTGTAAAACTTGGTGACTCTACATCATCTACCGCCCCACTTCTTTGTGGAGTTCCTCAAGGCTCAGTTCTTGGACCACTACTGTTCACCTTGTACCTTCTCCCTCTCGGTAACATTTTTAAAAAACATGGTATTTCCTACCATCTTTATGCGGATGATTCGCAAATCTACTTACCCCTGAGAAAAAATGAAAACAGTTCTCTGATTCCTTTACTTGAATGTCTTAAGGATATTAAAGCCTGGATGTCTTTTAATTTTTTACATCTAAACGAAGAAAAAACTGAGGTCATTGTGTTCGGACCCAGCCGGGTTTGTGATTCCACTCCAGTAAACCTCGGTTCCCTGCAGCAATACGTAAAGCCAGTAGTCACCAATTTAGGTTTTAAAATTGACAGTGATTTTAAACTTGACAAGCAGATAAACACGGTGGTTAAAACCAGTTTTTATCATTTGAGGCTTTTATCAAAAATTAAACCTGTTTTATCTTTTGATCTTTTTGAGCACGTGATTCATGCTTTTATTTCGACCCGTTTGGACTACTGTAATGCACTTTACATTGGCGTAAACCAAACCTCCCTTTCACGTCTACAGTTAGTCCAAAATGCAGCTGCTCGCTTGTTAACAGGAACCCGGAAACACGAGCACATTACTCCCATCTTGGCCTCGCTCCACTGGCTCCCTGTACATTTTAGAATAAATTTTAAGATTTTAATGTTTGTTTTTAAGTCACTAAATGGGTTGGCACCTCAGTACATCTCTGAGCTCTTGCACACTTACACCCCTTCAAGGTCACTGAGGTCTGCTGGTCAGCTGCGGCTGAACGTGCCCAGGACCAGGCTAAAGACCAGAGGCAATCGCTCCTTTTCAGCAGTTGCCCCCAAATTGTGGAATGACTTACCTCAGCACATTAAAGCTGCGCCCACCCTCCACACTTTTAAATCGCGTTTAAAAACATATTTTTATTCCCAGGCTTTCAACTCACCATGAGAGCTGTTGTGGTCTTCGTTGTCGCTGTAATTACTGATGCTATTTATTTATTGGTTTTTATGTTTTATCTCTGTAAAGCACTTTGGTAACCTTGTTGTTTTTTAAATTGTGCTATATAAATAAAGTGGATTTGGATTTGGATTTGGAAATAACCAACCAGAACCAAACACGACTCTCCTTCAATTTAACTAGCTGTCATAGTGGAGCAACATTCCCCATAATGACACCAATTTTGGAGAGACTGTGACACTGTGTGTGAGATGGCATCTGAGGGAGCTGCCAACACGGCTATCAGGCTGTTGAGAGGCCTCGGCCGTGTTATTCTAGCGATTTCACTTCTATTACGCTGTCAGCACGTTTCCTTTCCTCAGGGGCTGCCATTCTGACTGTCACAATGAAAACCCTTTCCAAGAATTACACTCCCTCTCTTCCCTCCCCCATCTACTGTTCTTCTCGCTGGACCATAATTTCACTCGTTCTTTCAACTTCTGCCTCTGCCACTCAGACTGGATGCTTTTTAAATGGGTCTTTACATCATCTTTTTTATTCTACCTGACTTTACAAAAAAAGACTGTGGGGGTACCATTGTACAGTGATGGTACTGTGATGTAGCATTACACTGAACTAGGGCTAGCCGATGCGGTTTAATTATTTTTCAGCTTCTGTTGCATCATATTCAAGATATGTGTCAATATCAAGGTTTCACTTTCACCTTTATTTTTTATTACATTTCGTAGTAATGTAAATAGTAACAGAATTATATATAATATATATATATATATATATATATATATATATATATATATATATATATATATATATATATATATATATATATATATATATATATATATATATATATATATATATATATATATATAATTTTGTTATAATTTTTGTATTATTATATGGTTATAAAAAAGAGAGATGCTTGAATATCATGCTTGATTTCATGTCCTTATTGTTATAGTCAGGTTTTAAAATTTTTTTAAAAAATATGCTTATTTAGATGCTTAAATACATTTAAAATATATTTATTTTTATATATTTATAATATTTGATAACACCTTATTTCACAGTGTCCTTGTTACATGTAATTGCAGTAGTAATTACAGTAAATTATGCATAATTACAGTACATGCACCTAACTATAAACCAAACCCTATAGTACATGTTAATTAATATTACTCAGTATTACTCATTATATAATTCATCAGTTAGTTTGTATTCAGAATGATTCTGAATTTACAAAAAAAAAAGGTTTTATGCACAAATATGTGCATATGTTTAGTTAAAGAATGAGGCCCATTTTTGACACATTTCATCTCAAGAAAAACCGCTGCAAATATTTTGTGAATATTCAATAAAACACTCGCTCCAGTAAATGCATATAATTACCACCATATTCATATACAGTACAATTATATTTACATATTCCAAGACCTTCATTTCAAAAATGCCATTTTTCTTTTAAGTAAGTGTTCCATTAAATCCTATTCTTGTTCTTCCTATTTCCTTGCTTCCTCTCCATCATAGGCTGCGTTTACACTTGGCATTAACATGCGACCTGTATCTGTATGTTGTCCACACACACATTGAAAAGACAAGTGTAAACGCGCTTCTGATCAGAATGTTATCCGATCAGCGTGTCCAGGTGCGGAGGTAGAGGAGGACGCATTGTGATCAGATCTCCGTGTGATGTAAACGCAATCCAGCCATCGTGTCTGCATTCACAGGTGGACGTCACACAAAACCCCGCCCACTGTCTTTATTCCCCCTCCTCTCTCCTGAACTGAGAGCTGTGTGGTTTTGCGATAGTCGAGTGCAAAGTACATCGCAAATATACTGAAATATTTGCCTTCGCACCCGAAACGTGCAGAACCAATCATTTTCTGTAAAGAATGCGCATTTTTCCCACCACAGCTGGCAATTTTCTCGGACTCGTTTCTCTATACCGTTTCCATTACTGCATCTATCCACATTATTAGTACTTGCAGCCTCTTCCTCCTCATCATTTTGCGAGATTTGTAAAATGTACCCCTACTGAAAACTGTTTTTAAAAGAAAACCCACCAGTGCAGGTCGACTTTGCATCAGACCCATCCTTCTTTTTTTCTTTCTTTTTTTTTTTGCGGGAATGCGAGATCCGATCTGTTATCCAGATACAGAAGCCACTTGATGTGGACAGGTGTAAACGCACCGTGTCCTGATTGGCTTATGATCTGCTTGATCGGATCACACTGATCGCATGTTAATGCCAAGTGTAAACGTGCCTCAACCTCACAGTAGATTCTATTTTTTTTAAGTGACCCTTCACATGTGGCAAATACTATCCAACACGCTCATTGTCAAGACATGATAATAGGACCTGGTCTGGCCCTGTGCCCAGATGATTATCCATGTGGCTCCAGCGGCTCAGGAACAGATGGACCTGTAGGCCAGCGAGACCCCTAGCAGAGCCAACATGGCCACTGCGAAGCCCCTGACCCCTCAACACGCAGCACATCTGCTCCTACCCATGGGCTACGGCCCACAACGTGAAGACATTCAGAACTCATTTTCATTCATTAGCCCGAGTCAAGCCAGGTCATAGAAAGAAAAGCACTGTGCATGCTGGGAAAAAAATCAGTTAGCCACAGACCATGTTAGTGACAATCATAAAGTGCTGCGGATGTTTCTGACATAAAGATGCAACATAGAATTTGTCTAGTCAAAATCCAAATCAAATCTTTCCATGAGGAGCATTGTTATGACCAACTTTTCAATGTGTTGGACCTGCAGTGACTCATATTCATATATCCATATCAACTCAAGACTGTCTGCACTGGAAGCACGGACCAATCAGCAGGTTTAGAGGAAATCTGCAGGCAGTTTTTATTTCTGATCGCACTATAAACTTGATGTTAGATTCCAGCAACAGTGAAAGGGTTAAATAACTATAACGTTTATTTTATTTAAAATACATAAAAAAATCTTAATTATTCCAAACTTTTCATCCCAGTGTGTGTGTGTGTATGTATATATATATATATATATATATATATATATATATATATATATATATATATATAATATATATATTTTTTTTTTTATATCTCTGTAACTCTGTAACGTTACTAATTCAACAATAAAATACTATTAAATTTATATAAGTTTAAACAAATGTAATTTCTATACAAATGTATACTATTATTTATAATTTATATTTTATATAATGAAATTGGTAATTTTATATATATATATATATAATATATATATATATATATATATATATATATATATATATATATATATAAATATATAAAATATAAAATTGGTAATTTTGTATTATTTAATTTATAAAAACTATACTAAAATGTATAAAAAAATTAAATAAATAAAACAAAAACTGTAAATATAAATAAAGGAGTTGGACTTCCATCAGCTGAAGGTGTGCGGAATCGGCACTTTCCAGTGTAGACAGCTTTATTGACTGACTATGATGAGAACAATTTACTATCGTCATGTCGCAAAGTTGTAGCTGAACTCCCACTTGAGGGTCTGTGTAATATTTAGCTGTATTTACCACACGGATTATCCAGGTGGCCATGCTGTGGGGCTGCCTGCTCTTTGGCCCGTCCCAGCCCTCAGTCGGGTCAAGGGACCATGAGGGGGAGCTCGGTCTGCGGGAGGCGCTCCATGCTCCCTGAAGATGGGGTGGGTTAGAGAGAAAGAGGAGGAGGAGATGTGGGCGAGAACATGCAACAACTTAAATACAGCCAGCAAAGAAACATACAGATACATGCATGTACGAACAGACATGGTTAACAGAGAATGTGACATATTAGAGCTGTGAATGAACTAAAAAAAAGACATTTCAGACAAAGCATTTCCTGAAAAAAATACATACTGATTAAATTGCTCTCAAGCATGCAAACAAAAAAACTTTCTTTTAATTAGAAGTATTGCTTCTAGGGTAAGACTGTTTTCTGAAAGACTGCATGCGCAAATGATGGAAAGGACCAGAATCCTCTGCTCTAGGAAGAGGAGACGTGTTTTTTTTAAATGTCATCAGTGCCTTAACAGACAATATTTAAAGGTCAAGTGTGTCCAAACACAGTCTTTGTGACTCAAATGATTGGGGTCAGTAAAAATCTTTAATTTTTTTTTATGTCACAAAAATAAATGCTATTGTATTGAACTTTCTATTCATTTTAGACTCCTGGAATCCACATATTTTTCAATATTGATAATAATAATCAATTTTTCTTCTATCATATCCTCATATTAGACTGATTTCTGAAGGATCATGTGACACTAAAGACTAGAGTAATGATGCTGAAAATTCAGCTTTAATGACAGGAGTAAATTATATTTTAAAATATATTAAAATAGAAAATAGGTATTTTCAATAATGTTTCACAATAGTACAGTTTTTTTAACTGTATTTTTGATCAAATAAATGCAGAATTGGTTAGTAAATAAGACGTGTAACTTTTGATACATTTATTAAATAAATAATGTATAATGAAATAAATAACAAATAAAAATATTAATTTCTTTTAAAAAAATGTACTGACCCTAAACTTTTTGAATGGTAGACAGTGTTTATCAGTCTGTATTTGCTTTATTGCTTGTAATTTTCTATTTTCTATTACTATTACATAATTTACTCTTGATTTAATTACTCTTAACTCATATAGGAATTATTTATATGTAATAATATTTAATTGTGTGTAAATATATATATATAGTACATAACATTTAATATTTAATTAATATTAGTGTTTAATATTTTTGAATAAAGGTGAGTTGCATTTCGCATTAAAGCACTGGAACGACTTTCACTTTTCTTGCTGTCAACAGACCTTTCGTCTGCGATTCGTTTCACTTTTGCTTGCGAACAGGCCTTTACTGTTATAGAGAGGCCTGGCATCAGAATGCCTGTGATACCTTTGTTGCCATGACAACAGAGACACACTCCGTCTTGTTTACAAACGCATGTGATTATGCCAGAACGACAACACATGACTCGAGCACACAAAGGGTGCAAAGAGCAGGCCTCTTACAGCCGCCTAATTCCTCTAATTAGTTTGTGGCTATAAAGTTAATTAATACTTAGCGATCATCCGGAAATCACAATGATGGCTGTGACTTAAGACTTGCTCAATTAAAACGTAAAGCTGCCTGAAGTGAAATGAACACGTCTGTTTTTAAACAAATATGCAAATATGCTCTGAGGAGCATTCTGGGTGCATCTTTCTCCACGTCTGTCAGGAGAAACGCTGCCTTGTTAGGAAGTATACGTAGGAAGGTAGGCCGTTCGGTTAACAAGAAAACATAATCATAAACAGGATGTGATGCATGAATGATGATCTGATGGCTGAGTATGACATGTATGTGAGAAGTCTGATGCCGAGATAATTCCCTTTTGAATTGATATTTGAAGCCTGTGTCATATCTCATAAAATGTTCAATTTATCACACATATTGTCTATAATCAGGCTTCCAACCACAGAAGTTCATATTTTCCCACGAGTTGCCTATTGTTATTGTGTTCCAGCACAAAATTAAACTTTTACATTCACAAATCACCAATATTTCCAGTAGAGAGCATATTTGAGTGATTAGACTGAAACATATCGAAACATGCTTAAAAACATGAAACGCCTAATCACAATTGTGAGGTATAATGTAGCAATTACAAGCAATAGTCACAAAAATATGCAATTGTGAAACAATATCACAATTATGTGAAATAACTTCACACTTGTGGGATATATTGTGAAATAGTCACGCTTAAAAGAAATAAAGTTGCAAATGTGAGTCAACAATTACGGGAAACATCTTTGCAGTTGTGAGACATCATGTCATATTGAGATAAACTCGCAATTACCGAGAAATAAAGTCACAATTGTAAGATATACGTATGGTCAGAATTACAGAAAGGAATCATATTTGTGAGATACAATGTCATTCTGAGATATAAAGTCGCAATTTCGAGAAATAATGTTGCACTAATATGAAACAAAGTCATAATTGTGAGATATATGGTCACAATTACAGGAAAAAAAAATTAATTGTGAGATGTAATGTCATTCTGATATATAAAGTCACAATTACGAGAAACAAAGTCGTAATCATAAGAAATAAAGTCGCAAATGTGAGATATATGGTCACAATAACAGGAATTTGTTTTAAAATATTTGTGAGATACAATGTCATACTGAAATATAGTCGCAATCACGACAAATAATGTTGCTATCTTGAAATAAAGTCACAATTGTGAGATTATGGTCACAATTACTGGAAAAAAATTCACAATTGTGAGATACGTCATATTAAGGTATATAATTATGAGAAATAAAGTTGCAGTTACAAGAGTTGCAACTACGAGAAATACTTTTGCAATTGTGAGATATACGATCAAATTATGAGATATAAACATTTCATAAGATATAAAGGCACATTATGAGATATACACTCACAATTACAAGAAATAAAGTCGCAGTTGTGGCTTTGGTTTTATTTACTGTCGAGATCACAAATAACGAATCAGAATTGGACACGGCAAAAACATTGAATTGAACTGAACTGAACTGTATTTAATTCATCTACAAAAAAAAATCTGCAGATAATGTATTGATCATAATATATGACTGACCTGCTTGACTCTGGGCCTTCCAGGTGAAAACTTTCTCTTAGAGATGGCCGGCTTGCCCATGCCGATTTTTGGAGTGAATGGTATGAAGGTGGATGAAGGCACATTGCTAATGGCTTCTCCTGAGACAGCCTGGACCAGGGCATGGAGCTGGGACGCCCCCTGCCCGACCGAGGGCAACCCCTCAGGCTGCCTGCATGGAGGTTGCTGTAAAGACGTCCTCTCCTCCACCAGTGAGCTCAGCTTGGCCAAGCATCGCTGATCAACATCCATAGAGATGTCCATTTCCTCTGTGCGCCTCTCAGGAATGATGTCGTGCTGCCGCAACACAACATCCATTTCATCCCGGCTCTGAACTACCGGCGTAGTCGTATCAGCACTGACCTCAGGCTCTACAGTAACTCCATGCGCCTTTGAGGAAGGTTCCTCTGTGAAGGAAACCTCCATGGGTTCTTCCTCATGGGAAGTACAGGCTGGAGTTGGCTCTTTGGTGGGTGATAGCTGGGATTTCTGCTCCTCCAGGCAGGGCTTGCTGTCATCCTCACTTTTGGAAATGTTTTCCGCGAGTGTAGCTGAAGTCTCTGGAAGCTCCTCTGTCTCTGGAAGCTCCTCTGTTTTAGAGGACGTCACAAGCTGCTGGACCGTGGACGTCTCTGGAGCTGAATCCAGTTTCTGCTCGTGCGGCTCTGAATCTTCAGGATCTTTTGTCTTTTGAGGAGATGTGACTGCAACATGGAACATTTCAATATCAACACTCAAAATGACTTCCAAAGATTTACACTTTTACCATTGCAGGTCACAAGGTCAAATTGAACCATAATGTTATTATTATCATTACAATACTGACCATATTGTTATAATTATATTAGGAAGCAGGCTGTTTGGGCTTATTTTATTAATGCTTGATTCAGAGCTGAAATATTTATGGTATAGAACTGATGCAGAACTAATGGTATATAATGAATGCAGCTTTAATGACAGATTCAAATAAAATATTAATTGAGAGAGTTAATGGATTATTTGTACATTAGACACTAGAAAATCATTAAAAATGGTCTTGTAACAGGGTATATGCAGGAATCTTGAAGTTAATTTTAATACCTTTTCAAGACTTTTTCAAGACCTTCTCAATATTTTTTAATACCTCACCGCCACTTCAAGCTGTAACCATTTACATCAGTGATACTTTTAACTTAACAGTTTTAGTTCGTTGTAATACGCGTGATTTTTTTTTCCCGCCCTGGGAAAATCCCGCCCTGCAAACCGATTTCATTGGTTTAGGTTACAGTGACGGGTAGGTTTAGGGATCAGTGTTTGGTGTAGGCAATCAGTACAGTGATTGACATGACAGAGAGGCAATTTACGAACGCACCCAAAATAGCCTAGTTTTTTATGTACCTGTTCGTTTTTTTTAATAAAAATGACTAAATTCACACACTTTTACAATGTTTTTGGGACTGAAACTGTTGGACAGCTAATTCAGAAAAAATACTTTCAAAATGTAAGACTTTATAAACCCGTGATAAGACTTTTTAATACTTTTTAAGGGTCTTAATTTTCCCAAAATTGATTTATCACCTTTTAATACTTTTCAAGACCCCGCGGATACCCTGTGTAAATATAACCCGGTGAATAGAAATGGTAAAAAAAAAAGAAAGAAAGAAGGAAAATAAAAGAAATGGAGACCTTATACATTTGGTCAGATACAATAAAATGTATTTTGTTGGCATGCATGTGAAAGCAAAGTGGACTATTCAGTATTAGAGAAAATGTTATCCATTCAAATATATGCAATAAAGATTATGTTCATGTTCCATTAAATCAACCTTAAATTAAATGTACATTTATTTATTCAGGAGATATGTTCATCCAAAGCGGAAAAACACAAGCAAATTACCATACAGGAGCCATTAAAAACATAAGAATTGTAATACTAAAGCAGGGAAGTACACAACTAGAGAAGTCAAATAGCATTTTTTTTCTTTCCAATTTTAAATGTATTTGTAATTGTTTATATATGTATTTGTAATTTATCTATTGTTATAGACTACTTGAACCGAACAAAGGAAGAACGTGTTTCTTCATAATCTTTATCAAAATGTATATTTATCAACCATTCTGATATGCAACATCCACTTTTCACGACCGAATCGCAATGTACAAAATCACATCCGTCCGATTACATTTTCTCCCGGTGAATATCCTGCCCTGAATATGTCAGATTACATAAATAAAATGGGATGTGAATGCTGACTTCAATTTTTATTTCAGAATTTATGGTTATGGACTAGTTAATTGCTTGTGGAAGACGAGTGTCTTCGGATGTTATCATCAAATGTGCATTTAACTGTCAAAGGATTTTTGAATATTTCAACAAATTCATTCTCAACCACTTGTTTTGGACAACTAACAAGTACAGGATTTTTGTTATGGTTAAGATAAGGACATCCTCAATAATATTAAATATATGCATGTGTCACTGAAAGCAAACAGAGTAGATGAAGTACCTGAAGTCCTTTCATTTTCTGTGCTGTGGTGTGAGGTCTCGCTGGACTCTGTCTTGGCTAAATCGCCACTAGCGTCTGCACCAATTTCTAAAGGAGGGGGAAAAAATCAATAGAGTGTCCCGACTTATGTTATGTAATACAAACTGCTCTAAGCACTAGTGGAAATAATTACAGGACTGGAAAAACAACTCAACGGGATAGAAAAGTGCAGGGGAAAGTGTGAACACAGGCGCATATGGCATGTGTGTTTTTCAGAAAACACTGTGCTCAAGAGAATACAATGGCTTTGAGCAGTACACAAATACTGACGGTAATCTTAATTTATCCAGTGTCTGCCTATATACACGCTGTACGTTTGATTTGTGCATCTGACTACACTATAGCATGCTTTATTTTCCTCTTACTGTCTATAACATTGCTCTCTTCTGTTCAATGTATGTCTGGAACAACACATTTCCACTTTAGGCACTTTAAGTCATTGATCCTGAGGGCCTTATCAGATCAATCACCTCATATCTCTAACCAGCCATTACAGAAATCACATAATCACAGAAGACTAAATGACTATTGTGCGGAACGGCTGACATTAGCGGAGCACCATCTGAAGTAATTAGAGGGCAGGTTTCCCTCTAATCATAGATAGATCATGATTCTGATCTGGACCTGTGACTGCTATAATAGAGAGAAGATACAGGCATACAATAATGACTCGTGCTTTCGGTAATTCAGCACATCTTTTAATTACGAGAAGAAGTGATACTTGCTACTTATGGGTTGTTATGTCAGATGAAGTCGGTTCTGGGTAATAGACAGCGTTTATACACCCAATTCATTCAATGTCAATGTCAAAATCAATGTCAAGTTAAAGGGCCATTTCATGTATTTTTGTTGTTATAATTTTCTATTTGAAATTCACAATAGGTATCAAATAGTTGAATGACCGATTTTAGAACTGTTCTTAATTTATTGGCATCAGACATTATTGGATAGTTAATTGCTCATTTCCTCTATTTTTACATTTAGATTGCCTTTACCATCCATCCATCATACCCTTTAAGTTTGTCTTTAAAAACATTTAATAAGAAAGCTGTTAAAAATGTCATTAATTAGTTAAAGTAATTAAAAAATTACTAAATAAACTGTAACGTTTATTTCATGGAGGGTTTGCTTCTGACATCTCTTATTCTACTATAAATCTCTCATTCATAATCTATTAGGCACATATGGGGAGTTTCTCTGATGGGTGAACACTGCAAGTAGATCACGACATGTAACGTAATTCAATGGAATGGAATGGAGAAAGAGATAAAAAAAAGAGAGAGAGAGAGAGAGAGAGAGAGAGAGAGAGAGAGAGAGAGAGAGAGAGAGAGAGAGAGAGAGAGAGAGAGAGAGAGAGAGAGAGAGAGAGAGAGAGAGAGAGAGGAGGAGAGAGAGCCATTGGGCATCATCTACAAAGGTGAACAAGGTTAACTCTCTGCTGTAAACAAGCCACGCTAAAATCGATGTGAGGGTCAAAGACCAATGAGTCTTGAAGTTTTTAAAAAAACTAGTTGTGGTAAAGGCATCATCTTCATCCAGCATCATCCACACCACCACCTATGGCCACGTAACAAATTTCAAAATTCCCCCCAAAAAATATAAATAAAATAATAATAATATAGACTTCATAAAGTAGATTTGCTGATTAATCAATATCGAAATGTATCAACAAAAATACATCCACAATATCGATAATAAACATTTCATAAAAGATGAAACTAAAAACTAACAAACAAAATAAAAGTTTGGTTTAGCTTGAAGAAATTATAACAGAAATAAATTACTATTGTACAGTAAAATGTTTTCAAAGTAAAAATAATAATTATCAATGTAATCTTTAAATAAATTGTATTATTATTTTTAAGGATTATCATAAAATGAAGATATTTTATTTTATATATGTTTTATGTCTGTATTATGTCATGTCATTTTGTCAGTATATAAGTTCTGTTGTACAGCACTGCATTTGACAATTTTTTTATATGTTTTAAATTAATTGTTATATTTTCATTTGACAACATTTTTAAAAGATTGATTAAAATCTTAAAGTTTTATGAATTAATTTCATTAGACACCATTTATGATGATAAATTTGTATTAAATCACTAAACATAGAATTAATCGCCCGGTTTCAATGACAGGGCTTAAGTCAGGATTAGGCCTTAGTTCAATTAGGGCATTTAAGTAGCTGTTTATAAACATGCCTTAGAAAAATACATTACTGGTGTGCATCTTGAGACAAAACAATGGTACTGATATATACGTCAGATAAGTTATGGCAAGTTATTTTCAGATAAAACAGCTCAAACATGCATTTTAGTCTGGGACTAAGTGAGTAAGAAAGTAAAATTTATTTATACAGCGCTTTTCACAGACAGGGTCACAATAGACAATAAAACATAGTAGAAAAAAAAAACAGTCTAAGAATAAAATACAACAGATCAAATTATCAATAGACCAAAGACAGAGATTACCCAAAAGCTAACCTGAACAAGTGAGTCTTCACTTGTCCCTTAAAACTGTCCACATTCTCAGCAAACCTAATGCTAGTTGGCAGAGCATTCCAGAGTCTGGGTGCCATAGAGGCAAAGGCTCTATCCCCATGGCTTTAGACGAGTATGTGGCGTAGATAGCAGATTTTGGTTGTTAGACCTGAGAGACCGGAAGGGGGTGTGTAGGTGAATTATGTTGGCAAGATAAGCAGGGGCCTGACCATGTAGAGCCCTATAGGTTATGGTGAGAATTTTGAACTGAATTCTGTAAGTTACAGTGAAGGGAACAGAGTAGAGGGGTGATATTGGTGCACCTATTTGATCTAGTAAGTAGCCTAGCAGCAGAATTTTGAATGGATTGCAGATGGTGAAGGACAGATTTACTGAGTGAGGAGAAGAGTGAGTTGCAATAATCAATATGGGAGGAAATGAAGGCATGAAGGAGCATCTCCAGGTCTAACTGAGAGACCACAGCCCTCAATGTCGCGTAAGTGGAAAAAACAGGACTTGGTCAGTGATTTGATGTGAGTTTCAAAAGATAGAGATTTGTCAATTATCATCCCAAGGTTCCTTAGACTAGGCCGGACCGCAGATGACAAATGCCCAATGTTCTGCATAATCTGAGGGATAGCGCTATCTGGCGCTATAATTAAAACCTCCGTCTTATGTGGGTTCAGCGGCAAAAAACTTTCAGCCATCCAGTTTGTTTATTGCATCTATACAATCTAGGAGCCTTGTAAGTTTAGATGACTATTTTGCCGGAAGGTAAAATGAAGCTGAATGTCATCTGCGTAAAAGTGATAAGAGATGTTAAAATTATGAATAATCTGACCCAGAGGCAACAAGTAAACAATATTGGGCCCAACACTGAACCCTGTGGAACACCACAAAACAGGGGTGATGATGCAGAGTGGGAATCCCCAATAGAGACATCAAAACTTCTATCTGAGAGATAGGATATAAACCAGTCTATGGCCACTCCTGATATGCCCACCCATTCATGTAATCTCTTAATCATGATATGGTGGTCGACTGTATCGAAGGCAGAACTGAGGTCTAGATGTACTAACAATGAGCATAGACCTACGTCTGAAGCCATCTGAAGGTCATTATATACTCTCACCAAGGCGGTCTCAGTAGAGTGTCTCTTCCTAAAATCCGACTGAATTTTTTCATACAGCTCCAAATTCTCTAAAACAGCTGTAAGTTGATTAGCCAGAACTTTTTTGAGAATTTTGGACAACAATGGCAGCTTTGAAATGAGGCTATACATTGATTTCTCTGCGACGTCATCACTGCTTTCGCACGCAACCAGGGGGCAAAAGACTGCCGTTCTTCGTACCGGAGTAAAGGGTTTAGGCGGCATACTGAACAAAGGCAAAAGACCTTAACTTCAATTTTGTCAAAAATGAGTTATTGCCATATTTGGAACAATGGACATCAGTTTTATCATGTGGAGAAATATCTTGCGTCAATATTGTTCTTTTCTGCTAAAAAATATGTTATTTTTGCCATAACTTCCAAAAGCTGAGGGAAAGCAAAGGCAGAAGCCTCGAGTTACAATCTTTTAGCTTTGTTCCACTAACACAAACCAACCCAGATATAACTTAGATCGCAGCTTACCTTTTTTTTTTTTTTTTTTTTTTTTTTTTTTTTTTTTTAAACATCCAATGAGAATACAAATCCATTGTTTAAATCCATCATGTGCCGGATGGCTAGCCTAATACTAGCAAAGTGCAAAGTTGTCCAGAGGTTGACAATCTATTCCAACCGTCGCTGTGGGTAGCCTATTAATAGGGTGACCAGAGGTTCGGGTAACACCAACCACTATGAAATTGTCCCGGTTAAACAGTTAAAATGCTGACAGCTAAACGGTGTAAACGTGTGACTGTATTGTAGAGGATTCCAACAGTCTGCCGTTAAAGCTATGAGCTAAAGACACAAACTAGCACTGTCGGAAAAACAACACAGACGTGAATAAAGGTTGCAATTTCTTAAAACTGGTTAAACTCGTGGTGCATTCATAGTAGTTAATGTAAAATACCCCTATCTCATCTGTTTTTGTTGTTTAACATAATTTTAAAGCTTTCAAAAAATAGTGAGATTTATTCAATATAAATTATTTTTTAATAATTAATGTTTTATAAGTCAAACTAATATTTAATGTACGTTGTACCAGTATTAAATGTTACTAAAAATAACACTGAACAGGGGGTACAAATTGGCTATTAAAGTTATAGGCTAAGCCTATACTAGTAACACTTTACAATAAGGTTCATTAGTTAATGTATTAACTAACATTAACTAACAATGAACAAAACATTTGTTACAGTATTTATTTATCTTTGTGAAACTAACTTAGTCTAACATGATAATTCGTATGCATCACAGTAGGCTATGTCCGGATTTTGATTCGTAAACAGTTGGACGTTTTACATAATGTTATATTAATAAACACAAACAAACAGATCCAACACTGAAATTGCAGTTTATTATTGAGTCAACAAGAAATGACAAACAATGCGAAATCTACGTTAATTAATGTTCTTTTACAGAACTCGGCATAAAAGATAGCGGTTTTTTGCCCCCTGGATGCGCGCGCATCCGGTATTGTTTGTATACAAGAAACCCGTGTATAGAACTTCAAAACTGTTGGGTCCAAATTAGGCTTCTTTATTATATGTTGGATAGTGGCATGTTTAAAGTAAGAAGGCCTTTGGCCAATGAAGAATTAACAATAGCCACTATACTAGGGCCAATGGCAGGAAGTGCTTTTAAGAATAATGAGGGTGGTATTACTGTATATCCTGTGGACAAAAGGACAATTTAATTTTCGTGGTCAGGTTTAGCAGATCATGGAGGCTGATTGGTTGAAAAGACTCAATGGTAATAGGCCTAGGTAAGTGTGGTCCAGGCTGAATATTTGATCTAATAGACTGTATCTTATCAATAAAAAATGACAACAGCCTATTACAGTCATTTTGAGAGCATATTGTTGTCACAATGGCAGGAGGAGAGACAATATTATGTATGGTATCAAATAAAACCTTAAGGTTTCTCTTAGAGGAAGAGACTAGGCTTTGTCTGTGAAAACGGGGCATTAGAAATAAAACTGAAAACACAGAATTTAGCAAGAAATAAAATGGATTTCATACTGTATGCCCCTAAACGCAGAGCCTGACTATAAAGTTTGGTCTTTCTGAGTGGTGTAAAAAGCCATCATCTGAAGCCCAAAGTCTATTTGAAAAGGGGCTCTGTTGTTCATTTGACATGAACTGCAATGCAAGTAGCATTTACTGTATGTTAAGTTTAAGAGAAAAAAAGCCAAATACTTTAATAGCATGGTGCAACTGGCACCTTTCCTCCTAATTAGTTATCTAGATTGCTGCCACTAGTCCTCATCCTGGCACTGAGGCTGATGATGGAACCATACTGCGGCTCTAACCCAAATAATGCATTAAAGGGACCTGCTTGGGCACAGGTTGAAATCAAACTTGGATTTGGACCAAGTCTTTATGCTTTATATCATATCCTGTCCGAAATAATTTTTTCCACTATTGCACCATTTCAAAGTACAGCTACAACACACAGCATAATGCAAGGACACATGTTTAGGCCGCCCTGTGGCACCCTAAATAACCATGAACCCAGCGTGGGATGAGGCCAGATCTCTCACTTCTACACCTAGAGATTTGCACCAGGACGAATAATGCTGTAAAAGGCCTGTGGGCAGCTGCTCTCCTAAAGGTTGAGGAATTGAGTTACTGACACTGTGCTGAGCATTTGTACAGTGACAGCGGGGTGTTAATGTACCGCACACCAAAAGCTGGTTAAAGGCAAAGCTGTGATGGAATATTACACATGGAGGAGATTGGCAGGAAAGTAAAACTTCCTGCAGATCTGTAAAGTGAGACGGTCTTCAGTATTTAGGTGGAAAATTGAATTGCGTGCCACATAAGACATACGGGTTTGGAAAGTGATGACATGACTGTCATTTTTTATTTAATAATGAGCTATTTCATTGAACCACTATAGACTTTATCCAGACATTTGAAAGCACATAAGCAGAAAATATGACATAAGCAATAGTTTCATAGACTCTAAGCCTTCCCCAGGCAAAGTAGGCCCAGGCAAGTTTCAAATACCCCTTTCCTCAAGACCAGTCTAGACTAATCCAGACAGATCTGAAGCATGTGGGCCTATGGGATGCTTTGGTCTACTCTTGCACTTCAGCAACTTCTGGCCTAAAGGACTGGGGTGCTTCAAAGAGCAAGCTCTGTCCTCAAGTTTCAAAGACTCCCAGCTGAACTCACAGTTACTGGACCACTGTGAAAGTAAGTGAACGGTAAAAAGCAAACACCAAGCCAATAAGACACTAAAATCGAATAAAAACTTTAAAGATTCCATTCCAAAACCACAAAAATTTTCTTAGAAACCAAGCCAATAAAAAGCCTTTACAAAAACAATTAATTTATATGATTCATGCTAAGGCTAAAAACTAGATGTGTTGGGCCATTCAAAAGAGTAATAAAGCAGCCAATCTGTAAATTTAAACAACACATTCTCAGGAAAAAATTTGTACAAATGCTATCACTGGGGCAGTACTCTATTAAAAGGTATTAAAATATACTATTTAGGCACTAATGTTATCGATTTGACTGCACTGACACTATCAGATGAGAACCATGGTCGGGAACCTTTTTTGACTGTGTGTATTTGACCGTTTAAGTATGCAACCGAAGATTTGACTTGTATACTTTAGGGCAAGGGTGTCTAATCCTGCTCCTGGAGGGCCACCATCCAGCAAAGCTTATCTCTAAACCAATTAATCACAGCTGAATCAGCTAATCAATGCCTCCAGGAATACTAGAAACGTCCAGGCAAATGTGTTGGAGGTAAACTCTACAGGAAATTGGCAGGAAAAAGAATGATAACTGCAAGCCTTCCCAATGCTCATTACATCAAGACAATAAAGTTGGTCTGACCTGTCATTTGTTTTTCATCCATTTGCTTCTCTTCACTCTGCATCTCACTGACAGGCTGATGAGTTTCTACGTCTTGAACTTTGGCAGGCTCAGGATCGTTGTTTATGAATAGCTGTGCGTCTTCCTCAACGTCCACATGTGATTGAGTCTCCGTCTGGTTTCCTTCTGCATCCGTGAGCACAGGATCTGATTCAAAGCCGGCGTTTCTACAGCTGGAACATATGTGATCTTCTTTGGGCTGGGCATTTGCGTGACCTTCACCTGGTCGCTCACACTCTGGGTGGAACCACCTGAAAAAAAAAGGGAGTCAATGATTCACCTTTTCACTGAATCCAAAATCAGGAATGGAAACCAGAAATGGAAAATGTTTGGATCTGCTTAAAGCAGGGGTGTCCAATCCTGCTCCTGGAGGGAAGCTGTTTAGCAGATACCTGAACTAGCTAATCAAGGTCTTCCTGGGCACACTAGAAACTTTGAGCTAAACACTTTAGGACAGTGGCCCTCCAGGAGCAGGTTTGGACACCATTGGCTTAAAGGTATATTGAACTATCCTGTTCAAGAGTACAGATATTTAAGATATATAAAGTAAATGTACCTTTTGCACTGATGGCAAGAAAGCAGGTCTTTGTGGGCTTCGGGATCTACGTCGCTGGGACATGAGCAGGGGAGGGTAGTGTCCTGTTGATCACCACAGTTTTGGCACAGTAGGCTGTTGTGGTGCCATTGTTCACTGCTTCGGGTGCCACACTCAACACACATCCGGCAGTTCTACAAAGCACACAGCTATGATTACCTATACTGCACTAAAGAAATGGGACATATTTTGTCATGATAACAACAAAGTCTACCAGAGCCGCCCATACCTTACACCTCCAGCCGTTGGTGGGGATGGAGTCCATAGCCGGCTGCATGCAGAAAGTGTGATAGCCTTTGTCGCACATATCGCACACTAGCATTTTAGTGTCTTCTCCAGGCTCCCTGAAAAATACAAGTACACAGTCAATTCTGTTCAACTGATTCCAATGGCCCATCATTTCTTAAATTGATTAATCTCCATTGCTGTCTACATTAATCCAAATACATTTGAAAACGCTTCTTTGGGCATTCTGTCTTTTTTGTCCTGCAAAAACTGAGCTTTTTAAAGACGCTCTCCCAAATGGATACATTTAAAAACACAGTTTTTGCATTATAATGTGGACTGAAGTATTCCAAAACAATGACACATTTTTTGTCACGTAATGCATATTGTACCAATAGATACCTATGGTTATACTACAGTATGGTGCTATTCACTTGCATGTTGCTTAAGATACATTTTACTTTGTACAATCTTCACATTACATTTCTGCATAGATGACAGAAAAATTCACTCGCAATTGACCCTTCGCAAAGACCCGCCCCCCTTAGTTACTGTCGCTATGTCCGACAAGCTGCGCCGCTCTCACACACACACCATGTTCTCACGCAGTGAAAAATACATCGCGGAGCAGAGAGGAGACTGATGACACGCGGACAGACAGGACAGACCAGGTTACTTTTCGGTTACTTTTGATATTAAACATATTAAACAAAGTCTCACCTTTTAAATATTGTCATTTTTTGAAAGAAATTTAAACAATAAATACCGTTTTGTGGCTCTTTAATGTGCCGTGACAGATCGCTGTAGAGCATCAGTTAAAGCTGCTCGTGAACCGATCATCTCTTCCTTCTAGTTCATGTATAGCATCAAATAAACATGAATGAATATAAGAAGGAATGTTGTTTTAACCGCGGAAAGGCGTTAGTATATTCAGTTTTTCAAGTTCAAATCCTCCCATGTTAATCTACTAACTCTCCTGACTGCTTTGTCGGACAAAATGGCGGATGGCGAAGTATGATTGGTCAGAACACTTGTCAATCAAGCTCCACGCGAAGGGTCAATTGTTGTCCTACTTCAAAACTTGGGGGCAATTGCATTTTCAACCATACATAGAATGGCGATTGAGTGTGACCTAGAAGCACCAGTAAGTGGTGGGATGATTGTGCCAGAAAAATAGCATGAGAACTTTATTACATCTGGTCTTTCTGTATCATCTCCGTGAGCTTTTATTACATTTTACACATTACATGCAGTAAGATGATTTAAGTATTTTCCAATCCGGATTAGAAGCTTTTGGAAATCGACTGAAAACGGTAGTGTTAAAATAAAATAAAAACACCATTTTCAGATGTCTCCACTCTCCAGATTAACATAGACAGCCTATGTCACCCATGATATTTTTATACAGCATATAATGGAATGTGTCTTATTAGGGACTATAAATTAAGAAGACCATATAAGACAAGAAGAGAAGGTGTATGTTTATTCCCCTGAAAAGCAAACTCATGCAACCTCAAAGGATGTATGAACAAATAAAGATGAGCTATTGAGGATTAATCTACAGGAATGAGTAACAGTGCATACACAGAATACAGACTGAGGATAATAAAAGGCAAAGCTTGGCTGCAACTCACTTGCATGTCTGACAGACTTTACACTCGGGGCACTGCCAGCCTGCCCTCTTCAGAGGAGTGACGCTGATGTCCAGACACATGCCGTGGTAGTGCAACCCACAGCTGGTGCAAAAAAACTGGTCCAGGAGATCCCCGGGGCTGTCGCACAATATACAGTTCGACTCCTCTTCATCTGAGAGAGACAGAGACAAGAAATCAACATGAACCCTATTTACCATCTAAGCTTCTAGTCTAATTTTGCACTATATGATGCACATTATGCTCACTTTACCTAATCTAATCCAATTTCCAATCACTTATACAATTTAATTAAATATTGACTGATACGATTAATAAAAACAATGTAATATTGGCCGATAATAACCAATATGGTATAGTGCATTCCTATTCTAAAGGATTTTTTTTTTATGTTGTCTGGTACCAAGGAGATCCTATGGGATTTTAAAAACAACAGAAACATCTAGAGTATTCAGGCTAAGACAAATTAGATTTCTTTGGCCACGAAAAGCTAAATTAACTTGTAAAAAAAAAAAGTGACGAGTATCAAATTAAATGTGGCCAGTCATACACTGTGGAAAATAAATGTTTAAGGTCAGTAAGATTTTTTTTTATTAAGAAATCAATACTTTCATTCAGCAAGGATAAATTAAATTGATCAAAAAGGATGATCAAGGCTTTTATAATGTCACAAAAAGCTTTTTCAAAATGCTGTTATTCCAAACTTTCTATTCATCAGTGAATCCTGAAAAAAATCTATCACAGTTTCCACAAAAACATTAAACAACTGTTTTCAACACTGACGATAATAGAAAATATTTATTGAGCATCAAATGACCATGTTTGAATGATTTCTAAAGGATCATGTGACACTGAAGACTGGAGTAATGAGCGCTGAAAATTCAGCTTTGCCATCACAGGAATAAATTACATGTTAAAATATATTAAAATAGTAAACAAAAATATTTCACAATATTACAGTTGTTACTCTATTATTTATCAAATCAATCCAGCCTTGAAGCATAAGAGACTTAGTTCAAAATCAAAAAAATTGTGCTGTCAATCGATACATTTTGGATACAAATCTGAGGATCTGACTCTTTACATTCATTTAACACTTTTGTATGTTTTTATATTACATCAAAGCCTTGCTTTACAAGAGTGCATGAATTAATAGTAATAAAGACAGCTCTCACATTTGCTGACGGCCAACTCAATGTGCTCTGTGCACAGGACAGAGCGCCTCCTGAAGTCCTGAAAGGTGCCGGCGGCCCCCGCGCAGGGGTAATGGTACGAGCGATCACACCCCTCCTCACAGCACTTGATGGATGCTCCAAGGCGCTTACAATATGCACAATGCTATAAAAGATGAGACATAATTGATGAGACACTGACAAAGCAGACTTTGATGCTAAAACATGTTAAAAGAGGGGACATCAATTATTTTAACACAGTCTATAGTCCTTAATTGAAACCTTACATGCGTTAACTGCTCATCACAATCAACACTCGAGCTTACATTTCTGGCAACTAATATTAAACCAAACAATTCTATACAATGAGACATGAAAGCTGACAGTGTAATGCCTGTGGTCAGACTAACAGCTAGCGAGAGCTGTGACAAACCACATCGATGACAGATTGACTGAGGTGTAATTATCCTATTTTGCCTGTGATCTCCCACAGACCACAGAGGAGAGGGACCACTAAACAGTTTTGTAGCTATTGTGTGCAGTATCTCAGAGGCATGTGTATTGAAATTAAGTCACTTTGATCTAGATGTGCAGTAAGTCAAGTGCACTGTATTTTAAAGAGCTGATTCGGGTGTCCGAATGAGAGTGGTGCAGCTGTATACAGTCAAAGTACAAAGTAAAGTACAGCAGATTGCAGAAGCCTGCTGCATCCTCCACAGAAATCTGCTTAACAGCCTGCAAGACTGTTGCAATTAGCTATCACAACTTAAAATTTAGCGCTAAAATAACTTTTACTTGTTGAGATAACTCAAATATCCAAGACACTTAATACAATGTTCACATTTCAAGTCCCCCTCTAGTCAATAATTGTATCCCTTAAAACTCATTTTGATCATCAAAATTACACATTTAAAAGTTTTTTTCCTGTAAAAAAAATTCTACATGCCTTAAAATCGCTTGAATGTAACTCTACACCCTTGCTACATGAATATGCTAATTAACCCTGCCTCCACTCACTCACACCAGCTCAGATTCCCTCGGCCAACTTATGGAAGTAAACGCTGCACAATGGTATCGCTATTCACAGCGTCGGACACATAACGGTAATTAATATGATTAGCCTTTTGCTTGACTATGTTATCAAATAGCTAATAATGTGTTGCTAATGTTTCACAAAGCATGTTCCCGTTCGCCATCTCAGAGTCAGACTACTAGCTGCCAGACTGCTAGCTGCCTTCTAACAATCATCAGAAACGCTCTGAACAACTCAGAACTTCAGTGGAGAAACGCATATAGTTTATCATAGCATCGTAATATACATAATACACCCGCTATATTGATAAAAATGTACCCGATTTTTCAAATCAACAGAAAAATATACCGGGATAACCTGGCTTGCTGTTAATGACATGCTAAAGACATGCTAAAGCCAGCACTGACGTGATTGGTTGCAAGGTCAGAAACACCAGCGTTTTTAAACCACATTTTTGAGACTGCATTTGGTTCACCGCAGTTTTAAAGAGAAAATAAAAGGTGTTTACTTATGAATTTGCACATGGTTTGTATTAAAGCATATTAAAGACACCACATAGACATATAAACAACATTAAAAACGTCTCCGGTTACTTACGTAACCTCGGTTCCCTGAAAGGCAAGGAACGAGACATTACGGATGTCGTATATGGGAACTCTCTCTCATCCTTCACTTCCGCTGAAATCTTATTGGCTAACGCCAGCAACGCTGGCCAATTGACGCAAATATGCAAATACTAAAACCCCGTTGCAGTATAATGCAAGTGCAGCGTCAATTCCTCCTCAGAATCGAACAGAACGCCAAATCAATAGCGAACACGGCGGCGAGCGTAATGTCTCGTTCCTTGCCTTTCAGGGAACCGAGGTTACGTAAGTAACCGGAGACGTTCCCTTTCAAGGCTACGGAACTTCGACATTACGGATGTCGTATATGGGAACTGTATAGAATCCCGCCGTGGAAGCAAGCAAACCACAGAACAGAACCCAATACAAAACCCCGACACCGCCCCCCCAGAATGCCAGCATTGTGATAGGACGAGACTGGCCAATAGCGAGCCTCTAACTTCTGATAGGTCCAAGGGGACGAATCACAAACTCACAAAACACTGCCAGAATTTGCATATCCCGAACAGTATAACCGGGGGGAAGTCTGCACTGTAGACCAACAGGGCAACAACAACAGTAAAATAAGGCCAACGCACAGCGGTGACAACAGTCTTAATACACATAAGCACACAGAACAACTCATGAGCAAAGCGCAGAGAGCTCTAAATGCTGTGCAAGAATTCAACTCACCGAAAGCACTTGAGACGCCACAGAGGGTAAATCCAACTTGTAAAACCTGGCGAACGTATTCTGAGAAGAACCAGCCAGCCGCAAGACATAAATCCTGAATAGACATACCCTTAGTCCAGGCCCACGAAGAGGCGATCGCCCTGGTCGAATGGGCCTTAACATTGAGGGGGCATTCCTGTCCCATACAGTCATAAGCCAAAACAATAGCGTCCACAATCCAGTGAGCAAGCCTCTGTTTAGAGACTCCCCGTCCCTTATTGCATCCACCAAAGCACACAAATAGCTGGTCCGAGCTTCGGAAAGCAGCCGAGCGAGAGATGTACTCCCGGAGCGCTCTGACTGGGCAGATAGCACTTTGAGCATCCGAACCTAGAGAGGTCGATGGCTCAACAGACAGGGCAGGCAAAGAAACAATCTGCGCCCTGAACGGGGTATTGAGCGATTTAGGGACATAACCCGGCCTCGGTCTGAGAGTCACGTTACAGTTTCCGGGTCCAAAGCGAAAACAATCTTCGCTGACAGAGAAAGCCTGTAAATCCCCAACCCGCTTCACCGAAGCGAGAGCGAGAAGCAGCGCCGTTTTAATCGAAAGCTCCTTAACTGCAATCGACACTAAGGGTTCAAAGGGCGGCCGTGACAAAGCTTCCAAGACCAAAGTCAAATCCCAAGGCGGCACGGACGGCGGCCGTGCAGGGCATAATCTCTTAGCTCCTTTAAGGAACCGAGTCACCAACGCATGTCTACCGATAGACTGTCCATCAACAGGCGGGTGAAACGCAGCAATAGCAGCTACGTATACCTTCAGGGTGGATGGCAGGCTCCCTTCGTCCATTCTGTACTGAAGGAAGCGTAGAATATCCGACACCGAGCAGTTCGCTGGGTCTAAACCGATATCCTGACACCATTTAGAGAAAACACCCCACTTCAGAGCGTACAGGCGCCGGGTAGACGGGGCTCGCGCTTCCGCGATGGTATTTTGAACCCGCGAATGAAGCACATCGATCCCGCTGGGATGCCAAATCGTTCCGCTCGCCTGAGACAGTAGGTCCTTCCTGAGCGGAATTTCCCACGGTTGCTCCGTTAGTAACTCCACCAAGTCCGCGAACCAGGGCTGATTCGGCCAGTACGGGGCCACTAGAGTCACCGCCGCCTTTTCCTCCCTGACTTTGCACAACACCATGGGCAAAATTTTCACCGGAGGAAAGGCATAGAGACGGGCTTTCGGCCATCGCGCAGTTAGCGCGTCCATCTCCCGGGGGGAACGGGACAGCGAGAAAAACATCCGACAATGCGCGTTCTCGCTCGTCGCGAAGAGGTCGATCTCCGCTCTGCCGAAACGATCCCATATCAGTTGAACCGTCCCGGGGTGAAGCCTCCATTCCCCTTGAGGAATCCCGTTCCTCGAGAGCATATCCGCCCCCCGATTTAGAACACCGGGGATGTGTGTCGCTCTCACAGAGAGAAAGAACCGATCCGCCCACAGCAGGAGAGATTCCGCCTGCTTGAATAGGTCCCTGGAATGCAAACCGCCTTGGCGATTGATGTAAGAGACCACAGAAGTGTTGTCGGTTCGAATCAACACATGCCGCTGTTCCAGTCGAGACCGGAAAACTTTTAGGGCTAGAGAGACCGCTTCCAGTTCCAAGCGATTTATGTGCCACTCCATCTGCCTCTCTGACCACCGACCGGAGGCGGGCTTGCCCAGGCAGACCGCTCCCACCCGGTGGACGAAGCGTCCGTCAGGACCTCCACGCGTCGCGTCACTATACCCATAGGGACACCTGAACTGTAGAGATCCGGGTTCTTCCACGGGGCCAGGGCACGGGCGCACACACGGTTGACCATAATGCGCTTGCGGCCGGAGTGCCACGCGCTCGGGTTGACGCGCGCTTTCAGCCAGTGCTGAAGCGGTCTCATATGTAGCAGTCCCAGATGACACACTGACGAAGCGGCTGCCATCCGCCCCAATAGCCTCTGAAACTCTTTCAGAGGGACGAGTCTGCCCGGTCTGAAGAGACCTAGCGAAGAAGTCAGAGCCTCCGCTCGTTCGGGGGAGAGACGCGCTTACATACTCACTGAGTCCAAGCATACTCCCAGGAATGTGGTAGTTTGGCTCGGTGTGAGCACACTTTTTTGGACGTTTACCCTCAAACCAAGCGTTTTCAAATGGCGAAGTAGGGCTTCCACATGGCCGACCAATGTCTCCCTCGACTGCGCGAGAATCAGCAGTCGTCCAGATAGTTCAAGACGCGCATCCCGCTCGACCTGAGGGGTGAAAGTGCCGCGTCTACACATTTCGAAAAGGTGCGGGGGGCGAGGGCTAGCCCGAACGGGAGTACCGTGTATTGGTACGCCGCATTCTCGAACGCAAACCTCAGGAATCGCCTGTGGCGCTTCGCTATCTGGACGTGAAAATAAGCGTCCTCTAGATCCACCGAAGCGAACCAATCCCCGGGGCGAATTTGCGCTAGGATCTGTTTCAGTGTAGTCATCCTGAAAGCGCGCTTGTGAAGCGCTCTGTTGACGGGTCTCAGGTCCAGTATGGGGCGGAGACCCCTCCCTTCTTCGGCACTACAAAGTAGCGGCTGTAGAATCCGCTTCCCCGCTCGCTCGGGGGAACCGGCTCTATCGCTCCCTTGTCGAGTAAACTGCACACTTCCTGCCTCAGTACATGAGCATTTTGGGGCAAAGTTAACGACTGGATTACGCCGCGGAAGCGGGGTGGTCTGCGTTTGAACTGAAGTGTGTACCCGTGTCGAATTACATTCAGCACCCACGGCGAGATGCCCGGAATAGCTTCCCACGCCGTGAGGAAACGACTGAGTGTGGGCCGGTCTAGACCTGCGGTCATCGCCGCTATGTGAGGGTTGGGGATAGACACCTCGCGCTTCCCGCGAGGCGCCTTTATAGTTAATGACCGTGACTCTGCGCTGCTCGAAGACAGGGCGGGTAACACAGTGTGAAGTGCAAGAGGAGAAAAAAGCTCTGTTTGTGAAGAAGTAATTTGCTTTATTGAACAACACACAACATTCACAACATGACTGCACGCGTCGCTCGCCGAACGCAGAGGGACCGCGTGCTCTAGAGCGCGCCGCTTGGCAGCGGGGCCATCCATGCGCTCTCCTCTCCTCTTGCCCGAGCGGTCAGGACGACTGCTTGGGCCTCGCTGGGGACGCGGCGGGTTTTCTGCGCGGGCTCCTCTGAGCCGGTCTCTTGTTTCCCGCTCCCTGCCACTGCCCGTGTCGGCCCTTACGGGCATCCGGTCCCGGGCGGGAGGCTGGCTGATGTCTGGCCGCAGCCTGGGACTGGCGCCCCGAGGCGGAAGACGAGCGAGAGCGAGGGCGCTGCGGCGGGGGCGGTGGCGGCGCTCGCCGAGGGATCACATGGCTCATCGCCTTCGCCTTCTTCTGAGTCTCGGAGTACCGCTCGGTGACCTTCTCCACGGCATCTCCGAACAGGCCATCAGGGGAGATCGGTGCGTTTAGCAGCGTCTTCCTGTCCGCCTCCTGCACGTCCGATAGGGTGAGCCACAGGTGTCTGTGGAGGACCACCAAATACCCCATCGAACGGCCAATCGCCTGGGCCGAGCGCTTCGTGGCCAGGAGCGCGAGGTCCGTTGCAGAACGGAGGTCTCGGATGGCGTCAGCGTCGACAGAGGCGGCGCCATCCAGAGATTTCAATCGCTTGGCCTGCAGCACTTGAAGAACGGCCATAGCGTGTAGTGCAGAAACCGCCTCCCCCGCGGCGCCGTAGGCCTTGTTAGCCTGGTGAGCCGTAAACCTGCAGGCTCGGGACGGCAGGCTGCGGTCCGAGCCCAGGGCGGGAGCTGACGGGCAAAGATGTGCAGCGACGGTCTCCTCGACAGGAGGGATGCGGAGGTAGCCGTGGTCCCCCGCCTCGTCCACGGGGGGGAACATGGCCTGGGTCGAAGTGAGGGTGCGCGCCGATTGCGGGGCCACCCACGACTTCACCACGTGCTCGTGCACATCAGGAAAGAACGGGGTTCCCCTTTTCGAAGCGGCCTGACGGCGGCTCGATTGGAGGAACCACGCGTCCAACTTGCTCTTTGAGGGCTCGTCGGGAGCCTTCCAGGATAAATCCAGTTCCTCGACGGCCTTCGAGAGGATACGGAAGAGCTCTTCCTGCAGATCCACGGGGGTCTCTTCCGTGGGTGCCAGAGGGGCGGCCTGTTCCGCACCGTAGTCGTTCTCGGAGGCCGACAAGGACATAAGAGTCGTCCTCCTCACTCACCCCGAAGGACACGAAGTCCGCAACGTCGCGGGGAGGATGAAACGAAGGGTCCGGAAAACTCACCGGGGGTCGAACCTCGACTCCGCGGTTGGGGGGGCCTGCCAGCGGCTCGGTGGCGGCAGCAGGCCCAATCCCCGCAGCAGCGCGAGCTTCGTCTCGCCTGGCCTTGAGGGCTCGGAGGGGCATGTCCGCACAGAAGTCGCAGGACCCTTCATCCCTGAGGGCCGACTCCGCGTGGGCCAGCCCCATGCACGCGATGCAGAACAGGTGCATGTCGGGGGGCACTATGGGGCCCGAGCATAAATTGCAGACGGTCGCCATTGGATGCTGGAGACAGTTCAGGTATCTCCGGTGCACCTTCAACGATAGCAAAAATCCAAGTAGTAGTAGTATCAGCTTTCTAGCACACGATTTGAGCGTGAAGAGAGAGATTCTGAGGAGGAATTGACGCTGCACTTGCATTATACTGCAACGGGGTTTTAGTATTTGCATATTTGCGTCAATTGGCCAGCGTTGCTGGCGTTAGCCAATAAGATTTCAGCGGAAGTGAAGGATGAGAGAGAGTTCCCATATACGACATCCGTAATGTCGAAGTTCCGTAGCCTTGAAAGGGAACTTGATTTTCACCACAGGACGCAGTCAGCATGTTTCAATAAATCAGCCATTATTTTTTTGTCCATACTCTTATCATGGTGAACGTGATTTCACCAAGTACCACATGATCCAGGATCAACATCTTTGTTGATCCTGGATCAACTTTCCAATCAACCAATCAGATTTGAGGGACAAGTTTACAGTTTATGTCATGTTTAGGCTTAGAACCAGGATGAAGTTCTTAAACATTAGTGTCAGTCACCTTTCATTACCCTCTGATTTTAGGGAAAAGTTATGGGTACGGTTAGGTTTAGGGGTAGGAAGTGGGTAAGGACTACATTTTGGGACAGGGATGTTGATCCAGGATCAACAACATATGTTGATCCAGGACCATGTCTTACTTGGCAAAATCACGGTGACCCTCTTATCATACCTAAACTTTTACCATACTTAATGCATGCTCTTAATATGAGGTTTAGTAAATGATGACAAAATTTACATTGGCTCAACGTTCCCTCTTCCATCATATGTATCACAATAAAAAAGTTCTCATCATATTTATATTCTCTCCATACTTTTTACCATACTTGTCAAACTCTTAGTATTAGTGTTATCAAAAATAATGGAATTTCTCATTTTGATATTATACCTTGAAAAATATCAATATTCAATACTAGGGATGTAACGATTCACTCAACTCACGATGCGATACGATTCACGATACTGGTTTCACGATACGATTTTCTCACGATTTTTTTTAACAAGTGATTAATTTAAGAAATTATAAATGAAAAAGTGTCCCTTTTATTATTTCTCAGACAAAATGCTGCACATTTCTTTTTAATTTTAAAATATATTTTTCAAATAAAAAAACTACACTGAAATTAAAAAAAATCCCTTCAAGGTTGTTTCAACTCAGTCTTTCTGTCTGTCTGGTCAAGAGGGTGGACACTGGTACCTTCACACACTCAGTAAAAGACTATGTAAAATTAGTACCACATTTAGAGGGGTTTTAATTTTGTTATAATTTGTATCATTACACTAGCAAGAGTAAAAAAAAAAAACACATTTAGAAAAATATGCCATAACCATCAACAAATTATACATATAAAAAATATATATCCATGTACACATTTAGAGAAAGAGATAGTAAAATAAATACAACACCTGGTTGCCACGGAAACACTGATGCACCTTGTGATCTCCGTGGCTCTCGCACTTGTCTTATTAATGCCTTTTACATGAAAACGGAGGTGACTTGTGCTTCTCACGGTGGTGATTATTATTAGTCTATGGAAAGTCAAAATGCCGCCCGCCACACCTCCGATTTGAATGAGTCAACGTCAACATCTACGCTTGCCGTCGCCGTGTGTTTGACGGCGCGTGCACAACAGTCTATTATGGCGCACACTGGCGCGGCGCCAGCGGAGCAAACCGAGCGTTTTCAGTTCATTCCTGTGGAAGTTGAGCTTGGCTCACACAAGCTCAAGTTCCATGAATGAAGTGAAAACACTCGCTAGTTTCGCGCAAGCGAGGTTCACAACTTCACAATAGGCTACAGTAAACGCCCCTGTTGTTTAAAATGTGTATCGCGATTCGTTTAACATTGCAACCGATTTGAATCGTCACACATTTGTATCGATTTTCAACCGGTTGCGAGTGAATCGTTACATACCTATTCAATACCATTTTCAGAACCACAGGGAAAAATTGCCACAACATTGAGGGCATTCAAGAATTGTGAAATAATAATGGCTGTTTACAAAAACAACTGTCACTGTGGCCTCACTGCGAATTACATAACCTTTCAAACCTTTACTATGAGAGCGGTTAGACGATTCCTAATAAATATTCAGGGAGAGCAAAAGAGGGTAATTCCTTAGAGGTCACACATCTCAGCTCTACAGTGGCATTTCATTAACTCCTGCTGACATTGCAGCTTGTTTCATGGGCCAGGTGATCCAAGTGTGCTCTTCCCTAATGTTAGGGTCCAATTTGCATAAACTATAACAGTAACCCATAACATCTTCCTGAAAACACTTACAAATTTCCCTATGAAAACTAGCACTAGGCCAATGTTCCTTTTTTTTCTATTTGAATCGATCTGTTCTGCGTCTCTGTCCATCGTTCTGCTTAATGAGCTCCTCGGAAACCAGATGTACGCTAAAAGTCAACCAACACAGCGAGATGAGTCCAGACCTGACATGTCCTCAGCCATCACGTTTACAGCTGCTCTCCGCATCTTGTTAACTGCGCATTTTGTTTCACACCTCAAGTTGTTCAGCACCCAAAGCAAATGGATTTTGATAAGACATGCCTTCAAATGGAGTGATGCGCGATTTATGCACATCCATCTAAGGGGGATTCCACTAAACAGAGGTGGAAAGAGTACAAAAATGTTCTACTCAAGTAAAAGTACCATTACTTCAATAAAATTTTACTTAATTACAAGTAAAAGTACCGGTCTAAAAATCTACTCAAGTAAAAGTAAAAAGTAGCTCGTTTAAAATGTACTCAGAGTAAAAGTAGCTGAGTAACTTTAACAGCGGGGGTGTGGTGGGGGACTCTCTCGTGCAGGGCTGTAACATATGAGAGTTTCACAGTATGATAACGTCTCAGAAAATATCATGGTTTATATAAACTGTATTATTAAATTATGGTTATTATTATCATCAGTTAAAATGACAGTTAAATAAATGAAACATTTGTTCAATAAAACATATCTAATCAACTCATTTCAATAATTTATTGAAATAAGTTGATTAGATATGTTTTATTGAACAATGATTATGAATTAGATTTTATGAAACTTATTTTTATCATTAACTTATTAAAATGTTTAAAAATAGAGTTCTATGAAATGTTTCTTATTCAGATTTTTTTTCTTTTTATGATTTAATACATATATTATCAAAAACGGTGGTAATCAAATAAATGTTTAGCAAACGTTTTATCCTTTTAGTTTTTGGCAAAGTACAAAACAGATTTACTCAAACCATGGACAAATAATATATATTCCTTAAATAATGTTTAAATAAATTGTAGTATTATTATTGTTGTTGTTAAAATTATTATATGAGAAGTAGGTAGCCTACATTCTATTGTAGGCCTAAAATAGTAATATATAATTTCTTCTAGTAAAACCGAACTTTTATTTTGACGGGTTGTTAAGTCCTGTTTCAGAGTGTATTTGACAATGTTTTTTCTCAAATAAAATTGTGAAAATGCTCATTAGGAGTTCTCTCAGAGCAGCTCTGGAAATGTTCATTCATGTCCTCGTATTGTTTGTGAGATGCTGAAAACAGCATGAGCGCCTCGCGTACTTGAGTATGTAGTAAGTAGACGAAACAGCACAGCTCATTCACACAGAGACACGCAGAACAAGCAGATTATATATTTACATAGCAGTCTTTTGTGCTTTAATATTCACAGATCATGTCGCGATTTGATTTGTTGTACAGCTTACTTTCTATTTATTCATCCATACATCTACCAGTTTGCTTGTTTTACGTGACATCCGCATTATACTTTAAACTCCATTTTTTTCTCTATCCAAAGTATTCCCTGACCAGGGCTTCACATACCGGTATGTGTGCGAGTGAGATTTCGACAGCATTTCGCGTTCATCTGGGTCTGCGTCTGTCTTGTCCGTCATCTTCTCCATATTGTGTTGTGATTTTAGCGCGTCTGTTCTCCCGCCCTTCCGGAGCGCGATGTTTTCATCAAAAGCATATTTTTTTTTGTATTTTTTTTTTTTTTTACTCAGTAACGGATATGTTTTTAAATGTAGCGAATTACAATACTTCAAACAAAACATACTTAAGTAAAAGTAAAATTACAGATTTTAAAAACTACTTAAAAAAGTAGAAGTACACAAAAAAACTACTCAATTACAGTAACGCGAGTAAATGTAATTCGTTACTTTCCACCTCTGCCACTAAAGCATGTCAATCTGGCGAGCCACCCATACAAACGTTCAAATCACACACACGTATTAATTGAGCTCTCAACTGGCATTTACCATTAAATGCAGCATTGCTGTAAATTCACAAGATTAAATGGCAGAACGCTAATAAGGAATGTGATTCGAGGGGGTTGCTGCATGGGGGGTATTAAGTGATGAAGCTGATGACGCCGCTGCCCCTTTGAGTGCCGTGACCTTTTCTATTTCACAGCTGATCAGCGACGACCTTTAGCAGCCAGTTAGATCCCTCATCCAGCTCTAGCCTTTCACAGAAACGCAGCAGCATGGCCATAAGAGCCAGCAGGTATATGAAGAACTCTAACAGGTGTCATTAGCGTTATTAAACAAGAACAAGATATAAACAAAAAAAAAATAGGGCTGGGCAGTAGAATGCAGAAAGAGGTAGAAATAAGCCAACTCTGCAAACTGTTGGAATTTGGATTATATTGGAATTGTAATCTTATTCTTTGGTTTGTGTCCATGAAGTAATACATTTAATTAGTAAAATATTACAATTAACTGGATTATCAAAAATCAGTAATTATGAAATAATTAATTTCCACATAAATCATTAATTACTATAAATTGTTATTGTTTATTAAAACCATTACAATTGTTTTTGGTAATTGGGATAAAGCTGAAATAAAATAAAATATAAAAATTAGAAATGTTGCCTTGACAACTAAGAAAAATATATAAACTACATAAGTTGAATAAATAAAATAAGTTGAAATACTAAAACTGAAATAAAAATAAATTAAAGCTGCACAGAAATATATCTATAAAAAAATAAAATAAAATAAATAAATAATAAAAAGCATCAAAAACCCTATATAATCTGGTGTCCAGCTTTGCTGGACGCCATTAAGGACAAAATCTAAAAACAGTTTCAGGAAAGATAGCTGTCATGAATAAAATTAAGCCAATCAATAAAAGAAGGGGAAAAACACCATTAAGAAAGAGCTGAGCATTTTAACCCTCATTTGCATAACCTTTCAAGTACTCCAGTGAGGTGATGTAATATTTGCATTAAAGTTTACAGTCATTATTTTATTCACGAGTTCTTGCATGCTTCAGTCTGAACGAGTTATCCCAGCGTACCTCTGTGCTCCCTGAGTGGATGGCTTTGTCCACGTTTAGCAGTGATTGATCCTCCGCTTGACACACAAAATTTGACCACAACGCGCAGCTTTGATGGGCCCAGCACTGACCTGCCAACACAAGAAAGTTTGACAAGGAATTAGAAGATGGCATGGGAAATTTCATAATTTACTCATGTCTTTCAAATGTTATTATATTCTTTCATATGTTAAACACAAAAGGAGACATTCTGCCTAACCTCTCACTTTGTATTTCGCAGAAGATAGAAAGTCAACCAAATTTGGAATGATCCCTTTAAGCTTTCTGACCAACGTAGTACAGATATTTATTGGCAGAACAGCAGTTCAAGTTCATTTTATTGGACTAGCAATTTCTGGTCCTCACCTCAAATAAGTTTCATGTATCTGACTACACTGTAGCTTTAGGCTGAATGTCTGAATGTGCCTTGGTGAAGTTTTTGACAAGTGCTTACCTGACTCCTCAAAGAGTGTTTGGACGTCAATGCCGTCTGGCAGGCCGACGTGGCGCAGCTCATCCCAGAATCTGCCTCCTGCTTCCTCTGCCCCGACACTGAGGACAGATACAGACAGAGTGATTAGTGGTGATCAGGTTTTAGTCTTACACCATGTCCTAACCATGATTATCTGTGTGTCCAACCAATGGCAGACGGGGGAAAGTGATCTTGTTTGAAAACAGTCATTATTTAAGGTGAAATCAAATGAAATTAAAGGTTTAGGTGAGTGTTGATGGCGCAGTGGATAAGACACATGCCTTTGGTGTGAGAGACCCAGGTTCGAATCCACTGTGAGACACCAATGTGTCCCTGAGCAAGAGACTTAACCCCTAATTGCTCCTCTGAACCTCTGAAATGTAAGGGTAAAGGTTGTACAAACCCTGAAATAAATAACATCAAAACATTCAAATATTTCTGCCACAATACCATGATTACAGTTAGCTACATTAAATCCGTTACAGTTAGCTACATTAAATCCATGGTGAATGTTGGTGATTTGTGGACTGAAAAGCCTTCTATAACTTGTTCGTTCACGGCACAATGTTTCTCCAGGTTTCCAAGTCTGAGCTGTTTGATATGATATGGTTTATAACAGAAATCTGAGCCGAATTTGAACGCTTCTCACAAGATGTCACGGCGATTTTATTTGTCATGGACGAATTCAAACGCTTTCTCACTGGATTTCTCAGCACTGTGTAGTTACGGTGTCACGTTGATCAAGATCGGTTGACGAGTAAACCTTCTGAACTCGCGCTGCACTGTCTAATATTCATTCGAGCTAATAAGCCGTCAGCGCTGTGTAGCTCAAACGAGAAGCACGGTTTCGTTTGCCATTTGATGTTTTCTTATACAACAGAAATGGCAGCTCTTATCAGTTGGGCAACGTGGTGATCACACCAGTGCGACCTCTAACAAAATGTACTCGCACCGCCAAGAAAAAGTGTTGCAAAATGCAACCATTTGGTTGCAGTCTGGAGCCCTGGCTTGGCTTTTTGGAGATGTTTTTTTATTTTTGGTGAGTAAAGTATACCCAAAACAATGTTCTTCAGCAAAATTGCAAACGGTTTTGCTTTTTAACGGCTAGAGGGCCAACAGTTACTTAGTGTATCTTTAAGACATTTTACCTTAATACACACTTCAGGTATGTTGACCAATATTTTGGACCAATGAGATTTCACTGTGGACGGGCTACTCGGAAAGATGTGACTAAAATGGAAACCATCCGAATGTTCTATTGCTAAAAAGCTTGTCACAGTTATAGCTGGTTTGGACAAAAATTCAGGGTGCACTTTGTTTTGTCATGCCTTGTTGGGACATGGTATCAGAAGAGAAGGAAGAACAAATGAAAATGCGTTACAAAACCAACAATGGTTTTATAAGAGAATGAAGATCAAATATTCATATCAAGGAGCGATACAAATGTACTATTTCTGTAATAACAATTAATAATAGTGCAACCACACTGCCACAGAAATCAAGTAACAGCATTTTCCAAAATATATTCCCTTTAAATGTGGAACATTTACAGAACCATTATTGGTCGGGCACCAGCTTATTTGCAAAATATGCTACAATGTCACTCTGCCAAATATCAAATTAGATCACCTAACTGCATCTAATTTCAAATATTCCCCAAACAATCTGTCTCTGGCTGCTCTGCCTTTATATTTATGCCACTTATGATGGAATAGGTGGTTTGCAGTCACGTGATTGTGTTGACGCGCGAAATTCAGATGGAGGGCAGGAAGTGAAGAGCGCAATGGACGAGATGGAGGAAAGTCCGTACTGTACTACTTTTGAGGCTATTACAAGAGAAATATATAAACAGAAAATCGAAACATATGTTGGACATGATCCTTACGTTATGAAGAGGACCGATTTTCAACTGAATTGAGAGATTTGCCTGCCATCGAGGCGGTAGATATCAGCAACTACCTCGTCTTACAGACATACTTTGACTTTACAAAGTTTGGAAACTGGTACATTACACAAACAGCCACATAAGTGTATTTAAACACCTGAATTATGTAATTATAAGCCACATAAATAATGTATTAACTCACATTTGACGAAGTGATCACTGCACACACACACACAGGCATTTTCCCATTCGGCTCCTCCCGACCGCAGACGTAGGTTTGCAAGGCATTTTCCCGGGTGTTTTTCTGTCAATTTCTTGTATTTTTCCCCCTTATGAACAACAACTTTTGGCACACGATAAAAACTCCTCGTGGTTTGATCGATTTGAGCAACCATAAACGACGCAAAACATAGGCATTTTGAGTTTGTTATAGTGCTTCCTAAATATAGAAAATCACTTCCTGCCCTCCATCTGCATTTCGCGCCATGGCAACGCAGTGGCGTGACGTCACGTGAAAACAAGCTATAAGCAGCAAAATTTGCATTTCTACATTAGCTTTTACTAACACCTGCAAATTCTTAGGTCGCTGTACAGTGTCATAGAAATAAAATATTATATATAAGCCATTTTTATATTTGATATTAGTTAAACAGCACATAATGTACTAAATTCAATTAAAAAGTTTCACAGCCCTAATTTATAGACCATATATAGAGTGAGATGAATATGTACATGATCTCTAACTGCGGGCCCTCTATCATGAAACACCGGCACAAGGAGAGTGTTAATTTATTCTTGACATTCAGGGACTGGAGGGGTTTGACTCACAGCCATTTTAATTTGGGTATGGGGGGGGGGCTGTTGCGTGGGATGGTGCTGATTGATTAACCACTTACACAGAAATGACTCATCGTAAACACATCATGGGGCAAAAATGCATCCATCACAGCTCGGAGCATCTCATTATACCCCTCCTCTATCCACCTGCTGGGACGGCTGACATATACGAGGGGTCAACTGTGATTTCAAACGCAGAGTGTGCTGCTGACTGACATTCTGTGTAATCCCATGACAATAGATGAGGATGAAACGAAATATCATTTCTGAGTGCCGTATTATTTTACCTAGTAGTGCTCATAGTGTAAATACAAATGGGGTTTTATGCTATATTACATAACCTAACAAAGCAATTAAATGATGTACACTAGGCAAAATCAATAGCATGAGCATGGAAACCAACACAAACAAACAGGTTTCCATAAATAACACATTTGATAAAATATAGCTACCATGCAGTGGTGAAAATTTATAAAGAGCTAAATGTGGCCTGCTACATTTTCTTTCTTTGCACCACAGTGACACAAAACGGAAGTAGGGATGCGCCAAAACTGATATGTCAATGATGTTGTGGTTGATGATCAATTAATAATTTTACAATTAAATTATATTTTAACTAAATAAATAAAAATAGCACACTAACACTAATAAATAAAAACATGTTTAACATTCTTTTAAATGCTACAAGTGAACACTATGCAAAGTGGATATTTATTTTAAAATGGCTAAAGATTACATTTAATAGTGGTATTAAATCATTTTTTAGTGTAATTTTATATTAACTTTTGACAGCAAAGTGAATCTTTATGTGAGAACGTTAAATGAGCATGAAAATATTCAATTTGTTTCAATACTATAAAAAATATCACTAACATCAGCCAATATTCAATACAGAACCGATTGTGCCTAAATGTAAATATTACAATATGATTATCCCCCCCCCCTTACAAATGTCTGAAGGAAAATAATTGTTGTAAAATAAATGTTAGAATGAAAAAGAAAAAAAAAATTTAAAAAAAGGTTTAATTTACTATTTATCATAATGTTAATGATTAGGAATGTGCCCGAATAAAGTATTCGGCTTTAGGCACATACCTATTAAAAAAAAAAAAAAGTGGGAAGAATACTACAAATTTCCACAAGAAAAAATAGACTAATTGACAAAAAAATAATAAATAATGTCACAATGGAAATACTAAAACTTAAAAAAAAAAAAAAAAAAAAAAGCTTCATAAATAAAAAAACATGCTGCTGTAAATGAACCAAAAAAATTCTCTTTAAATTGTGTTTTTCCACCATTCTGACTAGCTACTCCACATTCAGACCTGCTGCTCGATACTGCGGGCCACAGATGACAAAGCTCAGCAGGGCTGGCTAACCGCCAGCATCAGACTGGCAGCACATTACGTCACACGTGCCCCTGGGAGACGGCTGATTGGCTCCAAAGAGCCAAGACAAATTAGGCAGCTGTGCGAGAGAGCAGGGAGAGGGCTCTTTGTTGGACTGAGCGCATACTGGGGCCGGCGTCTCACATCTCGCTCTGTGACTCCCAATAGCTGCAGGGTAATGATCAGCTAGGGGAGAACGCTCGCAGAGAGCCACATATGAAAAGCAAATAGCCAACAGCCAACAGTGTGTGTTTATACCTTTCTGAATGGCTGCAGGATTTAGATCTATCCGGCTAATGCCATACTATTGGGGTTGTATAGCGCTGTTATTTAAATGTAACTCAAGCATGACAGGCGTTTACATGCACGCATAATAAAGGCTTGATTATGTGCACAATGTGGAGGACAACATCATTTATAATTTATGCCAATAATCTTTTATATTCCTTTTACGTACACCTACAGTGACCCTTAAGACTGGAGTATTTGCTGATGAAAATGCAGCTTTGCCATCATAAGAATAAATTACATTTTAAAATATATTAAAATAGAAAAGTTTAATATTTCAGAATATTACTGGTTTAACTGTATTTATTCATTAAATATGCAATTGATAACATACAGTTAGTTGGACAATATGGCAAAACAAATAAATGGGCAAGCTCCAATTTCTAATTGACTAGTTGCACATTTATGATATTAATTTAATTACTCACATATATACTGGGTGGTGGATTCGGAACATGTTTTAAGTTTCAGGGCTGAGGAAAAAATTATGTGTAACATTGCTAGCACTGTTCTATGTTATCGAATTTATCGAATTGAGCCTTTAAAATATAAATTAAGTGCTGTCAAGAAAAAAAGAAAGAAAGGAGACCATCTGAATATTTTGATATCTTATTAATAAACTAGTGTTTCAGCTGCAAAGATGAATTTGATGACGCTGACTTGCCATCTTCCATAGTTTAGTGCATGCGCCTATAGAGAGAAATGCACGTTGAGTTAAATGTCATGCAGTAAGTGCTGTACTACTTTAGGTTTATTTAGGTTAATGTTTCAAAAAGCCATTTTTGAAGTTGATGAATAATAGGCGAACGTTTGGATTTCCTGCCCGACATAATTACCACATGGACCAGCCCTGTTAATGATCTGTCCGTCACGGACGGCGTGACTTCGCCACTTCCTGTGGAGTTTTTTTTTTTTGCATCCTACCGATTAATTAAAATTTGGCCGACTAGGCCTCTTTTCGTCGATTAACGTTTAGTCGACTATTGGGGCCTTAATTTCTAAAGGATCATGTGACACTGAAGACTGGAGTAATGGCTGCTAAAAATTCAGCTTAGACATCACAGGAAAAATTAAATGTATCAAAATAGAAAACAATGTTTACCTTTTTAAATTGTAATAATATTTCATGATATTATTGGTTTTACTGTATTTTTGATCAAATAAAGTGCATTGAATAAGAGACTTCTCTAAAAACATTTTAAAATCTTACCAACCCTAAACTTGTAAAAGCCAGTATATACTACTACTACTACTACTACTACTACTACTAAAAAGATATCATGGCTTTAAGTGACAATGAACAGCTACAATGTGCTTTAAATCAAAGTATGTGGGATAAATAAGCATTGCCATTTGCTAAGGCGACACAAAGGGTCACTTTAGGACGAATACTGTTTGCTTCACATGAGTCTGTCTCCAGGATATTAAGCAAAAACACACACATACTAGAGCAATGAGTGCAATTTTCAACTGGAATGATCCGTATTCAGTCTCTGCCTGAAATTTCATCCAGATGAGGGTGATTCAACCAGTGACGTCAGGTATCAGCGCCCTGCTGCCTGTAACAGACCTACCGTTCAGAACAGCCCTTACATACACCGTCACAGACGTGCAAACACACACACGCACATACTTTGGCTCGTGTAACACTTTCCTCTCTCTGACAACGGCCAATACCATCTGATCTATTTCAAAGGGGCCGACCGAGAAGAAGAAAGTGAGAGTTGTATTGTGGTGAGAGAAGCCCCATTTAGCTGAGCTCATTTAAACATTACACTACACATCACAGCTGATATCATACGACAGCCCCACTCGCCCCAGCCAATCAGCTTACCTCTCTGGGCCCCTGTGTCTCCCTGATTGGCTGGCAGCCCCACTCTTGTCGTCATGGTCATGGCCCTCTTCTGTCGAGGATTGTCGGAGTGGAGGGTCGTATCCGGGCGTGACCCTGAATGGCTTCAGATCCCCCTGGCCCAACAGGCTTCGACCACCACAGTAACAGAAGGCACAGAGCTGTTCGCTGTGAGGAGATGAGAGGAATGAGGTTAGCGAATGAAGCGAGATGGCAAATGTTGCAGTTCTCTACTGTAGCAAAATTGCAACACTTTGTTTAAAACAACAAAATATTCACTCACTGTTTAACATACAAACTATATATAACAGCAGCTCACACTTCGGCAGGAAAATATTTACAATTGACCCTTCGCTAAACTCCAACCCCCTCGATCAGGGCTAATTCAGACTAGCTTTACAGAACATCACATAGGACTGAACAGGAGAATTTTGAGAAAATTTCAGTAAAATATGCTCATAAACTTGTGAAATTGAATGGATATTATTTTTAGTTGGGCTAAAAATAAATTGTGAAATTGCAAACCATTCTATCTGCCATTTCTATTTAAAGAAACTAATAAACTTCATTATTAAAAAATTCAGTATAGGTATCAAGTCAAATGATGCAAGATGCAAGAACAGTTGCTAAGGTAGGATTGGCCAGAAATGTTTTTAGAGTGGGGCTTATTGAAAGAACAGTTTGGATCTCCCAGAATGCCAAATTTTCGCTTAATTGTTATGGATCAAATTTAGAAAATCGTCTAGGTATTTGACCTGTAATAATTCCCAATATTTAATCAAGCAAAAAGTGCTGTGAAACCATGGTTTACAGTAACATGTAATGGCCTCTTCATAATTACAACGATAACTATATTTCTGTCATTCAACTCTTGGGAGATTAGTATGGTAATAGAGATTGGCATGGTAATGTCTATGGCAATGTTAATGTATTTAGTCTTGGCAGAATAGATCTGCTACGCTGCTACTGCTTCAGAGCAATAAAATGAGACTTGACCAACATTCACAGACATTGCTGTGAGCAAGTAAGACATGCTGCTGCTGCTGCACATGTAACATGCATTAAATAAACCCGTAACAGATCTATACAGGTGGAGCTGGGGAAGGGGGAGGGTTTCTGGTAATTGGCAACAGCAACCAATTATCTGCACTATGTAGATAATGATGTGATCGCTACAAAAAGAGTTAAGGACCTATCAGTCTGCCCCACTTAGAGTTTCATGACAGAACTATAGAGCTCCGGAAGCTGACGTCACGCAATCTAAACTCCGCCATTTTGGCAGGCAAATCAGCAGAGCGCCAGAGCGGTTGTAGCAGTGATATCGATAGCGGTCGAATGATTTAATGTCTATTTAAAATTAAAAACCAAATTTCAGCATGGTGGACAGCTACTGTGCACCTGGATGCCAGAACAGGCGGATGAAAGCAAAGGGGAAATCATTTTATCGTATTCCTAAGGGTCCTGATAGACGACTGAAATGGCTCACTGCAATAAAAAGAATTTCTTTACATCTTGATACTGAACTTTAAGCATGATGGAAGCTGTTGGTCAAGAAAAATGCAGATTATGACGCTGGTAATATTAAAGAAGTTGCAGTGAGCCGCTGTTGCAAGAAGCTCAATTTGTCACCCCACAAATGTTATATTAAAGTGAAATTGCAGCAAATTATTTCGTATCTACTCATTGTATACATTGCATATGAAGCATAACGTCAAAAACGCGCGTCTCATATGATGAGCAAACATTAGTTCAGTCATACATTAGTTCATGCTGACAGAAAGTTCAGCAAAACGTTTCCTGCTTGATTGTCTGATAATTTATCTCTGACTTTTACCTTGCATACAAGAGTAATCGCTATAGCCTACTTGTAAATTCCTGACCATCCGAAGCTGCGAGCGTTCAAAGTCCAAGTAAAAAAATTAAAAAATAAATAAAGATTTGTGCGTAACTGCTGCTCACTTAAACAGTCAGAGATTATTTAAGGAACAACGCGGTCGCGTTGTACTAAAATTTAGGAGATAAAAAATTAAAAATGCATTACAAAGCTATTATTTGGCAGCACAAATAACTTGAGCCCCAAGAAGGGGAATATGGATGCTGCGTAACGTTAATTTAACTCATTAAACAGTTAAGTTAAACAGAATTACCGTTATCTATCCCTGATTCTAAAATATAAGAGCTTTTAAAGAGTCTCCGGAGTAAGACGAGGGAAAGTTGATGAGGTAACTTAGTTGTAGATATCAGGATACTGCAGGTCAGGAAAGCTATCAGTTCCTTTATCAATACACATGGAAAGCACCCCGGGGACATTATAGGGATCTGTTGTGTTTAATCTATTAAGTTTTGTTATGTACAAGTCTATGTCTTTTGAATTAAAGTGCGCTGTGAACTATGTTGCCTTGAAACTCATGCTGCCGTCATTCATTCATTCGCGTCCCGGACCGCCTCCTGCCTGCCAATATGGCGGTATAAACAGAGTAGGTCACGTGACGTCCGGAGCTCTATTCGTTCGGTTCACATGACGTCACTGTAGCTTTGCGCCGCCATCTTTACGACCGACGGTCTCAGTAATGCCTGCAACATGTTGTGCAGTTGGCTGCAACAACAGCCGAAAGAGGAACCCCGAACTAGTATTTTTAGATTTGTACTGTTACATGCTGATCTACCTAGCGGGACACGAGTTGGCATGCGCTGCATATGTCTCATATTGTGTATAATGTCTCATATTTCTGTGCGCACACACCTGACCCGAAGCGTGCGGCCATAGACCCAATATACAGCGCGCGAGTTATGAACTGAGCTCTGTTTCGTGTTGAATGGACAAAAACGCACAACATTGTTTAAATGTCCGTTTTGGAGAGTATTCACTTAAAATATGTTGGTTATCTTACACAGAGTTGTCATCCAGTCTCTTTGAGAGAGAGAGAGAGAGAGAGAGAGAGAGAGAGAGAGAGAGAGAGAGAGAGAGAGAGAGAGAGAGAGAGAGAGAGAGAGAGAGAGAGAGAGACGAGGAAAACAAACAAGCATGCAAATGGAAATTATCGCGACCGGAAAAAATATCGAGCTCATTTTTTTTATCGTGCGATTAATTGATTATGTCTATCGCGACAGACCTAATTCAGATTAACGACAGCTAGCCGTGAGCCGTGGCTATAAGCTACCAGCTGTTAAGTCACTCACTAGCTAACAACTCGCTACCTAGTCAGAGCAAACTACCACCAAAATCATAACGTTACATTTTAATTTTTTTTAAGATAATACCTACATTTCACATGATTAAATATAAATCCTTGGTGGCCAGGTGCCGCACTGTTATCCACAGAATATTGATATGCATCGGTAACGTTACTCTTGAAAGCCTTCAAGCGATCCCCACTGTGTGGGGAGGGGTTATGCATAATATAAACAAACAAATTGGGGCAAGTATGGGGCAGATAATAAATGACAAAAGAAAACTGGGAGTAACAAATAAGGATCGGAGCCTAAAATTAAAAATTTCTCCAGTTATCTCTGTCTCTCTCTCATTCAAACGGGCAGTTTGGTCGCCCATAACGGGCGAGGTCGGTCGTAAATATGGCGGCGTTCTATTTGGTGTGACGTAGGTGGCATCTATGAATAGTATCCACACCAACACACGATAATGTTCTGAAATGCTCAAGCTCTTAATACACTGTTGGATTCTGATTGGCTGTCAATGTTTTTATCGTTTAGCTGTGAAAGTGATTCCTACGATATTGTTTATCTCTGTCATTCTTTTACATTTGTAACGATTTTTAAAATTATATAGTCTTATGTGTTTGTATTCAATTTTCGTTTTTGGATGAACTATCACTTAATATAACAGTAGTGAAAATCGGCAACCTAGAATGCACAGATTTTGTTTTTGTTTTAAAACAAAATATGTATAAAGATAATTTTGGATAACTTGTGGCTTTCTAAAAAAACATTTAAGGAATGATATCAACAACAATAACAATAAAATAGTTGATATATTTACATTACCATACATTTTAAATGAATGAAATACACCGCAATAGATTCATATCTACCTGAGAGTCTCTGACTGTTACACTCAAAGGAGAAAAAAGCAAGTTGCAAAACCAAAGTTTCTAATACTAAGAAGTATGTGGGAGTGTAAGAATTCACACATGCTGTGTCTTACCGAGTAACTGAAAATGGGAAATTTTTCAACAATTAAACCAGAACTCCACTATATCCTCACTGGAATAAAAGTGAGACGACAGCTTCGCAAAATATAGCTACATAACATTTAGACAACAGATTCAACAGTGAAATCAGTGCCAGCAATATGAGTAATTCCTATTTTACAACTTTCAAGTGAAAATGATCACATCATCATGACAAAAAAACTGGCACACATTTGCTACAGACTGATGGACAAAACATTATTTTGTGTTGCAATGTCACTACATCAAATTTCTTTTGATGATGAGTGCGTGATTTCTGTGTAAAAAGTGTCCTCAAGTAATCCTCAAAATTCTGTACTTGTCAGTGAGGCTTGTTGTGTTGACATCACAGCTTAAGGAGGAAAACAGTAAATACTGAGCAGCCCTCAGATATAAAATTGGCATTATTGGCTCTCACGGGCAGTACAGTCCATCCTAAAAAGCCATCCTTCAGTCTGTTAGCAACCTTTCATGGACTGAAGCCTGGGAGACCTGCGGCCGTGGTGAGTTAACTGTTTGGACAGGGGTTTGTGTGTTTATGTATGTTTGTGCATGTGTGGCAGGGAACCTTAAATTTGTAGTGTAACATCAACATTGAGGCACATTCAGCTGAGAGCATAAACAAACAGACACGGCGCATACATACCAACAAACCCAGAGATGGGACTCCAAGAAAAAGATGTGTCCAGAGTTAAATATGTTTAAAGTAGCATATTACACTTGGCAAAATGTGCAGTATGCAACAGCGCATATGGTATCCCATCATGCAATGCTCTTGACTTGACCATTGATTTCAGCTCTGTCTCTTTTTCTCTCATGATTTGACAATGTAGCACTGTGTTTCTCAGCTGGTGGGTCACAAGACCGTTTTCAGTGGGTCGCGGAGTGTGCAGTCAAAGAAATAACAAGAAACGTAATTCTATACTTTTCTGATGCAAGACCTTTATTTTAAAAGACGTGTGAGAAAGCTGTCTTACAGTTTAAGTAAGAGTGCCTGAGAAAAACACGGTTGTCCTGATTTAGAATCTGTGGTCAGATAAGATGTTGTCAGGCTATATGTAAGTGTCACTATTCTAATGCTATTTTCATAACTTTCCTGTCCTGTCAGACGTTATGTTGTGTTTGTAGCGTGCGCTCTTCAATTGCACACGCAAATGCGGCGGTGGGTGCTGTATATCACTTCATTATAAATAAAGCGCAAAAGAAATTACGAGCAATTAGCAAGTCATGAAATTACCAAAAATATATGTAATATATTACGTAACTGGTATGTCGTGTGATTACTGGGAAGGATGTGCATGCAGGTATGAGCTTCCTTCTATTTATCAGGAGCAGGAACTGTTAATATTGTGAATTTACCATGGAAACTGTTGTTTTTGCAACCCAAAAATGCCACTTTATTTTAATTTTGTGTTATTTTGTATATTTTTAAATGACTGTGGTGGCTCATACATACCAATTTACTTTATTGTATCAACAAAAACTAGTTTGGGACAGCTATTTAATAGCCCAAAGTATACTTCGGCCGTCCGCGTCCACATACGTCTCTCATCCCGTCCACATGCAGCCCAATTGTTGTGACCGTACAGACAGTGAGCATACAACCGAGCATGTGTGAGTGACTTGAGCGCTTGGAAAAAAAACAAGTATAGGTCTCTGCAGGAGAGTAATACGAGTTACCAGATCAGTGGGTGAGGCCATAAACAGAGAGGCGCTTTCGACCGAGTCACCTGATTTGCCCAAGTCACAGTTAGGGTAGGTGTTTAGGGGTGGCATCATTGCCAAATTCTAAACAAATATAAGATTTTAAAGGGGTGATGAACTGAGAAATAAAATTTTCCTTGAGCTTTTGACATCTGAGAGGTCATCATATTATAAGAATATCCTGTAATCTTCAGAACTGAAAACGTCCTTATTAGTCCAATAAATGCTTTTATTGACACCAGGCTCATCAAACAACTCGTTTTTCAAAGTGGGGAAACATGACGTCAAAGAGGATAAAACGCCACCCCCGCAGAAGAAGATCAACGCCTACTTCAACACGGCCGGTTTAGCCCCGCCCACCGATTCGCGCATTACACGCATAAATAACATAGGCCTACCTCGTGATGACAAACCGGATCGAGCTACTGAGCAATAAAAATACAGTTTAACAAAATATTGTGCAGTGCCTGGTTGTGGAAGAAGACAGTCGCTGCATAAGCTTCCTCTGGATTCCAATAGGAGTGCATGGATAAACTTTATTTTTCATGACGTTCCACTCCAGCTGATGAGGTAAAACATTGTCCGTCTGTTCGCTTCATTTCACTGAGGATTGTTTTGTAAACAAGACAGGATTTGCAGACCGATTAAGAGTAAAGAACGGTGCTGTGCCGTCTATATTGGATCTGACAGGAATTGCAACACCTGGACTCTGGGTTGAACATGTATGGGCGAATCATTCCGGTTGCCATTTTACAACATTGGACGTTTTCAAAACAATTTCCCCCAAGTGCATCGACGGGTGAGTTGAAACTCATTATAATATGCAAAACGGTTATCCACTCACAGCAGTGGGCGTTTACTTCCAAGTCTTCAGTGCGAGACGCCCATAAAAACCGAGCATTTTTCAGCTAGGCTCAAAACTAGGGTAGAAAATAGCCTATTACTTATTCATTTTGATGTTTTTGAATGCAAAAACCAAGCGAACGTCATAAGTTTACCTCAGACAACAATATAATAAGATTTAAAAAGCCAGTTCATGACCCCTTTAAGTTTTGCTAATTTTATCTCCCTGCACTTTGTTAAATTGGTCTTCAATTGCCTAAATAACGCTGCTCCCCCACCCCTTTGCAAAACAATAACAAGATAGCAAAGTGGTAATTGTATCTCTATCTCATTTATAATAATGTTAGTCTGCATTTTTATTTGTAACTAAAAGCCCTACTAGGGACAAGTGTTGTGAATTAGCATTAGCATCAGATGATTGTTTAAGTTTATCTATGTTTTTTGTATCTGTCCCTATCTAAATAAACTTAAATAAATAAATAGTGGTGGGGTTTGGTGAAGGGCATCATTTTAATTGCATGATTTATAAACACCCACCAGTTTGAAAACACCCACAAATTTAGAAACGCCAACTTTTTTTCCCGCAGAGACCCCATACTCAATCAAAGAAACAAGTAGAAAGTGTGTAGAATGTGTACAAAAAAAATAGGGTCGCGGCATACTGGCCATGGAAAATCTGGATCCTATGATCAAACCAGTTGAGAACCACTGATGTAGCATACTTCTGTTTGAAATATTTATGGTGTTGCCCTCAGGCAACAAACTACCTTTTTGGACCTCACAACGCCCCTTTAATTTTTTTATATATTTTTTTTAAATATATAATATCACCTGACATGTCTGTTCAATGAAATGAGGGGATGAAGTGGTTGTGACCTTTTGTTTGGGGGTGGAGCAGTCACTTAATGAAGCAAAGCCACATGGTACAAGGTGCCAACAATTAGTAAGATAAAAATAACTTTTTAACATGTTTAAGTTAAAATAACTTTATATAAAAAAATATATGCATGGTCATCAGTATGTAAAGAAGTATGTTTGATTGTTTAAATATTTATTTTATTTTTATTCATATTCTAAAAATGTGTTTTTTTGTTCGTTGCCTCAGGGCAACACTGTGCAGTTAGACCACTTTTGTTCAGGCAATATCATAGGGTTAGGACCATAATGGTGCATTCAAGTTCTCTTGTGAAGTTTGTTTTTACAAATTCGGATAACTCAAAGAATATGCATTATACGTGTCATTTATGTTTTGTTGTTGTTGTTGTTGTTGTTTACTATTATTATACTGGTTTATTATTATTTATAACGACAGGTTTATTATTATTATACTGCCACAGAGAATTATGGGAAATGTAGTTTGGTCACTCACTCACCCATAAACTGGCTAAAGAGTAGTGTTTTCTGGCAAACTTTATGTCTCTTCTTCATTAACAGTACAGAAAATGCGTACAAACTACATAGTGTAGTGCACGCGCATGAGCATGTGTAGTGCGCGCGCATGAGTATGTGTAGTGCACGCGCATGAATATGTGTAGTGCACGCACATGAGTATGTGTAGTGAGCATGAATATGTGTAGTGCACGCGCATGAGTATTTGTAGTGCACGCGCATGAGTATGTGTAGTGCGCGCGCATGAGTATGTGTAGTGCACGCGCATGAGTATGTGTAGTGCACGCGCATGAGTATGTGTAGTGCGCGCGCATGAGTATGTGTAGTGCACGCGCATGAGTATGTGTAGTGCACGCACATGAGTATGTGTAGTGAGCATGAGTATATGTAGTGCACGCGCATGAGTATGTGTAGTGCACGCGCATGAGTATGTGTAGTGCGCGCATGAGTATGTGTAGTGTGTGCGCATGAGTATGTGTAGTGCACGTGCATGAGTATGTGTAGTGCACGCGCATGAGTATGTGTAGTGCGCGCATGAGTATGTGTAGTGTGTGCGCATGAGTATGTGTAGTGCACGCGCATGAGTATGTGTAGTGAGCATGAGTATATGTAGTGCACGCGCATGAGTATGTGTAGTGCACGCGCATGAGTATGTGTAGTGCACGCGCATGAGTATGTGTAGTGAGCATGAGTATATGTAGTGCACGCACATGAGTATGTGTAGTGCACGTGCATGAGTATGTGTAGTGCACGCGCATGAGTATGTGTAGTGCACGCACATGAGTATGTGTAGTGCACGCACATGAGTATGTGTAGTGAGCATGAGTATATGTAGTGCACGCGCATGAGTATGTGTAGTGCACGCACATGAGTATGTGTAGTGAGCATGAGTATATGTAGTGCGCGCGCATGAGTATGTGTAGTGCGCGCGCATGAGTATGTATGTGTCTATTGCACATATTGCTTATTTTCCCTATTCCACCTATGTAGAAAACCTTTGAGTTTTTGTACCCTCGCAGCACATTGTTGCCCTGAGGCAACAAACTAATATCTGGTTATGGGGTGGGGGGGGCTCACATTTTATGATGGATATATTATCAGGGACCCCCAAGCTCCCAAAAAATTGGGTGAAAGATTTTTTTCCCCAAAAAATAAAAAGTCATGCCATAGAGGGATAAGAAAAATCCTGTAAGTTTCAGAACTGAAAACGTCCTTGTTAGTCCAATAAATGCTTTCATTGACACCAGGCTCAGCAAACGCCTCGTTTTTCAAAGTGGGGAACTATGACGTCAAAGAGGATAAAACACCACCCCCGCAGAAGAAGATCAACGCCTACTTCAACACGGCCGGTTTAGCCCCGCCCACCGGTTCGCGCATTACACGCATAAATAACATAGATGCCTACCTCGTGATGACAAACCGGATCGAGCTACTGAGCAATACAAAATATTGTGCAGTGCCTGGTTGTGGAAGAAGACAGTCGCTGCATAAGCTTCCTCTGGATTCCAATAGGAGTGCATGGATAAACTTTATTTTTCATGACGTTCCACTCCAGCTGATGAGGTAAAACATTGTCCGTCTGTTCGCTTCATTTCACTGAGGATTGTTTTGTAAACAAGACAGGATTTGCAGACCGATTAAGAGTAAAGAACGGTGCTGTGCCGTCTATATTGGATCTGACAGGAATTGCAACACCTGGACTCTGGGTTGAACATGTATGGGCGAATCATTCCGGTTGCCATTTTACAACATTGGACGTTTTCAAAACAATTTCCCCCAAGTGCATCGACGGGTGAGTTGAAACTCATTATAATATGCAAAACGGTTATCCACTCACAGCAGTGGGCGTTTACTTCCAAGTCTTCAGTGCGAGACGCCCATAAAAACCGAGCATTTTTCAGCTAGGCTCAAAACTAGGGTAGAAAATAGCCTATTACTTATTCATTTTGATGTTTTTGAATGCAAAAAACCAAGCGAACGTCATAAGTTTACCTCAGACAACAATATAATAAGATTTAAAAAGCCAGTTCATGACCCCTTTAAGTTTTGCTAATTTTATCTCCCTGCACTTTGTTAAATTGGTCTTCAATTGCCTAAATAACGCTGCTCCCCCACCCCTTTGCAAAACAATAACAAGATAGCAAAGTGGTAATTGTATCTCTATCTCATTTATAATAATGTTAGTCTGCATTTTTATTTGTAACTAAAAGCCCTACTAGGGACAAGTGTTGTGAATTAGCATTAGCATCAGATGATTGTTTAAGTTTATCTATGTTTTTTGTATCTGTCCCTATCTAAATAAACTTAAATAAATAAATAGTGGTGGGGTTTGGTGAAGGGCATCATTTTAATTGCATGATTTATAAACACCCACCAGTTTGAAAACACCCACAAATTTAGAAACGCCAACTTTTTTTCCCGCAGAGACCCCATACTCAATCAAAGAAACAAGTAGAAAGTGTGTAGAATGTGTACAAAAAAAAATAGGGTCGCGGCATACTGGCCATGGAAAATCTGGATCCTATGATCAAACCAGTTGAGAACCACTGATGTAGCATACTTCTGTTTGAAATATTTATTGTACACAATGCCTACGGTTTCAATGCAAAAAATAATAGTCAACAAAGTAGAAAGCAGCTATTCTATTCTGAACAATGAATGACTGAAGTATTCCACTTATAGCCAGCAATCATCAAAAAAACATCAATATTACTTCTCTGTCATGTCACACTAGAAATTAGAGGTCAAAATGAGTACACTGCATTGTGGGATACGGTACTTGACAGCATATTACACATTTTGGGAATGTAAACAGAGCATTTGCATGAATGCTGCAGTTGGCCTAATGTAGCACATTTGTGCTCCTAGATACACAGTGAACTCTCTGAGCGTGAGGGCTGTGCCACGGCAGCACTTTCTCCAGGCTTCCTGCACTGCAGTCTCATTTACCCAGAATGCTCTTTTATTAAGCTGATCATGTGCCCATCCCCCATGTGAAGACAGAACGGTAGCCAACAGCAACACATACTTCAGCACCCGTGTGCTATCGTTTGACCTTCCATTTTCAGGTCTTGGTGGAAAGGCGCAACAGTCAAAAAGGCTTAAAACACGAAGCCATTCACAAACATTCACACACGTCCACAAGCGCACGCTTCCCACGCCCGGCTGTGACTCAGCCTGGCGAGAGGATGCTGCTCTGACCTGCTTTTAGCTTCTCCAGAGGCTGATGATGTTTGTGCCGCCCCCGTCTCAGAGCTCGCAGGAAGAGGGGATGACGGCTGCTCCTCTTTCTCCCCCTCTGCTGAAACTGCCACGGCAGAGGCGTCCTCCGTCTCCTCCTGCTGCCCTTTAGTGACTAACAAGAGACACAGAAAGAGAGATGCACCCATGTTAATTAGAGCTGCACCAATACCGATATTTTGGCTAAAACTGCTCATTAATTCTTAAATGCGTGATCGTTTCCCCAACTGAATTCATTTATCTAATAAAAATGAAACTAGACACTACAGGTGATAGTGTTAAAACTGTCAAGGTACAAAAGTATTGAAAAATATTTTGTATATTTATATTTTTTACTTGTCATTTATAATAGAATGTGGTTCTACATTGGGGAAAATAACAAAATCTTGTTAAAAACAAACTTCACATAATTTATTTATGTTGCCAATCACGATTTCGCTTGCACTTCAGTTCTCAAACACAAACAGCATCAAAGAACATAGATCGCTAATTGCAGTCTGATACTCTGTTGGGTGAAAGAGATGGAGTCCTTTTAGGCAAGTTAGTTCATTCAGAAGCCATCTTTTTGACACTCTCAGGCAGAAAATCACTTCAGAATAAAAATCATGATCATTTATTTTATTAGGAAAAAAAAATACTGATTTGAAAGACGCCGTTATGGTCACTTTCGCTTCTATTAGGGTGGGATACGGGTAAGGTTAGGCCAGGTTTTGTGGTAAGGTTAAATTTAATGTGGTGTTTAGAGTCAACAATGTAGTTTAGTTATATACACGTAATATAAGGTGGGACTAATAATAAATAATTAACTGATAAATAATTATTGAAATTGCATGACAATTGCATAAATATAGATTAATGTAGTATTTTATGACATTTAACTAACATTTTAAACATTAATCAGTTTTAAATGTCTATTTATGTCCATTTTATAAGTGATTTATTAATGTTTTATATTATTGTCTATATAGCCTATTAGTCCATTTGAAAAGTTATTAACTTATTTATTATTTAAATTTTAAAATGAATATATGAATTTACTATTTTTAAGTTGACCCCTGGGAAAAACAGAAATCTTCTTTACCTCAAATGACACCAAAGCGCTGTATATTTTAGGTTGGTCAAGCTAATGCGTTTTGGAGTAAACAAACAGACGATGCATCTATCAAAAAGACAACTGGTTCTTTTAAATGAGCGGTGAGATCTACAAGTCAGTCTAAGTGTTGCATTGCTCAAAAGGAATGTCACAGAGACTGACACAAAGACAAGCCAGAATGACCTCTGACTGTGTACCTTTGCCTCAAATTAATTTTCATCCATCCGAAATGTTTATTTATTATGAACCATGCTAATTGTTTCCAGTAAACCAGCTTTTCAGATCCAAGCCAATATCCTTCATTTTTAAAGATCCCGAATGACGTGTGAACAATGGCTGAATTTGTATAATGTCAACAGCAGCCTGCTAAGCAAAAGTGTAGAAAGACCCAGGATCTTTGGTTTCCCAGGTCGAAAAACAAACACGAACCCCTATCCATTTTGATTTATGGGGAAATATGCAGAGCACATGTGCAATGTGTTAATAAAAGAGAAACTGGGAAAAGGTTGTCTCAGAACGTACACAATGTGAACAATTAGAGGTGTGAGTCACCTGTGACTAAGAGCGCCTAGTGAGCCGAGATCTAGTTGTGGTCTAAAATAGACCGCATTCAACCACAGCTGCAGTCAACCACCTCCTGTAGGCTAACCACTTCATCCAGTGCAGTCTAATCTTACAGAGCTTCAGTGGAACTACAACAGACACCACAAATTAGTGTCAATTTGCAAAGAACACTAGGTATGGGTGCTTATTAAGGCAACATTAGCATTGATATAGCTCATATTTACTGTTAGGGTATATTTATGTTTAAGCCCAAATGCTTTGTATTAAACTTGCAGCAGCTCATTCCATAATGTTTGTACCTAAGAAGACATGAATTGATTTCTCAAGTTGTGCGGGTTGTTGTGGAGAGGTGTGCTATTACTTTTCTAATCAATCAATCTCCATGTGGCAGATGATAAAGTGGGTGAACAATCCCCAAAGACTGAATAGCAACATGCTAAAACACTCAGAACACCATAGCAACTGCAACATGCTAAATTTTTTTTTTTAAAACACACTGAATTAAAATATGCTTTACACTCAGAACATCCTAGACATGGTGGGAACATGCGAAAAACACTTCTACACCTCAACGTGCTAAAACACACCATACAAACGGAATAGCAACATGCTAATGGCGCTTTTCCACTGCATGTACGGCTCGGTTCGGTTCGGTACGGTTCGACTCGGCGCGGAACGGTTCGGCTCGCTTCGCTTTTCCACTGCGTGGTACGACTCGGCTCGGTACGGCACGGTTCGGTTCGCTTTAGCGCGGTTGCTTTTCCACTGCAGTTAGTACCCCTTCAAAGTGGGTGGGACTGATCGTTACACTGTTTGTAGGTCCGGTGATATCCGTGTGCGGCTAAGAGCTGAGCTACTTGGAACACCTTTTCATTCCGTTTTGCCCCCGCTCCTCGGCAACCAACGAGAGGAACGTCTGCACCTCAACCTCGATTCAGCCATTTCTTTTTTAAAGTTTTGATCTCTTTTTGTTTTCAAGAAAGTAAAACACAGGTGCTACCGCGTTGGCTGTTGTCTACTGGTTATATGACTCTGTATAGCGGGTTTAGTGTCTCGTGTCGCAAATCCAATGACGCTGGTAGTGACGATTCTGTCTGTCTGACCAATCAGTCATCTGCAGTGTTTCACGTCACATTTTAGTACCGGTACAGTACGCTTGGAACCTCAACAGATCAGGTACCATTTAAAGCGCGCCGAAGCGAGCCGTACCGTACCGTACCATGCAGTGGAAAAGCACCACAAGTGAGCCGTACCGAACCGAACCGAACCGTACCATGCAGTGGAAAAGCGCCAAAGCGTGCCGTACCGAACCGAATCGTACCGTACCATGCAGTGGAAAAGCGCCCATAAAACACTCAGAACACCTCAGCAACTAAATAGCAAACTGCTAAAAAAACACTGAGAATACCTTAGCATCTTAATAGTGATATGCTACAAATCCTCAGAACACTCTACAAACAGTGAGAATGTGTTAAAACACTCAGAACAACCTATAAACTTAATAGCAACATGCTCCAACTCGGGAAAACTTAACAACATAGTGAATAAAACACTAACTTTAACATCGGTATAGTAATGGACTACAAATTCTCAGCACACCGTAACAACAAAACAGCAACATATTACCTTAGCATCTGAATAGCAATTTGCTACACATAGTCAGAACACCCTAGAAATAGTAAAAACTTGCTAAAAACACTCAGAACATCTTGGCAACTGAATAGAGGCTATGCACAGGACGTCACAGTAGGTGCGAGTCACTGCGGTTACACCCACTGAGTGGCAAAAAGACTGGTTGATGTTCAGCGTGAATGCAGTGAAAAACCACACTAAACACATTGAAAATGGGAAAGAGCTGTTTGATTGACTGTACCAACACATTCAACAAGAAATGGAAGCAAATAGATTGCTGCAGTTTGCAGAAGCAACTGGAATCCAGGCAGCAAAACGTAAACATCCTTCAGAATGATTTTTGGCCATCATTCGAAAGGGGTCTGCTACAACAGGCTTGTACTAATAGTGGATAAAAGCAAGATGACAACATAAGTTATAACAATAATTAAACTAAACTATATCAATCTCCATGCAGCATATATTCTCTGGCTCTGTAGGCATAATTGTCCGACTCCTATTTGTTTGAACATACAAGGCTGAACAGTGCTACTGACAGTTTCTAACATTTTCAGTGTGTGATATTGTCCTGTTTAGTTGTTGCATGAGCTCTTGAAGCTCCGCCCTGTTCTAGATAGGGGGTCGGGAGCAGCAGCTCATAAAGGCATACAGACAAGAACAGTTTCTGCTCACTCCCAAAAAGTGGTAATTTTAACATGCTATTAAAAAAAATTATCTGTGGGATATTTTGAGCTAAAACTTCACATACGCACTCTGGGGACATCAGAGACTTATTTTACATCTTGTAAAAAGGGGCATAATAAGTCCCCTTTAATTTCACAAACAAATCTCATCTTAAACTATGGCCAGGCGTCAAGTCAAGCTTATTTGCACAACCTAGCACTTCACAATACACATCGTTTCCACACAGCTTTACAGAAAGTCATAATGTTATATCTACAATGCCTTAGTTCCATATCAAGTTTTAGGGCTGGGCGATATATCGATATATAATCAATGTTATAAGTAATCATGTATTTCCCCGAATGTTAAAATCAGGTCAGAAACCTGGTTCTTCAGTGAGTTGTGTGAGGAACACTGTCGAGTCCAACTGCTTTCAGTTTAAGAAGATGATTGTTTGTTTTACTCCAGTTTTCGCAGTTTCCCCTATTAAAGCCAGTCATGCTGCAGGATGTTTTTCCACTCAGTCCGGTTGAGGGGTGTGTTTCGGCAGGAAAGTGATGTCAATGCATACACTCTATTAGCAGCAACATGCTGATAAATACTACCTTAGCATCAAAACTGTGATATGCTGCACATACACGTGCTAAAACACCCTATAAACTGAATAGCAACATGCTAAAACACTCAGAACACCTTATCAACAAACCGGCAATGTCCTGGCAACTGTCTGCAACATTCAGTGAGTTTTGCACATCACAGGCAAACATCACTCAAATTTTCTTTAGAAAACAATGTAGTGGACTTAAGAAAAGGATAAAAAAGAATGACAGACCGCTTCCTCCAGGAAGCAGCACTTTAGTAGTGTAGTAATTCTGTGTACTTGAATGGTCTTTCATAATTATGGTGCCATTTACTTCAGTGGTGACCTTGACACAAAGGTTATTTCTTAGGTTCAGGAGGCTAATCAGTTACTGACAGCACCTTTAATGATGCTAGCTCATATTATTGACTGTGAGGGAGTGTTCCAACCTCCAAGGTGAAAGTGACTTGACATTCAAAGGCAGCGTCAGTTCTCCTGCAGTGTCAAGACAATTTAGCGGGTTATTACAGCTCCATGGAGGCTTCACAGAACGAATGAAGAAACTACTATGACCGTTTCAACTAATTCAACAATGAATAATGGCCTATAACCTACTGCAAAAAAATCAGATTTTATCCTTACAGTGCTACTACTTTAAGTTTTAGATGAGTAAAATAGCATGCAAAACTCTGCCAGATAAGAGTGTATTGCATAGCTTAATAAAGATACTTTTTCTGGTTGTTTTTTACATTGCACTGTAACTTTAGTCAACTTTACAGCTCTTCAAATAACTTTTTTGTTCTTTTACTCATCAAAGCTTATTGAAATGTTTGTATCACTGTTTCCACAAAAATATTAAGCAGCACAACTGTTTACATTACAACATTGATAATAATAAGAAATGTTTCTTGAGTATTAAATCCTCATATTTGAATGATTTCTGAAGGATCATGAAGACTGGATTAAAGATGCTGAAAGTTCAGCTTTGCATCACAGGAATGAAATACATTTTAAAACATATTAAAATCATATTTACCAATATTACTGGTTTTGTTTTCAACAAATGCAGCACGGTGAGCCTATAAGAGACTTCTTTCAAAAGCTATCCCAAACTTTTTAACAGTGATATAAATTTGGTAATATGTCAATTATTCAGTTTATTTGCAGTTTAGTTTGTTAATTTTTACAGTATAATTTGAATGCTGTCAAAAGCTCTATTCGGATGGTAATTGTTTCTCATGTGGAGGTCTGTAAAAAAAAAAAAATTGCATCCTAGGAACCCAGAACGAGCTGCTCACGTGGTCAGGAAGCACCACTAATTTAAAAATGACTAAAGTTAAATGGTATAATCACAACCAAAACAAGTCTTCAAGCTGCTTGTGAACCTGAATGCACATCATACCTTCAACAGAAGGCCGCCAGCCACAAGCAGGCAAAAGGGCAGAGAAAATGAGGACAAAATGCACAAGACGAGATTTTAAAAGGCTTTCAGTGGGCATTAGCTTCCACTGGCTGCTGCGAACCTCAATCACATGCTTTGAAAGGTGGTGGGGAGACTCCAGAGCAGAAAGGCTGTGGTTAGAGTCAAATCCTTTCAATTAGAGCTAGAGAGCGGAGCCATGTGGAGACGGGCGAAAATCTCATCAATCCTGCTCAAGGAGTGTGGACGGCCGAGCCTCTTGAAAGCTCCTCCTCGGCCGGCCAAGGTTTGAGTTAGATTGACTGCACAGCTGGGAAAGAAAATCAATTCAGGGCTCCACATTGTGATTTTGTTTATCATTGGAACTGCCTCAGAGGAGAAGTAGCCTCGCTCTCTGACTCTTGAGGAAGGGGGATGTGACGGCTGAAAAGAAAAGACTGACACAGGAAACCCAGAGCGGTGGGAAAAGAAGTTTAAAGAGGGTATATGTGGGGGAGGAGAGAAGAAAAGAGAGGAAAGAGTGGGAGATGGAAGAGGTGAAAGTAAGAAAAGGAAAAGAGGTCTGCAGTTACCTGTCTCCTGTGTGCTTCCTGTTTCTGCTGTCTCCATTCCATCTGTGCTGTCTTCATCCTCCACCAGAGCTTTTCCTCGCCCTCGGTTCCTGAGAAAGAGACATTTATTATTGCCACGCTAGATTCAGGGAAGACTGCTTGATCATGAATAGAGTGCAACGTTCATACCGGAAGTAAAAACCCATCAATTTTCTCCATAGGGATATTGATTTTTTAACTATAATTTACACATCTCGAAGGCAGACCTTCTGTGAGTTTCGAGGTTGTTAATTGATTGTTTATAAGACATTTAAGAGACGGTATATGAGACATCTGTTCGTATTATTTCAAATTATATTTTTTTTCAATAAAATAATCACATTTAAAGTACATCAAATTAAAGTGATAGTTCACCCAAAAATGAAAATTAGCCCATGATTTACTCACCCTGAAGTCATCCTAGGTGTATATGACATTCTTCTTTCAGACGAATACAATCGGAGTTATATTAAAAAAATGTCCTGGCTCTTCCAAGCTTGATAATGAGAGTGAATGGCTGTTTGACTTTGGAAGTACATTAAAGCATATATATTCATGATTAAAGTGCTCGACACGGATCTGCGGGGGTTAATAAAGGCCTTCTGAAGTGAAGCGATGCGTTCGTGTAAGACAAATATCCATATTTAAAACTTTATGGACTAAAATAACTAGCTTCTGGCAGACGGCCGTACGCATCGATTTACGCCAAAAGAGTAACACTTGAACTTTACACACAACGTGTCGTCCGTGTCGAGCACTTTAATCCTGAATAGATTGTTTTTTTTAATGTGCTTCCAAAGTCAAACAGCCATTCACTCTCATTATCAAGCTTGCCATTTTTTAATATAACTCCGATTGTATTTGTCTGAAAGAAGAATGTCATATACACCTAGGATGACTTCAGGGTGAGTAAATCATGGGCTAATTTTCATTTTTGGGTGAACTATCCCTTTAATCTGCATTACTTTAAATGAAAGAGTTACTTCACTTCACTGCTGGCAAAATTGGCTTTCAATAAAACATAGCTGCCTATACAGTAGAAAGGCGATTTTTTTTTTAATTGGTGATTCTGACTAGAATAAAGGCTGTTGTCTTCCCTTTTGTCAAATAGGTTGGAAAAAACATCAACACCCATAATGCACTGGGCATGTTGCCGGCCAAGGCCACTCTCTTCAGTGTGCTATGGATACGCTTGACCAGAGTCAAACACCCCCTTGCTTTAGTAGGAAATACTTAGCAAACTAAGGGTGTATTCGCATTAGGAAAGTCCGCTAGTTCACTTGCTTTAGTCCGGACCAAATACAATTTTTTTTGCTTGGTGTGGTTGCCTTTCACACTGCCCTTTTTGCAAGTGAACCAAAATTTGTAAACAAAACCACGCGTGTGCTAATGTCATCCATTCATTGGACAGAAATTCGACCATACCAGAGTTCGTTTGGAACCGGACCTCTTCAGCTGGGTCTCCCAAAAAATCCACACCAAAGGGGGATACTAACTTGAGTTCAATTCTATCGAACCAAACAAGACAGGCTTGAATACACCCTAAGATAATAATTGTGTAGACAGGTGCAAGAATTCAAAGAGTGTAGGAACCAGCGCATTGTAGCCAGTGGCTAAAGGCTGCAAAGAACCATAAACATGGAGAGAACGCCACAACAGAAAATCTGAAAAACCTCTGTGTTTATAGTCAACATTTCAAACTGACCACAAACCACAACCAGTAAACATGTTCATTTACATATACTGCAGATATTGTAATAATACAAAGTGGGTTGAAAATTAGCGAAGTTACATGGTAATAGTTTTATGTTTCACCATCATTTTTAATTTGATTGTCATTCGCAATGCTTCATGGGATTGTAGTTCTTTCCCTTACCAAATCCTTGTACCTTTGTCTTTTTGTCCACCTTTCAAAAACCTTTTTGCTTTCAATAAAAACAGTAATAACTTACTGGCTTGGATCAATGCTTTAAATAAACATTTTAAATCCATATGGAAAAAAAGAATACAGTACCAGTTGTCTCTGGTTCCCAACTGAGTGTTCGTGGCCCTGAGCAAGGGTGGGACGCCATGTGAAAACGGTGTGTTTGTGTTTTCGGGCACATTTGTTTACATGCACTGAGGGGGAAGTAACGGGTGCGATATCTCTCATTAAAGCTGCCGCTCAATATAGGAGCATCATGAAGATGACATTTCCTCATTTCCTCAGAAGCCCTGAGGGCGGACACACAACCCTGCTCTGGTGTCGCCACTCAAACCTAGATTACATACCGAACAGGGTTTCATCTTCTTGGTGACTCATTCGCACGAGCAGTGTCCAGTCAGATCAGGTTTTGATCACTGAATTTCATCCAATTTGTGCAAATGTGGTCTGTGTGATCAGTAATTTGACATACATTAATTAGCCTTTTTATTTAAAGCCTAGATTTTTTTTTCTTTTAGCCTAGATATTTAAAGCTTTGCCAGTTACATGTGTCTCGAAAGGAAAATAGCCAACTAACCAGAAAGTGAAAAGTGGTCTCTATATGACAGGTGATTGGAGGGGAGGGGGTGAAAAATAAGAGGGCTTGGAGACTTTGGGTGAAAAGGAAATTTATTTCATAGGCAGAGTGAGACTTATTGTGAAGAATTCTAGAAGAATTCTACTATGGTGGAAAAAAAGTTGAACACTACTGCTTAATATTTTCGTAATCATGTTTTCCCCCAGGATTCTTTGACGGACAGAAAGTTCAAAAGAGCAGCATTTATTTTATATATATATATATATATATATATATATATATATATATATATATATATATATATATATATATATATATATATATATTATATATATATATATATATATATATATATATCACTTTTTATCAATTTAATGCACCCTAGTCAACTAAATGTATTCAAAAAAATCATACTGACCCCAAAACTGTACCTTTTACTTAATATTATCATTACTTTTATTAATCTGGAGGCAAAAACAGACTACCATAGAACTGTGCACAATAAGACCAAGAACATGTATTTAAAAAAAGGATTTTTTTTTTTATTTAAATCAACTTTAACCAGCAAGACTTCCTTAGAGGCCATTCACACATAACACGTTTTTGCAGTTAAAAATACTAGATGGAGGTCAGTGGAACAAAAAACCCCTGCAAGGTCTAGAAACTTAAAGGGATAGTTCACTCAAAAATGAAAATTCTGTCATCATTTACTCACCCTCAAGTCATTTCAAACCCGTAGACTTTTGTTCATCTTCGGAACAAAAATTATGATGTTTTTGATGAAATCTGAGAGCTTTCTGTCCCTCCATTGACACCTATGCAACTGACACTTTGACACTTTATATGATGAACAGACTTAATTTAGGCTTTAATTTATTCAGATATAAACATTCATCAACTCGCACATCAGTTATGGTAAACAGAAGCTCAAGCATGTTCGCTTAACGTGCAAGAAACCAATGAGGTTCATTCTCGTGTTACGCAGCACGTTTGAGCTTCTGCAAGAAACAAAGAGGTTCATTCTTGCATTATGCGTTTGAGTTTAAGGAAAAGGTTTGTTTTCGCGTGTCAGGCAAGTTCGTTGAGCTTCTGTTTATGTCCGGTGATCAATGTTTAAATGTGAATAAAAGCCTAAATTCAATCTAATCATCATTTAAAGCGATCGAGTCTATTCGAAAGACTTGGACTAAACCGCCCAATTTAAATGGATTAGTTTTACGAGCCCTTTATGAACTTTTCGAAGCGTCAAAGTTGTAGTTGCGCAGCTGTCAATGGAGGGACTGAAAGCTATCAGAATTCATCAAAAAGATCTTTTATGTTCAGATGATTTTTAGAAAAAGACACTGCAAAAGCAGCGTTCAAATGCATCCATCTAGTGTGTTTTTCATAGGAAAAATAGCGCAGTGGAATGGTAAAACGAATTCTGTGTGTACGTCCCCTTAGTCAACCTACTTCACCAGCTGCATTTTGCTGATAAACCGCATAGGTCCACGAGTTAAAAAATGTTTTTATTATTTTTTCAAGGTTTGATTGACCAAGGATCTGTCTGGAACTGGGGATATTAGGAGAACTTAATCACAACTAATACTGGCACTATTTTTACTGTCTTCTGTGTTGTGTCTTTTAAAAAAGCTCATTGTTCTCTATTGTATGATGTTATTGATTCATGTTTGTTTTCAGAAAGAAAAGATATAAATGCAAATCTCATTACCTTTATTGAAGCCAATAAAGTATTCTCTTTTTTCCTAACCCTTTCAATGGATTCGGTGTCAAAGAAGTGCATGACAGGCTGCCAGTCACATGAGTTTGGCCTCAGAGAGAGCCCAGCCTAAAGCTGTTGCTATGGTGCTACGTGACGCTCTAGTCTTTCAGAACACGCAGTACTCAGAGAACAGTATCTGATGTACAGTATGAACTCCTGGGCAAAGAAAATGGGCCAAGCCCAAAACGGCTAAACATTAAGCTTTAACTATCTCAACCAAAGATTATTGGTCAGGAAATTAGCTAAATGTAAGCAAATGCACTACTTAAAAAGCCATTGCTGTCTCAGAAAAACATCAAAGACAGAATTAAGTTTTTGGCAGAATATGGGATATATATAATTGTGTGTGGAGTGATGAATCACAATTATACACTAGTTGCATGGTGATGCTCCAGAGCGGTGTCTTGGAAAATCTACAGAGAAATATAATAATAAATGCATCTCTACCACAGTGAAGCATGGAGGAAAGAGACTGTGTCATTGTGTGAGGAGCTGCTTCACTGTGAAAAGTCATTTAATGCTTTGGAGTACCATAGAATATTGCAGAATGGCTTGCTTCCCACAATTGAAAAGATGCTATCTAAAGAGGAATGATCAGATGTTATTTCTCAACAAGAAAATGCTTCTTCCAAATTGCAAAGACAAACTAGAAGTGGCTTGAGCACAAGTCCATCAAGCTCATGTTTTGGCCAGGTCAGAGTCCAGATTTAAACCCTTTAGTGAATATTTGGTCTGACATTAACTTAAACAAACTGGGAGACATTTTCCAACTACCCGTGAACAGTTGAACAGCCATTATCATTGATGGACAACTTCTTCCTGTAAAAAGCCGTCTGCAAGTTGGGGAAGGCTATTCCGTGCTGAGTTTCTTTATCTACAGTATTTGAGCAATTCTTGCTAATTTCCTGACCAGTGATTTGGGATTAAATGGTTAAGACAAGTAAAGGCCACTAAATTATTTTGCCATTTTTGGCCACGTTTATGTTTAGGGGTGGACATTCGTCCTTACTTTTCTCAAAAAAAAATCATAAATTGTCGTTTAAATCACATGAAATCGCCACCTCATGAAATGGTTACATTTTCTCATCAGATCAGGTTGGGTGGTCCAATGCCTCACAGACAGCTACAATAGAAAAATGGGTGAATCTGAACCTGGTTATTCGTGTCTATATGCAGCTTCCCTATAACATTTAGAAACTGTTAGCACATACATTCAGTTAGTTCCTCTATTTGTTTACAGCAATAGTAAAGCTTCCCTGTGAGAATCTAAAATCCTTCAACAGGAAGACAGTTCATTCGGCAGCCATCTTGGTTACAACCCCGGGCAGCTATTCCCAGCCATACAAGTACAGCTACTATTTATTTGAATGGGAAAGACATTCAAGATATATTTTAACAGCACCGTCACTGAGGGGGTTAAAGATAGTGACAATTCTTCGTTAACAATCTAAACCCCATGATGGTGATATTTGTTTAGCTCATTAAAACACACATGTAATGTGATGAACAAGTTACATGAACAACAAGATGTACAATAACAAAAAGCTCTGAAGGGAATGCCATTTCTAACACAATTGCTATAGGAATAATTTGTGATAAATGGCTACATGGTTAATTTAGTTGAAGATATGCCATTCCAGCATTTAGGGTTCACCAGATTGCCACAAACAAGGTGTAACCGTTAACAGTAATTGGCTTTATTGCACTTTCCTCCCCCCAAAAAGAGAACCCTCTAGTTCAGACTCAAGTTTGTGAAATTAGTTTGACACTTCCTTGTGGCCATGTTGCTCAATTTGTTGTGTTCGTGAACTTGTAGAGCCTTTGTGTTATTTCAAATTTTGTATGATGCTGTTATCCGATTGCAGAATACTAATAGTTTCCTATAGCCCCATTAATAAATGTTTATTTTATGGATGTACAATTTTATTCTTATGGAAATTTTTCGTAACCAAATGAAACCAAATGAGACTGTAAATTGTTGTTTCTAAAAGCCTGTTCAAACCAACACGAATGTTCTTGGCATGTGACCAAAAGCGCACATCCTACTGGTTGGGCAGTTTTCTTCGCAATGTGATGGAAAAGGAAATTAGGTCTGACGTCATGCAAATGTTTGTGTCGGTCTGAACAGATGCATTCATCCCGATTAAAATGCTTATCACACCACATTTTTGTCTTTGTCAAATTTCATCTTGCTGTGAACAGGTAATAACTATTTCAAGAAGGCATTCTTAATTTCCAAGAAATTCAATATCTTATTCTAAATTCACACCCATTCCAATCCTATAACATATACATATTGCGTAGCTAATCATTTCCCCCTATTGTCAGCGAACCTAACTAAACAGACCTGCGACCCATTCTGGATCACGGTCCACCAGTTGAGAACCAACCAACAAGCACGCATCCATCTACAGCTAAACATCCATTTGCGTTTTTACACATCCGCCCCACAAATGCGCAGTGAAGATCCGTGGCTGTCAGATTCCCACGGGGGCTCTTCTTGTCTGATCTATGTATCACTTCATCAGGGTGATAATTGTTAGGCATTCAAATTAAAGTCACACAGTTTGAAGACGGAGGAGGTACAGCAAGCAGAGTTGAAAGGGAAGCCAGCCCCTCTCTAGGGTTGCCGTAAGGAGGGAGTGTGTGAGGGATGGATGGGTAATTACCAGTGCCACTGGAGAGAGAAATCGCAGTCTGTCCCATGCCAAAAATGACTCCTCCCTGCAAATGACTTCCTATACCAGACAGTTAACAAGGCTGAATGCTGACAAACGGGAGGGATTTCACCCCAGAGGTTATAGAGACACATGCAGCAAAACCTTCCGAACCATAGACCACATGTCCGGTTTTGAGAAGCTAGTTGAAACTATCAGATGAAATTAGTTTTCCAATATGATTTATATATATATATATATATATATATATATATATATATATATATATATATATATATATATATATATATATATATATATATATATATATATATATATATACACACATGCAGACACATATTCCAAATAAAACATTTATTACAGCTATTAAATAAAATTATTGATGATGAAATCTTTATATATGTCTTTACATATGTCTCTAGTAGGGGTGTACAATAAACGTATTCGTATTGAACCGTTCGGTACGAGGCTTTCGGTTCGGTTTTCGGTACGCATTTTCCAACCGAATGGTTCGTTGGACCATTTTTCCTGCCGACCAAAATTTCGTTATTTCAAATGTAGGTGCTGGCATTGCCCAACATCAAATGGCAAATGTAATGTAAGCGGAACGAAACTGAGCTACTCGTTTTTATGTGGTTGACGGACTGTTTATCAGTTTGAACCAATGCAGCGCGAGCCGATCTTGATTAAGCAGGACTGTTACTACACAGCGCTGAGACATCCAGTAAAGAAAGCATTTGAATTCGCTATTGAAGTAATAACATCGCTGCAAGATCTAGTGAGAAACATTCACATTTCTCCATTATTAACGGATCAAACAGCGCTGACGTGGAAACCAGGAAGAAACATTGTGCCATGAATGATCAGTGTCACAGATCAGCAACATTCACCATGGATTTACTGTAGTAACACTCACTGTAACCATGGAAGTTTGGCAGGAATACTAGTAAGCTATAATGCTTTCAAGTAACATTACGTCGGTTTTATTTTGACATTATGAATACAATTTCTGCCCTCAAATGTTAATCTGAACTAAAATAAACCTTTGTTTATAACTAGCCTACTACCATATAACATTTCATTTTGTCCAAGGAGCTGTTTTGTTTTATATGCTCCTAAGAAAAGTCAAGTATAGCTTCATCATTGCTCAAAGTAAAAAAAAAATATCATACTTTATGATGTTAGTTTTAATAAAAATATAATAAAAAAAATTAAATCAAGGAAATTTCTCTGGCATGTCTTTCTTTTTGCTGTATCGAAAACGTATCGAACTGAACCATGACACAAGTGTATCGTATCGAACCGTGAATTTTGTGAACCGTTACACCCCTAGTCTCTAGATATCGTCAACATTGAATATATATATATATATATATATTAGGGATGTGCAAAGCAGCCGGTATTTGTATCTGTATCTGTATTTGTTGAGGGGGGAAAAGTATTTGTATTCGTATTTGTATTCGGGTAAAATGTAGGAGGGAGGGGAGGGAGGGGGTGGGGGGTGGGTGGGGCGGAAGACTAGCTTTCATGACGCACACACGCAAGGTCTCTCGCTCTCTCCCTACTGCCGTGCGCGCGCTACATGGTTTTGAAGCAGTTCTGTCTCGCATGCGCGCTCTAGATTTACGGGAGATTTGAACTAATTTGCGGGCATCAGGGAGCCGCTATCAATATGCGGGAGATTCCCTGAACTTCCGGGAGACTTGGGATGTCTGCGTGCTATAACTCCCACATGTATACAATTCGACACACCTACACAAGCATTTTTTTAACCTTTTAAAACCGAACGTTAACGTTACTCTGTCAACTGCCTATTCATTGTCTAAATTACGAGCTAACAGAGCTACGTACACAGAGCGAACATGAGAGCATCCGACTGCAGACGTCAATAATGCAGCGTAATGGAATAATCTCCCGATCAAACTCCGCTTCCCGAAAGTTATAAACTGCCTCCGGAACCCAGTTAAGGTACACAAATCTATTCAACAAAAATAGTGAAGCAGTTAAGTGTTTTTTCGCTGCAGCCGAGCCCTGTTGCTGTGTGCAGCTGTCACCTCTTCCTGAACGTCACTCACTCACTCTAACTCACTCATCCGGGTATGCGGTCTCGTGAGAAAACGCATCTTTTTGATATAAAGTTTTTCTTGTTCCCGAATACAAATATTTTTTAAGTATTTGTTCGAAATAATTATTCGTAAAAAACACGTTATTTGTGCCTTTCCGAATACCGTATTCGGGTTCGGCTCCACCCCTAATATATATATATATATATATATATATATTATATATATATATATATATATATATATATATATATATATATATATATATATATACACATAGACAGAAAGAGAGGGGAGAGAGAGAGAGAGAGAGAATTTTGCCATGTCATATATATATATATAATTTAATCAAAGCATGCCAAAAAGGGTCCAAAATTAACTTGAAAATGCCAAATGCAAGAAAACATTGGCTTTGCCGAATTACTTGCAAGTAACTTTGGAATATTACTCGCATAAAGCCACCAAAATGAAAGAAGACCAAAATCACAATGCGTTTATGTTTTTGTTGCTCTGGCTCATCTCACATATGATACTGTAAGCAACAAAATGATGTTAAGTGAAAGAGAAAGTGACATGTGAAAGGCAAGTATGGTAACCCATACTCGGAATTTGTCCTCTGCATTTCACCCATCCAAATGAGTGTACACACATTAAGAGCAGTGATTAGTGAACACACACACACACTGCAAAGCGTGGACACACACACACACCCGGAGCAGTGGGCAGCCATACCTAAACAAACTGTACACATTAGTCTGAGCTCAATGTGTCTTAAAATTTGTGACTTGTCAGGCCACAAAGGTTACATTGTAACCTGAGCACCAAGCTAGACAGTAGCACGTCCCTTTGCGATTTCAAGAAGAAATCATTTAGTACACATATAACACAAACATGCTAATTTAGCATACCCTTGTAACACACAATGAAAATGATACTATTCTGACAGGTCATTAATCTGTCACTTATAATGCACTTTAGGATCGATTCGATTGGTTTGGTATGTGTACCTTTAGAGTAAATTTCTTACAGCTATTCAAATCCTTTGGATGGAGGTACCATAGAAATGAATTGTGTTAACGCCCAACCCCAAGATGACTTAGTAGGCCCCTGTAGTAGACAGAGGATTAAATATGCATCGCAATTCCCAGACAGCCAAACATCATCTCCGTCTGGATGAGGGAAGATGAAAATGTCCTATTTATCAACAGTCTTTACTCATCTAAACGAACGGAACCATAAAGTCAACAGGAAAAGCCATTCACAAACAATATTACTTCCGTACTTCCATATGTGAAACAGCAAATTATGCAACTAGACAATTTTTTTTATTAAGAATATGAAATCATGACAATGCTGATGGCTGATGCAGCTAAATGTAGGTACAAATTTATAAAACTAGACCTTGGTCTCATTTAGGACCGACAGCTGTGATGTCATCTAGTATCCACCTGCAATTGCCAGTCATGTGTCACTACGTAATGCTGACGTTGTTTGCTTTAAAATCCTGTATTGGCTCTGCAAAGCATCAAATGTCACAGGTAATCGTTCTGCAACACACATGTTTAAGATTGAGTATATTTGTGTAAATATACATATACATTGGTATTGGTCTATGCTTTTGGAAAAAGATAAAAAGAGAACATAGAAACTGCATGGTCCATTTAGGCATGCTCGGCACCCAACCCCCAAGCCCAGAGAACTATAACTTATCCCCATGATCCCACCATAGAGAGAGAGAGAGAGAGAGAGAGAGGAGAGAGAGAGAGAGAGAGAGAGAGAGAGAGAGAGAGAGAGAGAGAGAGAGAGAGAGAGAGAGAGAGAGAGAGAGAGAGAGAGACTGTTTTAGGAAGTAGAGCCAACACACAAATACAGTGTAATATCTGGAGTGGAGTTTTATGCAATGGATTTCAAAGACTGGATTCTGTGAAGCAAACCGATCCGATGGTTTCCTTTCAAAAATATGGGACCGCATTCAATTAAATCCTTAGAGAACCACAAAACTGAAGTATGTAACAAAGGAAAATAGAAAACAATAAACTGAAGAATTCCTATACTAGCGGTGTTTGCCAAGGCAAGCCTCGCGATTTCTATTAGGATTTGAACAAACCAATAACATTTGTCCCGCACTGTTTGTGGTAGAGACATGGATGATACCACAAATAATGTGGTTTGTTGAGGAGAGGTATGTTATTATTTTTTTAAGTGATCAGACTTCTTGGTGGACGAGTAAAAAACCCCATAGACTTATATTGAATGTTGAATTTTATTCTTTAGGGTTGGATCTGTTGTCTTGGGCGAGTAAGCAAAGCATCAGCCTCATATTACCTTAGCAACTGCATAGTAACCACCCACAACACCATAGCATCACGGTGCAGCTTTTTCTCAGGTGGTGGGTATGACTGAAATATTATGACAAAGCAATTTTTTATAAGTTAAGGTATATATTATAATTTCTTTTAAGTGATCCATTTAATTAAATACTTCGCAAGGCATTAGAGCCATGTTTTTTTTCGTTATGCAGCGTTTACATTGCAGGTCTTGATGGCCAATGCGCCTTCTCAATGACGTACGACTGGCATTGGCAAGGGATTATCCAATATGTCCGCTTTTATGGCAAACGTAAAACAGGTTTATCCACATATGAATGAGGCCTGAAACCGATCTGAGAATTTCGGAAATCATGTGCTTTTTTCCTGCTTACACTTTCGTGGGTCATATCGATCTGTGCCACACGGGAGGAAAAAAAAATCGGAATTGGGTCATTTGAACCATGTAATGTAAATGCAGCCTAAGACATTCAAGACATTTAGAGATGCTATTCTGTAAAAATGCTTTCTGTAAAAATGTATTGTGAAAAAATGCTATATATCAAATAAAATGTCCTTATTTTTTTATTATCGTTTAGTTTCTGTTATTTGGAAGTTGATGGACATCAAGCACAAGTCTGACATCTTCACATTTATGAAAGACTTTCACAAAAAAATATTTATGAACATTTAAAATTAGCCATATTTAAATGTTGATGTAAAATAGCTGGCATAAGCACAACTGTGATGATGTGACCACATGAATTCTATAATAATACACTACCATGCAAAATTTGAGGGTCATTAAGATGTTTTCTACATAAATACATTAATAATGTTACAGATAATTAATTTTAAATATGTCACAGTTTCCACAACAATATTAGGAAGCACAAATGTTCTCCACATTGAAAATAATAAGAAATAAGCACCAAATCAGCATTTTAGAATGATTTCTGAGTAATAATGCCGGAGTAATAATGCAGAAAATTAAAAATAACTGGAATAAATTACATTTTAAAATATATTAACATAGAAAAACAGTTTTTAAACAGTATTTCTCTTTTTACTGTATTTTGTTCAAATAAATGCAGCCTCAGAGAGCATATGAGACTTCTTTCAAAAACATTTACAAATCGTATCAACCCCAAACGTTTGAATGGTAGTGTACGCCTAGTCATGATGTTGGCCAACCATAAACAACCAAAAGATACACGAGCGGACAGTTATGATGTACTAACACTAGCAATGTCTTCAGAAAAAGCAAAAATCTTGTTATTTCAACTGTTTTATGCAAGAACCATAGCAAATCATCAGTTAGTAGACATTTGAATGGTAGGTAGTATGAAGTTTCTTTTGAAGAAGATGATTTTGTGAGATCTATTAATGAACGCACCTTGCATCAGACTGTCCCACTGACATTCACACCTCACACACTCATAGTAAAGCTCCTAAGCTGACAGAGGCACCTGTGCTTTTCATTTCAAAGACTCCTATATAATTAATCCCCTCAGGAAAAATGCCAAGCACCTCCCCTCCATTTAGACGGTTATCTGAGTCAGAAAGATACACATACTCTTCTCAAATGCAGTTGTGAAACAGAGGAAGTCTACCAGGATTACCGTTCAAAAACTGCTTCTGTACATTCAATGGATTCAAGTCCCATCCTGGATCAAGATGCCAGTCAGGCAAACAGGTGCTTCTCTTTAATGTGTTCTATGGGTAAATAGCTGAAGGGCTCAGAGGGGTTAATTGAACGCACCGTCATTTAAAGCGGCCTGTCAGAGAGAGATATCAGAGCAGATGAGGAGACCTCCACTGCCATGTGTCCATGAAGCTAAATTGGTCAAATGCATTGCTTGTCGCATAGGAGGAAGGCTTTTCATGAATCAAAATTTTGCACCATGACTACACTGGACATGAGCGCTGCATCAAAACAAGAATGTTCCCATTATAAATCAACAAAGACGTCTATCATGGAAAGCGCCCATTGTGGCGTAAATTGTGTATGTTCTATTTCAGATTTTCTTTGCGATGTGCTGCACTGCTAACCCTTCTACTTTATTTGTAGCAAACATCTGAAATAAAATGTGTAATGTTTTTAGGTATGCAGACTATGCACCGATATTGAGAATCTGGCTAATAGCGATTAGCTAAAAATAAACACACACATAACACACAATCAGTCCATTTAAATGCTACAAGTGAATTTAGGCAACACAAAAGTTATGTACAGAATGAAAATGTATTTGTTTTGTGATTAGTTTTAACAGTATTATTAAATTATTGATGTTTATTCAAGTTTAAGTCAGCATTAGTTGACAAAAACAATGTCAGCAATGTTTCGCATTTCAACCCCTTTCCTTCGACCACCGTGCTCCATGCTGGTACATAATACACACTTTTATGATTTTTGGCAATTTTTTTTACTTTAAAATAACTATTTTATTTTACACCAACATATTTTCATTTTTTTATAATGGGACACACAAACACAAAACTGATTGGTCTGTGGTTGATAAAAGTGACATGCAGCTTAAATGCCATTAATGTTGACAGCCAAGTTTACGTTGCTTCCAGCATAGAGACAGAGTTAGACCAACTGGATGAATTTCACAAGGTTCTTATCTTATAGGACCAATAATCAACATTTCTTTCTAAAGACTTAAAATTGCTATTCAGATTAATAAAAACAGCACCTCAGAAATGTAATTAAACTTACTTCTTTCTCTGTCTGGGCACAGATGGAAGTGTTGTTGCCGTGGATAATGCGTCCTTACGAGGGCGGCCCCGGGGCCGCTTATCCGTGGGGGCCGGACTTCCAGTGGGAGTGGCCCCAGAGCTGCTAGGAGGTGGCGAGGGTCCTTTGTCAGAGGGGTCCAGACTTTTCTCCTCTGATGACATTCTGTGAAAGAGATGTGAACACATACTAGATTATTTTCACAAAAAAATTATATAACATCATAAATGTCTGCTATTCTGTAGGCTGACAAAACTGTGCATTTCCAGGAAAGCTTTCAACATTTTTACAGCAGATTTACACCTTCAAAACACAACATTCTCTAACCAGTGAGGCTTTAATTCTGATTTTATTAAAAACTGGTAATGCCGGAGGAGAAAATAATCCCTGAGGTTAATACTAAAACTATATTTTAATAAGCTTGTATAATTTGTTCATAGTGTGGACTGTGGAGTCTAACTTACAACTCAGCAAAAGTCCCATAAAATTTCAAAACAAGTGTTAGCACACTTAATTAATTCCAATAAAAACCAATCCACACAATGCTATTTAGTTTTTTTGTTACGCTAGACACTTTTAGTACACATTTCCACCTCAATTTAAGAGTGGCAAATAAAAAAAAATGTAATCATTATCAGTTATGCTACTTTTAATAGGGAAGTTTATCTTTTAAAAAAAGCATGCATCTACTTAATGTTTTTGACTTGTGACATATTAGAACAGCATCGGACTTCACAATCCGATTTTAACAGTTGAAAGTGACACTGACAGAGCAATGTTTTGGTTGTGTTGTTGTATTCTTTCTGAATGTTGTGCATATTGTTAGTTGTTGTTCTGCCGGATCCCCAGTGCTGACCCTTGCGCCTGCTCTGCGTGGTGCTTCTGCCAACCTGTCCACTCAGCTGACAAGGCATATTGCCAACGGGATGCTGTCTTTTCCGGGAACTACGTGGGATCCCTCCCTGGGTTGCGCTCATTGTATCCTGCCTTGAGTAAACAATTAGACCTCACATGGTTGAGTCAAGCCTTCAATGAGGCCGTGTGCATTACCATTAGTGTGTACATACACATTGTCTGTGGTGGCCATTGGCTCAAACCCTTATGAAATGGCTCGGCAAGTGATTTTTATCTTTAAATATAGATTTCTGATTGAAACTGGAAGCTGGGGGAGGGCATATTGAAGAAAATGTCTCCTATTTTAAAACAACCAATAAGCTTTAGTTTAAGTCAAGAAGCATTATTTACTACATGCTATTGCTAGTCAAATGTAGGCAATATTTAGGGAAGGGACATTATCATTCTAGAGTGCATTTGATTGGACAGACATTTGGATACACCCTTGTGTGCAAGATGACTCATCAATACTTATTTAATACTTTTTCACAGAAGAAAAACACTAGAAATGCATGCATCTGCTAAATGTTTATTTGGTCGACTAGAAGCAAATGAGACATGAACAAAACTCAATTTTCTGTAACAGAAAAGAAAGCATCAACATATGGATCTGAAGTCTGAGTCCATAGTCAACATCAGCCCACGGTTAACATCTGCAAGGGCAAAGGATTTTTTCTTAGAGAGTATGGCGGAGGTATTACAAAGAAATGATAAAGATTAAATAAGAGTACAGTAAATTAAAAGGTTAAAGCTTACAAAAAGAGACAGACTCTTGGATCGTTCCTTCTGTTAACTCTATTAAACAACAGATGTACATACAGAAAGATGCTGCTGCAAAATTATTAATGTCTTTGGGTTCATTTTGAGAAATACAGTTTGCAAATGCATGTCTAGATGCAAATGAAAGTTTTCTGTTTAATCAGACGTAAGGATAATGAACAGGTGTTTCTGACACACAACATGGTAGCAGCACCAGCTGATGCATTCACATGTGCATTATATTTGGCTCATATAACTGCATTAATATATACTTGCTGTTTACAGCTTGATACTCCTGCTATTTTGCAATTTCCGATCCGGGTTAATAGAGATCTACATAACCCTATAAACTATAATGTAAGCATTTTTCTAAGTAGCATAAAATGTGTTTGATGTGGTAACATCTAAACTAGTTAAATTCAAGCAACAAATTATGTAATATGACTCAACCAACTTGACTACACTGTTACACCAACAATAATAAGATAAGGAAAAACAAATAGCTACAAATCTATATGAAATTATGAAAATTTTCTAAGCCTCGTATAGAGGACTTCTTTTGAAGTTATATAGAGAGTAGGCTATAATATATATATATATAATTATATTTATATATTAAGAAATTATTAAATAACACAACACATACAGGAACCAGGAGATGGGGTTCTGAAACAACAGAAGCACACAAAGCAAGTGCTTCTTCACATGAGGGGGCATGTCCAGCTTTTTGCCTTTGTTCAGTTGTCTCCAGAGCTTTGTGTTTCAGAGCCTTGCATACGCAGGGTGCCAATAATACCATGGTGCCTTATACTCATACGTTTTCCTTACTTAATACTTTATTATAGAATGGGGGAAAACAAGGGCAAGCCGGCGACTTTAAACGAGAGGCGGATTTGCACTCTTTAGGGTAGTCCAAAGGCAAAACCTACCTGGCATACAAAGTAACGTAATAAGTGCTGTCCAAAAATTCTCGCTCGGCAGATGATCATCGCGTGCAATGTAGTGTCAACTTAGATGTGATGGTGTTACAGTGGAAAGATGACTGTAAATGCGCAAGAAAGGCTATAAGTGGATACAGTAGAGGCCTTGCAGCCCGGCTGATTAACTTGGAAACATTACTCAGGCTTGGAGTCACCTATCCATGCGGGAATCATATAACGGACTATTAAAGGCTGTGGACAGTAAAGATGCAGGACGTTTTTAAACCCCTTTTGATGATTTTAGAGTTAATTGGGAGGCTAGCGACAGTACAAGAAGAAAAGCTGCACATTCGGTCGAAATCAAGTGTTCGCATGCAGAAAGGCGACAGAAACGACAAAAGCACTCGCAAATGGTTACGAGAAACACACACAACACACTCGTCGATCGATATTTACTTACCTCTTCGACCCTAGCAATTTTTATTTATTTCCTTCATGACAAGAACCGTCATATACGTGACATATAGTACTTTTGTTTAGTGTTTGTGGATGGCGCTGGGGGGTTGGGGAGGAATACACCACTATTCCTCTGGAAAATAAGCCAGCGTGACAAAGCGATATCTTCGGCGATATTGTACACGTATTCCAGTAAAATCCACAGAAAAACTATAATGTTTAATCCATAGGCAGAACGCATCCGCTTTCCTTCGGTTCGAACGGATCACTTTTCTTTATTCCGCTTCATCCCACATCGCCAAATCCTCGCGGGTTACATCCCTCATCCGAAAACAAGCCATACCGACCGCTATCTGAGCTCCTGCGAGGCGATGACAGGAGCCGATCTTTGGACACATTCGGAGAAATACAGCCAAAAAATATCCCCAAATGAGGGAAAACCGAAAGCAGATTTCGCTTTCAAGCTTTCAATCCTGACGATTTCGATCAGCTCGCGGAGCAAGCTGCAAATTTCGAGCTATACTTTATTAACGCTAAACCCATCGAGATGGTATCCTTTCCTGGGTATTCACAATTTGTACACGTAAAAGACGACAATTAGACGCGGCTGTAGAACGGGGAATGAAGTAAAACGTTACATTTCTGCATTAGTACAAATATTAAAGTTGTAGCTTGCACTCCATGGTAGCCATATTTGAGTGTAACCGAATCACGCACTGTGAGCGACACCATGCTAAATAGTGCCACAACAGTAGGCACGGCACTCAAAGGAACGACACCTTCTCATTAAGAAGTGCACATCATTATCCTCCATAATAACATTAGAATGTATTTTTAAATTATATATTTTCCTGTTTACAAACGCCAGTGTAAAATAAAAATAATATAAACTGACCCTGCGGAGTGATATGTTGGAGCGCTCAGCAGGTGAGGCGACTTTTTTTTTTTTTTTTTTTTTTTTTAACACGCACAGAATTTCTGCAAAACGCGGAATGGATTCTAGTACAGGAACCGGTCGACTGCTCTCCATCCAGGCCATGGGGTCAAGTGGTTGTGTTCGACTAATTGGTGTTTTTATTATTTAAACAACAGTTTTAGCCTACATTATGTATTTTCTTTCAACATCTTCGTGGTTGACTTTAGGACAGATCAATAAGTTTAGAGATATTACAATATAATTACAACTTCAGTATTAACTCCTAAATCCGAGGTTTTCAGTCAAAGTTTTCATAAATGTTTATGTTTGAAACCTATTCAAAAACTTTACGATATGGCTAATAATTATGTTCTCCAACTAAAATTCTAATATATTTTCTATAGGACCTGTTTTGCCGTTTTACTATATTCAGCATAAACATTTTTAATTATACTGCAGGTTCCTATTATTAATAGTGAAAAATTTAAAAATGCCTTTTTGTAGCTTTTGTTTACTTCTTTTTTTTTTTAATCATGAGGAATATTCACTGCAGTAAAAGGTATGACAACCAACCCTGGTTTCTCTTATGTAATTAACTTATTTAAACATTTTAAATATCTGATATTACAATAATATGTTTATTTTCATATGTAAATGCTGCCCTTCCAGTTACATTTGTAACTTGCTTAACAATAATTAGTTACCTACCTGAGAACAAATGTATTCAGACCAAATCTCCTGCAAGATTACAGTGTTTGGAAATATATTTAAAAACAAAATGATAAACATTTTGAAGTGACATGCAGCTTAAATTCCATCAATGTTGACTGCCAAGTTTACTTTGCTTTCAGCATAGACAAAACCAACTGGATGAATTTCATAAGATTATTATCTTAGGACCAATAATCAACATTACTTTCTACAGTTTCTACATTTGGATTGCTATTCAGATCAATATTGACAGAAGTTTAATTAAACTTATTTTTTCTCTGTCTGGGCACAGATGGAAGTGTTGTTGCCGTGGATAATGTGTGCGAGGGCAAATATAAACAAATATTAACAGCCTTCACTTCCACATTTTCTGGTCAAGTCATTTGTGAACAGTTGTTGATAGAAAACAGTTAATATGGAGCTGCATACTAGTTTTAAGAAACGTTTAAAGTGCACTATACTCACCCATATATAGAAAACATATTTTGTAAAAGAGAATACAAAATAGCCTGAATTACAATATTCATCTCACATGGGAGACTTAGACTTGCTTTTTTTTTTCAGATCAAAATTTTCTCTTTTTATCAGGTTATTTTCTATGCATGGTTTTTGCCTCTTTAAATATACTGTCTGACTTTAGATCTCAGAAGAGAAGGTGATATATGTTTCATACAGATGCTCACCAGACAGAAAGGCTAATGCAAGTCTACCTTTATCATGAGGCAATCTCAACTCTGCTGCATAATTATATTACCACAAAACAGACAATTTCTCCAGTTTTGACTATTGTTTTTTAGTAAAGCTTTTTACAGCATGTAACAAAGCAATGCAAATACATCAATCAAAATGCAAACTGCAGAATAAATGGAAATCTTAAAGGCAAAATGTTATTTTATTTTGCAATGTGTTTTTATATCGTATTTAAGACCTCACAATTACTTTTTTTATATACTCTGAAGCGAAAATAAGCTTCAGATATGGTTAAAGGGTGTTTGTGGTTTTAATAACTTCCTTCCTATAAAGTGTCTGTCAGGGTTTAGTTTTGCTCTGTGTTTCTGTAGGACTTTGAGGGTACGTTTTACACGACAACGATGGGAGTGTTCCCTTTCCGTTTTTCACGTAAAGATGACAACGTTGTCAACGTTGGCAAAATCCCCGTTCACACGGATCAGTGAAAAAGACTAAAACTGCTGTATTCTGCTGCCAGGCCAGTAGTCGGCAACGTCACTTTGTAAAGAAAAACTACACACGTATGCATATTACTGAACACGTAATACGCATGCGCATGACTTTGCCGTTTTCACAAATTCTCGTTTTTGTACTTCACACAGAGTTGTGTGTGTTTCAAAAACGTGCACTTTGAAACCCGTTTTCAAATTTTGCTTTTTCAGGCTCCCAAAAAGCCGATGTCATGTAAATGAACAGCCAAAACACAAAAAATGTTCTCAATTTTTAGTTGAAGATGGTGTCGTGTAAACAGCCCCTGAGATGGTTTGTCTCTGTCGTTGTTCATTGTTGGAGTTGTTATCCTGTTAGTTGATTTGGCCTGTTTCTCAGTTTCCTTTGTATGTGTTCATTAAATAAATCCCTCAGTTTGTTCAGTTCTTCATCTCGAATTGTTTATGCTGCCATGTGTTTCCCCCCTGTGATCTTCTTCGTTTTGGATTATCTTCTTTTTTGTTCGTTTTTGTTTAAAATTAAAGTGTTGCCAGGGCCATGGGGGGCCCTGGTGCAGAAAGTTGCTGTGGGCCCCCCTCAGAATCCCATTCCAGGGAAGGGGGTTAGGTTGTGTGGTTCCCCTCTGCCAAAATAGTGTGGGGGCCCCTGAGAGCCATGGGCCCCTAGAATCTACACCACCTTTCACCTCTCCAGCGACGGCCCTGAGTGCTGCAATTAGATCCCCTTCTCGTTTTTGCCTGACCTGCACATTTTTTTATCCTAATACCTTAGTTTCAAAAATGTTAATTTTTTTAAACTTTAAATTAAGCTAAACATGCGTCTATAATGTGTCTGATAAAGAAGGTTAGCCCACAGATACAAAATGGACATAAAACTATAAAAATTAAACAATGAAAATATAAAAAATTAAATTGACATAAAACAGATAAATATATTGTCTATATAGCTTATATATGGTTGTGAAATATGTTGATAAGAGGCTTTTTGCAAAGTTATTACTTCCTTACTTGGCCAGGGGGCAGTGTGACACTGTATACCATTTCTTGAATGTGATAGAGGAGAAAACTTTTTGCATTTTTAGATTTTCAAAAAAAAATTCCCTTTGATATATTAGTGTAGTATTTTGGCTATTGCCATCTTTGTCCCCATACCTGAACCACACACACACACACACACACACACACACACACACACACACACACACACACACACACACACACACACACACACACACACACACACACACACACACACACACACACACACACACACACACACACACACACACACACACACACACACACACACACACACACACACACACACACACACACACACACACACACACACACACACACAGTTGTATAAGCGGTGTTGTGAAATGTAATTAATGTTTTTAGTTAGTATCACATAAATAATATATGATTTTAAAGAGAAAACAATTATGTAGCACTATTAAATCAAGTATTGGCGGACATCTCGGCATGGATGAAGGAACATCACCTGCAGCTCAACCTGGCAAAGACTGAGCTTCTCGTCCTCCCTGCCAATCCGTCTCTACAACACGACTTCACTATCCAGCTAGACTCTTCCTCAATCACCCCATCAAGGTCAGTCAGAAATCTTGGAGTAATCTTTGATGATCAGCTGACCTTCACCGACCACATTACAAAGACCGCTCGATCATGCAGGTTTGCTATGCACAACATCAGGAAAATCAGGCCTTTTCTAACTGAGCATGCAACACAACTTCTCGTCCAGGCCCTGGTCATTTCTAGGCTTGATTACTGCAATGCTCTTATTGCTGGACTTCCATCATGTGCAACTAAACCTCTACAAATGATCCAGAATGCTGCAGCTCGTCTTGTCTTCAACGAGCCCAAAAGGGCCCACGTCACTCCTCTGTTCATCTCTCTGCACTGGCTACCACTCGCTGCTCGCATTAAGTTCAAGGTGTTGACGCTTGCTTACAGATTGACCACAGGTTCAGCTCCCTCCTACTTTCACTCGCTATTACAAGTCTACATCCCTACCAGAAGCCTACGATCGGTCAATGAGCGGCGGCTCGTGGTACCATCACAGCGAGCCACAAAATCACTCTCCAGAACTTTCTCATTCACAGTTCCATGCTGGTGGAATGATCTGCCCAGCCTCATTCGGAATGCAGAATCCCTGACAGCATTCAAAAGACAACTGAAAACTCATCTATTCAGGGAGCACTTAACATAAAAAAAAAAAAAAAAACCCTTCCCCTTCCCTTAAATCCTCTCTTGCTTGGCTCATACTACTCCGAGCTATGTGTGAACTTTGTACTTTGAGCACTTCTTGCGTTGTTTTTGCCTTTTCACGATGACTCGCTTGGTTTTGTCCTCAGTTGTAAGTCGCTTTGGATAAAAGCGTCTGCTAAATGACTAAATGTAAATGTAAATGTAAGTATTGTAATGCAACTGATTGCATCAATGTTATAATGTTACTGTGACTGTGCTTAATCAGCCTGATGTTAGAGTTGACTATCAATTGTTTGTCTGTCACAGTAAAAACAGTATGTCATCACAAATGTTTGACAAAGCAGGCAGGGACTGTATCTAAATGGCAGATGTTAAACATTACATTTCAGTCCCATTTTTGGAGTATAGACCCAAAATGTAATTTTCAACTTAAATTGTTATAAATCTTGAATAATTTGGACCACAGACTTATGTTTGGCAGACTTGGGAGATGTGCTAAAACAAAACATGTTAAGAGGTTAACTACTGGCATGATTTTAGAAAAGCTGTATTATATTCAATAGGGGCTGTATTACAGAAACCTCCTGTCAGGGTGTGGATGAAGACATGAGGTGAGGACATTTTACTTGACAAAAAAAATTGTTTTGGGCTTGAGTGGCCTCCTGGTCGATCTCTGGGGCTGGAGCGGACTCTGGTGCAGACTCATGGGCTGGAGCGGGCTCGTGACTGGGCTCTGGTGCTGGATCGGACTCTGGTGCAGACTCATGGGCTGGAGTGGGCTCGTGACTGAGCTCTGGGGCTGGAGTGGGCTTTTGACTGGAGCGTCTCATGACTGGGCTCTGGGGCTGGAGCGGTTCGTGACTGGGCTCTGGGGCTGAAGCGGGCTCGTGACTGGAGCGGGCTCGTGACTAGGCTCTGGGGCTGGATCGGCTCGTGACTGGGCTCTGGGGCTGGAGCGGGCTCGTGACTGGAGTGGGCTCGTGACTAGGCTCTTGGGCTGGAGTGGGCTTGTGACTGGAGCGGCTCGTGACTGGGTTCTGGGGCTGGAGCGGGCTCGTGACTGGAGCGGGCTCGTGACTGGGCTCTGGTGCTGGAGCGGGCTCGTGACTGGAGCGGGCTCGTGACTGTGCTCTGGTGCTGGATCGGACTCTGGTGCAGACTCATGGGCTGGAGTGGGCTCGTGACTGGGCTCTGGGGTTGGAGAGGGCTCGTGACTAGGCTCTGGGGCTGGAGTGGGCTGGTGACTGGAGCGGCTCGTGGCTGGGCTCTGGGGCTGGAGCTGCTCGTGACTGGGCTCTGGGGCTGGAGCGGGCTCGTGACTGGGCTCTGGGGCTGGAGCTGCTCGTGACTGGGCTCTGGGGCTGGAGCGGGCTCGTGACTGGGCTCTGGGGCTGGAGTGGGCTTGTGACTGGAGCGGCTCGTGGCTGGGCTCTGGGGCTGGAGCTGCTCGTGACTGGGCTCTGGGGCTGGAGTGGGCTCATGACTAGGCTCTGGGGCTGGAGTGGGCTTGTGACTGGAGCAGCTCGTGGCTGGGCTCTGGGGCTGGAGCTGCTCGTGACTGGGCTCTGGGGCTGGAGCGGGCTCGTGACTGGAGCGGGCTCGTGACTGGCCTCTGGTGCTGGATCGGACTCTGGTGCAGACTCATGGGCTGGAGTGGGCTCGTGACTGAGCTCTGGGGCTGGAGTGGGCTCATGACTAGGCTCTGGGGGTGGAGTGGGCTTGTGACTGGAGCGGCTCGTGACTGGGCTCTGGAGCGGCTCGTGACTGGGCTCTGGGGCTGGAGCGGCTCGTGACTGGGCTCTCAATTGGATACTTACAACCAATCAGAGCAACGCAATAAGTGACGATCGGCATCTTTACGATTGACAAATGCCTTGATTGCAGTTCTCTGTTCATCTTTTAAAATTAATGCGCTATCGATTTCTTTTACAACAGATGCGATAGCGCAATCTATACATCTCAATTCTCCAGCTGCAGTCATCTTTGTTGTAAACCAGTTCAAACCAAACGCTCTTTGATGACGTGATGATTACGTAACTGCAGATCATCTGTCCATCATCGTATAAACCCCGCCCTGGGAATTTGATTGGCCCGACGATTTCTGAACCGATCATAATTACTCCTCAATGGATCGAGTCCAGACCGAACTTCCAGACCAAAAAATGTTGTGGGCGGGGTTCGGGCTGGCATCCAGGCTATGTCTGGCCCAGACACACATAGCAATTGCAACTTATAGTGAAAGAACCCCCTTCTTCGATCATGCCCAAACTGACAGGAAGAGCTTTTTCTAGAATTTCGCTCTCTGGAACAGACTCTGGGATTTCACTCACTGGAACTAATTAGGAGATTTCACTCAGTGGAACGGACTCTAAGATTTCACTCACTGGAACGGACTCGAGAATTTCTCTCTCTGGAGCAGACTCTGGAGCAGCCTCTGGAGTGAAGGTCCTGGTAAGGTCCGTGGAGGGTTTGGACGCAGGCTTGGGGTTAGCTATAGTCTTCAAACATTTACAGGATGGGACTGGATGATCATGGGAAAAGTCTGATATAAAGAAACTGATATAATTCATCATCCAGCACATGGCCAATGAACACAATGTGCTCAAAGAAGACATGACATAAACATGCAGCCAATGAGAGCACTCACCATTTGCGTGTCCACACAAATTATCACAACATGAAAGCACACGTCCGATATAAACATGAACCCTATGCTACACAGAAAACAACAACACACGCAAAAAGAAAGGCATGAGCAAACTCGAAACCGCACGCTCACACGATGAGACTAGAGAACAACAGAAGAAAAACACATGGAGCATAAATGTCTGAACCCCGGCACAGAACCAAAACTAAATTAGAAGTGCCGGGATCTGAACACCATGCTCCACAGTGAATGAGTCGATGAGATAAGTCAGTGAGAGAAAGTAAAGCACACTGTTGCATTAATAATTCTTCTGTCCCTGTCTTCATACATATAGTCAAAACAATTAACCAAACCCAGTTGCAGTGGAGTGATATAATATTACATAAATAATGTATTATTAATATAAAATAAATACAAAATAGTACATCAATTTTTTTTTGCACATTACAAAACATTTCAGAAGCTATAAAGTTTTGTTTTGTTAGCATTCACCATGTGCGTTCAGAAGTATTTGTTCTTATAAACGAAATGAGTAAAATAATAACTCTGTCTTTATGTTTATTCTTCTTATTGCACTCTAAATACACACTTATTAATAGTGGACTTTGAGAGACTGTGGATCAGGAAATGTGACCAAAAGCTAATATTTTCTTCACAGTATATACATACTTTGTATTATTGGTGTTCAAATGTTCACATCCTGTGAGAATAGGACCACATGAATCTATTAAGTGCCAGTTGAGTCATTGCAGTGACTCCAGCACCCTCAGTAAAGAGCCCAATCTGTGAGCATGAAGCCAATGCTTATCATCAAACAGCAGGAGGCAGACGATGCTGTAAAATTGGGTTGGTTTTCTGTTCTTTACTTAACATCCTAGATATAAAGCCTCTTCAGCAGACATGACGGACCTGTATAAAGGTTAAGAAGAGCATGCCTCAGAAGAATAAGGGTGGAAATGCCTTTCTAGAGTATAGATCCCAAAATGTCATTTCCAACTTAAATTGTTATAAATCTTGAATACATTGGAGCACAGACTGAAGTTTGGCAGACTTGGCAGATGTGCTAAATTAAAACATGTTAAGAGGTTAACTACAGGCATGATTTTAGAAAAGCTGTGTTAAATTCAATAGGGGCTGTATTACAGAAACCTTAAGGGGGTCGCACACCGGACGCGTAGCTCAGCGTCGCGCCGCACCACGTCTAGGACAACTCTCACCTGAAAATCTGATAACATCAGCAATTTTCTGATTTCTGTAAATAAATATAAAACTAAATGTATATTGCAGCACAGGGTGAAGTCCGTATATACATTAACTACGATTTGAGAAACATAAATGTAAATTTAATATAAAACTATGTAAAGGGCGCCCTGTGGCGCGGCAGGATTTTGAACACGGTCCTGAGCCGTTGCTGGGTGCCGCGGACAGGCGCCGCCGGTGTATGTACTCTCATAGAGAATAATGTGTTCGAATTTAAAAGACATGGCACTGCGCGACGCGGTGCTGAGCTGCTGTCCGGTGTGCGACCCCCTTTAGGGTGCGGATGAAGACATGAGGTGAGGACATTTTACTTGACAACTTTTTTTGTTTTGGGGCTTGAGTGGCCTCCTGGTCGACCTCTGGGGTAGGAGCGGACTCATGCAGACTCCTGGGCTGGAGCGGGCTCGTGACTGGAGCGGGCTCTTGACTGGGCTCTGGGGCTGGAGCAGGCTCGTAACTGTAGCGGGCTCGTAACTGGGCTCTGGGGCTGGAGCGGCTCTGGGGCTGGAGTGGCTCGTGACTGGAGCGGGCTTGTGACTGGGCTCTGGGGCTGGAGCGGCTCGTGACTGGGCTCTGGGGCTGGAGCAGCTCGTGACTGGGCTCTGGGGCTGGAGCGGCTCGTGACTGGGCTCTGGGCTGGAGCGGCTCATGACTGGGCTCTGGGGCTGGAGCGGCTCATGACTGGGCTCTGGGGCTGGAGCGGGCTCGTAATTGGAGCAGGCTCGTGACTGGGCTCTGGGGCTGGAGCGGCTCGTGACTGGGCTCTGGGGCTGGAGCGGGCTCGTAATTGGAGCAGGCTCGTGACTGGGCTCTGGGGCTGGAGCGGCTCGTGACTGGGCTCTGGGGCTGGAGCGGCTCGTGACTGGGCTCTGGGGCTGGAGCGGGCTCGTGACTGGGCTCTGGGGCTGGAGCAAGCTCATTCTGACTGGAACGGGCTCATGGGCTTTAGTGGACTTTGGAATGGGCTCATGGGCTGGAGCAGACTCTGGAGCGGGCTCATGGGTTAGAGCGGATTTGTGTCTGGCCCAGACACACATAGCAGCTGCAACTTCTGGTGAAAGGACCCCCTCTTTGATCATGCCCAAACTGACAGGAATAGCTTGCTCTAGAATTTCCCTCTCTGGAACGGACTCTGAGATTTCACTCACTGGATAGACATACTTTCAGTATAGACATACTTTGAATTACTGGTATTCAATTGTTCACATCCGTTGAGAATAGGACCACATGAATCGATTAAGTGCCAGTTGAGTCCCTGCATTGACTCCAGCACCCTCAGTTAAGAGCCCAATCTGTGAGCATAACGTCAATGCTTATAATCAAACAGCAGGAGGCAGAAGATGCTGCAAAATTTCTGTCCTTTACTTAACATCCTAGATATGAATCCTCTTCAGCAGACATGACAGACCTGTTTAAAGGTTAAGCAAGAAGCAAGAAGAGCATGCCTCAGAAGAATAAGGGTGGAAATGCATTTCTAGAGCAAAAAAACTGGATTTGCTTCCAGATTTTACATTAGACCTCAAGTGGAAACCACCATTTCACCCTGGAGCAGAAAGCATTTGGAAATCTTTCCTTTCTTTAAGATCGATAAAAGTCCTGGTCCCGACTATATCATTGGCAAACTACTGAAATCTTGTGCTAGGCAATTAAGTTCTTCTTCTATAGCCGCATTTCCATCAATTCCATTGCGGAACAATTTGTCCCAGGAACCTTTGTTTTTTCCCCCAGACCTCTTGCTGTCTGCGTTTCCACCGCGGTCTAAAGTACAGTGAAGATTAGGCAAATTAGTCCAGTGACGTAGGACTGCGCGCTACTTCACAGTTCCTGCTGGATTTCATCCTCTGAATTTAAGCTTAATAAAGCCTGAACCTCATTTTCAGTCAATCAGTCATATTTTTTAAACTCCATTGTTGATTTGAATAGCAAACAACTATTAATGCACGCACCACAACAGATTTAAAAAAATGGTGGTTGAAATAAAATGCTGCATGGAGTCAACCAATCAAAATGTGGCATGAACTCAATCAATCAGCATGTTCAGCGCCCAAGTCCCACCCCTGAAATTTCCTGAACTTTGAAAAAGTAGGCAGAGACATTCGGAGGGGGAAATATTTAGCCGAAACTTCATTTAGACCCTGGTTCCTGCAGTGGAAACACACCTACCCCAAAGTCCCTAGTTCCTTGGGAAAGTTCCTGCGGTGGAAACGCGGCTTATGATATTTAATATGTCTTTATAGCCTACAATGTGTAGGCTACCTAACCTGTGGAAACAGTAGAAATAGTCCAAAGGTTTTAAACGACCTCAGGCCGGTTGCCCTCACTTCTCTTGTAATGAAATCTTTGAAAAGCTTGTGAAGATAGAGCTGGCAAGGCAAACTGAGCAATCACTCAACCCTATGCAATTTGCCTAGGGCACACAGAGGAGTTGAGTTTAAACACCTAGAAGGGAGTAAAACTCATGCTAAACTTTTGTTTATTGACTTTTTCTCTACCTTTAACACTAGCCAACCTCACATTTTAGCCATGAGACTGACGGAGCATTTTAAGTTGAGTCACAATCTGGTGGGTAGGATATTGGATTTTCTAACAAACAGAACACAGAGAGTAAAAGTATAAAATATGTGCCAAAGTAAGCATAAGAATAGGACATTGAAATTTGAGTCCATCCTCTGCATCTGTCCTCTTCATTCTTGACTGTGCTATATAGTAGACTGTGCTATACCGTGTTGCATGCTGGGATGGCGGCGCCATTTTGTGAGGATCACTTGCTGCTACGGCTACTGAAATTGATACCAATACCTGCTTATGATACCTCCACTCACATGCCCGGGCATCATAAACTATGTTGTTTTTGCTGAATTGAACTCAATTTATCATTGATGAATATCACAGTATGTGAACTGAACCAACACTGAAGTCACTTAAGCTAAATAATGACACTATTGTCTTCTGTAGAGCTGCTTTACAGCAGATTTTGTCTTATATTTGATTAAGTTTGCATTATTGATTGTGATTTCCAGTTTATTACTGTGATGCTGCTTCGAAACAGAAATGTTTATTGTATAAACTGCTATAAATAAAGGTGACCTGACAACTAGAAATTAATAAACAATGTTGCAGTAGTTGGGTGCAAGATATGCTAAACTGCAAACTGTGATAGCACAGTCATACTTGCAAAGTCAATGTATCACTCTTTTTGGCCTAATTATTAAACCAAAAAAAAAAAAAAACACTCTGCTATATAGTTATTTTATTGAATTATAATCTGTGGATTTTATTGCATTATTATTAATAGACAACATTTGCTATGATCTTGGACCTTGGACCTACTTGCAGCGTGCAGATGTTTAGTATTTGGTTATGTTGAGTAGAATGGATGGAAACAAGTCCTTCAGACTAGCAGAAAGGTAGCGGGCAAGCCCCTCTCATGGACTGCTCTGCGTTGCATTTAAACCTTCAATCTTTCAGCTATCAACCCAAACTGCAGCTACAGTGAAAGTGACACACAAAGCAGCACTGCTTTGAATACCTTTGAGAGTTTTAACACTGGGCCTTGGGTTCGCTGAGCTGCCACATACACTGGGCCTTGAATACTGAATTTGCAGCCTTGCCAGGTTCAAAGACTCCATCCTTCTTCTGTTCTACCTCTCAATACAATTCACACAAGTGGTTCCACCAATAACACTATGATTACTGCTCTCATTTCTGCCTTACAGAAGTATAAATGTTTCAAGAAATTCTATAGAAGTAAAAAAAGAAAGAAAGAAAGAAAAGACATTGTATGATGACAATGTACAACAAGTGCAAAAGTCTGTTTTTATGTAAATATAAATAAATTTTTTAAAAAAAATTATATTAAAATGTCAGTTACATTTTTTAATGTGTTATTGTTCATGACAAATACTGCTGGGTCTAGGCCCTCTTTAATGATCTATGCTTTTGCCTGTAAGCTGGACATAATTAGATATTATTAATTTGTTTGGGGAAAACTCGAGACGATCTCAGTTATAAATTTAATAAGATGTGAATTCATGACGATGTCGGTAAACAATAATAATTAGACTGACCTGAAATGACATACATTTCAGATTTCCCCAGCTTTCAAACATTGGAGGTTGTTATTTTTTTAATGACAAAACCGTACACCAGACAAAAACATCTGCATTGCTGAGAAAAGTCTCAGCAGATTCCAGAGAAAATACAGGATGTAAACAGATGGCCTCATGGAATAACTGACAAAAGTTTTTGATGAATGGTGTCTTTGGGAGATGGAACTTTGTAAATAAAATAAAAAAAATGTACTATGTGGATTGTAAATTTGCAGTCACTTATATTTTGCAAATAAATCTGGGCTATTTTGGTACACATATAAAAAACATGGAATGTATTTAATACATTCAATTCAATTAAATTGTGCTCAATTTATTCACCTTCATGTCATTTTAAATGTTTTAATTTCTTTCTTCTGCAGAGGACAAAGAAGATAATGTAAGACTGTTTTGAAGCTTCAAAATAAAATAAATAAATAAAAACTCTTAAGGGCCATTCACACAGAACAATCTGTTGTTTGTGGATCACAACTTATAAGTATATCTTATTAGTTAGTTGCGTTTTCTATTAACAGTTCCAATTAAAAGTTTTATGTTGTTGCTACGACGAAGGGGCTTCGTTTATAGCTTCCGCTCGCCTGCTAGCCAACATTAGTGTTGATATGTTCACTATGGTTTACTCTAGCTTTTGAGTGGAACTGGTGGGTTTCCGTGCGAAATTTGCGTCATTACGTCACAAAGAAGGGGTGCTTCTCATTTCTTATTTGTGCATCCTCGTTACCTTTCCTCGCTTCCTCTACTCGCGTCTCAGCTCCACCCCTGTAGGATCCGAGGGAAGGCTGCAAGGAAAGAAAAGGAGGATGGAGGAATCGAATGAAAGGATCTGCCCTTATGTTGTTGAAGTTTGTTTATTTAATAAATTCATAATAAATAATAATAAAGCAAGGTACCCTGTTGAAATATGTGAGATGTGTGGTTTATATAAACTGTAAACAAATGTATAAAAAAATGTAAAGTATAAATTAAAACGAATCGGTTACCTAACGTAACCTCGGTTCTCTCTAGATGAGGGAACGAGTATTGCGTAAGCTAGCTTACGCTACGGGAAAGATTCCATCTTTCTGAGAAATTGAAGCCAAAAAATTATCCTATAATTTTGTATCCATTGTCAATGCAGTTCAGCTGCAGCAGACCATGAGAGGGCTAGCTAGCCGCTCATTGGTTCGCTCACGGAGAACTGCTTAAGCCTATGAGGGAGCGCGAGTGAACCCGCGACCAATGAGAGTCTGACTCGCTCTCAATACGTCACCGCCCGCCGAAACGGGTGTGGACGAGGCTATAAATATCCCGAAATAGGCTGAATAATCTGTTTTTTTTCATATACTGAAGCGAAAATCGCCAGTAGCACAAGCACGGCCAGGAACGCAATACTCGTTCCCTCATCTAGAGAGAACCGAGGTTACGTTAGGTAACCGATTCGTTCTCTTACGAGAGGTTCTCTCGTATTGCGTAAGCTAGCTTACGCTACGGGAACCCCTGGTCAACGCCGTGCGTGCTAAGCATCCACTATTAGACCCAGGGGGGACCCCGGGGAACTCTTTAAGTGGGAATGAATATATGTACATGTGACAAAAGGCCAGCGGAGCGGGCCGGTGACTGTGTAGTACATAAGCACATTATAGAGAGGGAACAGAACGAACTCGGTCTGTGTAATTAACCCCCTATAGTGCAGCTCAACCAGAAGAGCTGAAACATACTAGACTGCTAGTAGTTTAGCCTGCAAGACGGGTACTTCCAGATTGTAAAATCTGACAAAGGTGGAGGGGGAAGCCCATCCCGCTGCCACGCAAATGTCGTGAATGGAAATTCCGCTGGACCATGCCCACGATGAGGCCATGCCTCTAGTGGAATGAGCCCTGATGCCCAGAGGGCATGGCAGGTCTTTAGATGCGTAAGCTGCTGCAATGGCATCAACAATCCATCTGGATAGGGACTGTTTCGAAGCGGCCAACCCCTTGGAGCGCCCACTGAACGAAACAAAAAAAAAACTGCTCGGATCGTCTGACCGGAGCAGTGCGAGTAACGTATAATCTCGGGGCCCTGACCGGACATAGGAGATTAGTATCAGATTCGCTATCGGATGCAGGCAGAGCCGATAGGGATATAACTTGTGCCCTGAACGGGGTGCCGATCGCTTTGGGGACATAGCCATGCCTAGGTTTGAGAACGACTAAGGAGTCATTAGGTCCAAACTCAAGACAGGACGCGCTGGTGGACAGCGCGTGTAGGTCTCCCACCCGTTTTACTGACGCGAGCGCGAGTAGAAAAACGGTCTTTAGCGACAGGTACTTTAGGTCCACGGTGTTTAACGGTTCGAATGGGGGAGCTTTCATAGCATCAAGAACTATGGAAAGGTCCCAAATCGGCACCGAAGGGGGGCGAAGGGGGGTTCATCCTTCTAGCTCCCCTGAGGAAGCGGACTACCAACCCATCTTTGCCCAGTGACTGGCCGCGCCGGGGTTCAGCAAACGCCGCGACGGCTGCCACATACACCTTAAGAGTGGACGGGGATCTGCCCTTGTCCAGCATCTCCTGGAGAAAATTTAGCAAGGAGGGAACCTCGCATAACCGTGGGTCCAGACCCTTTTCGGTGCACCACTCTGAGAACACAGACCATTTTGACGCATAGAGCCTTCTGGTAGAAGCCGCTCTAGCCTGCATGATCGTGTTTAACACTCCCTCTGGCAAAGCAACGGGTAGTTGTTGAGCACCCACGCGTGTAGCGCCCAGCGCTCTGGGTGGGGATGCCAGATCGTGCCGCGAGCTTGGGAGAGGAGATCTGCTCTGACTGGAATGGGCCACGGCACTGTCTGTGACAGCTGCGTGAGCTCCGGAAACCAAGTCTGACCCTCCCAGCGCGGGGCTATGAGGAGCACCGAGTGCTGCGCTTCTCTGATTCTCTGAAGCACCTGTGGTAGCAGAGAGACCGGAGGGAAAGCATAAAGCGGGCGGCTGGGCCAGGTTTGGGCTAGCGCGTCCTCGCTTCTTGAGAAAACTATTGGGCAGTGGTGTTTCTCCGCCGAGGCGAAGACGTCCACCTCTGCTCTGCCGAATAAACGCCACAGTTTCTGAACTGTAAGAGGATGCAGGGATCACTCCCCGGGGGGAGTGGGGTTCCTGGACAGGCTGTCTGGACCGTCGTTCAGATGTCCCGGCACGTGCGTCGCCCTGAGCGAGAGCAGGTGACACTGAGACCAAACTAAGATGCGTTCTGTCACCTGGAAAAGATTCCTGGATCTGACTCCGCCCTGACGGTTTATATAAGAGACCACGGCTATATTGTCCGAACGGATCAGCACGTGGTGGCCCTGAATGCGCGGGAGAAAGCGCATGAGCGCGTTCTCGACCGCCAACCTCTCCAAACAGTTTATGTGTAGGAGGCTCTCTTGAGCTGACCAGGGGCCGAAGGCCGGTGAGCCCTCGCAGACCGCTCCCCAACCCGTGTTGGAGGCGTCTGTCGAGATGACTTTTCGGCGTGAAACTGTCCCCATGGAAACGCCCCGCTGAAACCATTCTGCCACTGACCATGGCTGCAGAGCTGTGATACAGGTCTGCGTTACTTTTATCAGCTGGTGGCCCGTGGTCCACGCTCGGTGAGACACACGGCTCCTCAACCAAAGCTGAAGCGGGCGCATGCGCAGTAACCCCAGCTGGAGCACCGCGGAGGCTGAGGCCATACAGCCCAACGCTCTCTGAAATGTTTTCAAAGGCGTGAGTCTGTTCATCTGAAAAGATGCGGCGAGACGCTGCACACGGTGTGCGCGCTGCGTTGACAGACCGCCGTCATCGTGACCGAGTCCAGCTCTATACCCAAGAAGGAGATAGTCTGACTGGGTTGTAGTACGCTCTTTGTCCCGTTGACAGAGAGGCCCAAAACTTTCAGATGGTCGAGGAGAACTGTACGATGAGACAGTAACTCTCTCTGAGATTGTGCCAAAATCAGCCAGTCGTCCAAGTAGTTCAGTATTCGCAGCCCCTGACTCCGCAGGGGGGCGAGCGCCGTATCCATGCACTTCGTGAACGTACGGGGTGCTAGGGATAGGCCGAACGGTAGGACGGTGTATTGATAAACCTGGCCTTCGAGGCGAAACGTAAGAATGGCCTGTGAAGGGGATTTATCTGGATCTGAAAGTATGCATCTTTCAGATCTAGTGATATGACCCAGTCCCCCTGGCGCACATGCGCGAGGAGTTTTCTGATAGTGAGCATTCTGAACGGTCTCTTCATGAGAACTTTGTTCAGCGATCTGAGGTCTAATATTGGTCTGAGACCGCCGTCTTTCTTGGGGACAAGAAAATAACGGCCGTGAAACCCCGACTCGCTCATAGCCAGAGGCACCCTCTCTATAGCCTTTTTGCACAACAGAATTGCTATCTCTGGACGGAGCAGCGCGTCACTGCTTCTGGGTTCACAGTAGTTTCTAGCCGCGCTCGGAAGCGAGGAGGGCGGCGGCAAAACTGTAAGCGATAGCCTAGCTTTATTGTGTTTAACACCCACTGCTTCCCACGCTTTGAAGCGTGACGCTAGGGGGTGAATGGCTACATGGTCCCCGTCGCTGCACTTCGCGGGCTGCGTGAGCGCGCTGATAGTGTTTACAACAGCGGGACGTACACTCGGAGAGGAGTTTATGGGCCCTGTAACAGAGTGAACAGAGGTAAGACGCGCACACGGGCTTGTGGGCGCGCTTATACACTCTGAGACTCGAGCGGGCTTGGCCCGCTTTATGAGAGTGGACTCTGTGTGAGACAGGGGAACTGGAGTGTCTTTGTGTATGAGTGAACACAGTGTTGTGGGCACATTCTCTACACAAGTTTATGGACCGTGTAACAGAGGTGGGACGCGCGCACGGGCTCGTGGGCGCGCTTATGTACTCTGAAACTCGAGCGGGTTGGGACCGCTTTATGAGAGTGGACCCTGTGTGAGACACGGGAATAGGAGTGTCTTTGTGTATGAGTGAACACAGTGTTGTGGGCACATTTTCTACACAAGAGGCTTTTACGCTCTTTTTGAGATTTCTCTGGGACGCCGTAAACACGGCGTTTTGTGTATGAGTGAACACAGTGTTGTGGGCACATTTTCTACACAAGAGGCTTTTACGCTCTTTTTGAGATTTCTCTGGGACGCCGTAAACACGGCGTTTGTGCTCATGCAAGCGGGAAGGGATACCGGCTTGGTAATGGCGGGGTACACTGCTGTAGTAGCCGCGTGAGCAGGGACTAACAGAGGGCGAAACTTTGACGGCGATCCGGCCGCGGCGGGAGAGCGCCGTCTTTTTCTCAACCACGCTAGGCAGACTTCGAGTAATCAGTTTTCAGCGCGATCCTCTGCCGAGGCCCCCGGGGAGGCGGCGGTCTGTGGCGGCTGTCAGAGCGAGAGCGGCCGCCCTGGTGTCGCTGAGAAGTCTGACTGTGTTTAGCTAGGCGCTAGGGTGGGGCTCGTGCAGGAGGCTGGTCACGTGAGCGGCCTGCAGAGGAGCTAGCGCGACGAGGCAGAACAAAATTCGCGGGAAATCCTCAATCCGCGACTGAAGGGGGATTTTTCCCCCCGCTCTCGTCCCATTCACGAAGTACCTCACTCTGTAGTAGACATGGGGTGCAGAAGCTGCTTGGCCGGCGGCTGAAAGCTTGAAGTCGGACTGCAGGCTTTAGCGGGTAGCACAGGTGATGAGCGCCATCTCGCGGAGGGCGGCATAGACGTGCGGCGACCAGGTCCTCTACAGGGAAAATGGAGATAAAGCCCTTCTCTGCGGCTCCGTCCACAACGCGACGCGGGGTGGAAGAGTCAGAGCGAGTTCTAGCAGAGAGCGGGGCGTTCCAGGACTTCGTGAGTTCTGCGTGCAGATCAGGCAGAAAGGGCGCAGCCCGTTTAGCGGCGGGAGTCGAGCGCTGGTGGAAGTAGCTGCGCGGGTCCCGGTTGATTCTCGGGCCGAGGAGGCGTGAGAATCGGACCAATCCTCACCGTCTGAAGCGGGAAGCGAACATGTCTCCTTGGTGTCCGCGGCGTAAACAGAGGCAACAGAGCGGCCACTCGGCGGCAGCTGTATGTCCGGAAGCGGCGGAGATGGAGAGCGGGAGCGAGAGGCTCCGGCGGGATGAACGCTTCCGGCTGGGGGTCCGGCGGCCTCTGAGAGCGGCGTTTCTTTCTCCGGGGCGATGTCAGAGGCGGCACGGAAGCATCTTAGTGGCCGAAGTCGAGCCCGCGGGGTCAACAATGGCATAGTTTCCCAGAGCTCGCAGCCGCCACAGCGGGGGCGAGCTCGGCGTGCTCCAATCCGAGGCAGAGAGCGCAGAAGAGGTGGCGGTCCCCAGCCTCGAGGGGAGCGCGGCAAGAGCCGCCAGAAAATTTACGAGACATCTTGAAAAAGACGCTCGCTCTTTTGGATACAACAATATATAGGAAGCATTTTTGTAAAAAGGATACAATCCGTCGGATGGCGCTAGCTCACAGGACGGCTGAAGGTGGCGAAGACGGCCGGCTTCCTCAGTCTCCCAAACGCTCGCTAGAAGGTGCCTTTTCGACGACGGCGGCTTCTCTCTCAGGATCAGCAGATGCAGGTGCGTCGCTGAAGGATGAAAAAATCAGATTATTCAGCCTATTTCGGGATATTTATAGCCTCGTCCACACCCGTTTCGGCGGGCGGTGACGTATTGAGAGCGAGTCAGACTCTCATTGGTCGCGGGTTCACTCGCGCTCCCTCATAGGCTTAAGCAGTTCTCCGTGAGCGAACCAATGAGCGGCTAGCTAGCCCTCTCATGGTCTGCTGCAGCTGAACTGCGTTGACAATGAATACAAAATTATAGGATAATTTTTTGGCTTCAATTTCTCAGAAAGATGGAATCTTTCCCGTAGCGTAAGCTAGCTTACGCAATACGAGAGAACCTCTCGTAAGAGAACGATTGTGATCAATGTGAAGGGGGAGGAGAATTTATACGTGCGTCACTTTTAGTCAAAACACTTCCACAGAGGATACACCTGTGCATCCTCGCTCATAACTCCTTATGAAGCCTCCTCACTCCTCGATCCTCGACTCCTCGCGGTGCAATTATAGAATTGAGATGTCCTTCAAGATGGCTGAGCTCCATCGGTTACTGGGTCAGAGGACGGAGGAGCGAGGAAGGATATTGAGAAGCACCCGAGGGACGTTTTCTTAAAAAATGCGATGGAATATGCAGGATATTTATTACATTTGATCTGCAATGAAATTGCGGGAACTTGCAAAAATTTGCAGGAACTTGCAAAAACTGTGGTTTGATGAAAAAGAGAGAAAAAAAGTGATTCCCCCAAAACCCTGTTCTCACTAGGCTATACTACCTCAATGTAAGTTGACCTTCAACTTAGTGTCTCTTTAGAAGCATGCAAAAGGTGTGTGTGGTGTGTGTGGTGCAGTGATAAAAAAAACCTGAGGTTTGAACATGGAAATATTTGACATCGCAAAAAATTTGACATTGCAAAAAAATACTGTAATGAAATATTAGAAATATAAATGTTACTTTCAGTAAAAAAAATAATTAAAAAAATTTAAAATTTTGTTACAGCATCTACCAACAGGGGCTGTAGGGGCTAAACTAAGCCCTTATTTTGAGCAACCAAACCGGTTTGACATAGAAACATGGCCTCAACCAATGGTGCACGTTTTGGGCAGGACTATCTATTTGAACAATCTGACCAATGTCAGAAAAGGGATTGTTCAAGAAACCCATGTAAAAATTTGTTTGGTGACTATTGTAGCACAGAAATTACAAACCTACCTTTACAGTTAAGTTCAATTCATTAACATTATCATAGTTTGGTAAACATCGCTCTGGCATTTCTAGCCGTCAGGTGGCTTGCCATTGGGTGAATTGAGGTAAACTCCTTGATTAAGTGATACAAAATTTCCCATCTCTTCCCTCAATTCACCCAATGGCAAGCCACCTGACGGCTAGAAATTGGGGGAATTGAGGTAAACTCCTTGATTAAGTGATACAAAATTTCCCATCTCTTTAAGATTGCTTGACTATCAAAATTTCACTTAAGGTTCCCATTTGATCTGCAGCCTATGGCACAGCAGAAAACTTTGCTCCTCAGTGAACCTGTTCCAATGCATAATCTGCAAAAGCAAAACAGAAAAGGGTCAATGAAAAGAGAGGGGATTTCACATTCAGTATCTAATTCCTCCAGGACTCAGGAGCACTGCTTTCTCACCAGGTGGTTTTCACTGTCTTTCACTGTCTATTTTCATCTGTCCTATCTCTTCTTTCAGTGCAAAAGAACAAGGCCTCCCAAAGTTGGTGTAGTCCCAGTGCAGCAGAATAGGGATCAGTAGAGTAAAATCCATAGCTTCATCTTCTGCAGAGTCAAGGTGATTGCTCCTTTAGGAACCATCTTCCAAAAGCATCTTACAGATCTTCCAGTTCTATAGCTGTTGGCTTGCATTAGGAGGGTGTCCTCCAGCCTACTTTACTCTGGCAAGCCCCTTTTAATCTTTAACATGTGTTTTAATCCTCTTGGTTTCACCTGCCAGTTCTGCTGCTTCAGCCATCCAGATCCTTTCTTGGGGTCCTTCATGCCTACAGCCCAGCATTCTCCTTAGAACAGCTCATTACAGCAATTCTCTGGTGTCCCTACAGTAAAGGTCTTCTCAGGTCCTAAGATCTGTACTCGACACAAATCAGTTCTTACCCGAACCCAACCTGCATCATTTTTTTTTTAAACCCAACTGGAAACTAATGTAACAGAGGCAGTGACGTCTGCACATGTTTGCAGCCTTACATGCCAGTGGCAAGTGGTGACTTCTTATATGTTTATATGCTATCAAGCAGATCGGATCATTAGCCAATCAGGACACGGTGTGTTTACATTTGTTCACATTAAGTAGCCTCTGTATCTGGATAACCGATCGGATTTTATATTATTTAAATTATGTCTGTGGCACGATTCACGACACCAGATTGAGAGTAAAGATGATACAAATAAAACAATGTCCCAATTGCTTTCACTCATTCACTTTACTTTTCTATGCAATCTCCAGTAATTAGATCAAAAACTATCTTTTTTTGAACAAAGGAATACTTCCAGAGTTGATCATACAAAAATAACGGGTTGATCATGTTAAACAAGTCACATCATCGGTCATCTGCGTTTAAGGTTATAGCATGCAATGACTATATTGACAGAAATGGGAGATTGATAAACATGCTGAAACAATAAAAACATTCAACATTTAAAACATTAAAAAATTCCGATTCCGATTATTCCTCTGGAACGCAGCACAGCTTTTCATTAAGATCTCATGACTGACTGTGATTGTACAGGCGATCGCCTCGTTCAGATAATGTTGCACAATTAAAATGAAAAATGACATGCATAGTATCATGTAACCCTAAATAAACTGTTTTAAATATTGACGTTTATTGTAAGGTTCAAATAAGTTGGCCATTATTTTCTGACAGCCACGTGGTTTTGAGACTGGGCGGGTATTTAAATTATGTCCACCTGTGAGACACTCATCTCCACTACAAACAGGAAAAAGAGGCTACAATTTGCAAGAGCTCACCAAAATTGGACAATTGAAGACTGGAAAAATGCTGCCTGGTCTGATGAGTCTCGATTTCTGTTGAGACATTCAGATAGTAGAGTCAGAATTTGGCATAAACAGAATGAGAACATGGATCCATCATGCCTTGTTACCACTGTGCAGGCTGGTGGTGGTGGTGTAATGGTGTGGGGGATTTCTTGGCACACTTTAGGCACCTTAGTGCCAATTGGCCATCGTTTAAATGCCACGGCCTACCCGAGCGTTGTTTCTGACCATGTCCATCCCTTTATGGCCACCATGTACCCATCCTCTGATGGCTACTTCCAGCAGGATAATGCACCATGTCACAAAGCTTGAATCATTTCAAATTGGTTTCTTGAACATGAAAATGAGTTCACTGTACTAAAATGGCCCCCACAGTCACCAGATCTCAACCCAATAAAGCATCTTTGGGATGTGGTGGAACGGGAGCTTCGTGCCCTGGATGTGCATCCCACAAATCTCCATCAACTGCAAAATGCTATCCTATCAATATGGGCCAACATTTCTAAAGAATGCTTTCAGCACCTTGTTGAATCAATGCCACGTAGAATTAAGGCTGTTCTGAATGCGAAAGGGGGACAAACACAGTATTAGTATGGTGTTCCTAATAATCCTTTAGGTGAGTGTATGTATTCTCAGGTCCATACAGTAAAAGTACTTTTTTTAATTGATATTTTTGCCATTTCTTATTAGATTGGATAGTGTAGATGAGACGGGAAGCAATGGAGAGGACAGAGAAAGGAAAAGGACAGGCAGGACCTCAAGCCAGGACTCAAACTCGGGTCACTTGAAGCACAGTTACTGCCCACAAGGCTATTGCTCCGAGAAATGGACATTTATTTAAAACAACTGAGATGCAAGGCTACTAGACCCGACCTGTGTCCTCCTAGTTTTAGACGTAACCTAACCTTGGGTCAGACTTTTCAGATCAAAGTGGACCCATGAAGACCTGTACCTTACAACACTAAACTCAGTTCAAACACATGGAAAAATGTCCTCTGACTCTTACAGCTCAGTCAATCCCTGTTACATTGCTTTTTACCTCAGAGGATCTAATTGACATGGGCAGTTCCAATCTGATGGACTGGCACTTCCCAACTTCTATGTGTCCAAATATAAACTGCAGACTCTAACAGACTTTGTGCTGATTCATGCATCACACCTCTGTTATTAAAGGGTACCTATCATGGAATTTTGAAAATTACCTTTCATGTAGTGTGTAACATAGATCTAAGTGAACGAAAACATCCTGCAAAGTTTTAAATATGAAAGTTCACCATATACAAAGTTATTATCTCTCAAAAGTAAGAGTCGACTCTGAGTCGTTGATATGAATCGATAGACGAACGATGCACTTTCGTACGTCACTTGTCCAAGTTATTTGAATAAGATACGCTCACTCATTGCATTAGGAGACACCAGGGAAAACATCATGTCGACGAGACGCTGCTGTGTTTTGAAGTGCAACGCAAAAGCAAACTTTTTTCATCTGCCCAGTGAGGAGCATTTGAAGACAGTGGCTACAGTTCATAACTATACCACAGAAGTATTATAGCCCGAACTTGTTCTGTGTTCGCGTCATTTTGAAGATGATTGCTTCACAAACCTAAATGCTATAAAGTATGAATTTGTGAGATGGCTGATACTGAAGGAGGGAGGTTCAGTACCGAGTTTATTTGGATCAGCTTCCTTCTCCGAATCACAATCTGTAAGTAGGCTGTTGCTTTTATGTTTGTATCATGTTCTATAATTATTTTGTGTGTTGTGTACGCACAGGCACAGCGCAGCTTCTAGCAGCTAATTTAGGTCTTCAATGTCAATTGTATTGAAATATGTGAAGTGTTTGTCGTTGTTAATGGAGTTGTCAAAGGGCTCTCGAGTGTCACGCATGCGTGACAGTCACTCATTTCGGTCTTTTGTCACGCTCTCCGGCCACACATTGTATTTCTCACGTTGAAAAACTATTTGTAATATATTTAATATGCCGCAGTGCCCAAAACTCACTCACTGTGGAACCGGCAGGATTCAAGCGCGTCTCCTCCAGTGTTGCCAGGTCCGTATGCCTGCACTGTTTCCGCGGGTTGTTTGTGTAGTGCACGCTGGTTGACGCGATTGTTTTATCCACTGGAACATGATTTTTATTGAGGAAACACCCGGGAACGCTATTTGAATATTTTTGGCCGTGATTGGGTTAGTTTGATGAGCAATTGGGCTGGTTTTGTTGTGCAGACCTGGCAACCCTGGTCTCCTCGGGTGTTGTTCGTCTGGTGTTGTTAGCCAATCAGAAAATAGCACTGTTGTATCTGGGTAAGATCTAGCGCAACAACCAATGACACCCCGTCGGCTGGGTGTCTAACATATCACCACAGATTAGCGTCACGCAAAGGCGGGGTTTGGAAAAATGACTCGCTAAACGATTCATTTGGGAGTCGGTGAGCAAATCAGGTAAAAATAAATGCATATTATAAGACAACAAAAGTGTTTTTTGTCATTGCATGCTTGTAAAACTGTTGTTGGGGACTCCCAGAACAATATTAGGAACATTTTAAATGCCATAATAGGTACCCTTTAAGAGGTGTAATGTCCGGTACACACTGTATAATTTTGGGCTGTCCCAGATGAAAGATGACCAATAGTGGCGATTTCTGTGGCGTCGTGGCACGGTAATCAACCAAAGATAGCCTGCGATAATTTTCCATGATCATCTCACAGTGTGATCTCTGCTACGACCTACATCTACTGACTAGCCAATAAAAATGCAACGTGAAATAGTGTATTGATCAACGCGACATGGCAATAAAACTACTTACCTCGAGCTCCATTTGGAAAATTGGTATGCCAAATTGGCCTCTTTTCCCTAGCCATGACCGCATCCATATTCTTCTCTTTCGCTTCCTCCTCTTTTTTTCAGCACACATAAAAAACATAACTGCCAATAATCTTGCTCTATTTGTTTTCCACTGGTGCATGCTGAAGAAGTTTTAAAAGTTTTGCTTTAAACAATTTAACCAATCATATTGATAGAGCATGACATGTTAGTCATGATGATTCTATTTTGATGTGTCTGGCTTTATCCTATAAAGTTGGTTGTATTCTTCTTTTGGGCTGAGATTCTCTGAGAATGTCGAGAACTCCCGGCCATAATAAAGAGCATTTAAAGGACAATAACTCAAGTCTGTCTGTCATTTAAGCTGTGCAGCGAGAAAACAAGTAAGTTAGAAATATACGGTTAAACTCGGCTGGAGTATAGGATTAGACGGATGCTGAAGTCGACTGGAGACTCGCTGGAGTATAGGATTAGACGGATGCTGAAGTCGACTGGAGACTCGCTGGAGTATAGGATTAGACGGATGCTGAAGTAGACTGGAGACTCGCTGGAGTGTAGGATTAGACGGATGCTGAAGTCGACCGGAGACTCGCTGGAGTGTAGGATTAGACAGATGCTGAAGTCGACCGAAGACTCGCTGGAGTGTAGGATTAGACGGATGCTGAAGTCGACTGGAGACTCGCTGGAGTGTAGGATTAGACGGATGCTGAAGTCGACCGAAGACTCGCTGGAGTATAGGATTAGACGGATGCTGAAGTCGACCGGAGACTCGGTGGAGTATAGGATTAGACGGATGCTGAAGTCGACCGGAGACTCGCTGGAGTGTAGGATTAGACGGATGCTGAAGTCGACTGGAGACTCGCTGGAGTGTAGGATTAGACAGATGCTGAAGTCGACTGGAGACTCGCTGGAGTGTAGGATTAGACGGATGCTGAAGTCGACCGGAGACTCGCTGGAGTGTAGGATTAGACAGATGCTGAAGTCGACCGAAGACTCGCTGGAGTATAGGATTAGACGGATGCTGAAGTCGACCGGAGACTCGCTGGAGTGTAGGATTAGACGGATGCTGAAGTAGACTGGAGACTCGCTGGAGTGTAGGATTAGACGGATGCTGAAGTCGACTGGAGACTCGCTGGAGTGTAGGATTAGACGGATGCTGAAGTCGACCGAAGACTCGCTGGAGTATAGGATTAGACGGATGCTGAAGTCGACTGGAGACTCGGTGGAGTATAGGATTAGACGGATGCTGAAGTCGACTGAAGACTCGGTGGAGTATAGGATTAGACGGATGCTGAAGTCGACTGTATAAGTTATGGTAGGTTAGATTAGGTTTAGGGAAAAATCTACAACAACGTCATAATTGACAGCTGTGATTGACAGATTCTCTGAGTGAAGTAGTCACTAAAGCACCAACTGACTTCTTTCAATATCTTTGGAGGACTGAGGAGATTAGAGCTTTAAATTTCCAGACTAATTATTTCACACTGACATAATGAGTTGTTCTGCAGTAGATTGTTGTGCTAACTGCTAACCGATCTGGCATATCCGAAAAAAGTGCAGGGGGCGTGTGCTTGCGATTGATTCTGCAAAAGTGATTTTTATTGATTTTCTTTTTTGCACCGTGCATGTCAAGATATGTATTCATTTGTGTCATTGTGTGACAGAAAGTACTGTATCTGTTCAATTCAGTAATGATGTACCGCAGCCGTTGTGGAGTTGCTACTATATTTGGAGTTCTCCACTTGCCTTTTGTGTAAACATTAATTAATTAATTGATAATTAATTTTAATGAAAATCGATTATGAATATTCCTGAAAACTAACATTCTTACTGCCTGTAGGCCTACTGTATGAAGGCCTTTGTTATTATTAGCTTGTTCTGATTTGGGTTTAAAGGTGAACTATGCAGGTTTTTTACCTCAACCAAACAGCTTTGGAGTCATTGGAATGGTTATATTACTATTTTCGGGTTGAATGGTGGTCGTTTCGCACCCCCCAATCGCATGTGAGCAGAAAAAACACACTTGCAACTTTGAGCCGGCGGGCCACCGACCGCAGCATCAGGAAGTGTCGCGTGATATCAGGTCTCGCGATGTAACGAATTGCTTTACGGCAAAAAAGATCTGATAAAATTCGGATAAAATGAGCATCAAATAGAAATAACCCGGTGCCGTATACATGCATAGACTGTAAAAGAAATGGACACAGCGACCCCGTTGATTTCAACGGAGAGAATTGAAGCCCAATAGAAGCACTCACTTCCTAATAGCCAAGCGTACTGCGCATGCTCAAACTGAGCTTGACGACGTAGATGTGACGTGAGCAACCTGACTGACAGTTGTACGTCTTCTAGTAGCTGTGCCAAGAGGAATCTGAATCATTCCCTTCCGAAACTTGCAGAGCCGGAGATCGTGAGTATTAGCTGACCATGAGCTCGCAGCAGGAGCAACTCTATGACTCTCTATGGCTTCTCCCTTGACTTTATGCCTCCACGTCCCCCCGATTTCGTGCGAGCTTCTACTTCTGTCTATACGGTAATTTTCTCTAGTATGCGACAGAGAGTCGCGTGTTATGACGCAATCGTTAGCCTATTTTTTGCAAAAATGGCTTCTACGGGGCCATAACGTAAGATACAAAGTAATGGAGCCTTTTATACATTGTCATGTTTCTTCAGAAATAAATAATGGAAAAAAGGAGTCTTTGGATGCCTCAGATGTAAAGTTATTCGCTGTCAAAGTGATGCCAAAATGAATGTCAATGGAATGCTAACAGCAGGTGATAGTCAGCTACAATGGCGGCTCCCAGAGAGGCTTCAGTTTCCGGCGGATGGATTACCCCCTTGTATACATGTTGTGTACGAGGCGCACATACAATACAGACTGCCGACAGTTAAACAGGGCACCAGAAAACTCCGGTGTAATGGCTTTGAAAGCTGTCCTGTTCTTTAGATTTCAGTATGCTTGCTGATATTTAGTTGCTGGCTTCATTCAAATAGCTTTTTGTTCTACCGAAAAAGGTCTGTTTTTGATTTTCCTCCTCAGTGTAAAGGTGAAAGTGAGGTGTTGGTCTCAATACAGCACCTTTTTCTTATCATAGTTTGCTCACATTTTACCCAGGCGAATCTGGCACCATCTCCAGGCCCAAAGCTTGAAGCATCTGCCAGGTCTTTCCACCCCAGGGTGAAACACCACAGATCTCCGCTCTCTGAGAGAGACCTCTGCATGATTTCTTGTTTAGTATAAATCTGGGGCAAAGAAAAAACCCTTTCAGATGATTGTTGCATTATAAATTCATGGTCTTGCTGTTTATTGATATTTAAGCTGTTTGCCGAACAATGCTTAAATATTGCATTCAGAGTTGCTTTTTCCAAAATGGAAAAAAGTAATTAGAAAAAGCTCTACCTGCATTTTTGCAAAACTTCACAAACATGTCATTTAATTAACTGCAGTTTCTAGCTGAAATGAACACTAGTCCCAGTAAAACAGCAACTTTTTCTACTTTTTTTCCCCTTTCACACAAATTATGATTATGGGGCATTTATCAATTAATAGACTTATTTTTGCACAGATACTTGCACAATACTATGTTATGAATTGACTTGACTTGTCTTATTATGACCTCATAACACTTTTACCACAGTGCATGATTTGTGAACAAATACATTTTTACATGTGCATTGCTTCATAATTTTGGTTTCCCTGCATGGTGTAGTAACTTTGTTTGGTCTAATGATGTTATACATTTGCTGTCATGACTTGATCTGCTGTTTTTTGTCCTCTTCTTGTGTGCCTTCCTGTCTGTTGAGCACTTGAGTTTTGTTTTGACAGCTCACCATGTGTCTTTGTGGCATCTCCCCTCCCACTCGTTACCCCTAATTATCCCTGATCTCTTCACACCTGTTGTCTATCAAATCCCTAATTTTCTCCCTTATTTTAGGTCCTTTTGTGTTCAGTCCTTTGTCAGACTGTTGTTGTGGATATGCTGTTCCTGTGACCAAGTCAGCCTTGCTTTGCTTTGCCTTGCTTTTGCCCTTTCTCTACTGCCTGCCAAGACGTTACCTAGTGATGGCAAGATGAGGCTTCTTGAACCACTGAGACCTCGCAGCCCATTGCTTCGACCAAAGATTCATTACTCGAAGCTTCATTCAGCATTGCTCACTAGTGACACCTAGCTACTGTGCAAAGAAATAGCAGGCAAATTAATTCATTCTGAACCAATGACCGGAACCCCCGCCCCCCTCCCGCTGTTTTATTTATTTATCTTCTTCTCACTGTTAATGTCTCTGTAACCTTTCATTTGCAATAATAAAGAGATCTGTGCAGACATGTGTCCATTGCCTGGGTATGAAATAAAACGTGTATCTTTCTCTGTCTGCATTTACTTAAAGAGACAACTGTCACACACACAGTTAATTAATTATTAAAAAAAAAATTGGATAGTGACAGTATGAACAACAAAAGTGACTGTGTTGAGTGCAGTGCTTATGGTGGAGGGACTCGAGGGAGTGTAATAAAGTAAACTGCAGTAAACACCACAGTTTGGGGTGGATGAAGGAAGGATTACAATAGATTTTTATTGAGAAAATTAATTTTTTGAAGTGTGTTTGGGTTTAGACAATTCCTCTTCTTGGACAAAACCTCTCCAGCCTTGGAATAATATCCTTTCACAAGGAACAGAGGATGTAGGGGAACATAAAATGTCAGCGCCAGCTGGTTTAAATGAAGATACTGATGCTTCTGTTGAGCCCAGAATGGGGAGGATCTCCTCTTTCTTGCTGGCTCCATTACCAGGAAAAGGAAGATGTCATAAAAAGCAAACAAATCCAAAAGGGCAATCCAAATTAAAAAGCAGTCCAGTCCAGATCCAAAAATGCAAAGCAATCCAAATAATCTTATCTAATTAATATAACAAGACTATAATATAGCTACTATATAATAACAATAATTATTATTAATAACTATTCTAACCTGATATAATGTAATAATATACAGCCCTAACACATATATGACACAATAACGACAATGAGAGATCTCTGACTCTCTGACACTACAACTGATTCTACTACTCCTGCAACACCCACAAGGTGGCGCGGGTTTCGAACCACCTTTATACGGAAGCGACACGCAGACCGAACCGATGACGTATCCACACAAACCGAGGCCTCGTTTGTCATCAGTCATGTGATTTTCACGTTAACAACACAAGCCTCGAATCGCGGCTTCATCTGGCACGCCCATTTTTTCTCGACACAAGCTCCGATGCCTCGGTTCAAAAGTCACATCACTAACGTTACCTTCTGTTGGGACTTGGATGTTCCTTGCAGTCTCTCTCTGCACTAGGAATTTAGTGAGACTTGGACGTTGCGTCGGACGACGCCTTAATTTGTGTTGGGGTAAAAAGGAAAATTCCCTTTAAGAAGTGCTCTTCTGCCCCAGTGGATTTTCGTTTGGACTTCCTCATTGCTTTTGTGTTTTTTGTTACTGGGCTCATTTTGAGAGCAAAATAAAGATCTTCTGTTACCTGCTACTGAATCCGTGTGTAATCCCTGACATTTGCACCTGGTACAGCATTGCACTTTGCTGCTTGGCTATCACAAACACCGAATGTGACTAATTGACTTATTTCAAATTGTGGAATTAGTTTGTTTTTATTGCTTACACACTTTTTGCCTATTGCTTAAACACTGCCATCAAAAATTAACACTCCTTTTTAGAAATGAAATTCTTGCAACAAAACCATACACCTAAGCACTATTTGAATTACTCATATCACCAGCAACACAAGGATGGGCTTTATATAAAACACTGCAGTCTTAGTTTCGATTTTTATTGCCATTTTCTTCGACTCCGTCTTCTGTAAAACTCAAAAGTAGAGTTTCTGCAGTAATCAAACAAGAGTTTTTGTTTGAAAAAAAAATAAAACATTCTTACAGAAAAATAGAATCACAAATCATTAAATTTAGCAACAAAAAAAAAAAAAAAAAAAATTACTGGATAAATTGCTATTTGGGAGAAAAAACATATACTTGTTTTGTGTGTGTGGTGGGGGGCTGATGGATCCCGCCTTCTGTTCGGATCTGGCCACAAGACATCGTCAACATCACAGGCGATGTCCTCGATATTGCCTTGTGTGCCGAATCCACCCTCGGATTGATCCCACCTCAATGTCTCTACATGCCTCTTCCATTGCTTGCAGAAGAGTCATGCAGGCGTGTGGTTGCCGATCATATACTTTCCACCGCCAGACTGAAAAGAATTCCTCGATTGTATTTAGAAAGTGGCAGGTATAAAAGTGTGAAATGGTTTTGGAATCTCGGACCAGAGTGTGATGCAGGAATCCTTAGACACTAATCGCTAATTGCAGCACACAAGGTGATATTTCCCCCACGCTGCCCAGGAACATTTACAACAGTCCTTTTTCCAACTACGTTACGGCCCGACGCCTGGTTTTGGCCAGATTGAAGCCTGCCTCATCCAAGTAGATGAACTTATGTGGCTGTTCGGCGGCATCGAAATCCAGAACTGTCTGTAACAGAAAATATTGAATAGTGTTACTGAAAGCACATACAGTATGTGTCTTGTCACAATGTCTATATTTTCACACAAGCAGGGGCTGGGTTGCGTCAGTATAGACAACAACTACAAGCTTCAGGTAGAGTAGGTGGCAGCATAAACCCTCATTTCCACATCACAATATATAGTATGTAAAGTAAAGTGTCACATACCTGCACATAATCATGGCACAGATCCTTGACCCAAACACTCTTCCTCTCAAATGGCACCCTGTACAGCTGCTTCATTTTGAAGTTATGTTTCTGTAGGATGCGACTGTGTAGAAATGCTGACCCTGTTGATAGATGAACACATTTCCATTTGCAATTATGCGTTGTTACAACTCACAAAGTCGGACTGCATTATTTTCTCGCACCATTTCAATGATGGCAAGCTTGAAGTGTTTGAGGAGGTCGTCCAACCAATCTGTAGTAAATGCCACCATAATATGTCATTGGTTAGGTTATTTTTCACATACTGTACTTTCAAACTGTACACTACTGTAATATCACAATGGTATTCCTTTACATATACAGCACTACCCATTTTTGTATAGTACAGTAATACTGTAATATGATACAGAATCATGTGACATACTAGGTGCAGTTAGAAACTTGAAGATATACCTGTTCTCCTGTCGGAATGTCCTCATCGATGCTACTGTGTAGCGACTGAGTTTTGGGTGGACTCTTTACCCAGCCTCCCTCATGGACAAGCCATGATTTATCACATGGTCCACCAACGTAGCCCTGAAGTCATCTGATACACGTCTCTGCACTGGTCCTCGTCCTCTTCCACGTCCTATTTTCTCAAATCTGAGAAATCGGTGTTCTGTTTTCTATGCAAGTGTTTTCAGGTGTGTATGTAAGTGTCTACAATTGCCAGATGAGTTTTGCATTTTGAACAGTGTGTTTTCCCAATGAACAGGTTATTTGGTAATACTTTACAATAAGGTTCATTAGTTAACATTAGTTAAATACATTAGTTAGTTTGAATTAATAATATACTGCATTTATACAGCATTTATTAATCTTAGGTAATATTAATTTCAACATTTACTAATACTTGATTCAAATCTTGTTAACATTAGTTAATGCTCTGTGAACTAACATGAACACACAATGAACAGCTTTTTTTAAATTAACTAACATTAACAAAGATTAATAAATACAATAACAAACATTTCTCCTTGTCCTATTAATCCGCTACATCCATTTTAAGTTGATGGATGTTTACAAGAAATAGGCAAAAATAAAATGTTCTTATCTATTTGTCTCAGCAAAGCATCTGATTTATTGAATATTTTTTAAAATTACCTTAACAAAAGCCATTTGATCCCCGATCCCCAGTGCTTTTCATACTGTTTTGTTATCTCACGTGGACCAGCTGAATCAGGAAAGTAGACCATTCTTGTCTATTGGTGGGCCTAACTGTAACTTTTATATCAAGACCATTATAGTTAGCTTGAACAGAAGGTATTGAACATGCCAAAGAGGAGGAATATTTTTTCGGATTTAAAAATCTGTGCTTTTAGCTGCAGGCCATGAAAATGCTTGAATGTTTTGAAAATCCCCCCTCCTCTCATTCAGGCTCACTAACCTCAGGTTGTTTCCCCAGTTGGACTGTCCTCATTTAGAGAGTATTACTGCAGCTAGAATGGTTTAAAATCCATTAATGACTTCCTACAACAATACTAAGTTTTTTTTTCTTCTGAGATCAGTGAGCTATCAAATACACAACACAGCTAACGAGACAGTACTAATGACTTTATTCGGATAATAATATATGATCTTGTAATCCCTCAATTTGACAAAAGATGCATTATGATATCTTGACTTAGTGAATGTTGTTTATGGTCTATTGCAAAAATGTAAAGACCATTAACTGACTGAACATAATTCCAAGATAGAAATGCCTTAATGCAAGCTCTTGATAATATAATTCTATAAAGATTAAATTGAATAATCAAAATGCATAGAGATGCCAGCGAATTGAACAAAAATGCCCCCCAAAACCAAGATAAGCGGGCAAATAAACTAAATTTATCACGATTGTCAAGATTAAGGTGAAATGTGAAAATTAATGAAAAGTGTATTTTTGTGACATTACTTTTAAATCTTTTCACATTGCATAGCATTTATTGTGCGCGCGAGCGTGTGTGTGTGTGTGTGTGTGTAGCATTGAGCATTATAACACTACACATAGCCTATGTTTCTGTTGATTTTATTAATGCAATAGCTAGTCTTTTATATCACTGCCGAAAACTTTTTTTTTAGTTTTGTTCAGTGCGAACTCTCACTGACTTAATTCTGAACTCGCAAATTCTCTCATCTTAAACAACAAATTGCAGATTCAGTGTAAGAAAGATATTAATTTAGCTGTGTAAAGATCTTCATGTACTGATTCAGGGATAGGGAACTTTCTTTAATCACTTTCTGTATATAGTTTTTCCAATCTGAATATCCGTATTCATGATACTTAAATAACCAATGTGAAGTATTTATTTTCTAATGCTTAAAAAGCAATTCATAAACGGTTCTTAGCTGGTTTTGTCTGTGTAGCCAGAATGATGCGCTGTTTCCCCAAACACAAAACATTTCTTTATGTATTTTATTAACATATATAGTCATCATTATTACAATATCAAGAACAATAATCGACAATGATGGCCTTTGTCATAATATTGCAGCCCTGTAATGATTTCCTGTGTTTTAATTTGATAATTTATATACTTTATGTATACTATTTACATTGTGCAGTTGTCATCCAAATACATGTATGCCACCTTTGATCAAACAGTCTGTCAGAGTAAATTTGTAAACCTTTTTACCCTGTGTTATGTTTATGCGATACTGTAAGGACTCAGTCAGGCAGAGGCAACGTGCCTAACATCTCCATGAAATGTTATGTTTTCCTCAAACTTATCATTCTCTTTCTTTTCAAATATTTAAAATAAGGTTTTTCATAGATCAAAAAGACTGTGTTTGAGCCTCAAAGGCTGACATCACAAAAGAGAACAATCAATTTCATAGGGACTTTGAATACATCTCTGTGTTTTTGTATGACGGGCAAAGCGCTTCCAAAAAATAAAGACTTGAAGCTTGTGTGAAACTCTGATACCACAGATTCCTCCATATCAGGATTTGTAACACTGTACTCACTTAACTTACACTACTGAAGCTGTCATCAGAAAATTCTAACATTTATTTACCCATGCTATTTTATATATATATAAATCTAAGTTGTAATAATAAACAGAGCAATTCCAAGAGGGTCCTCACACCATCGGTGCTCGGGCCCTAATAAAAGCATACTTTTTGCACCTGACATTAATTTACAAAGTTTAAGCATTAATTGTAGATTTTAAAACATCTTTAATTTGTAGAAGATACATGTGGGATAATATGAAAGTTTAAGATAAACAGAATAAAACATCTCATTGGCATATGTTATATTTTACTGCATGTCTCATGTTTAGTGTGTAGATTGTTGGAAGTTTGAGGTTTTGCCTCAAGTATTTTAACTAGTTAAAGAAGAGTATTTATTTATTTATTTATTTATTTATTTATTTTTAAATTCACTATAAAAAGTGTTTTTGACACTCCAACAAATAGGATGCCTATCAGCCTGATGGTGTTCCTACCAGACCTTTTTAGTAGGCCTATACTGTGACAAGGCTCAGGTATAGCCAGAGGTATCTGATACTCTTCAAAGGTCTTTTCCTTCTGGTCTCTGATCACGGACTTCCTTCTCCTTGTACAAGCAGCTAGTGACCCTGTGAGTCATGCTAGATGCCCTTACGAAACAAAAATATATTGCGGTATATTGGAAAATATCATGCGATATATTAAGCAATATATTTCCCTATATGGGATTTAATATTTATATTTTCCAATATATTGCAATATATGCATAGACCATATACAGTATATTGATACATAGACCATACAGTATATGTATTGATACATATAAAACAAATATATTGCAATCAAGACCAAAAAAGTCACTATATTTTTACATGTAATAGTTTGTCTTTATATGCTTTAATATACTGCAATATATATAGATATAGAAACACTGTAGTTTTACGGAATTTTACTGTTTTATTTAGCAGATTTTTCATTTATATTTATGTAATATTAAAGTGACGCCGCGTCCAAAATCCCTGATTTTCATCTCTTCAGCGAAGCTCTTCGCATCGCTGGATCCTGAGAGAATAAAGGAAAACTAATATTAATATCGTGGGAGATCTTTTAGTGTTTAATGTTCTATTATTTTAGAATTTAAAATGTTTTCTGGTATTTCTGGTTTTTGGGGTCACCATTGTGCTGAAGAGTAGACCCTGTGGTTATGTTTACGATTGGCTGAAGATGTTTTTGAGTAGACTATATTTATTATATTTGAATAATAATTACTATGTGCATGATATTAAGTGGTTTACAGGTTTGCATATTTAGCCTATTGCAGGTTGCATATTTAAGTATTCATATATTTAAATGTTACATGGATATATCTCCATATATGTAAATACATTATATGTACATATTCATATATATGTACACATATATTGTGCATACATTTTACAATATATATGTACATATATTTCCATATAATTTTACATATATTTAAAATATATTCTACCAGATATTAAACATAGATGTGACACTATATCTTTACATATATTATCAATACATTTTCCCATATAAATCGCAATACATTGTGGTGGTTATTTATAAATATAAAATTGCATATATTTTACGATATATAAACACATATATTATATATTCATGTTCAATATATTGCAATATATGGAAAGCGGCAATCATTTGTATATTTTGCAATATATTGCAATATATTACATGAATATATAATATATTGTTTAATAAATGCATCATTATGTATTATTCCATGTATTTCCAATATATAAATATACAACATATTACAATATATTTCAAGTAATATATTGGTAAATATATTTTTATTTGTGATTTTTTCTTTGCAACTAGTGCTTCACTAATGTTGGTTCACTAATGTTTTTTTTGTGTGTGATTATGTGTTCCTTTTACAAAGGAAGTCACTTCAGTTATTTCCTGTCCTGGGGCCGTATTCACAAAGAATTTTAAGGCTAAAAGTAGCTCCTAACTGGTGAATTTAGGAGCAACGCCTAAAAATAATGGGCGTGTCACTCCTAACTTTAGGACTTCTAATTTTTTTCACTAAGAGTAATTCACGAAGCATTTTAGCCCTAAAAGTAGCACCTAAGTCTGGGACAGCTTAAAGGGATACTCCACTTTTTTTGGAAATAGGCTCATTTTACAACTCCCCCAGAGTTAAACAGTTGAGTTTTACCGTTTTCGAATCCATTCAGCCGATTTTCTGATATTTAGAAGAATATCAGTAACCAGACAGTTTCTGGTCTCATTGACTTCCATAGTAGGAAAAAATATATACTATGGGAGTCAATGAGACATGGCATGAGAATTAGTTGCAGTGAGGTTTACAGAAGGGTCAGGCACTTTTTGGCAGTAGTGAACAGGGCTGAATAACACACGGGATATTATTTAAAATGTGACTATAGATTAAAGGATACAGACGCTAGCAACTCTAGGCGGGTTTCCATTACAGATTTGCTCAAAACCTTTGCGATTTTTTTCTAAATGTTGACAAAAAACTATTGTGAAATGACGGCGTTTCCATTAACCGATGTTATACGACTAAAACATAATTTTTTTCTCTTGCGATAAGTCATTCTAATATCATGACGACAGATATTGGTAGGTTTACGTATTCCAGCCACTGCACTGGCAATTATTATAAATCGGAGGAGACGTATTTGTGTTATGCGAGCATTAATGGTAAGGAAAGACCCTTATACTTGGAGCGGCTGGTGTTTCTAGGTGTTTCTCCCTCATATCTGCTTCGAGGTCTTGATTGTGGCATTTCTTTGAGGTTTAGAATCCAGTATTTAATAAAAAACTCTGTCTCGTATTCTGTCCATACATACCGCATCATCTACGTCAGGTGACCTGTAAATGCGGAACAACTGTTTCCATTGCAGTTTTGCAAAATATTTCTTTTTCGAATTGCCTGAAAAGCCACCATAAAAACTTTGAGCATAAAAACTTTTTTTGCGATAAATGGGAGTTTTTGCGAAATTGACGTGTTTTCAAGGTGTATTTTCAATTCGCAATTTCAATTTGTCTAATTTGAAGGGTAATGGAAACGCGGCTACTGTTAGCCCGGATTTTATATAAGAATTTAATTACAATTTAATTAAATTAATTTAAGTTTGATTGCATTACTAATAAAATTTAATTCGATTCTACTAATTTGAGGGCATAATTTGAATGTGTGAATAAATGTAAGTTATGGACTCAAATTATGGAGTTTATTGAGTTTAACCAGCACACAGTCCACAGTTAGGGCGGTTATAACTGAAGGGATACAAATTTGTCAAATGTTTAATTTAGGTTTCCACTCCAATGGTATAAAAACTGATAAAGTTTAGTAGACGGATTTTTAGATTATTATTGAGTCTCCAGCAAGTGTCTCCTTTCCTGATAGTCCTGTTTTCTCAACTTTCAGCCTAGATGTTGAATCGTTAGCTAATGAGTGGATTAGCTGTCGGGGAGACTTTCACCTTTTGTCTTTAATGGCTCTGGGATGGCTTTTTGGAACCAGAGTTCCGGGCCACTATCAGCATTTGAATAATGCTGATTCCATTGGATTGGTAATGCCCTCAGAGTAGGGTGTGTTCCTACTTCATTTGCATGCTTTTGTTTCAGTTTCTCCCCCCCCCCCCCCCCCCCCCAACAATGTAATCCCTCCCTCTTATAATGTATATATATTACTATTTTTGACTGAAGAAGTCAGACGATGTTGGAATGACTGCAGCGACAAGCATTAGAAAACTTCCACCGTCTCCTGGTCTGAGCTTCTAACTTTTCTACAAGGAAAAAGTTCACAACATAACTTTTCTTAAAGAAACCCAACTAGCAAGTAGAATTTAGTGTGTTTTTTTTCTCCTGGAGGTTGAGGAGCTCAGGGTGGAAGCTGGAGGAGCTGAACACGCAGCTCCAGCTGAAGCTTGGGCTTTGATCCTATAGGAAAGGTAAAGGTTTTTATTTTATTTTTATGACGTCCCAACGTGATCACACCTCAGTCCAGTAGATGGCGGTAATGCACAATGATTGCAAGCTGCCAAATAAAATCTACCGAAGAAGAAATTATGAAGTTCCCTTTATCGAAAAAGGGAACTTCGAGATGCGTCGAACGACACGGTGGGAACGCCTCTTGCGTGATTGCGTCTGAAGCATCTATGCCAACTAGTCCAATGGAATGAGAGAATGAGCGTCACGGGCGGGTGACGTCATGAACCAGGAAAGGATAAGAGCACTTCCGCTGCTCGCCGGCATTTAGCTTCTGTTGCCTCAGCAAGCGATCTGTGTCAAACTGTCTCTGTCTATTTATTGTTGTCTGTTACAATATTGTTGGAAACGTTATGGCGAAACAAGTTTACAAGCAGTGTGTTCCTCCCTGCCCGCGTTATTTAACGGGTGGGGACACACACGAGCTTTGTGTGATTTGTTTGGGTGCGGAGCATGCGGCCTCAGCCTTCGAGGGGGCTGAGTGCCAACACTGTGAGAAGCTACCGCTTCGCATGCTTCGCTCCCGCCTGTCACTCTTTGATAGTGTGAGTGGTCAGGCTCGCGATCCACAAGGATCAGGACCCGCGTCTGCCGAGGCAACGCGGAGAATGCATTCTTGGGGATCGCAGTTAGATCTTTCGGAGGGGTTGGAGACGGGTCCGCGGACCTTTTCTCCTTCCCTACCTGGGAGATCTAGCTCTCCTCTCCCGGTGTCGGAAGCACGCTCTGCGGTTTCTCCCGCCCGGGAAGAGAGCTCTCCCTTTCTGCATTGTTCTTCTTCTGAGGAAGTTGATGTTATGAGTGTTGAAAGTGAGAATGCACACACGGGGGAAAGGGATACACAGTTTATTTCCCCGGCGTATGATGAGCTGGTGGATGTCATGTCACGAGCTGTAGAGAAGTTAAATATTGAATGGCCATCTGAGAATAAAAACACTCGCCCTAAAAGCAAGTTAGATGAGCGATTTCTCTCTTCAGCCACATTATGTCCACCACGAGGGCTCCCATTTTTCCCTGATTTACATAGTGAAATATCTAGATCTTGGAATAAACCATATTCATCTCGTGTTTTTAGCCCTCAAACCACCACTTATTCAAGAATTAGAGGGCTAAAAGAATATTGTTATGAGTCGATGCCCCAGGCTGAGCAAAATTTAGCGAGTTATCTCGCGCCTGGTCCAGCATCGGCTATGAGAGCCCCAGTTTTGCCCACTAGACCGCTCAAAACTACATCCACTTTAGTGGGCAAAGCTTATGCGGCGGCAGGTCAAGCTGGAGCGTGTTTACACACCATGGCACTGCTCCAGGCTTATCAGGCTGACCTGCTGGGGGATTTGGATAATAGTGAGGGTGTTAGTCATGACGATGTTCGAGAACTTCGTAGGGCTACCGATCTTTCTCTCAGGGCTACTAAAGAGACCGCTAGAGCTATTGGGCGGTCTATGGCAGCTTTGGTAGCCACTGAGAGGCACTTATGGTTGAATCTTTCTGAGATTAACGATAAAGATCGAACTTTTTTATTAGACGCTCCTCTTGAACCCTCTGGTCTCTTCGGTGATGCAGTCCACGCTGCAGTGGAAAGGTTCCAGGAGACTAAAAAACAGTCTGATGCATTTAAAAAGTTTATCCCTCGCCGTGTCCAGCCCCCTGGGGATGCTGGGCGTGAGCAGCCCCAGCCGCATAGCTCATCATATCGTGTGCAACAAAAAGAGAGTGTTGCGTCTCGTGCACCTCCACGTAGATACTGGAGACAGACGCAACCCTCTCAACCGAAGTCGACTAAGCCTAAGCCGGATCTGAGGACCGTTCTTCAGGCGAAGAAGGCTTCGGCTCAAAAAAAAAAAAAAAGGTCCTGATGCTTAGGCACCAGGCCTGTGGGGACAGCCCCGACCGAAGTGGAGTGGTGTTCACCTCATCACACGGTGCCCGTTCCACTTCGGGGTCCTCACGAGGCCCCCCTGCCAACCCTGCCACCTCCGGTGCTTCAGGGCGCAGTGGTCTCCAGCGAGTCGATGATGCTGTGTTGCGGCACAGCATCGGTTTAGCGCCCTCTGAGGGGGGCTTTAGAGCAGTCAGGTCAGGTAGTTCCTGCCATTATGTTTCAGGCTCCAGATTTGGCTCTCTCAGTAACACCAGAGACCAGCCTCGAGAGGCTGGTTCCCTTAGTAAATTTTCTGGCAGCGTGGAAGCATCTGCCGAATATTTCTCCTTGGGTCCTGCAGATTGTAGAGATAGGGTACAGAATCCAGTTCGGTTCTCGTCCTCCTCGTTACAGCGGGGTGCTGCCCACTGTGGTGCATCCCGAGCAGGCTCTGGTAATGGAGCAAGAAGTAAAGGCCCTGTTAGCAAAAGAAGCTATTGGCGCTTTTCCACTGCATGGTACGCTCGGTTCGGTTCGGTACGGTTCGATTCGGCACGGAACGGTTCGCTAGCTCGGTTGCTTTTCCACTGCAGTTAGTACCCATTCAAGTGGGTGGGACTGATCGTTACACTGTTTGTAGGTCCGGTGATAGCCGTGTGCGGCTAGCTGAGCTAGCTGCTACTTCTTGGAACACTTTTTCATTCTGTTTTGCCCCATCCAGCTCTCGCTGGACCCGCTCCTAGGCAACCAACGAGAGGAACGTCTGCACCTCGACCACGATTCAGCCATTTCCTTTTTAAAGTGTTGATCTCTTCTTTTTTTTTCAAGTAAGTAAAACACAGGTGCTACCGTGTTGGCTGTTGTCTACTGGTTATATGACTCTGTATAGCGGGTTTAGTGTCTCGTGTCGCAAATCCAATGACGCTGGTAGTGACGATTCTGTCTGTCTGACCAATCAGTGATCTGCAGTGTTTCACGTCACATTTTAGTACCGGTACGGTACGCTTGGAACCTCAACAGACCAGGTACCATTTAAAGCGCGCCGAAGCGCGCCGTACCGTACCGTACTATGCAGTGGAAAAGCACCACAAGTGAGCCGTACCGAACCGAACCGTACCGTACCATGCAGTGGAAAAGCGCCATATAGAACAGGTGTACTCTCCCGACAGAGAATCGGGTTTTTACAGCCGTTATTTCATTGTTCCAAAGAAGGATGGGGGGTTGCGTCCCATTTTAGATCTTCGCCTGTTGAATCGGTCAGTTCAGAAACTCAAGTTCAAGATGTTGACCATCAAACAGATCGTGACCCAAATCAGATCCGAGGACTGGTTCGTCACAATAGATCTAAAGGATGCATACTTCCATATCTCCATCCTCCCTCAGCACAGGAAGTTCCTAAGGTTTTCTTTCAGGGGCAAAGAATACCAGTATCGGGTTCTTCCTTTCGGCCTAGCTCTGTCACCCCGCACATTCACGAAATGCATGGATGCAGCTTTAGCCCCTCTCAGGCTTCAGGGCATACGCATTTTGAATTATATCGACGACTGGCTGATTCTAGCGGAATCAGAACAGTTGGCGGTTCGACACCGAGGTGTTGTTCTCGCTCATATACGAATGTTGGGGTTGAGGCTCAATGCCAAGAAGAGTGTACTTTCTCCAGTACAGAGAACCACTTTCCTTGGTGTGGTATGGGATTCAGTGACGATGAGGGCCAGCCTGTCGCCCGTTCGTGTAGCTGCTATCCTGTCAGCCATCAAAGAGCTAAAGCTAGGTCAGTCACGCACTGTAAAACAGTTCGAGAGACTGTTGGGTCTACTGGCAGCAGCGTCCAACGTGATACCTTTTGGCCTGCTGTACATGAGGCCTTTACAGTGGTGGCTCAGAACCAGGGGGTTCTCCCCGAGGGGAAACCCGTTTCGTATGATCAAGGTTACGCGGCGATGCCTTCGTGCCTTAGAGATATGGAAAAAACACTGGTTCTTAACCCAGGGTCCGGTGTTGGGAGCTCTTTGCCATCGAGTAGTGATCTCGACAGATGCTTCTCTCACCGGCTGGGGAGCGGTAATGGAAGGCCGCTCGGTTCAGGGTCTGTGGAAAAGCCATCATCTTTCTTGGCACATAAATTGCCTGGAGATGATGGCCGTCTTCAATGCGTTGAGACATTTCCTTCCGGACCTAAGAGGCCATCATGTGCTCGTTCGAACAGACAACACATCAGTGGTCTCTTATCTGAACCGCCAGGGGGGTCTGCGCTCGCGTCCGCTTTGCAAACTGGCGCACCAGATCCTCCTGTGGTCTCTGGGGAAGGTACTCTCTCTGAGGGCAGTGTATATTCCTGGGGACCAGAATATAGGAGCAGACATCATGTTGAGGCAGGAGCTGAGGCCAGGGGATTGGAGACTCCACCCCGAGGCGGTGGAGAAAATCTGGGAGGCATATGGTCAGGCAGAGGTGGATCTGTTCGCGTCTCAGAACACGACGCACTGTCCTCTCTGGTATTCTCTGACGCACCCAGCCCCCCTGGGGCTGGACGCCATGGTGCAGACGTGGCCGAGGCTACGTCTGTACGCCTTTCCCCCTGTTGCTCTGCTCCCAGGAGTTCTGGAGAGGGTCCGTCGGTATGGAATAAGCCTACTGCTAGTAGCACCACGCTGGCCAAGTCGGATCTGGTTTGCGGACCTGATCCTTCTGCTAGACGGGCCTCCATTGGAGATCCCTTTGAGGAGGGACCTTCTGTCTCAGGCCGGGGGCACAATATTTCACCCTCGACCAGACATTTGGAATCTTTGGGTTTGGCCTCTGAGGGGGCCCAACTTAATAGATAATAGACCCAAATAGATAGTGGTCTTTCAGCTGAGGCTGCTGAGACCATCCTAAGTTCCAGAGCTCCGGCTACGAGGAAACTCTATGCGCTTAAATGGAGAGTTTTCTCCTTGTGGTGTCACCGACATCAGTGGGATCCAGTTAACTGTTCTGTCAACACAGTACTCGAGTTCCTGCAGGAGCGCTTTGTGTCAGGTCTTTGTCCTTCCACACTAAAAGTTTACGTGGCAGCCATTGCGGCTTACCATACTATGGTGGGAGGTATATCTTTGGGTCGAGACCCCCTGATTACACGTTTCCTTCGTGGCACTTTGAGGCTAAGGCCTGCAACTCGCACTAAGGTGCCAGCTTGGGATTTGACTATAGTTCTAGAAGGCCTGTCTAGGGCCCCATTCGAGCCCTTAGATTCGGTCTCAGAAAAGTTCCTTACTTTCAAGACTATCTTTCTGCTAGCTATTTCGTCCCTAAAGAGAGTTGGTGACCTTCAGGCTCTTTCGGTCTCCCCCACCTGCCTTGAATTTGCACCGGGGATGGTCAAGGCGTTCCTATATCCAAAACAGGGATACGTCCCTAAGGTTCCAACCTTGACTCCGAGGCCTATTGTGCTGCAGGCTTTCTGTCCTCCTCCTTTTGCAACTGCGGACCAGGAAAGACTGCACCTTTTGTGTCCAGTGCGAGCACTGGACACTTATGTACGGCGGACTTCCTCAATCAGAAAGTCCGACCAATTACTGATTTGCTTTGGATCACCTAAGAAAGGTCTTCCTGCTTCAAAACAGACAGTCAGTAAGTGGATAGTCGAGGCTATTTCACTGGCATACGAGTACTCGGGCCAGCCTTGTCCTTTGGTGGTCCGAGCTCACTCGACCAGGAGTATGGCGGCTTCTTAAGCCATATTGCAGGGGGTATCTCTTCAAGATGTTTGTGATGCGGCGGGCTGGTCCTCTCCGCTCACATTCGTGAGATTTTACAGTTTGGACCTGGATGCTGCCCCAGGTTCTCAGGTGCTGAGTGCTTAGATCAACAGACTGACACTCAGGTACTTGTAATTATGGCGGGTTGGGTATTCTCGTTCCCACCGTGTCGTTCGACGCATCTCGAAGTTCCCTTTTTCGATAAAGGGAACGTCTCAGGTTACTATTGTAACCATAGTTCCCTGAGAAACAGGGAACGAGACGATGCGTCCCCCTGCCATACTTCCTGCGTCCCTGCGATCGGCTTGCTTCGGCAACTGTCGAAGCTAAATGCCGGCGAGCAGCGGAAGTGCTCTTATCCTTTCCTGGTTCATGACGTCACCCGCCCGTGACGCTCATTCTCTCATTCCATTGGACTAGTTGGCATAGATGCTTCAGACGCAATCACGCAAGAGGCGTTCCCACCGTGTCGTTCGACGCATCGTCTCGTTCCCTGTTTCTCAGGGAACTATGGTTACAATAGTAACCTGAGACGTTTTTCCTCCTGACCAAGCCTTCCAGACAGTGGTTTGATGCTGCGAGTCAGATAACGCCATTTTGTTGTGGGTGTGTGTGAATTGAAGGAGCTGTTGATGAGAAGTTGGAAAATTTGCTTTAGCAAATTCTATGGACATTTTTACCAACATTTACCTTTTTATCGTTTATTTGTTTTCCTCGAGAGTCCGTTTGTGAGCAGTGAAAATCAGTGTTAGTTTTTTAGCTAGCTAACGTAGACTAACCATGTTCCGTACACAACGATATTCCGTACAGATGACCTTTTCCTGACGATTGCTGAATAAATACTTCCAGTTACATAAACTATATATGTGTGTTATCATAATTTCTCCCTCTTTTATCCCCGACCAAGAAAGAGAACCCCCCGCCGTTTGTTTCAAAAAGATTTCAGTAAGTTTGCTAGGTGCGCCCACTGCGTCTGCAAGTTGGGCAAGCTACAGCCCAGATATTAGCTTTAGGTGGGGAGACGTTCTACAGCGGTGAAAATGTAACAGATTTATAGCTGCTTATTTGTATGCCCTTTTACATTTACAGTGCCGTGTCTCCTGAGGTAAACTAAGAATTTCAGCAGTCATTAACAAAAGTTATGATAATATTCAGATCAGTAGAAAATATCATACAATTCAAGAGCAAATTGCTAGTTACAATTACAGTTACGCGAGTTACGTCGTGACGACGAATGGGGTTTCGCTTAGAAAGCCTATCAACTTCGAGTATTAAAAAACGAGCCAATGGCAAAGAAATGCCATGGGTCTGCAGAATTTGCATAGCGTAACTCCGCCCTACATCGTGGGTATATAAGGAAGTACGCTGGCAACATGCAGATATGTTTTTGCTTCGGAGCCAAGAGGTCCTCTTTACTCCTGCAGCCTATTCTCTGAATATCTTCGAGAATCTTTCGAGACGAGCAGCTTCCAGTCGGTATGACAGCGTGTTCCAGTGAGTTTCACATTCCTGCCTGCTGATCTGTCTCCAACAGTGTGTATGGTTCTCCCTGGGCGCTTCAGTACTGCTGCAAGCTTTCCTCTCACAAAAGAGCTTGCTCGTGGCACGTCTTTTTAAAGATGATTAGCCCGTATATTTCTGGGTGCGGTAGTCAAATAGATTCTGCTGATGGGCATGAACGCTACCTGGCGTGTTTGAGCTTAGATCACGACCCAGGCAGTGTCCGTGAATGCGTCATGTTCTCATTGCGGGAACATGACCATCGCAATGCGAGCATAGGGCTTGTGTGAAACATTTCACCATGTCCTGAGCGCTCAAGGCGTGATGATTGGTTTTTGGGGGTGGTGCGCTGACACCAGTCAGCACCTGCCCTCAATTCTTTTCTTCCCGGACGTGCATGAAGAGTTCATGAGATCGTGGGACTATTTTTTGACTTTTTGCGAATGCTCAGCGGTCTCTTCCTCCTTCTCTGCCCTCGCAGAGGCCGCAGCCAAAGGGTACACTGGGGTTCCCCCTGTGGAGTGTTCTGTGTAACACATCTGTGTCCCCACAGTGCCTCCACCTGGCGTGGCTACCCTAAGCACCCCTCCAATGCCTGTAGGTCTTTGTTTACTCTGGTGGCAAGGACCTACAGAGTTGTGGGGCAGGAAGGCGCCCCAGCCCGTACTAGCCCCACAGCCTGCCAACACCAGGCAATGCGGTGCTCCCGTTACGGGCAGCTCAAAGAGGTTTGCGGTTCTTTCCAGGAAGTGGTTGCAGGGCCACTCCTTTCCCCGGTGGAAGGCCGGGCGAGAACCTCTTCTTCCAAGAAACTGACATTTCTATCTCTGAGCCCTCAGAGGATGGCAGTGCGCGCCGCTTACGAGCCTCGCCACTCTCGTCCCATTCTGTCGCCAGACCCCTGACAGAGCAGGCCCCCATGGAATGCTGGTCCTTCCCTGGCCTCCTCTGTTAGGATACTGCATATGACCTTGCACCCACACCGGGTAAAGTTTCAGTTTCCGGGTAAAGTTTCACCGGATTCAGTTCGCACGGTCTCCTCCCCGCTTCCAGGGAATCCGCTATACCGTGGTGTACCCTTACCCTTCTAATACCCTTAGAACTTTCCAGGCATGTTGTTGTCTCAACAGATGCCTTCACCACGGGCTGGGGTGCCATGTGCAAGCGACATGCTGCCACGGGCTCCTGGACAGGACCCCAGTGCCTTAAACATGTCAATTGCCTCGAGTTGCTGGCAGTACAGTTCGCTCTGCACCCCTTTCTCGTGCGTTGCTCAAGAGTCAACACGTACTTGTCCGGACAGACAACATGGCCACAGTAGCGTACATCAACCAACAAGGTGGTCTACGCTCCTGCCGTATGTTGCAACTTGCCCGCCATCTCTTTTATGGACACAGACTCTGTGCAAGATCAGGGAGGACAAGGAGCAGGTCACTTTGGTTGCACCTCATATGCCCACCCGGACCTGGTTCTCCGAACTAGTAGTCCTCGCGACAGCACCTCGCTGGCAGGAAGGACCTCCTTTCTCAGAGATGGGGCACCTTCTTGCACCCTCGTCCCGGTCTTTGGAACCTCCATGTGTGGTCCCTGGACAGGACGAGGTAGGTTTGAGTACCCTCCGATGGTGGCTACCGTCACTTCCGCTAGAGCACTGTCCACTCGACAACATGCCCATGCGGAAGTGGAACCTCTTCGTCACCTGGTGCTCTTCTCGCCGAGAAGAGCCCAGAAAAGGTCGGATTAGGGTCGTGCTTTCCTTCCTACAAGAAGGGTTGGAGCGAAGGCCGTCTCCCCGTACCCTCAAAGTGTATGTTGCCGCTATCACCGCACATCATGACGCAGTTGATGGTAAGTTCTTGGGGAAGCATGACCTTGTCATCAGATTCCTCAGGGGAGCCAGGAGATTAAATCCTCCTCGCTCTCCCCTCGTACCCTCTTGGGACCTCGCAGTGGTCTTATCTGCCCTGCAGAGAGCTCCCTTTGAGCCTTTGCAATCAGCCAAGCTTAAGATCCTGTCTATGAAGACAGCGCTCCTGGTTGCATTGCCCTCCATCAAGGGGGTAGGGGACCTGCAGTGATTTTCGGTTGACGAAGCGTGCCTGGAATTTGGGCCGGCTAACTCGCACGTGATCTTGAGAGCCCGGCCTGGATATGTGCCCAAGGTTCCCCCCACTCCCTTTCGAGACCAGGTGGTGAACCTGCAAGCACTGCCCATGGAGGAGGCAGAACCAGCCGTGGAACTGCTCGGTCCAGCTTCGTGCTTACGTAGACAACGCTGTGTTTCAGGACCTCAGACCAGCTCTTTTTCTGTTATGATGGAAAGCTGAAGGGAAAGGCTCTCTTCAAGCAAAGGCTGTCTCACTGGATAGTGGATGTCATTGCTTTGGCATACCAGCAGCAAGGTCGACCATGCCCCCTTGGTGTTGGCTTCTCTTTGGGCTCTAGCGCATGGCACTTCACTAACAGACATCTGCAGAACTGCAGGCTGGGCGACACCCAACACATTTCGCGAGATTCTACAATCTCCTAGTTGTCTTCTCATGTACTCGCCCCCAGTGGCCAGTAACAGGACCCGCTCGGTGTCATCACTTGCTTGTCATTCCACTCCTCGGACTGGATACGTGCGATTTTCTCCTCAGGTGAGTTTTCCGAGAAGCCATGAGATCCTCCAGCACTGCTGACGTCAACGCCAGAGTCTATGCCTGCGGCAGCTTTCGCATTGGCTAGGTGCCTCCATGTGCATGGTTCCCCCCCTGGGTGACCCCCATGTGTGTATTTCCACTGTAAGCCTCTTGAGCATGTGTCTTCCCTTGGCAAGCCACCTTGCTACCCCTGGAGTTGAAAGATCCCCCCCCCCCCATGCTAGAAGAATTGTTAATCTAACAGTTGTATCTGTTTCTGTAACGAGACCTGCCTAATGAGCAGCAATGATATTCTACAAGAGCTAATAGTCCATCTTCACAAATTGCACAAGGAAATTCCACATTATCTGCTTAATTGGATCCCAGTAATATCTTGCCAAGCCACATGTAAAAACAACTGAGCCTATTTTTAAGTACATGCTTTTCTCAATCATTTCTCAGTTTCTTTCTAATCAATAAATGCACTGAATTATGGATTCTCGCAGTATCCTAAAAGTTATTGCCATCTGCTTAAGCTTTCTGAACAATATTGAACTAGCTTTTTACACTTTCTGAATAGAGTGGTGTTTGCTCATGCAGAATTTGCCACAATGTCTAGGGTGATGTGGGTGGTTACCAGGGTGTTACTAGACAGTTGCTAAGAGGTTATTCGGTATATTAAAAAGAAGAATATGAAGGAGAAAATTATTGCTTGCTGAAGCCATGTTTGCTGGTGTTCTGTTGCAGGTCTATGACTCCTTTCCCTCTTTCTCTTGCACTCTCATTGGCTGTAGGTTGTTGACAAAGTAATTTCTAGTCAAAACACATTTTACACTGCATGATGACTCTGAGTCGCAGACAGGCCCAGATATTTAGCATGCTAATAATTTCATGGGCATCGGCGACACATTGGTGTTTCAATCAGATTGCGTCTTTGATCATACACAATACACTAGTGTACTGTAGTGTTACTCACATGAACGAGGCCCGAATTGCCTCAAAACTGTCAGCAAGTGAATATCAGGGCTAAAATCGTGCAGTGTGCACCTGGCATAAGAGATTTTTTTTAGGTTAGTTGTTTGTTCAATGAGCAAACAGTAATATTAATGCTTGCCTTAACAAACACCACTAACAGTTTCTAACAAAAATTCTCCCCTCTGACATTTAGAAAGATGATTTCATGGCTCAACATGACTGTCATTGTGACACCAGGTGCAGAAAAACATGAGCATTGATTAGGGTCCAGCAGTGTGTTGCACACCATTAGAACAACATTCATCCATTATAAATAAGCTTACCTAGTCACACTACCCTGATCCCATGTTTTGTGTCTGGCCATACATTTTTAACACACACTCACAGGTTGGCTGTCACACATGTGTCTCCACCGTAACCCCAATGATGACCCAAAATAACAAAAGTGTCACAGCAGGTCTTGACAGTCGAGAAGGGCAGTATATGAAAGCCATTTTTAAATGTAAAAATAACTCATTGAGGATATTTGTCTTTGATAGTCAAATTCTGCCTTTTACTCCAACAATGCTAATTCAAACCTCAGCTTTTTAAAACAAATGTACTTGAGGAGTACATAAATTATTGTTTTTTATTATTAAATTATTAAAAATAAATTATGTATAGAAGTGAGAAAGGGTCCCACTGAAACTCTTCAGAGGCTCCTGGGGGGAATATGGTAGATGCAGCCGCTAGGCTTCCTCCATATGAAGACCGCTTCAGCACTAGAGGATGGATACCCGACCCGAGCCCGACGGGACCCGCCGGTACCCGACGGGCCGGGTCGGGTTCGGACAGATATTTAGAAATTATGTTCGGGTGGTTCGGGTCGGGCTCGGTCACATCAGCGCAATAAGACATTGAACATTTTTATTTTTAAACAGCTTATGAAGGTAGCCAATTTGCCTGATGCTTTCACTTGATGCAAACGTTCGTTTTTGTGATTAAAATACATGTAAAATATTACCATAACATATGTCTTCCTGTGTGCGGAAATTTGTTTATGTAGCCGTGACAACGAAACACGTGCATGCGGCCTGTGTTAAGTGCCCTTGTTGCTCTGTAAGCGCTGATGCGCTCGTCCTGTTGACATTTCCGAATGCCTTCCTACATTTGCTTAATAAAACCGGGCTTTCCACACAAACAAACGTACATGTGTCATTAGTATGAGAAAAAATATGGGATTTTAACTGTCGGTCTCGGGTCGGGCAGGGACATAAATATCTTCATGCCTGTCGGGCTCGGGTCGGGTTCGGTTACTGCTCTGTCGGACGCGGGCCGTGGGAAACACGACTTGATCGTCAGGTGCCTGAGGGGAGCAAGGAGACTGAATCTGCCTCTTTACCCTCTTGGAACTTATCTCTGGTGCTACTGCACTGCAGAGGCCTCCCTTGAGCCCTGCAGGCAGTGAGTTAAAAATCATTTTTTTAGAGAAACAGTTCTCCTGCTTGCTTGGTCTCTATCCAGAGGGTAGGGACTTGCACGCATTTTCAGTCAACGAATCGTGCCTGGAATTCGGGCCGGCTAACTCTCATGAAATCTGAGACCCCGGCCTGGATATGTGCCCAAGGTTCCTACCTCTCCTACGGGACCAGGTGGTGAGCCTGCATGCACTGCCCCGGAGGAGGCAGTCCCAGCACTGGCTTTTCTCTGTCCGTCCGCTCCATTGTGGTTATACATACTCAGAATGCAAAGCCTGGACCATAGACCAGCTCTTGTCTGTTACAGAGACCAGCAGAAGGGAAGACTGTGAGCCTGGTTTGAAGCGTCGACTTGCTCCGCCATTCCCCTCCTATGGACTGAATACGTGCGCAATTCTTGCTCCAGTAGAGTTCCCCTTATTAGCCAAACCTTGTTGAGTTTCTCCATACTCTTCGGCAACGGACGTGGCGGAGCGTCCGAAGCCAGTCCTTTTACTCGTATGCACTCGTGGAATCTGTGTTAGGCTGGGTCCATATGTTGTGATCCCTACAGCGATCCCATATGTTTATTCTTCCATGGTATGGCTCCCTGCAGCGAGCCCGTGTCTTCCCTTGGCAGAGCCCGCTCTGCCGTCACTGACCGGTTGAGTCTCCCCCCTGTGTTAGGCTGGAGCCACCCCAGTGACATTCCATATGTTGTACTGCCCGCCCAGTCCATATGTGTTTATCGGCCACATGTTATGCATCCACTTCCGTATGTATACCCGCGCCGCAGGGGTGGAGTTTGTGATGCAAATTACGCACACCAATTCCATTGGCTCATTTCAATAGTACTCGAAGATGACTGGCTCCCTGCCGTGATCCCAATCAGTCGACACGTCGACTACGTCTCCGTTCCCTCCTTCAGGCAACGAGGGTTACAAACATACGTAACCGAGACGTTATCCTTGTTGTGTGAGACATATTCTCATATACACACAACAGAATTTTGACTCTCCTTTAAGGATGTTTGGATATAAAACATGACCAAAAATGATAATTCAAGAAAGTAAATATTTTTTGCATTAACAAAGCAAGTTGGACTTTTCACAACTTTTGAATACAAATTGAAGCTTAGATGGATGTTGAACAGACCTGCAATTACCTGCAATGAGATCCTGTGCTCGTTTGAGAGAGAAGAATTACGTCTTTAATTAATCTGTATCAGAATTAACTGGAGACAGACTGGCTTTGACCATCTAATGCATCTGTCCTTAAGCAGACGTCTAAATTTACTCAACTCCTTAGTGTGAATGGACCTTCTAACGGATTTTGTTGGTTTGTTCTTCTCAGGTGTTGTTGTTTTAAAGTCTCTTGGGTTGATGTGCATTAATTACATTCTGTCTAAATATTAGCAGCAGAACATTCATCACCTCTCTCACCAAGTAGTGGCAGTTTATTTGCTTTACGTAACAAGAGGACTCTTTAGCGCCATTAAAACAGACATAGCTCATTTTTAAGAGGCAAAAAAATTCAAAACTTTTCCCACAGTGTTGGATATTGATGTTCCTGTAGATCAACTGGAATGGGCCAATCATAGATAGTAGAAGGGAATATTGATATTCCATTCTTTATTAAAGATACACTGTGTAACTTTTTTAGTTTATTCTTAGCTAAAAACACTTAGTTCTTTCAAAAATATTTGTGCTCATTAATGTATATTAACTTCGTTCAACTAATAAAGTATTCTCGTGAGTGTATAATATGCCATTGAAAATACATACGGGTAAGGGGTTCTAATGTCGGTCGCCATGTTGCCCCTCCATCTTGAAAGTACATTAGCCAAAGAGGGACATACAAGCTTCGCCTTTCGCGTTTTAACTTGAAGGAACACTCATGGACGAGGTCGAACTGGAAGCCATGTTAATCTTGGACTACAGTGGCCACCGAAGGAGTTAAAAACGAAATCGGAATTGACAGGAACAGAAACTAATATTCTCTGGATGGTCATATACCTTTTCACCGCTAGATGGGGGTAAAAATCACACAGTGTAGCTTTAACACTTTAGTTTAGGGTCCAATTCTCACTATTAATGAGTTGCTTATTATATATTACTACGATATTGGATATTTATTAGTACTTCAAGCACATATTAACGCCTTATTCTGCATGACCATATTCAACATCTCTTAATCCTACCCAATACCTAAACTTAACAGCTACTTTAACTATTAATAAGCAATAATTAGAAGTTTATTGTGGCAAAAGTCGTAGTTTATAGTGAGATAGGACACTAAACTAAAGTTTGACCCCACAGTAACCCCTGGAGGTTTTGGGATCTTCATGTCAGTTCCATGCAGTTACACTTCTCTGTCTCTGGAGTTTTTGGGGTTCTCTTTTAATTAGTTATCATTAGCCGCGTTTCCACTGCCGGGCCAGGGCCGAGCCGTGCTAGTGCGTCCAGGGCCAGTCGCGTTTCCACTGTCACTTCCGGGGTTTGATCGGGGCTTACTCGGGGCCAACGGCCAGGATTTCTGGCCCGTCGAATACCTTGGGCCAAAGCGGGCCAGCTCAGGCTAGAGGCGTGCTCAAGGTAAAAGGCGAGTTTATCGGTGTTATGGAACGTTATGATCTGTGGCAAGATGCACAATTCACTTTTTTTATATCGCACAAAATATTCGCTGCTCGAAATGGAGAATCGCCTGTAGGCTACTGGTCTGTCGAAGATACCAAAGCTCCTTTGAGCATTTGGGCAGAAGAAAGGGTACAACGTGAATTTGACGGCGTGTGAAGAAACGAGGACGTTATAAAATACATCGATGCTGAACAAGCTAAGCATTCAGCGAGCAACGCTTCAAGTTCGGGAAAAAATAAAAAAAAGTTGCGGGCGCAGTATTGTACAAGGCGATTAAAACGCACAATGGACAAAGCGGAGCTCAGAGAAGGACTTTCCATGGTTCGACTTGATGGACGGTGTGCTGGGTCACCATCCCTCTGTTAGTGGCGACTCGCGAGACAAGTCGGGACACTATTGCAGCCACGGCCGGTGAGTTAATATACATGCTATCTTCCTAACTTAAAAAATAAATAAATTCATAATACCCGCTGAAATGGGTTGGGTTGTATGACGTTTGATCCAGAAAGGCGTGTTAGGGGCGGGGTTTAGGGCAGCGCTGCGGGGCTACTGGCCCGGCAGTGGAAACGCAAGCCCGGTGCTTGAGGTCCGAGGCCACTGGCTCGGCTCGGCTCGCTTTTAGCCCTGGCCCGACCCTAGCCTGGCAGTGGAAACGCGGCTATTTCTATACATTTCACACTTGGTTACAGGTTTTGTAGAAGAGATATAGCACAATCGTTGTACTATTATTACAGTATTTCTGAATTGCTAAAACACTAAAATCCATTTGCAAAACCTAAGTTGCAAGTGTACAAACCACTTTATTGATTGAATCACAGTGCAGAACTTTAAACACTTCTCATGTGGTTAGACACAACTAGCAAATCGGATTCACTCTTTGTGCAAAACTGTAAACACATTGTCATTCACAAAGCACATGTAACATTGTGGTGCACTTCAACTCAGAATTGCACAACACAGCCCCAGAAGTGAAACACAAGCAACACACTGTTGTCATTGGTAACCCACAAGCACTCAAAATTGAACACGCCCGTTTCAAATCAGTAATGTATTGCACCTAATCAGTAATCAGGATATTACAGTTTTTCTCAATTGCTAAAACACTAAAATCCATTGGCTGAACAAAGTTCTCAGTTGCCTGAACTCATTTAGCTAATTGTGGAGTCTGTTGTCAATACCGTAAACAATTTCACATGGTAAAACACAATTTGCAGATCTCACTTAGACTTTTCAGCAAAACTCTGAACACATTCTCATTCTCAAAACACATTCTGCACTCTAATGCACATGATCATCCATACTGGTAAACACAAGTGGCAAAAATCAAATACAAATAGAGAACACATGTCATTTGATTGAACACAACCACTCAAAACTGATTCAACCTGTTTCAAATGATGTGACACAACCAATATAAGCCAGTTCAGAGAGCAAACAGGTTGTTGAAGGTGGGGAGGAGAAAGTCTGAGAATGGATAGAAGAAACAATGTGAGAGGACGAGGACGAGTGCATATGCGAGCAGGGCGACGAGGAGGAGGAGGGCAGAAGAGAAGAGAGGAGAGAGGAGGCGAAGAGGAGGAGGAGGGAAGAGGAGGAGGACAAGAAAGAGGAGGAGGAGGGCAAGAATAGGAGGAGGGCAAGAAAGAGGAGGAAGAGGAGGAAGAGAAGGAGGTCAAGAAAGAGGAAGAAGAAGAGGAGGAGGAGGAGGGGCAAGGAAGAGGAGGAAGAGGAGAAGGAGGGCAAGAAAGAGAAGGAAGAAGAGGAGGAGGGAAAGAAAGAGGAAGAAGAAGAGGAGGAGGAGGAGGGGGGCAAGGAAGAGGAGAAGGAGGAGGAAGAGGAAGACAAAGAGTGGAAATATCTGATGAAATTCGAGCAACAGTCATTGACCATGTTCTTGTCCATGGACCAAGGCCAAAGACAAGAAGCACATTGATCACATGTTTACTCCTTTCATTTGTGTCCCTTTGAGTATCGTATACTGTAGTACAGTGCACTGCTGTAGACTGTACAATGAAAAAATATAAAATTTGTTTTGAGATTAAAAATGTAGTTCTCCCTGAAACTATATGTTTTGAACAATGTGTTTTAAATTTTTTGGTGTATTGTTTACTGACTGCTTGATAGTGTATAGCATTTTGATCACTTTGTTTAGGATTTGAGAGCAGTGTTTGATTTTGAACACATAAAACTGTTTTGAGAGCAGTGTTTGATTTTGAACACAGGTTAAAACTGTTTTGAGGCGAAAGTTTCATTTTGCAAGAGGAGTCAGAGGTTTTGTAAATAGTGCTTGAAGATAAGGTTTTGTGTTTAATGTTTTCAGAAAATGGAGCAAGGTTTCAGAAATTGTGTTTTAGCAATTGAGAAAAACTGTAAAGCCATGTCAAATCCAAATGGCCAAATAGTATAAACAAAATAAAACCAACCAAACAGTCAAATCTAAATGGCATGTGTGATTTTCATAATGGAGGGCAGGAGAGAAGGAGGAAGGGGAAGGGGAAGGGGAAGGAGAAGGAGGAGGAGGATGATGATGAGGAGGAGGAAGAACAATAGTCATAATTTCCAATGAAATTAGAGCAACAATCATACACCATGTTCTGAACTATGTGTTCAACCAAATATAAGCAGGTTCTCTGTGCCTCCATTGTCAGGACATTCAGAGAAGAGAACAGCTAAGTGTACTATCGTTTGTGGTCCTTCAAACTTACAGTACAGTATGTAAAGTTGTGGAATGTCCCAGTAAATTACTGTAACATATCTCTAAAAATTGGCTGAAAAAAAGCTGGAAATAAATCTTTATTGTTCACTGTAGGCTAAATGCATGTTGCAAAAAAAAAAAAAAAAACTGCATTTAGCACTTGTACAAAAAGACAAAACAGAAATCTTGTGCATTGACATGTAGCACGTGTAAAAACAAACAGAAATCGTATGCGTTTGCCACTTGTGTACAGTAAGCCCATGTAAAAATAAAGTACAAAAATATACATGGAATACTAGGCCTACAAACAGTTAGACCAACCCTCCATTACAAAATACAGTACATTTTTACAGTGATGTACTGAAACATATATTGACTTACAGTATACTGTGGTACAGTATATAGTATGTCATACAGTAATTGCTGTCAACATTTACATACTGTACTATAATGTCAAAAAAAGGTAATTACCTGTTCTCTTCTCTAAATCTTCGGATTATGGTGGACACAGTGAATCTACTGATGTTTGGTTGTACCCTTTGTCCAGCCTCCCTCATGCTCAAACCATGGACAAGAACATGGTCAATCACAGTAGATTCATCAGATATTTCTGTTCTTTGTCTTCGCTGACCACCTAGACCTCCTCTCACACAAACTCTCACATCATTAGCCACAAGTGTGATCAATTTGGAGTTGTTGTGTTCAAGTGGTGACACATGTGCTTTAATTGTGTTTGACTTTTGTCGCCTGTGCTCACCATTATGCTGCACGGGCATCACAATGAAAATGTGTTGGCAAGTTGTGTCTAAACAGGTGAAAAGTGTTTATGGTTTTGCCAAAAGAGTGATCGATTCAATCAGTGGGTTCAGGCAACTGAGCATTTGGTTCAGACACTAGGGTTTAGTGCTTTAGCAATTGAGAAAATTGTCTCAGGTTACAACTGTAACCTATGTTCCCTGAGAACAGGGAACGAGACAATACGTCATCGACGCTATGGGGGAACGCCTCAGGCGTGACAGGTGTCTGAAATCAAATACCAACTCACAGCAATCATGTTGACCGGCGACAGCCCGTGCATCATCAGCTCGAATGATGAGCGCGCAACCTGGATGTATAAACCGTGACAACATGTGACAACATCGAACCGTGACAACCGTGACAACCGTGACAACCGTGACAACCTTGAAACCGTGACAACATCCTATCGTCTGAAGGGACTGTTGCAGGCAGGCCCCGAGGTATGGCAGGGAGACGTATTGTCTCGTTCCCTGTTCTCAGGGAACATAGGTTACAGTTGTAACCTGAGACGTTCCCTTTTGAATGGAACTCAACAATACGTCATCGACGCTATGGGGAACGAAATACCCACGCCGCCATACTAAGGGGAGTGCATGCCCAATGGCAGTGACAACTGTCAGAACCAATAATTCAGAGAACACTGGAACCACTCACCCTTAGGTCACGTTGGGCTGTCAGTGACAGCACTCCCTACCGGTCATAGCCCAAGCTAATGAACCGAGAAAACCGCCAGAACATAGTTCATGGGAGGTAAATCTGGGCCAGCTCAAAGGCTTAGGACCACAACTTCCTAATAGAAGGGGTCCCTTCTAGGTAGTGTGGCTAGGGGACCCAAGGGACTCCCAGCCAGTCACTATTCAGGAGAGCATGACTCCTGAAATGCCACCAGGCTGGCCTGGTGATCTAAACTAAGACGCACAGTCTGGCCAATGCCTGTCTGTCCGAGACAGAGCCTCTGGAAACTGCCTTGGAAAGGCATCCAAAACCGAAGGCCTGCAAAGCTGGCAGAAACCATTCAGTTCTGGATCACAGAGACGGACCCCTCTAGAGAGTGTAACTCAAATTCAAGAAATGACGGAAGTCGTCCACACAATCCATGGGTCTACCCAGTGCTCGATCTGAACACTGAGGAAGTAAAAGAGGGATCAAAACCAGGAATGTCTGCTGAGGCCAAAGACCTGATTACCCCCTATGTGGGAGCTCCAGTACATGAGAGCTCATATCAGGAAGGCCGGAGAGGCCTGTAACCTGGCGACCACAGTATGTGGGAGCTCGTACTCAGGAAGGCCGGTGAGGCCTATAACCTGGCGACCACAGTATGTGGGAGCTTACATTCAGGAAGGCCGCTGAGGCCTGTGACCTGACGACCACAGAATGTGGGAGCTCGTAACCAGGAAGGCCGGGTGAGGCCTGAACCTGACGACCACAGTAAGTGGGAGCTGAAACTCAGGAAGGCCGGAGAGGCCTATAACCTGACAGCCACACAATGTGAGGCTACCTTCAGAAATGCCTAATGAAGCCCGTCACCACAGAATGTGGGAGATAGCTTGAAAAGGAGCACCTGTCGTAATACTGTGCGACAGAAGACACATCTAGAGTGGGACCCAAGGTGAAGAACCGGGATCTGAACCATGTAAAAAAGGGAATGCAGCAAACAACGCATAACCCTTACCATACATATGGAAAGTACACAACACGAAAGTGTGCTTAGCCACTCCAAATCCAGGAGGCCTGGATCAGAATGTGGAAGATGGCTAGAGAAAGGCGTCTGTCGAAGCATACTTTGACGACAGGATGCACCTAGAGTGGGACCCAAGGTGAAAGACCGGGGTCTGAGCCAGATAGGAAGGGACCGAAGCATACAGCGCATGACCCTTACCATGAAAGTAGATTTTAGAAAGTACACAAGACGTTCCGTTGTGTGACTTACCATAAATATGGTTTTAACATAATCAGGAAGGCCATATGAGGCCTGTAACCTGATAGTCAAAATGTGTGGGAGCTCACATTCAGGAAGGCCTAATGAGGCCTACAACCTGACATGTGAAAACTCACCAGCACACCCTAGTGACCACAGTGAGTGGGAGTTCACATTCAGGAAGGCCTGGTGAGGCCTGAAACCTGACATGTGACAACTCATAACTAGGAATGCCGAGGAGGCCTGAAGCCTGGTGACCACTGAGTGTGGGAGCTCATACCCAGGAAGGTCGGTGAGGCCTGTAACCTGGCGACCACCAGTATGTGGGAGCTTACATTCAGGAAGGCTGCTGAGGCCTGTGACCTGACGACCACAGTAAGTGGGAGCTCGTACTCAGGAAGGCCGGAGAGGCCTATAACCTGACAGCCACTCAATGTGAGGCTACCTTAAGAAATGCCTATATGAAGCCCGTCACCACAGAATGTGGGAGATAGCTTGAAAAGGAGGCGCCTGTCGTAACACAATGTGACAGAAGACGCATCTAGAGTGGGACCCAAGGTGAAGAACCGGGATCTGAACCACGTAAAAAAGGGAATGAAGCAAACAGCGCATAACCCTTACCATACATATGGAAAGTACACAACACAAAAGTGTGCTTAGCCACTCCAAATCCAGGAAGGCCTGGTGAGGCCTGTAACCTGGCGAGCACAGTTGGTGAGGGCTCAAACTCAGGAAGGCCGGAGAGGCCTGAAACCTGGTGACCACAAACCTGTGGGAGCTTATTTTTCAGGAAGGCCTGATAAGGCCTGTAACCTGACAACCACACTGTGTGGAGGCTACTTTCAGAAGGCCATAAATATGTTTTTTAGAAAGTACATGAAACAAAAGTGCGTGTACTTAGTAATTCCGAATCCAGGAAGGCCTGGATCAGAAAAGGCATCTGTCGTAGCATACTTTGACGACAGGACGCATCTAGAGTGGGACCCAAGGTGAAAGACCGGGGTCTGAGCCACATAGGAAGGGACCGAAGCATACAGCGCATGACCCTTACCATGAAAATGGATTTTAGAAAGTACACAAGACGTTCCGTCGTGTGACTTACCATAAGTATGGTTTTAACAATCAGGAAGGCCATACGAGGCCTGTAACCTGATAGTCAAAATGTGTGGGAGCTCACATTCAGGAAGGCCTAATGAGGCCTGCAACCTGACATGTGAAAGCTCACAACCAAACCCTAGCGACCACAGTGAGTGGGAGTTCACATTCAGGAAGGCCTGGTGAGGCCTGAAACCTGACATGTGACAACTCATAACTAGGAATGCCGCTTTAGGAGGCCTGAAGCCTGGTGACCACTGAATGTGGGAGCTCATAACCAGGAAGGCCGGTGAGGCCTGTAACCTGACGACCACAGCATGTGGGAGCTCATACCCAGGAAGGCCTGGTGAGGCCTGTAACCCGGCAACCACAGTATGTGGGAGCTCATAACCAGGAAGGCCTAGGTGAGGGCCCTTGTAAACCTGGCGACCCACCCGTATGTGGGAGCTCGTAACCAGGAAGGCCTAGTGAGGCCTGTAACCCGGCGACCACGGTATGTGGAAGCTCATAACCAGGAAGGCCAGGTGAGGCCTGTAACCCAGCGACCACAGCATGTGGGAGCTCATACCCAGGAAGGCCTGGTGAGGCCTGTAACCCGGCAACCACAGTATGTGGGAGCTCATACCCAGGAAGGCCTGGTGAGCCCTGTAACCTGGCAACCACAGTATGTGGGAGCTCATAACCAGGACCAGAGATCCTGTCTCCCGCGGGAGTTACGCCTCCTGCGCGCCCTACTCCCCCTACCGGGAGGAGGGGGTGCACGGGAAGCGACACTGGGACAGCAGGTTGCTTGGTGGCCCGGAGTCCCGCAGCAGGTCGGTCTGGTAGGCCTGAAGACCGCAAGGGTGTGCAGAACCGCACCTGCCTGACCTGCTGCCGTGTACGCTCTGTCATTCAAGCGCGAAGATGTCTTGAGCAGCTTGGATGGCAGTGTCAGAGCTCTTAGTAAAGAGGACCGAACAGAGGCGAGATAGTTAGCCAACGTCTCGTCCACTGGCGGCATCGACACATATCCGTGCTCCACGGCTCCCTCCACAGCAGCGAAACTAGCCTGCTGATGCAGATAGAGACGTGAGGAGAACGGGTTCTTCCATACCCTCTCGATCCCAGAGTGGAGATCGGAAAGGAATGGAAGGCTCATCCAGGCTGGTGGCTCACGGGTGGGGAGGAACCGGCCATCCAAAATACCATGAGCGGGTTCCTCCTAGACGCGCCTCCACTGCAACTGCAATCTGTCTGTGGCGCGCCCCATAATGTCAACCAGCTCAGCGTACACTGGGCAGGAGGGCTGAGATGGTCCGGTCTCAACCAAACTGACATCCTCAGCAGCCAACTCCTGCCCGGCCTGAAAAGAATAGTTACAGATTCACCAGAGAGAGAAAGAAAGAGCTCAACATTGACCTGTAACTCACCCTCGTCAGCTGGTAGATCATCCGCGAGGTTAACGCCCCTCTCCAGATAATCTGCCAGCTCCATCTGAAAGCTCCACGAGCTCAACTCACTATTCTCACTTCACTTGAGAGCAGTGTAAAATTAATACAGTTGCTTAATGAAAATACTTCCATTTGCAGGGGAATCCCCACACAGGCAAAATTAACTGTGAGAAAATCCTTATTACCAACTGATGACTGTAAAATTTGTTAGATTATTTAGGGAAATGTGCTGCATTAGGTCATGACAGAATGAATGTAAGAAGAAAAGTTGGCAGTATATCAAGAATGATAGAGTAAGCGGGAAGGGGAAATGGTGATGTGAGATGGAAGGCAAAACTATATTTCAATGCTTTTTTTCAATGGGTTTTGCGAGCGAATGTGAAGTTTTACTGCTAGGGGAACGCAGTAGTTTTGTGAGAGAATACAAATTTGCGAGTGAACACAAAAGAAGCATTGAAAAAAAATTCTCCCATTTAATTATTTTTCATCACCCTGTACAATAGCAACGAAACAACCAGAAAACACTAATCATTTGGCTCATTTATGAGGCCATAAGCTTCTGTGACAACTTGATTTCCCATCATTCTCTGTGGACAGTAAAATAGTAAAACTAATATAAATACATATTTTTTAAAAAAACATCAGAAGTAGAAAGTAAATAAGGAAAAATAAGCAATACTTACAGTGTAACAAACTAAATAGAGTATGGATTAGTTTATTAAAAATAAGATGTTGGAGTTAGAAAAGTTGGATTAAATAATGCACAATATTTTTACTAAAATGGGAAATACGCAGAATTTGATGCAAATTATGTTCGATGTATGAATTTTAAGATGTATTATCATAAGATGTAATCAATGAAAAATTCTGTACATTTCTAAAAAAAAAAATCTTGCATAATATAGAGAGAGCTAGTTTATAATAAAAACACAGGTCACAGTGATCAGCTCTTTAGAGAACCAACTGTACCATTAAAGCTGGACAAATAAACAAATAAATTAATTATATGTTCTATGCAGTTATGGGTGCTATGACTCTATCACAGTGCAAGCGGCAACTGCTTGCTCTGCAGTTATACAGTTTAAATTTGAAACATCCTGTTTGCTGAAGTAATTTACAGGAAAAAGTGATCTATGTGGATAACTGATCTCACCCACTGAATGAAGTGAATAGGAAATTGGATGCTTTGTACTTCATTTGTGTCAGCAAAAATGGGCAGTCGATTTCCAGACAACAATCCGCTTAGATCTAGGCAATTTTTCATATGCTGCCTGAAAAAAAAAAAAATCGAAATGAATTCATTTTTTACTCATTGCTTGATGGACTCTTTCAGCGTGGTACGGTTTAAGATGAGACGCTCTAAGTAAACAGCTGTTTGCCCTTCTTTTTGCATGACTAAAGTGAAGATGGAGTGACTACATCACACATTAAATCAGATGAATGGATAATTAATGCAATGCATATTTTCTTTTTCTCAAGGGAAGGATGAAATCTTCTTTCTTTTTAAAATGCATGGAATAAATAAAACAATCGTCACCTTATTTAGGAAGTTATGTCAAAGAGTGTTTTATATTATTCCATATTATTGTATGTTTATAGTGCCATGCTTAGACGAAGACAGCTTGCAATAACTCCTCTCAAATGCAACCTTAACCTTTCCAGTGGTCACATTAATAATGAATACACTTGGCATACATGGAGACAGTTCTTTGCATTTAATAGGGATAAAATATAAATGCACTATAAATTCTGCACATAACCTCAGTGGCATTCAGTGGAATTTGTTTACTAAAGCAGCCAGCGGATAAAAATCTATATTACATATGTAGAGTTGCCGGAAAAGTGGATAAATCCAAAGGGTTCACATACTTTTCCCTTCTCAGATGAGCTGAATTCTGCAGAAATCACAAACAGCATTTTCAACTATGAAAGTGAAGTCCATGTAAGATATCTAGGTGCAGCAAGGGAACTGAATAATGTTCTAGAAAATAATAATAGAAGTACACACTGCATGGCACTAAAGTATGGATTTAGGCAGAATAACTGAAATCTCTCAGGAATTCAAACAAGGAACTTCAACCAGATGCTGTCTGAAGCTGCTGATCAGACTGGCACGCCAGTTAGGAGACGTTTTTCTCTCATTTTTCTTTTCATACCTGTTCAGTATGTGTATATTTTTGTGGTGTTCAAAGCATTACATTTCAATGGGACTAAGATCAGTCTGTTTCTCGAGTTTGAACTTCTAAATGATTGATTCATCACCAAGTTTTAATCAATGTAATGTTGCAAGACCTGGATTCTTTATTAATTTTAGATCATAGAAATACATCTTGATCCTCTGCTGTATAGACTTTTCCACAAACCAGTGTTTCAATTCACTGGTGTCTTCATTGGTCACAATTGTAAGTCCTGCTGTATAGCGCATCCCCATGGCATTACTATTTCTTACATATTATTTAACAGGTGGAATGAAGTTTTTTATTTAAGTATTTGGTGTTATTTAAAGGTACAATAGGTAGGATTTTTCGCCACCAGGGGTCGCTAACCTCTTACAATAATGTAATATGCGAATATTGATGACACAAAGCATTAAGCGTAATTATGGATCTTGTCGTCAAGCTGATGGATCTTTTATGGATGAGTGAATACAATGATGTTTTTAACATGACTGTGGTATGAAGCAGGGCGCAATTGCTAATGAAAGACGTAACGTTATACCAGCGCCACACGCAATGTGAGTCCTGCGGATATAAATGAATAAGTACATTTCATTCTACTGAACTACACACAAGTGCTGAATTAATATACTCACACAGGTCAGTTTATTAGATGAATGGAACTTGAGGTAACGCAGCGCTGTTTCACTCGCTCTAACAGTTACACTATCACACTAAACGGCATTTGATTGTGTGGAATGTTGTTAGTTAGGTTGTTTGTTGGCTGCATGAGACTAAGGCCCTGTCCACACTAATACGTTTTCATTTGAAAACGTATATTTTTTTCTCCGTTTTGGCCTTCCGTCCACACTGAAACGGCGTTTTAAGTCAACAAAAACGTAGCTTTTGGAAAACGCTCTCCAAAGTGGATAAATTTGAAAACGCCGTTTTCGCGTTGTAGTGTGGACTATGAAGCCGGAGGTATTTGAAAACGATGACGTAAGTTTAGTCATGTGATCCATGTTGTACCAATAGATATTCATGTTTACCGGTATTGTGCCTGTTAATTATGTGCGATTCACTTTTACAATGTTGCTAAAATATGTTACTTTCCACACTCTTCATATCACAGTAGCCTACTGCAAAGATGACAGAAAATGTACTCACATTTGCTGTCCTGCGTCAATACAGGAGAGCAGTCGCGTTTTAGACCAAACATATGGTGACTGAGTGCGACCTGGACGCATCAGTGAATGGTGAGATATTTTGCTAAATAAAATTATCATGTTAGAAGAATTGCGCGATACCTTTCTTTATTTTTCCATCTGTATCATCTCAGTGAGCTTTTGTGAGGTTTCACGCATGCGCAGTAAGGTGAATTTATAAGTTTCTCATCCACACTGAAACGTCTGAAAACGCTAGTGTGGACGGAGAGCGTTTTTAAACGAAAACTCCGTTTTCAAATTTATCCGGATTAATGTAGACGTAGCCTAAGTAACGTTAAGCTAGATCAACATTAGAATAACATACAGATCATATTCTAACATTTCATCATGTTGAACTAAATAGCATTGACTAGTTTTATGTCTAATAAACTACATGCAACACATGTGTCTCTAGAGTTGGGTCCGAGTCCACCTTTGTCGAGTACGAGTCAAGTCCAAGTCCTTAAAGGGTTAGTTCACCCAAAAATGAAAATTCTGTCAGTATTCACTCTCCCTCATGTTGTTCCAAATCTCTGTTTGTTTATTTGTTCTGCTGAACACAAAGAAAGATATTTGGAAGAATGTTTTAATCACACAGATCTCATTCCCCATTGACTACCATAGTAGGAAAAATACATACTATGGTAGTCAATGGGGAATGAGATCTGTTTGATTAAAACATTCTTCCAAATATCTTCCTTTGTGTTCAGCAGAACAAATAAACACATAGAGGTTTGGAACAACATGAGGGAGAGTGAATACTGACAGAATTTTCATTTTTGGGTGAACTAACCCTTTAACAATCGAGTCCGAGTCCAAGTCCGAGTCCAAAGAGGGCCGAGTCGGACTTGAGTCCGAGTCCTTAACATCCGAGTCCGAGTCGAGTCCGGCCGAGTCCACAAAGATTTAAATGATTTGAAATTGACATTTCACAAAGACCCGCCCCTCTTAGTTACTGTTGCTACGTCCGATAAGCCATTCCGCTCTCACTTCACATGTTCTCACACAGTGAAAAATTTATTGCGGAGCAAAGAGGACTGACAATGCGCCAACATACAAGACGGAGCAGCCTACTTTTGGTATGAAATAAAAGTTAAATTATTTTTTATTTTTATGTATTTTTTTATGATTTTTAAATAATTATTATGAAATTCAAACTGTTTTGTGGTGCTTTAATGTGTAGGCCTCAGTTCAAGCAGCACATACTGATACTCTCTTCTAGTTATAGCAAGAATTAAACATGAATGAAAATCAGAACTGCAAAAATAAATCAATACACACCATTTTTCAAGTTCAAGTCCACTGACTTTAATCTACTAACTGGTTTGGTTTGTCGGACAAAAATGGCGGGTGTCTGCATTATAAATGGTCAGATCGATCAGAACTAAAATTTTGCGGATTCACTCTCACATTTATATGCATTTATCACTCTTTATAATTTACTGTGTGAACATAACCACTGGTCCTCTAGAAGCACGAAAAACAAAACTATTATTTAGATTGTCAATAGCGCTCCCTTTAAGCCATCACTTACTTACCGCGTTCTGCACTCTCCCTAAAACTCTCGTCATAAACACTGAAGTTGTCCGCACTGCACAGTGAATCTCTCATGTATATATCGCGTCTAGACTTTGTTGATTATGAGGGGATTTGCGAAAGGATAAAGCTTGTGCTGATTCTGAACATACATTTTGAACGAAATTCTCCGCATGTTGACTAAAACGCCTCTGATTTGCCACTGTGTTCATGCGCTTAATATACATGTCTGTGATTGGCTACAATGCTCAACGCGGAAACAACACAAGTAGTTTCGTTTCGTTTTTGAATAATCTTGTGTCCTCCAGTGCCCGGACTCGACTGGACTCGGACATTTTTCCGAGTCTAAAATGTCCGAGTCCGTGTCAAGTCCGAGTACAAATTCATCCGAGTCCGTGACAAGTCCGAGTTCATTCAAAATTGGACTCGAGTCCGGACTCGAGTCCGAGATCGAGTACCCCAACTCTATGTGTCTCTGTCAAGTCGAATTTAGTCGCAGACGTGAAGCTCTCAGCATCTCGAAAGATGTTGATCTTCGTTTTAGTCCTTTTTTTTGTCTCAAAGTCTGCTTGCCATGGTCCATAATGTTTGAATAAAACAACAACAGCGTGAGCGTCCTGCTAGGCATAACCCAGTTGTCCATGTCTGTCGCCATGGTTACTATGGCAGTACGACCGGAAATCGAGGGTAACGTGGATATGACGCCATTGACTGGCGACTCCTCACCCCTGCTCACACGCCCCGTTTCCTTGGTTAAAATCGCTATTTTCTCACGATTTACAAATAGTTTGAAACATTTGGGATCTTGTAAGTAATTAACTAAAATAAAATTATATAACATTGGCCTAGTGGTGTTTGGATATTTTACTGCAAAAATCCTACATATTGTACCTTTAAGGTTTGTTGGAATATAATTTTTTTCAATTACTGTATATGTTGCACTCTGACTGCAGTGACACAGTAGGGCATCCAGATACCATTTACCAAGCCTTACAAAAGCCTTACCTTTTTTTTTTTTTTTTTTGTTTTAATCTTCTCTATCTTATGAGCTTCTATAACTTTCTTTTGAAATCCTTGAACATTTCTTTTTGATCAGGTCTCATTGCTCTGAAACAGAATATTGAAGTGTCGGGATCCAAAATTGGATTATTTTTTGATATGGCGCTGCAGGTTAGGAGGTTCACATCATTTTTTTTTTAAAATATTCACTCGCACAGCTTTTTAGTCTGCCTGTTCATTATATTTAGTGTCATTTTATGTGCGTGGATGTCAGAGATCATATAGTCTGTAGGAAATCCCTTTTCGGATTTCCTACAGACAGTTCCTACAACTGTAGGATCCCTTTTCGTAGAACATCATTTGCCCAGGCTGCTTTTTCAGTTAAAGGGGCAAAATTATGGAATTCTCTTCCAGACTATTTGAAATGTATTCCAACATTAGCCGCCTTCAAAAAAAATACAAAAGCGTGGTTAATTCAGGAACAATACTGCTCTCATACTTAGTATTTTTACTTTGCAATATCTGTATATTGTCTGTCCATTTTTTTTTTTTTAATTTTTTTTTTCTTTTATTGTAGTTTTCTTCTCATCTCTTTAATAATGTTAAACTGTATTTTTTTTATCAAAAAGCCCTACTAGGGACAAGTGTCGTGAATTAGCTTTAGCTATAAACACTATGATACATGCATCAGATGACCGTTAAAGTTGATCTATGTTAGTTGTGTCTGTCCCTATCTAAATAAACAGAATAAATAAATAAATAAAAGTCAGCTGGTCATTATCATGAGCTAAACGCTGACAGGGATCAGGATCAGGTCTTGTATCGCCCTGAAGGGGTATATTTTGTGATAATGACCAGCTGGATGCATTATTCTGCTCATTTCACAGCTACATGCCGCTTTCTATGAAAACGGTACTCAGTGGTGTTCATTATTTCCATTACTTAAAGCAGTAGAGGCAAAAACTCAATGGTTTTCTTTTGATAACAACTGCATAAACTATTATCCAACAAAAAAGTAATAGTTTTAAAACAATTTTGACCTGTTTCACAGCAGGGGTCTTGATATGTTTTACTGTTTAACAATGAAAATCATAATCTTTTGAACTTGTAGTAAAAAAAAAGATTGTAGTAAAACATTTTTGATAAAATTAATCACTCATTTTTAATTTATAGGTATTAGTCTGTTTCAATTCTTGTACATATAGCCCTGTTACTGTATGGCAAAGGCTTTGTTTTTTATAAACTAAATAAATTGCTTTATATTAAATAAAGTCAAAATTGAATGTGTATAGGAGACTGCAAAGTGACACTGCAATTAACCAGTCAGATTCTGTTATTTCAGAGAGCCGTTTAATAAAGCATACTTGCTGAGAAGGCAAGGTCTACATTTGAATTTACTTTATATTAGGCATTTTTTCAATCACACTTCTGATGTGAAACATCTGGGACATCACTAACACCGTTATGCAACTACATGAAACTACTGCAGCAATCCAATTTATATAAGTGTCTCTTGAGCTCATAAAGTTTCACTAAGTTAAATGAAGTTAGCTTCTAATCTCTATGAGGGAATAGGTTGATTATTTTGACAGTGAAAGGTGACCTTTAAAAGTTCTGATGAAAATGTTATATTAATTTAAGAAGGCAAGCATTTATGCATGATCACACGCAAGAAAACAAAGTTTGTGACAAGAAAAAAAAGAGAGACTGAGATACATATGAGGATGTGCACTGCAGATATTGAGATAGGTGAGGCTGTGCAGACTCTGTGCTTTTGAAATGCAAACTAGTGCTGTTACAGTGTGGAAATGATGGAGAACACTTTCTGTGGGTCAAACCAGAACCCACAGCAGAGCCCACAGTATAGAGGGGGAAACATATTCAAGTTGCAATGTGGAAGTGTTCAGCAGATGAACAGTACACTCAGCTCAAGCCAATAAGCTAAACTCAGTCTATATATGTACATATGAGGCCCGGCTACTTCAGAGTCTTATCTAAAACTTAGTTAAAAAACAATATCTGGCTTTTAATTTTATGTAAGCTGGGAACGGAGGCATGCTGAGTGTGTATTTGAACTGTATTATTCTTTAAAATACAAAAAATATAAGTCCCCCCAAAAATGTAAGCTATTGATATTTGAAACTTTAAAAGGAATCAGTTTGAGCTGTTCACAAATACTGATTGTTTCACAAATTATTCATTAGAGAATCTGTTGAATGAAAAATTCTTATGCAGCAATTAAATAACCTTCATGGAAAAAAATCATAGATATTTGTCAATTTTTGGAAACCTAATAGTGGCATAAAAATGAATCTATTATGTTTTTTTTTCTGACAATGTCAGTTTACATTACAACATATCTACATTAATGTTTAATGACGATCACGATGAGCAGTAGAAATCAAAGAGATATGTCAGAATCATCACAGAGATCCTGTTATAATAAAGTGGTGAGGTATGTGTAGTAAAAAGAGGGAATCAACAACTAGTGTTTGAAGTCTCACAAGAGAAATTGTACATTTAATTTCTTTGAAGCTACAGAAGCCTTGAGAAACTCGCTATACCTTTTTGGAAACCCAAGAGACCAATTTAGTCCTGGGTGAAAGCTCAGAGGGAAAAAAAGGCTTGTGAGTGTTTATGGCTATGGAAGCTGTGTTCTTGGAATCAGAATTTACTACAGTCAGGCTGCATGTTATGAATATTCACACAATAAATATTTAAATTCAAATATATGTTGGCTAATAACTACTTTAATGAGATATCTGCTTAAAAGAATGCATGATTTGTACATTTCAGACATTTCAGAGATTACTTGGACACAGTCACCTCTGATAACAAATTATTCCAAATTGCAATGTAGACATGTATTTTCTGTAAAGCTGCTTTGAAATTATATGCATTGTTAAAAGCACTATACAAATGTGAACTGAATTGAATCGAATTGAATTAATTTCTGCCAGACTGAATAAGCATTTGAATTAGGTCACACTTTCTCTCAAAAATTTAATTTGTACTTTTACACAACAACCAATTTTGGTACTATATTGTGTCACCACTTGGCGTACAATGTAAAATCTAGGTCCTGTTGCAAAACGAATCGAGAGGCAAAAAAGTGTGACAGTGAAGTTAAACCCTTGATGCACTGACAACAACTAGACAAGATATTCAGAACTGTATGCGAGATAGTAAGTAGGTCATTGGCAAATAAGACTTTCTTATAATTAACTGTTTGTATTTATGTTGGTTTCATATGATTTTTAAAACGTAGATACAATGTAATATCAACAGAAGTTTATATGAAGACTTCAGATGCAAAAGTCTCTAAGTCAGTGAGCTTAGAATTATAAGGTTCCCTTTCGTTCGTCACTCCGAGTTCCGTCGGATGACGGCGAATGGGGTTTCGCTTAGAAAGCCTATCGACTTCGAGTATACAAAACGAGCCAATGGCAAAGAAATGCCATGGGTCTGCGGAATTTGCATGACGTAACTCCGCCCCACCTCGTGGGTATATAAGGAGGAAGTCCTGCAGCAAGCAGATATGTTTTCGCTTCGGAGCCAAGAGTATTTCTTCACTCCACAGTCATTTCTGATTTCACTCTACGAGACGAGCCTTCTCTCCGGTGTTGGTGTGACGGCGATCTGCGGCGAGTTCACAGTGCCTGCTGTTCTGTGCAGTGATCTGCCAGTGTGTGTGTGTCTCCCCGCCCGCTTCAACATCGCAGAGTTTTCTCTCCTCTCACAAAAGAGCTCGCACGCGGCACGTCTTTTTAAAGACGGTTCGCCCGTGCATTTCTAAAAATAGGTTGCAGCGGACTGGTATCGGACTCTGATGGGCACGAGCGCTGTCTAGTGTGTTGGGCTATTGATCATGCTTGAACAGTGCTCGTGGGTGACTCATGTTCTCTCTAGGAACGTGATCATCGCGTCATATAGGTCGAGACTCAGTGAACTTGCAAGAGTGAGAGTCCCCTCTTCCACCCCCCGTCTTTTCGGCTGGTAGCCAGGGTGACCTGAGGGTGTTGGTCTGGAACGAGGACGCCGGCTCTGTAAAAAGAGTCCACGACCCCAGCCCCCCTCTTCAATGACGGTGCCCGCTAGTGAACTGATGATTCCACGAGTCTACCCTCGGGTGGCCCGTGCATTTTCATTTGAAGCTACAGAGGATGATGCTGTGTCTGCAGCAGCATCACTAGGCGGCCATGCTTTCCTGGGACGATTGATTTTGGGAGAGGCCGCCGACCCGCGTCCACGGCAAACCCCAATATCTTTCCTCCCGGACGTGCATGATGAGATCTCGAAGTCCTGGTAGACCCCCTGGTCTTCTCGGGACCGCTCGTTGGTCTCACCCGCCTTTCCTCCCCTCACTGGCAGCTGCCCATGGGTACACTGGGGTCCCCACGGTTGAACGCTCTGTTGCGATGCTGCTGTGTCCTCAGAGTGCTTCCCGGCGCAATCCTAAGCACCCGTCCGGAGCCTGTAGTTTTTTCGTCTACACTAATCTGTGGCGAAATGCTATAGCGCCATAGGACAGGCAGCCGGCTCACTGCATCCATGACCATTCTGCTGGTCTACGTGACCCAGATGCTCAAGGACATGCACCAGGGCGGGACTGACCCGAGGCTCTTCAATGAGCCGCGCGCCGCCACTGACCTTGCTCTCCGAGCGACGAAAGTGGCCGTACGCTCTCGGTGTCAGGTGATGCTTACCTTTGGGGGCTGACCGGTCTGATGTACAGGATGTCGGCAGATCCGTCTGCCTCGACACCTCTATATCCCAGGTCGGCCTCCTCGGCGGTGCGGTTGAGTGCTTTCGCCCAACAGTTCTCAACCGCCCATGAGCAGACTGACGTTATTCTGCCCGACGGCCCCGCCGTCCGCTCAGATCCCTCAGTTTGCCCACCGCCGAAGGCGCCCTCCCATGGTTCCAACTCCCCCGTTCGCCAGTAATGGGCTGGCTCTGGAAGACCGTAGGGAAGGTGCCACAGCCCTCTCCAGCCCCGCCCCCCAACGCTAAATGCCAGGTTATGCGGCGCTTTTGAGATGGGCTGCTCAGAGATAAGTATCAGTTCTTCCAGGAGTTGGTAGCAGGGCCACTCCTTTCCCCGGTGGAGGGCTGGGGAAGAATCCTCACTCAACAAGAACTGACTTCTCGTCTCTGAGCATACAGAGTTCTCGGACGACACAGAGTGCCGCCCACAAGCCACGCTCTCCTCGTCCCCCTCTTTCCCAGAGGCGGTTGACACGGCGGGTCGTCCACGGACCGCCTCAGCCCTGTCCCCCTCTGTCGCCAGACCCCCGACAGAGCACGCCCCCGTGGAACGCTGGTCCTTCCCTGGCCTCCTCTGTCCAGGCGCGGAGCCTAACTGTGTCCCCACACCGGGCCGCTATGCCACCCACGTCCGGGCCAGTTACTCCGCTTCGCTGCCCCTCCGGGGGGACGCCTGTGGTAGAGCTTCCCCGTCTGTCCGCCGGGTCGCCTGCACCATCAGGTTCGGCTATGCGATTCAGTTCGCACGGTCTCCTCCCCGCTTCAGGGGAGTCCGCTCCACTCTGGTCGGTGGCTATGCCCCTATCATGAGAGCCGAGATTGCCGCCCTGCTGGCGAAGGGTGCAATCGAGACTGTCCCTCCAGCCGAGATCCGGCTTCTACAGCCCTTACTTCATTGTCCCCAAGAAAACCGGTGGGTTACGACCGATCCTGGACTTGCACGTGCTGAATCGCTCCTTACACAGGATGCCGTCCAAGATGCTCACTGCCAAACGCATTTTTTAATGCGTGCGGCCCCAGGATTGGTCTGCAGCGATCGACCTGAAGGACGCCTACTTTCATGTCTCCATTCTTCCTCGACACAGACCGTTCCTCCGGTTTGCTTTCGAGGGGCGGGCATACCAGTACGCGGTTCTCCCTTTTGGGCTAGCCCTGTCTCCTCGCGTCTTCACGAAGGTCGTCGAGGCAGCCCTTGTTCCCCTTCGGGTTCACGGGGTTCGCATCCTGAACCATCTCGACGACTGGCTGATCCTAGCTCACTCTCGAGACCAGGTTTGCGAACACAGGGACCTTGTGCTCCGGCACCTAGCTCGCTTGGGCCTTCAGGTCAACTGGGAAAAGAGCAAACTTTGCCCAGTGCAGAGGATTTCTTTTCTCGGTATGGACATCGACTCGGTCGCCATGTCCGCGCAGCTTACGAGCGAGCGCGTGCAGTCACTGCTGACTTGTCTGAGACAGTTCCAGGACAAGAGTGCGGTTCCACTGAAACTTTTTCAGAGGCTCCTGGGGCATATGGCATCTGCAGCCGCGGCAACGCCGCTCGGATTGCTTCATATGAGACCGCTTCAGCTTTGGCTCGCGACCGAGTCCCGAGGTGGACATGGCTCACGGCACCTTTGAGTACCAGTTACTCCGGCCTGCCGTCACTACTCACCCGTGGGCGAACCTCAGTTTCTACGGGCCCAAGTGCCCCTAGAACGAGCTTCCCGGCATATTGTTGTCTCAACAGATGCCACCACGGGCTGGGGCGCCATGTGCAATGGACATGCTGTCACACTCTCATGTTGAGCAGAAATGCTCCTGAAAAATTCAGTGAGATTTATCACACTCAGGTGTTGAGCAGAAATGCCCCTGAAGGTTCAGTGAATTTCTTCACACTTAGGTGTTGAGCAAGCTTACTCCTGAAGCCCGGTGATACTCGCATGTAATGTTGCAGTATGGCATGTCATTGCCTCGAGTTGCTGGCCGTACGCCTTGCCCTGCACCGCTTTCGAGCGCTGCTCAGGGGTCAACACGTACTAGTCCGATCAGACATTACCGCCACAGTAGCGTACATCAAACATCAAGGTGGTCTACGCTCGCGCCGTATGTCGCAACTCGCTCGCCACCTCCTCTTATGGAGTCAGAAGCATCTGAGGTCCCTTCATGCTATTTACATTCTGGAGCCCTGAACTGTGCAGCCGACGAGCTCTCACGGTTTCAGCCCCTCCCTGGCGAATGGCGACTCCATCCCCAGACGGTTCAGCTGATTTGGGATCAGTTCGGCGACGCACAGATAGATCTGTTTGCCTCCCACGACTCGACCCACTGCGCCCTGTATTATTCCCTGACCGAGGTCGGCACGGATGCACTGGCGCACAGCTGGCCGCGGGGCCGCAAGTATGCGTTTTACCCCAGTGAGCCTTCTTGCGCATTTCTTGCGCAAGGTCAAGGAGGACGAGGAGCAGGTCCTTCTGGTTGCGCCCTACTGGCCCACCCGGACCTGGTTCTCCGAACTCATACTCCTCGCGACAGCACCTCCTTGGCCCATACCTCTGAGGAAGAACCTTCTTTCCACGTGTGGCCCCTGGACGGGACCAGGTAGGTTGAGTACCCTACCACCTCCGGTGGTGGCTACCATCACTTCCGCTAGAGCGTCGTCCACGAGACACCTCTATGCGTTGAAGTGGAACCTCTTCGTCAGCTGGTGCTCTTCTCACCGAGAAGACCCCCGGAAATGCCCGATCAGCGTCGTGCTTTCCTTCCTTCAAGATGGGTTGGAGCGAAGGCTGTCTCCCTCCACCCTGAAAGTCTATGTTGCCGCTATCGCCGCACACCATGACTTCATAGAAGGTAAGTCTGTGGGAAAGCACGACCTGGTCATCAGGTTCCTTAGAGGAGCCAGGAGATTACATCCTCCTCGCCCTCCTCTCGTTCCCTCTTGGGACCTCGCAGTGGTTCTAACTGCCCTGCAGCATGCTCCCTTTGAGCCTTTGCAAACAGTGGAGCTCAAGCTCCTGTCAATGAAGACAGTGCTCCTGGTTGCATTGGCCTCTATTAAGAGGGTAAGGGGACCTGCACGCATTCTCCGTTGACGAAGCGTGCCTGGAATTCGGGCCGGCTTACTCTCACGTGATCCTGAGACCCCGGCCTGGATATGTGCCCAAGGTTCCTACCACTCCCTTTCGGGACCAGGTGGTGAACCTGCAAGCGCTGCCCCCGGAGGAGGCAGACCCAGCCTTGGCACTGCTCTGTCCAGTACGTGCTCTCCGCACCTATGTAGACAGGACGCAGTGTTTCAGGACCTCAGACCAGCTCTTTGTCTGTTATGGTGGGAAGCTGAAGGGAAGAGCTCTCTCCAAGCAGAGGTTGTCTCACTGGATAGTGGACACCATTGCTTTGGCATAACAGCAGCAAGGTGACCGTGCCCCCTTGGTGTGACCGCCCACTCCACCCAGAGTGTGGCGTCCTCTTGGGCTCTAGCGCATGGCGCCTCGCTAACAGACATCTGCAGAGCTGCAGGCTGGGCGACACCTAACACATTCGCCAGATTCTATAATCTCAGAGTGGAGCCTGTGTCCTCTCGTGTACTCGCTTCAACCAGCCGGTACTAGGACCCGCTCAGGTGTCTTCGCTTGCTCGCCATTCCACTCCACGGACTGGATACGTGCGATATTTTCCTCAGGTGAGCTTCTCCGAAAGCCCTGAGTTCCTCCTGCACTCCTGACGTCGACCCAGTGTCTTTGTACCTGTGCGTCGGCTAGGTGCCTCCCGTGTGCATAGTCCCTCTACGGAGCTACCCCCACATGTGTATTCCCACTGTAAGCCTCTCTGAGCATGTGTCTTCCCTTGGCAAGCCACCTTGCCACTCCCTGGGGTTTAAAACTTTTCCACCTGCGGCTGGATACCCCAGTGTATTCCCCATATGCTTCCTTCGGGTCATATGTGTATTCTAAATTCCCCCCCCCGTTGGGCTGGATATCCTGCATACCCCTATATCTTGGGATATGCTCCCCAGTGTACATTGGTATTCCTGTGTTAAATAGGAGTCCCACTTGTCTTAATATGACAGGGATCTCAGATTTACGCAGGGAACTGGAAGACAGCTGTGAAGGTGGCGTGATTAGACTGGTAACCCCATTCGTCGTCATCCGACGGAACTCGGAGTGACGAACGAAAGGGAACGTCTCGGTTACGTATGTAACCCTCGTTCCCTGAGTGAGGGAACGGAGACGTTCCGTCTTCTTGCCACTTCCGCTGTATACCGCGTGGATCGCCTGAGCTCAGTCTTGGCTCCTCAGCGAAGAAACATATCTGCTTGCTGCAGGACTTCCTCCTTATATACCCACGAGGTGGGGCGGAGTTACGTCATGCAAATTCCGCAGACCCATGGCATTTCTTCGCCATTGGCTCGTTTTGTATACTCGAAGTCGATAGGCTTTCTAAGCAAAACCCCATTCGTCGTCATCCGACGGAACGTCTCCGTTCCCTCACTCAGGGAACGAGTGTTACATACGTAACCGAGACGTTCTATCTCCACTTTTGGTCGAAATTGAGTTTTTGACATAATATTATCCATTAGGTGTTTATTTATGCCTGTGTGGTGTTATTTTTGTAAAAAAAAAAAAATTTTTGTTAGTAGTTATTAATAAAATAAGGTTCCACCTCACAAAACAGCAGGGATGTAAAAACTTTGATGCTCAATATCTCAGAACTACCATAAACAGAGATAGAACTGTATAATTCTAAGCTCACGATTTTTATCAGGCTCCTATGGTTTCTACCTAAGTACCAACATTTCTGAATGGGCTGAAATTGGGATTTAGTGAGACATTTAGTGAGTGAAGTGAAAGTATTTGATGAATGTATACTATGTGTAGAGAGCATTTACTCAATATGAAGATATTGAGCGAATATCCTTTTTCTATCATTCAGATATCATTGAGTGAATATCATTCAGATAATGAATATCTCATTTTTGACATGGGTGGCTTTTAGAGGCTTTTGCATCGGAGGTCTTCATTATTTAATGCTCTAAAAATGTTGTGTTGTAATCAAGTAAAAAGTAATAACATATACCTATACCGGGGCTGTTGAAGCTGAGGCAATGATAGGATCGGATGCGATCCTATGATCCTGATGAGCACTTGAGGAGGAGTCAGGGTGCCAGTGGACTGAGGCGACTCCGGAGCGACCGAGGATAAAGGCGGATCCGGAGGAAAGGAGGTGCCGAAGGGGTGGAGGGACGAAGCACAGCAAGAGGCCCGGAAGTCCATGACAGGCTGAGCGATATCTGACCAAGGTGGAGCCAGAGGGGGTGAGAAGCCAAGGTGGAGCCGACTGGTCGATGGGCCAAGGTGGAGTTACGGGAATGGCGGTCCAAAGCAAAGCTTTGGGGATCCACATTCCAAGGCAGAGCTTGTGCCCAGAAGCTCCTAGGCAGATACAACTTGAATTGGTAAATCCAATGGTGGAGCCGAGGGACTGAAGGGCGCCAGTATAGGCGGGGCTGACTAGCCTGGACAGATGAGATGAAAGAGGGAGGCAGGGTGGGTGTATTATCCACAGCGAAGTTTTAGAGCTGGATAGGACCAGTGGTGATAAAGGCTTTAGGTTGGGCGAAATCAGCGGAGGAAGGCTGTCATCATCATCAAGCTCCTCTAAACTTCCCACAGGCTCATGTGTAGAAGTCAGCTCACACACCTGGTCAGACTGGGCGGCGACTTCCATTTCCGAGACGGGCTTAGGCATAGGCTCAGGGTCCATGGCGGGTGTCAGCACAGTATTCAGCTCTGCGGTGGCTCGGGCTCCTTTCCTGCCACGGTTGAGGGCTCAGGCTCTGCAGTGTCCATTAATGCTGGCATCAGCTGAGGGTAAGCGCACTGCAGACATCGGAGGATCACCTCTCTCCAGGTTCCTTTCTCTATGTTTGGTAATTCCAGAGGACTATAATAGTTAGCCCTTGTCCAATACAGAGACTTTAATGTCTCATCATTAAAGTTCATTTGTACAGACAGGTCACAAAAGCGGGCAGATTATACTCCAAGATAGAAGGGGTTGCAGGCTAATTCACTGAACTTCCTGAACTGAAATTTACTGAAAAGTACATCTTTTCGTTTCAGGTTTCCTGTCAAATTTTATCCCAGGGATGAAGAAGGTGGGTCAAGTATACTCCAATATAACATGGTTTATTAATATAAAGGAAACTCAGGTAATGTAATAGCAACTGTGGTGGGAGGAGCAAACGACAGACACAGTGGGAGTGGTGTCAGGCCTCGGAGAGTTAAGTAAATAAACATAAAATGACCAAAAAATGAGGAAATAAAGTGTTAAAACAAAAGGGGATCGTTACGGATGGGTAGTGAAGAGATGGGATGGGTAATGGTGATGGTAAGGGGGGCGGTGTCGGGCAGTCGTACGCACTTCGCACTCTCTTCGGTCTGAGGCACGAGGGACGGCGGTTTCGGCATTGCGGCTCGTCCTCTCTAGGCCGCGACAACTGAGGGGAATATTGACCCAGCATCCGATAGCAGTGTCACGTATGATTCTCCATTTCGGACTGCGGCTCCGGCGACTCACATATTGGAAGGCGCGGGAATCCCTCCGTGCTCCCTTTCTGTACCCACGAGGACACCAGTGTGCGTGCACAGGGAACAGAGTGGTCTCTCGAGGAGAGGGGTGCTCAGCATTTAACAGCAGTGGAGGCTTCATTCTCATCAGGTGTGCCTCATCACACGCCACCAATTCTCCTCTTCAGCGCCCTTCCTCTCCAATAACACCCACTCCAGTCGGGAACCTGGCGAAGGGTGGCGAGTTAAAGGTGAACTAAGTAACTTTTTTACCTTAACCGAACAGCTTTGGAGTCATTGTAATGTTTATATTACTGATTTCATGTTGAATGGTGGTCGTCTCGCCCCCCCCCTGTTGGCTGTGAGCGGAAAAAACACACTTGCAACTTTGAGCCGCGGCCGCCGCTGCAGCATCAGGAAGTGTCGCGTGATATCAGGTCTCGCGATGTAACGAATTGCTTTACGGCAAGAAAGATCTGCTAAAATGAGCATCAAACAGAAATAACCCGGCGCAGTATACATGTGGTGTTTGAGGCGCACATACAATACAGACTGCCGACAGTTCAACAGGGCGCGCACAGCTCTTAAAGGGGCCACACCTTATTTCCACTGATCAGGCTGTGAGTGCAGAGACATCTCTGCGTGAGTGATATTTACGACAGTACAAGTATCCCACAGCGACTCTAGGGGTCACTGTTTGACAAAAACGGAAATCTTGCATAGTGCTGCTTTAAGGGACGGGGTGGCGCTGATTACTAGGGAGAGGCAGTCGATCCGTCACATAACGGACACAAACAAAACAGGTTGCCATGCACAAACAATACCAGACAATGACCATAAAAAACAGAGGAACTTATGCTGGGTACACACAAAAAGATTTTTTACATCTAAGATTTTCAAAATGTGATTGACCACAACATGAGGACAAAAAAATCTTAGATTTAACCGTTTTGCACCTATAGTGTGTGGTGTGCCATGATGTGACAAAGACAGCACACCACACACAAACAGATTTTCAACCAGAATCTCGACTGTGAACACAGGAAATCTCGCAAAACCTCTCGAGACTTCAGAATAAGCATGGCGGACGAAATACAGGAAGAAATTGCGATGATATTGTTTGGAATGATTTTAACAGAAAAACATTCGTGCTGTTGCCACAAATCAACAAGCTGATTCTCCATCTCTGCTGTCCACATCAATTTCACCTTGTGCTGCGCCATGACTGCATTTGTTATGCTTCCGTCTTCAATCATCTTGATTTCTGATTGGATATTGTTTCGTTTCACGTGATAATCTCCAGAGCTGTTGAATATATACGATTCGTGATCGGGGCGGCTCCGACGTTCTTCCGAGCAGGTTCGGACACTCTTAACACACCTCACACCAAGGGAAAATCTGATAAGATAATCTGTAGAACCATCAAGATAATCGGGTCATAGCTAGGATTGTCGGAAGGGGGAAAATTAATAAGCCGATTAGCTTTTGGTGTGTACCCAGAATTAAATACACAGAGTGACGATCTTAATTACAAACAGGTGTGTCCGTTAAATGAATATCCGGCGGTATAAATGTATCTATCTATCAATATAAATGATAGTGGCGGTAAGATAGAAAAAAAGGAAATTAACTGAAGACAAACTAAAAGTCCTTGAAAATTTTATGAATACTAACTAAATGTGACAGTATCAAACTAGCATTTAAAGCTTTAAAATACTTTTTTTGTTGTGGGTGTACACATATTAATCAATATTATAAAAAGGTTTTATATTTTTTTTATTAAAGGTTTTATATTTGTTAACATATTTTTTAGGTGAAAAATTATTTTTTAGAAATATCACAAATTGCTTAATAAATATCATTAGATCTTCTCAAAAATCTTCGCCATTATCACCCTGATATTTTTTTTTCATTTTGCCCCCAAAAATATCACAATTATTTTTTTCAATTCAGAAATTTAAGCATGTTCATCATAGAAGTAGTTTATTTAACTCATTGTTTGTATGTTTTTAATAAAGTATTTGTAAATTAATTCATGGATCCAGACAAAAATAGCATCATGACAAAACCCGAAGACACCACACAGAGAAATCAATACTTGATTGTCTGGAATGAAAGTCTGAAAGTCTGGAATGATAATCGTTTCATGTGAAACCCATTTCCACAGTATGACTTCCGATACATGAGCACATATGGAGATATCATTTGTAGCATACATATCCTCCTGATAACTGTACTCCAATTACAATATAGCTGGGAAGGAGGCATAGGATCAGACTTGACTCAGCACCTGGAATACAATGGCTCAGGGAAGTAAATAAGAACACATATATTTCATCAAAACAGTTAAGGTAGAGCATTTCTATCATATCTATATCTATATCATATCTATGTTTCTTAACAACAAGGTTGCACATGAGGATTCAAGTAGACAGGCACATGGAACTCCTTAGCTTTTGGTCCCTTGAATCCTCATGTGCTCTCTATGTTGTGGCTGCTCAAGGCTGATCTTCCTTTCCCTTCTTCTGTTTAATCTCTCTGTTTTCACTCTAAGGTAACAGACTACAAAAGTTCTACTGAAAATGTAGCATGTAAAACTGTAGCATACTTGCAGTTGACTAAGTAAGTAAAATAAAACCAAATTCAGTGTTAATTGGTTTTTACCTTCTCATCACACATGTAAAATACAAAGTGAGAAAGATTCGGTGGATTGAAAAGAACTTGATACACTAGCTCAGATCCTGTGTAGATAGACTTTTGACTATTGACAGATCGATGGGGCAAATTAATGCATTTTTTTATCTGACATTCTTAGACTAGACTACTAGACCAGAACTATTTCATTGAATCTAATATTTTAGAGGTCAAGAAGTGTCAATACCTAGATTTGAATAACAGCGACTGATCAATGTAAGCAATTTGAATACGACAGTTACATTTCTCAGAGTTTCCGGAGGTTCCTCCTGGTGTTAGTCAGAATGTTAATTACAGACAGACTTGATCTGGGATAGCTAAAGCCCTGCTGTGGATCAGTGTGTTAGAAACATTATCTGGCAAAAGTAAGACTTTCCTCCGCTATCTCCTATCACAGGAAGTGGCTTGTGTCACACTATCACCTAGGCTCTTATTTTTGAACAACATTATACTGTTTCGTTGACGCAAGAACATGCTGCAGTATCCACTATACAACCCTTACAATCAATACAAACCACATCTCATGTCTCATCCCTATGATGTTTTCCAAATGTCTGAAAAAATGTGTTCAGTTTATGTCTCTGTTGAATCTTTTTATGTTCACACATATTTACACATAAGAAATTTGCTGGGAAAAGCAGTTGAAAGTGGGAGGATGTTTACTTATAGTACTTATAGATTTAAATCTTAAGCACTACCTATGAGCTCTTAACTACATGTACAAAGACTCTGTGCAGTTGACAAATGTGAGTACAACAGAAAATTTTCTTCATAGATTAACCTAAAGTAAGATATTGGACCTGAAATCAAATGATGAAATATTGAGGTTAATTCATTAACAGCAGGTTTTTAGAGCAAAGACTAATACCATTGGGACATGTGATGTGTTACAGTTTCTTTAGTGATATTTGAGGCTACATAATTGTAATATTACTGATACGTTTTTGCACTTTTGTAGTGATTCTAATAATGCTGGATTGAATATATCTATGCAGGTTGTTTTTCATACATAATAAATGGCATATGTTACATTATGTAACAAAAATAATTCGAATTTTGACCAAAGAATAGTTCAGAGGTTTCCATGATTTGGCTTAAACAGGCATGCACAAGCTGTGCGGAGGTAAAATTATGCTATCAAACCATCAACATCAGCATTAGCTTTCCTGAACTATGCACCGCGAGAGGTAATTACTGAAGCGCTTGATTTTGTTATGTGCAACTAGAGCCAGCAACATCCAAAAAATTTAGAAAAACGTATTATGATTTTAGATTATGTTGCAAGATGGGCCTTTATAAGGGTTGAACAACATGAACAGCATATTTCCCTGGACAAAATATAGAAAAAAAAATAATGTTCAAAATTGAAATAAAATACATGATTTCTGTCTTTCAAACCTAAAACTTCAACTTAATTTTTTAATATACTTAAACATAATTTGAAAACTACTAAATCAATTAAATCTACTCACAAATATTCACTAAAAAAGTGACATGCAGCACGTAAAATCATTAAAAACTTGCATAGTCAAGTGATTAATTATCTCTGTACACTTTATTTATGTTAAAGAAAACATAATGAATTAGAAGAGTACTCTTCGATTGGCTGGTGTGAAATGATGTCACTCCTCAGGCAGGAAGCTTTTTTTTTTACTTAGAAAAAACATATTGCTAACAGGAACTGGAAATATCCTAAATATCAGCCAATTGCAGGTTAAATGTCAGAACATAGGAGACGCTCATGGCATCACATACAGTTTAGTGTTTTTTTTTCACCAGACATGCATGGCTAAGACTCAAGCAGTCTCTGGTGTTTGAGACTCGCACACAGATCGAATGTCTTTCATCCACTCTGGGAGCATTGCTGTAATTGTCACTGTGTCTAATGGAAACAAGTCATGTAAAGAGATCTGGCCAGGGAGACTGAGTTAGGGCTGAACAGGACAACAGGCTCATTCACAAAACCAAATAAAAGTGAACCCCTGTGGTTAGGATGTCATTGTTTTATTCTGAAGATTCAACAGAAGCCCATTTTTAAAATGTACATAGAGTAGGCCCCTTTTGTCATATTAAGCCACACTTAAAAGTATATATCATTGCATTAGATAACAAATCAAACCAAGTTTTATTTATTTTAAAGGAAGACCGGACACTAAAAACTTATACGCTTGCATCTTTTGTTTGCATCGAATGCAATGAAATTTATATTTTAAGTGACATTTAAGTATCAAAAAAACTATTGGCCACTCTAGTCTCTCATCTCTTAAGACTGAGGCAAATAATTTTGAAACAGTTTAATATGATGCCAACAATGTCAGCTTGAAGCTCTGAAAGAGTCACACTCAGCCTTGATTTCAGCACGCTTGTATTGCTACAGCAATCCATTGCTGTGTGATCATTATCTGGTTGATGGACCAGAACTTCAACTCCATTATATATGTAGAGTGATCTGATACTTCTCCTTGAGAGAGAAAAAAACTATACATTAGTGTAGTTGTAATTTACTTGTGAGACATTCTAGTGCTGGCATGTGTAAAGTATGAGTGGAAAGGAAACGATTACAAATCTGCAGTTAGAGAGAGACTGGATCTGATAATTGAGATTTAAATGTGATATGGGAGTGGAAACATGTCACCATGCAGATACTTTGAAACTTCTCAGAAAATATCTCCTGCAAAAAATACATACATTGTAGATTAGTACATTGAGATATAGTAATATAAGTCATATATAATTATAATTACCTATTTCCAAATATTAAAGCAGTACAAAACATAATAAAAGTCTGCATTATTTCTTTATATTCCAAGTCCTGAAGTCGTTTGATATCTTATTGAACTCTGAAATCTGCCATGTCAGTATGTACTGAATGTGCTATTACTCCTTACAGTATAAGGATGAAAAGAAATTGCTCACAAGCCTTACTGGTTGTCGTCTGTACTGTTGACACGTCAGATTTGAATGTGCCAGGTTTAAAAACATCAGAGAAGCTTGGAGTATAGATCAGGACTGCACTGGCTCTTATTGTATTTCTATATAAAAGAGCACAAAACTCTTGTTTGGTTTTTCACGAAAGAATTTAATGTGTACACGTATGGCTTTCTCACAGTAAAGCTGTGGATAGCAATCTATCTAAAAATTAACTCTTAGATATGTTGATTTGAAGAATGTTGGTTGACTGGTTGAATTTCTACAACCTAACTTGTACAATATTTGACATGGTTAAGTCTTAAAAATGACAACGTCTTGCATTTGTGACTGATAATTCCTCTTTTCCTTTTTCTCCCCAGCATGTCTACGGCTTCACATGTGTTATACCACAACAAGAATAAATGTATGTGTGGTTTTGACAGAAAATGGAATTGGAAAATTGAAAAAAAAAAAGTTTTACATAATACAAAAGACTTGACAGAACCACAGACATTAACATTGGTACCACTCATGTGAACATTATCTGAAGTTAATACAGGAGTTCAACTAAAATTCACTCTTAAAAATATTTTGGGTTCCCTTAAAGGCACACTGTGGAACTTTTCAACCTTTATAATATATTACCAAAACCCATTGAGATGGTACATCGACTTACAATAGGTTGAATGACACGTCTGCCGAAGCCTGAAGGTGTCTGTATCGCTTTTACTAGCACTATGTAACTTCGGGTTTCGGGTAGGAACCCGAGCATAAAAAGAACTACAAAATTCGAACGCTTTACGGCATGCGTCACTTCCCCCACCACCCCAACTGCTAACATGAGAGCTCTACTCGCGTTTGATTGCCGGCGTCTGTATGTTGTCGTCATGGCTGAATCAACAGCTACTCGGAAGAAAGCAAAGATTTTGTCAGAGGAGACCAAAAAAAGAAAAAGGGAGAGTGATAAACTAAAAGCAAGGACGAGGATAAACATTGGTCAAGTGTTCCCTCGCTGGCGTGTGATAAAGGAGGATGAGGGATTCCCGACCGATGCTGACCTGGCCGTCATGCTTTTGGACTAGTAAGTTCAAATATATTGCTTGCACAATATCTCTACTTTTTCAAATTTGTTCTCTGCTTGGCCATGTTACTGATTCTATATTGTCCTCCATTTAACTTAATGTAACAAGGAATGCTAGTAGAGTAAGTTAGCGAATTATCAATCTGGTAGCTAAATGTTAGTACAAATATAAATTTTATAAATATTGGGAAAGATTTGCATTCAGCAGACACTTTATCCTCCGATTTTGAAACGAAACAGGGCTGCAACTTAACAACTAGCTACAGGCTTTGCTTCATTTGTATGCAATTCATCTGGTAGCATTAACGTTAGAAACATTAGAAGAGTTAGTACACAAAGCTAAAATCGGGACGTCCCGGCTAATTCGTGACAGTTGGCAACCCTATCTCTAACCCATTGCAAAGAGACCCTGAAGACGTTAATTGTTTGCTTCAGGTGTGTTTGATTAGGGTTGGAGATGAACTGTGCAGGACAGACGATCGGCAGGAGCAGGATTGGGCAACCCTTGTCAATGCGACTTACCTGATCAGACATTGTTTTCTGCGTATGCTACTTTTATTCAATTTGTTTTCTTTATAGGATTTATATTATTAATCTTATATTTATATTATTATTTTGGTCAGTAGAATCGATTAACTTTCTCCAACATACAAATCAAATGCCGTCTGCACACACATAAAGACACGGGAGGTTGACCGGTTGACTGTTTGTTGACTTTTGCGACAATGCTGCGGCGCTTGTGGCCTCTAGGAGCACTAGACGTGAAAATTACAGGTCGAGCGCGCCCTAGTGGCCAAAAGTTCCACAGTGTGCCTTTAAGAATCTTTCAGTGAACAGTTCTAAAAAGAACCATTTTTTAATAATCTGAATAACCCTTTGCCACTATGTCATACAGAGAAAACAAGGATGAGCAGCATGTAGTATACAGGCATTATTACAAGATCAGCACGCAAGTGTGTTGCTGATACATCTGTTGTATGCTGAGGCTACATGACATCATCAGAATGCCATGCACAGGGAGAGAGGGTCTCGGAACTTCCCATTTTCAACAATGGGAAAAGGCAGACGCCAAAGAGAGGAGCTAGAGCCATGATCCAGGAGGAAGTATGGTACCTGGAGGAGGAAGGACGAGGAACAAAGGACAAGTGCTGTGGAGCTAGCATCCCTGGGAGCCTGGACCAAATGTAGCCTTCCCAAGAGGAAGATCACATGGACAGATCTATGGAAGTTGGATCGTTTAAGTACATGCTTCCTGCTGCTATCAGTATATGACACACTCCCGAATCCAGTAAACTTGCATAAGTTGGGTATGAGAGAGTACCCACAATGCAAGCTTTGTGGGGAGAGCGGCACCATGGCGCACATCCTGTCGGGTTGAAAAAACAGCACTTACCCTGGGAGGGGGTGGCGCCATGATAAGGTGCTCAAGATGCTTGCTAATGCCCTGGGACAGGAGAGACGTAAGAAACGGCAAACACTTGGGAAACCAACAACATTGATCAAGTTTGTGAAGGGACTGAGAAAACCCATCAACCTCATCAAGAACAACAAATAACCTAGACAGACTCGGGAGGTAGGCTGCAGTCCAGACAGCCTTAAGCCAGATGTGGTTTTGTGGTCTGAGGAGAGGAAGAAGATTATCTTGATTGAACTTACATTAAAGTGTGATGAAGCCTCAGAAAGAAAGAGTGCCAAATACCAAGATCTCTCGCAACAATGCAGAGAGAAAGGATGACATGTATGTCTGTTCCCAGTTGAGATTGGCTGTAGAGGATTCCGAACAATCAGTATGAAGAATGTTTACAGCCATTGGATTGACAAGGCAACATTCACTAAAGGTGAATATAAGAGAAGCATACTTTAGATGTAATTATTCTCATTTGGAATGATATGCAGCCATGAAACCAAAGCCCTTCCCTTCAAAATCCAATCAGAAGTCAGACTGGTCTCATGAAATAGCGTATGTATAACACGGCAATTCGTATTTCCATTTTTGGCGTGCTATCAACACGCATAATCGCTTTTCAGCTTGTTTATGAACGCCGTTGACATTACATTACTGTATATATAAATATATGACCTACCCCAACCCCGTCCCTAAACCTACCCGTCACTGGGGTTAATACCATTAATAAGTGTTCCCCTACCATCCTAGGACAAAAAAATATCGCTCGCCAGATGTAGATCTAGGTTTTTCTTTGCTTCGCTCGGACATTTAACGGCGTGTACATACACGCGGAATCACTCGGAAATTTAACGGCGTAGACATACACGCATACACGCGGATAGCTCGTTTACGCAAAAGTCATGATGTCATGTTGCAGAAGTGGTCACACATTGAGATGCATGTAACTATCAAGTGTAAATGCCAAACTGTTCCACCTGACCATTTGTGATTGGATCATCAGACGTTTCCACCTAGACCAGGGATGGGCATCTTTAGTCCTGGAGGGTCACTATCTTGCAGAGTTTAGCTCCAACCCTGATAAAAAAAATCACCTAATCCTGAAGACAATTTTGATTAGCTTGTTCAGGTGTGTGTGCCCTCCAGGACCGAAGTTGCCCATCCATGGCATAGACTCTTGATTAAGCCCAGTAGCGGTGCATTTTTCACAAGCCTCTCATAACGTTTCTTCACTCAGATATTGTGGCATTGAACTTGTGAAACAGCCCTCCCGTGGAGGAGACGTAAATCGTCTGTTGCTTAAAAGAGAAGCATTCTGGATTTATACCCTGGACACTTTAGCTCCAAAAGGGTTGAATGAAGACTTTGACCTTAGGCCATTCCTGTAAATAACTTATGTCAATAATGTTGTGCGATCGCTTTGCTGATTTGATATATGATATATGTAACACACCATTGTGGTATTCTTTATGTATTTACATTCTGGCTCATCTATCATGATTGTTCACAGTGGTAGAGATACTTTTTCAACAAAAAAATTTTTTTAGGCTGTGCCTTAAGCACTGTAGGCCCCCTTTTTTTAGCTACAAAATATATTTAATAAAAAAATTTTTTGTATTATAAATGTTGGTATATACTTAATAGATTTTCTTGTATTATAAATGTTAGTATATACTTCTGACATATTTTTATCTGTTTGTCTGATGTAATTGTGCTTTCACTTGATTGGTTCTATCATGGATGTATGTGATCATGTGACCATGTATGGCTGTATATAAGGAAGTGTGTCTCTCCACTTGTTTATGTCTGATGAAGGGCTTGGGCCCGAAACGTTACACGAGGTGAGCATCTATTAAACTCACTTAGGAGCATCTTCTGGTGTGCGGACTCATTGTTCACTTTTGCAAATATCTGTCCGTCCAGCACCCAGTTTTATTACTCTGGATGTGCGTGCTACACTCCTTGAACTCCATAGACTCTTGATTCACCTCGCCTCTCGTTTTCTTCAAACCATCCCTCCTACACTTTTACATGTACTCAGACACATCATACACACATCTCTTACCACTGGTATCTCTCCCATCACATTTAAGCAGACTCACTTAACCCCACTGGAAAAAAAACATTTAAACCTGCAGCAGTATATCTTCCTTTCAGTCACTCTTTTCACAAAACCTGCTGGATACCAACCATTCAGGGTTCAAAAGTGGATGTTCCACACAGTCTGCTCAGTTCTCTGTTACTTCAACAGGTTGTCCTCACCCTGGTCATTTTGACATTGTCAGATTCTCCCATCAATTCACAGAACTGCATTGCTGGTGGTCCTCTCCAGTAGGGATGTGGGCAACTTCATATTTTCAAAATTGAGTAGTTGGTGGGTTGCCTGAAAACTAGATGTATCACAACTGAATGGAAAAGAATGTCTCGATGCAATTTCAAGACACACCTTTAAAAGATGGAATATTTTTCATTTGAAACACCTTAAAAGAATACCAAAAATGTTTTCTGAATGTGGCTGTATGGCAGTGCTTTAAAAGGAGATATAAAAACTTTTGTGAGAGGGATTTACCATTCCATAGCCAGATGAACTTCAGATTGAGACCATACCTGTCTGATTATGCTGCACAGTGTGTGCACTACTGCAAGTTAGCTGACCTTCAAGCTAGCATCAAACCTTCAGAAATGATCAAGACAACAGTGTGTCAGCAACACAGGCTGCATCAGCATTTTGATTTAGTATGCTTAACACTTCTGACTTGTTTTTGATGAATGCTGTTCTAAGGTGTGCTTAGCTCATGAGAGGTGTGGGCTAGGCTATATCTCAGTATGACAAATCATTTTTTTCACCTGTGAAGAGAAAGCTATATGAGCTGAATCATTTCGCAATGGATTGAGGTGAAAGTGGAAACTGTAAGTTTTGGCTGAATTTCTCACTTATTGAAAGATATTGTAAGATCACTTCAATAGGCTCCTTGCACATAGCAACCTGACGTCATGTCCGCAACGGGTAAATACGGCTCGCTCTCTTCAGGGGCGGAGTGGGACCAAAAAATCTACCGGGAAATTTCGTAGACCACCGGCCCTCATCGCCGGCAGGGCCGGATTAAGAGTTCAGATGTCTTGTAGGCCCCCTCTTAGGCAGGCTAAATGTATATTTCGAACAAGGACATTTTAATATGTCATTTACAGTTTTACTGACTTAAAAGGAACTTTGTCGTACTATGCTGGAGTAAAGTTCATAAATGGTCGTTCTTTCACATAGGATTTTGTAAAATTATGTTGTGTGGACCTCTGTGCCTCTAGGGGGGTTCGGGAGCATGCTCCCCCACAAGAAAATTTTGTACATTTTAAGGTTAAATGCATCAATCTGGTGCTCTTTGAGAGATCAAAATTAAGAGCTTCAACCCATGAAGTGCTCAATGAACAAAGAAAAAGCATTGCTTTGTACCAGGACAATAAAGAGGGCTCAAACATCTTTTTAGTTATGAGAGTCTCAGTCTACATTACATTATCAATGGTGTTTTAGGCTACCAAACAATTATTATAATAATGTAATAATGATTTATTAATTATTTTTTAAATATAATAAAAAAAAATCTATAATAAATTTATATCGCCTATAAATGTACTGTATAAATGAAAATGAATATTTCAAAAGTATATTTTAGCCTACATTACACTATATAGTATAGGAAAACTAAAATACTTTTGTCCTAATTTCTTCACTTGCAAGAAATAAACCCTTGAGCTTTTATTTAGGAGAAAACACCAGATCACCATGCTGATCGCGTGAGCAAAGAGAGCACTTTTCTTTCAATCACGCAGCACAAACAGACTGCCTAAAATTAAAGTCTTGTGCTGTTTTATAAAGGCACAAAGCCATATCATGGTTTCGATTTTAGTTCTTTGGCAAAATATAACACTAGAGACCTTTATGGTATAGGCGGTACATTTTACATCTCATATGTGTTGGGAAAAGGAAGAAGAGAGTTCGGCAAAAGGCGGATTCGAACTCGGGTCGAACGCGTCAAAAACTGCATTCAATTACCTCACACCCTACGATCTACGCCACTGTCCGGTTGTTAAGTCGTGACGTAAGCGCTCTCCGATAATACTGTTTCCGGGTCCAAAGGCCGGGTCCTCTCTACCTACCTACCGCTTTGGCCGGAGTTTTAACGTGTCCCCGTGTTGTTTAAATAGATCGGAGTTAAAAAAAACAAGTGACATTAAACTGTCATTCTACCGCTTTCCCTGTGACGAGAAAGAAAAGAGAAAATGGCGGCAGTTGATTAGGTAAGTTACAAATCTTAAACGAATGAAGAAACTTTGGCGCCAGTGGGTGCTATCCCTTAATCCCTATAGTAACACCCACTGGCACTGAAGCGAAAAAAGCCCTTTAAGAAAAGGTTTTATGTAGTCTAGGATCTGAAAGACGAGCGGAGCGCTTGGGCCCGGAAGAGGCTAAACGTCACGCGTGATGTCAGACTAAACAACCGAGTAGCTATTTCGTAACGGGCGTCTTTTTGCTAAAAAGACAGGCACTTAGTGCAAATATACGCTCCGTTATCGAAAATGTAAAAAAAAAAAAAAAGTGGACATAGCGAACTTGCAATGTATAACTATTATCAGACCGGCCCTCGCGGCCTCAAAACACTACCGGCCCACCGGGGAAACTCCCGACTCTCCCGATTGCCACTCCGCCCCTGGCTCTCTTCCTGTCTGAAGGCGTACATACACAACGTAGACATTTTCCGCCTAATACTAGAAAACAGTACAGCATTATAACACGCATATTCTGTCAGCCCGGGGTTGTTTATTAGCCTAATGTAAGCTAGCAAACTAACGGAAGCCATAAAGTTTGAGATATATAGACTTACCTTCATATCCGTGGATATATGAAGAGGCATACATTTTAAAGCCATTCTCTCTAATTTGCTGGTAGGTTATTTGGAGGAGGACTTACAAAGGCGATATACGTCCGTTATTGTAAGTTTCGGCAACTCTTGTAAACACCGCATCTCATAGTGTAGAATAGCGCCGGAAAAGACGAGGCCGCATTTCCGGTAAGGAAGTAGTTATGTGCAAGGAGCCCATATAAAAAACATGTTTCCAACTGAACATAACCACAACCACAAGAGCGGCAATTAGTCTCCTGAAATGATGGCATTTAAAATGTTCCTAATATTGTTTTGGGAGTCCCCAACGACAGTTTTACATGCATGCAATGACAAAAAAACTTTTGTTATCTTTTAATATGCATTTATTTTTACCTGATTTGCTCACCGACTCCCAAATGATTCGTTCAACGACTCATTTTTCCAAACCCCTCCTTTGCGTGACACTAATTGGCGGTGATTGGTCAGATGACCCATTCAGTTGTGTTTGTAAAGCAATCGTCATTAAAATGAGGATTAAAATGAACACAGTACAAGGTTCGGGCTATACTTGCCACTGATTCTTCACTTACTCGTCCCTGGGCAGTGAAAAAAGGTCGCTTTTGATTCGCACTTCAGAAGAGCGTCTTGTTGTCGACATGATGTTTTCAAGTTTCTCTGGTGTCTGTGCGGCGCGCGCAATGAGTGGGCGCAGCCAATTTGATAATTTTTATTCTTGACGTCACAAGGTAAAGGAAAATGACTTATTGGAAAAACGATAACTAAACGATAAATAAAACGATAACTTTTTTTACGGTGAACTTTCATATATAAAACTTTGCAGGATGATTTTGTTTAGATCTATGTTACACACTACATGAAAGGTAATTTTCAAAATTCCATAATAGGTACCCTTTAAATAAACAAAATGAAAAGAGTTTGCCCTGCTCGACCCACTACAGAATCCCCCCAATTTACTCTTTGCTTCACATAATGAGCAAATTCAATGGAATTGTTTTGTACTTCTAATTAAACTGATGGAACATTACTAATGTAAGAACAGAAGAACACACAAGATAAAATATCTGTCTATATAGCCCAGCCAACATGTATTGTGGGCCCCACATGGTTTTTGCTTGGGCTACGTGGGTACCAAGTGGGTATGGTCCCAAAATGGGCATCTTATCCTGGGCCCACTTGGGTCAGCTAAGAAGGTCCCACATGGGCAAAAATAGGTGGGCTCCCTATGTGGGTCCTAGTTGGGTCACTAATGGGAAATGAGTGCATGGGCTCAAAATGGGCAACACAAGTGGGGCCCATTTGGGTTCATCAAATGGGTCAGACATTGGCAAACACAATCAGTCCCATATAGGCTGCCTACATGGGCCCAAGCTAGTACCCACATAGGTAATCTATATATGGGTTATGAATGGGAAAAACATATGTGGCCCGCTTGACCAAACCATATGGGTCCGACATGGGCAAACACTACCAGTCCCATATAGGCTGCCTACATGGGCCCCAGGTAGAACCCACATATGTAATCTTTATATGGGTTATGAATGGGAATAACATATGGGGCCCATTTTGATGAACCGTATGGGCCAGACATGGGCAAACACAATCAGTCCTATATAGGCTGCCTACATGAGGCCAAGGTAGTACCCACATAGGTAATCCATATATGGGTTATGAATGGGAAAAAACATATGTGGCCCGCTTGACCAAACCATATGGGTAAGACATGGGCAAACACTACCAGTTCCATATAGGCTGCCTACATAGGCCCCAGGTAGAACCCACATAGGTAATCTCTATATGGGTTATGACTCGGAAATACATATGGTGCCCACTTTGATAAACCATATGGGTCAGACATGGGCAAACACAATCAGTCCCATATAGGCTGCATACATGGGCCCAAGGTAGTACCCACATAGGTAATCCATATATGGGTTATGAATGGGAAAAACATATGGGGCCCGCTTGACCAAACCATATGGGTCAGACATGGGCAAACACTACCAGTCCCATATAGGCTGCCTACATGGGCCCCAGGTAGAACCCACATATGTAATCTTTATATGGGTTATGAATGGGAATAACATGTGGGGCCCATTTTGATGAACCGTATGGGCCAGACATGGGCAAACACAATCACTCCCATATAGGCTGCCTACATGAGGCCAAGGTAGTACCCACATAGGTAATCCATATATGGGTTATGAATGGGAAAAACATATGTGGCCCACTTGAGCAAACCATATGGGTAAGACATGGGCAAACACTACCAGTCCCATATAGGCTGCCTACATGGGCCCCAGGTAGAACCCACATAGGTAATCTCTATATGGGTTATGACTTGGAAATACATATGGTGCCCACTTTGATAAACCATATGGGTCAGACATGGGCAAACACAATCAGTCCCATATAGGCTGCATACATGGGCCCAAGGTAAAACCCACCCACATAGGTCATCTCTATATGGGTTATGACTTGGAAATACACATGGTGCCCACTTTGATAAACCAGATGGGTCAGACATGGGCAAACACAATTAGTTCCATATAAACTGCATAAATGAGCCCAAGGTGGTACCCACATAGGTAATCTCTATATGGGTTATGAATGGGAAAAACATATGGGGCTCCCATTTTGATAAACCATATGGATCATACATGGGCAAACACACTCAGTCCCATATAGGCTGCATACATGGGCCCAAGATAGTACCCACATAGGTAATCTCTATATGGGTTATGACTTGGAAATACATATAGGGCCCACTTTGATAAACCATATGGGTCAGACATTGTCAAACATAATCAGTCCTATATAGGCTGCCTACAAGGTAGTACCCACATAAGTAATCTCTATTTGGGTTATGAATGGGAAAACATATGGGGCTGACTTTGATAAACCATATGGTTCATACATGGGCAAACACAGTCAGTCCTATATATGCTGCCTACAAGGTAGTACCCACATAGGTAATCTCTATATGGGTTATAAATGGGAAAAATATATGGGGCCCACATTGATAAACCATATCGTCGCTGCCCGATGAAACTCACGTATGTCCAAAACGGTTACTTTTCAGGAAGTGAAAAAAACAAGGTAATTCAAAAGCAGTTGAACGTAGCGTTGTCATACTTGGTACGGTATCTTTAAATGTAACCATATAATTGCCAGTGTAATGATATAATCCACATTTGACCAAAATCGAGTTTAAATGGACATACGTGCATATTTTACAGTAACGGTGGTCGATACGCGTTCTTCCGATCATTAATTAGAATGGCCAAGTCGCGTTTCATATTGACAGATGAATAGGCTACGCTCAGTTTATTAAATACATTCAGTTTATTAAATAGCCTATATGTCTCATTTTATTAAATACGCTGAGTTTATTAAATGTCTCTTGCAAAATATGAAGGCACAATGAATCAATACACTCATATAATCATACATAATCAGAGAGTAGGCTAGCCTTTTTCTTTTCGTTTTGAATTATTTCGTTTAAAGACTTTTCAAGCTTTGTGCATTCGATGTCTTTCTCATGTCTGTGTGAGGCATACACTGTTAAGTTAGGATGAGATGCGCTCCAGTTAACGTGCAATGTGACCACGCGGGCGCCTCATGATTATATTGCTATATATTTTCTTCTTATTTATTAAATCCACTCCAGGCAATTGGTTGTTGAAAAATGAATTAAAATTAAGATACAATTTATAGAAAACGAAATTCACTTTAAAGAAAGGTTTTCCACAAAATAAAACTTAATGAAGTGGTCAAAATCATGTCTGACACTCCATGTCTCAAATTGTGCATCCTATTACTCGTGCTGTTCACTTTTCATAAATCAACAAAAATGGAAGAAAAAAAAACATAATATTTTAACAAATATGAAACTAAATGCGCTCATTTAATGGCTACAACAGTATAGACCTACATACTCTATTTGTACAAATTGCTGCACATTTATTTAATTCTGAATTTTGCACACACAAGTTGAAAGGCTTCAAATCATGTTCACGGATAATTGTGCGTGCATTCATTAATCATTATGATACTAAAACAATAACAAAGTAGGCTATGCTATGTAGCCTACAAAAAATACAGCCATTTCTGTTTTGTTCTTTTAAACAAAAAAACAAGCTGCCCCCTTTTTTTTTACATTTCATCTTTCATTCCGAAATGAACGAAAAGTACACCGACCCAACATGTATTAGCCTTTTTATGTTATCAATCTAAATTAATCTCGTTTTTAATTTAACTTAATTTTGTTTTTCTTTATTTAAATTTCGTTTTTTTTCTTTATTTAATTTTCGTTTTTTTCTTCATTCAATTTTCGTTTTTTTTTATTTAAATGTAATTTTTCTTTATTTAAATTTAGTTTTTTCTTTATTTGAATTTAGCTTTTCTTTATTTAAAATTCATTATTCTTTATTCGTTATTCTTTATTTAAATCTACCCTTTACTGTGTCAGTAATTTATTAGTCAGAAAAATATTAGACTACCTTAAAAGTAGGCTATTGTTAACAGACCCGTGCGTTAACATCTCCACAATAAACAGTGACAATTACTTCCTCTAGACCATTTACCGGTAAATAACAGTTGTGAATATATTGCGAATATATAATAAACTTGAACAGTGTTGTCAAAAACAAACATTTGCTTATACTTTACCTCACAGAGTTATTCGGCTATACAATCCTGAGCTTCCAGAGACGCTTAGACCTGCGAGACGCCTCCACAGGGCGGGAGATACGCGGCGTGATTGACAGCTTTGACACCAAATGGATATACGTGAAAATCAGATGACATGATTTCACAACTTTTCATTGGTCATTTAGACATGTGACGCACACTGTATACGGAAATGAACCCGGACATTCTATCTGTCGAAAAATCTCAAAATCGGCAAAATGGACATACGCGGTTTTCATCGGACAGCGACGATATGTTTCATTCATGGACAAACACAATCAGTCCCATATAGGCTGCCTACAAGTTAGTACCCACATAGGTAATCTCTATGTGGGTTATGAATGGGAAAAATATATGGGGCCCACTTTGATAAACCATATGGTTCATAAATGGGCAAACACACTCAGTCCCATATAGGCTACCTACATGGGCCCAAGGTGGTACCTACATAGGTAATCTCTATATGGGTTATGACTTGGAAATACATATAGGGCCCACTTTGATAAACCACATGGGTCAGACATTGTCAAACACAATCAGTCCTATATAGGCTGCCTACAAGGTAGTACCCACATAGGTAATCTCTATATGGGATATGAATGGGAAAACATATGGGGCCCACTTTGATAAACCATATGGTTCATACATGGGCAAACACAATCAGTCCCATATAGGCTGCCTACGTGGGCCCAAGCTAGTACCCACATAGGTCATTTCTATATGAGTTATGAATGGGAAAAACATATGGGGGCCCACATTGATAAACCATATGTTTCATTCATGGGCAAACACAATCAGTCCCATATAGGCTGCCTACAAGGTAGTACCCACATAGGTAATCTCTATATGGTATATGAATGGGAAAACATATGGGGCCCACTTTGTTAAACCATATGGTTCATACATGGGCAAACACAATCAGTCCCATATAGGCTGCATACATGGGCACAAGGTAGTACCCACATAGGTAACCTCTATATGGGTTATTATGAATGGGAAAAACATATGGGGCCTTCTTGACCAAACCATATGGGTCAGACATGGGCTAACATAATCAGTCACATATGGGCCCAAGGTAGTAACCACATAGGTACTATATTATCATAAAATTATGGGGTGTTGGCGCAGTGGATAAGACACATGCCTTTGGTGTGAGTGACCCGGGTTTGAATCCACTGTGAGACACCAATGTGTCCCTGAGCAAGACACTTAACCCCTAATTGCTCCAGTTTTGTGTCCAGAGGCGTGCGACCTCTGAAATATAGCAATTGTTAGTCGCTTTGGATAAAAGCGTCAGCTAAATTAATAAATGTAAATATAAATTGTGCATCTGTAAATTACATCATAAACTATACATTTGTAAATAACATATCTGTACAATCATTAAAAAATATTATATACAGTATATTTATAATGTATAAGCTTTGTTATAATACCACTAACTGATGACCATGGAATATTTAGTAGTGAGGAAAATTCACAAATGGACTTATTAGGTGGAAACCTGGTGCCACGCTTGAATTCACTGAGCTCCTGAATGCAACCTGTTCTTTCACAAATGTTTGTAGAAGTGTCTGCATGCATAGATGCTTGATTTTATACAACTGTGGCCATGGAAGTGATTCAAACACCAGAATTCAAAGTTCTGGACGGGTGTCCCAATACTTTTGACAATATAGTGTATGTGGGTACAGTATATAGGCCATGGCTCTTCAGATCCAGTCCTGGAGTGTTGGTGTTCAGCAGACATTAGTTTTAACCCTAGTCTAAAATCTATACAAATGGTTCAAAATATCCAGAAAATGGTCACTGTTCAATATGAAGAACGGGTTACAGAAGCTAATTATCTATCAAAATAATAATAATAATAATAATAATACATTTATTTTGTAAAGCGCCTTTAAAAGTTGCTTTCTCAAAGCGCTTTACAGATAAACATAACAACAGAAAAGAAAAGCTACACACTTTAAAGACAAAAATAAGCAGGTAAAATAAATAATCAGGTAAAAGCAATCCTAAAATAAAATGTTTGAAAATGTAATGGAATTATAATGGCTTAGAGATGGGTAGAAGAAATCAAACCCCTAGCAACAGCCATATGCCCTTATTCAATGGAGATACTCCAGAGTTTTCTGGTCAGTTGGTTAGTGAGTTAAAATGTAATTCTATAGATTTTGAATATTGGGGTTAGGGTTTGGTTATTTAAAGGGTTTGATTATTAAAAGGGGCACATCAGTTCAGATGATGAAATAGCACAAGTAAAGAAAGAAAGGACATTAATGATTTGAAGGGGAAATCCAATGTAGATTCAGAAACCATATTTGCAGCATATACAGGAGTACAGAATAAAGTCCAGTTTCATTCATTTAGCATATTATGTTTAGTTTTCTTTTGAGGTCAACAGTACAGACTTTTCTTTTCAGTCGTAGTTGGCACATGATATGACTGACCCTCAAAGTTAAAATATGGTTGAAATAATGTCAGTTTTTTTTTTAACGTTGACACAATGTAACATTTAATATAACGTTTAATGCTAAACAGTTGAAAAAGTTTTTTACAAAATCTGTATGTTGAATCAAAGTCATGTCTTCAAGAAATACATAACCTTTGAATTATTATTTCTAATTATTATTTTGTAATTATTTTAGCATTGCATGATATTTTGATCAAAACACCACTTCAAAAATCTAAATTTATGTGAAAATATAATCATATTATTAACAATAATAATAATAATGGATATAATTCCAATCTCAAGAGAGAAGTGCAGCAGAAACTTTTTTGCTCTGTGTGATTTTGTTTGGATTTACAATTGTGTGTGTGCCTAAAGCTTAATGGAGGATTGCATTTTTATTCACACACTGTCATCTAAAGTAAACACTATTTGACCAACTAATCAAATAAAATAGTCTACATATAACTAAACACACATTTCTTTAAAAAAAAAAAAAAATAGAAAGAAGAGAAGAAAAGTCATATTTTCCGTTACCACCCTGAAACAATTGGAATTGGTTGTTTCACCCTCTTTGATCATGATTGGTTAATCTGTCTGTCATCTACGTAGCTGGCCAATGACAATTGTGCGCGCCTTTTTACTGGTCATGTTTGAATTTGAAAAAATACGTCAGTTTGAGTTAATTGCGAGGCGACGTGTGTGTACGCTACTGCTCGGCAATATTGTCTTTTCTTATGCCTGTTAAAATCTTATTTTCTAACCAATTTGCGTTGTGACATGTAAACGGAGGAGAACAGAAGCTGAAATATGATCACAGGAAAATCAAGTGTGAGGTCCTGCAAACATATTGCATCAGGTATAAAGAGAAACATTTTTCAGGCTCTGTAAAGTTATGTTTCGTTTTCATCATCCACTATCATTTTAGAAAAACAGAGATCAATATATATTTAAACGTTTAGGTAATGCGTTCAAATAAGTGGATGAGAGTGTAAATATAGTTCAAAGTAGAATATAACCTAACGTTAATAATGCAGATGAACAAATTTTGTTAATTGAGTTCATTAACATCCCAGAAATGTTCTGTGTAACGTTACACACGAGAGTGTTATAAACGGATAACGGACGTAGGCCTACAACCTGCAGCTGTGTGTGTAACGTTACCATTGACTGTAAAGATGAGCTTCATCAAAGCACACCTTTGATTATAGTAAGATGCTATCGCGATTAGCGTATAAGCACATATTGCAGTTGTAGCCTCTGATGTCAATGTGAAAAAAATATATACTAAAATCTATTTGAATCCTTTTTTATGCTGTTTACTACAAAGATATTTACACAATTATGTACTTAATATAAATACCCTGTGATTGTACTTTGGTATTCTAAATTATATAATGTTACTTAAAGTCAATAAGAAGTTATCTTGTTATCTGGAAGTAATGCTGAGGTTAAGTTTTGATTACTAAAGTGAAAGAAACTTTTGCAAGTATACTTTAGGTACACTTTATTAATAGTGATAAGCCTATTAAAAAACATTTGTCTTAATATAAAAAAATATATGCATTGTGTACTAAAAAAAATGCTCCAAATAAAGTTCAATTATATATTAAATGTAAGTCTTGGGTGATGTGTCAATAAACGTTTAAATGTATTTGATGTATAATAAATATAAAATAAATGTGTTTAAAATATGTTTTTGCATAGGTTTGTTATTTATATTAATTTTTACTAGGGGAGGAGCATCCAAATGAGTAAAGTGATTGGAAAAAAACGTCATTTACACTCTGAAACACTGGAATCTACAGAAGAGTTTAGAAATATTATTGGTCTATATCTCTTATGTTTTTGTAGATACCAGTATGTATATATATATATATATATATATATATATATATATATATATCAAGCACTGGAAGAAGATTTTTTTGGCGAGAACAGGCACCCAACCGAGACCAATCCACGACGATTATCAACTTCAGTAAGATGTTAGTCATTTTTAACCAATGCTTCTAAACCTTACATTGGGATTAATATATTGTGTAGTTAAAGGTATTATTCTCATCATCAAATGTCATTTATTCTACTACTGACAAATCTGAGTAACTTTTTATCCTTTTGTCTTTCTTCCTCTAAAGTGACAACGAAAGGAGAACATGTCACCATCACCAGTCCCTTATTTAGTTCACTGAAGAACATCAAGGGAAAGACCCTCAGGATAAATGTGGCTACAGGTAAAATTATTAGATGGTTTTTGTTTGATTTTGGTGTACCAATTTGCTTTTTTTAAAGCTACAATTGTGTGATATGACATGAAATGTAGCCAAGTATGGGGTCCCCATACTCGGAATTTGTGCTTTTCATTTAACCCATTCAAGTGCACACACACACACACATTAAGTGATATCGACTGAAAAAGCGTTTTCATGAATATCGACTCAAATGAAATGCGTTCGGTCTCATGGAATTTTATCTTGATGGATATACGGCTTATGCGATAAACGCTGATGGAAACGTTATTATGGCGCAATCCATTTTGCCTCGCAAAACTTTGTTCGTTGCTTGAATGTTGTTCAATTCGGTGCACCAATTTGATCGCAAAAAAGCATGTGACGTCATTACACACAGGTTTTTATTCGCTTTAAAGCCGTTCGATGGAAACACATTTTCACCAGCTTTATTCGCATGAGGTTTTTTACCAAACTTTCAGATAATTCGATTGACAAGTGGATGGAAACTTGGCTTCTGTGAACACACATTGAGAGTTTTTGCTGCGGCACCCAGGGAGCTATTGGGGACCATTTGTTCATGTTGTCTGAATGTTTTATAATGGCAAATGTTGGTCAAATTTAAATGCGTTTTTGTTTAATATTATTTAAAGGAATGGTAAAAATTAAATCTTTCTTTTTAAGGATTTATCAGCCCACCCCACCCCAGATTGACCAAGGATCCAGATGATTACTGGCAATTCGGTGGAGGATTGTTCTTTATCTGCTACACTGCACTGCCACTTCTGGTATGGATCGATTGACCTTTTGTTATGTGTGAGGTGTTTTGATTTTACTTAATTTAATACAATTTTAAACATTAGATTTTACATAATTTACTTAGAGTAGTTCACTTTAAAATGAAAATTAGCCCATGATTTACTCACCCTCAAGCCATCCTAAGTATATGACTTTCTTCTTTCAGACGAATACAATCAGAGTTATATTAATAAACACCCTGACGCTTCTGAGCTTCATAATGGCAGTGGATTGCAACCATCCATCGTAAACAAACAAACAAAATATCCATATTTAAGACTTTATAAAGTAAAATAACTAGCTTAGTAGCGTAGTGCATCATGGTGTAGCATAAATATCAGCAGTGCGTTGCATTACTCGCATAAGTTGCGCTTTACCCTTAAGTAAAATCCGTATGTTTGCCCGGAAGCTAGTTTTTTTTACTTTATAAAGTTTTAAATATTAATATTTTTCTTACACAAACATATGGCATTGCTTCAGAAGGCCTTTAACCTCCCGGAACCGTGTGGAGTTCTTATATAATGGATGGATGCACTTTTTTGAGCTTCAAACTGATGGTTGCAATCCACTGCTTTTATGAAGCTCAGAAGTGTCGAGGTGTTTATTAATATAACTCTGATTGTATTTGTCTGAAAGAAGAAAGTCATATACACTTAGTATGGCTTGAGGGTGAGTAAATCATGGGGTAATTTTCCTTTTAAAGTGAACTACTCCTTTAATACCATGTGTAGTTAGGATTCTGAATTAAGTTTAAGGTTTCTCTACATATCAGAAATATACAGAGCCACATTGTTGAAAGATTTTGATCTTGATTCAAATACCCACACAATATTTTCCTAAATGACAACAATTTGTCTTAAACCTTTGTCAAGTAAGATCACAGTGAACATTTATATCTGCGTTGGCGCTGTCAGTAGCCACATTTACATGGACATTTTTTGTTTTGATCAGAAGGAAATAATTTCCTGCTGTTGTCACAAACTAACCATCCCCGTTGTTTTAAAAAGCAGACTTATATTTACCTATTTCAGGTCCTTACTAGGAAACAAGGAGTACACAAAGCTTTGCCGTGCTGCTTATATTAATCAAGCAGTAAAAAAACGATGCCAGATGTCCAAAACAAGGCATCTGCAGATGAGAGTCCGAAACAAAGTTGGACAAAGTTGTCCTGCACCACTTCACAGATAAATTTAGATTGACACAACAGTAATTTATTATATTCTTATATAATATTACAACAACATCAGCTCGTAATTCAAATGATCACAGAAGTACTGAGATAAATAGATCAGATATCAACTCTGTCTACAGTAGCAATCAAAATAGAGTATATCAACTTGCAAGAAACTTGACACTTAAAGATTTCACATTGTTACACAAACAGGTGGAGATGACAAGAGACTGGTAAACAAATTTATTTGTCATTTTTTAATTATTCATTCTACAGATTCGTTAAAAAATGCTGATTCATCCAGTAATGAAACAAGTACCGTATATACCCGAATATAAGACGAGGTTTTTGTCCTAAAAATAGGCTGATAAATGGGGGGTCGTCTTATATTCGCGATATAGACAAAATCACGGGGGGAAAGGGAGAAATTTCTTGCCAAGCAGTTCGGTGAGCTACTTTATTTGTGTATTTTAAGTTACAAAACCCACTTCGAATGGCCAGTTTAAACGTTTAGCATATTTGTATAAGATTATTCAAAAGTACCTCAGACAAACAGGTGAAGCGGGTCCGCGCGAGGAAACATCACTGTAGCGCGCGCTCTTCACGTGCTTCTTAAGAGCGCGCGACAGCCTCCCTCCAGAGCGCGCACGCCTCTCTATCTATCTATCTGTCTGTGTGTGCGTGCGTGCGTGTTTGTGTGTGTGTGTGTCTCTTTTTACCCCAAAAAATTGTCTGGAAAATGGGGGGTCGTCTTATATTCGGGTATATACGGTATTTTACTCATTAAATTTGCAATTATTGTTAAAAATTAGCAATCAAAAATAATTCAAATACTTTATTATGCACATTTTGTCAGCCCATTCTATCATGGACTAAGAATCTGATTGTGAGAAACTACCTAATATTAAAATGACAAAGTCTTGAGACAAATAATGTATTATTATTATTATTTTTGTTTATAAATTGTTTTAATGGTTAACTTGTATCATTGAATGAATTGATGCTTTCAAACACATCGCATATCCATACTTTATAAACTGGTTTTATTAATACAAAATGAAATCGGAATAGTCTGAAGAAATAAACAGTAATTCTCTATTGATTTCCCAAATGCCCTTCCAGTGACATTCCAATACCATTCCAATTCCAATTGAAGTTTTTTGCTGTGTTTGTTTTTTATCCTGAGTAAAAGTTGTTATTCTTTCATAAGGTATTGTGACATGTGTAAGTAACATGATTTCTTTAAAATCATAATCTCTAAAAATGCAAATTTGTTTTGCAGAGGCTCTTAAGAAGACTGCACAGATCAACTGGCAAGAAACTGAGAGGGAACTCTCAGAAAAGTCCAGGACAAGAGATGGAGGAGGACAGTGTCTAGAATGCACAAATGACTGTCTGCAGTGTAAGCTGTACTGATAAATGTATAGTTGCTGCTCCAATTTATTTCCTGTTCAAAGATTTCAGTAAAGACTGGGTCAAATACAGGTTCAAAATATGTAATTTACCAATTTGGTATATAATTTTTAAAAAGATACTCTTTAATCTGACATAAATCTGCTTCTTTAAATATTGTCTCTGGAATTTCAGAATATAGCATAATATGATGGGTAATTTCAATAAAATTGAAATTTGAAAAGATTTAAATCTCACTGTGTGCTCTAATGCTTTAAAAATTCTTAGTTGGGCCCCACTTAAAGCCCTGTGAAATCCTGCATAGAACCTAAACGAGTAAGTTGCTGGGGCCAACATGGAACCCGTGGACCAACCTACTTACTGCCCGTATTTCAGCCCATGTAGTAACCTTGTATTACCCCAAAAAAACTAAAGCTGGGACCAAGATGGGTCTTGTGCATGTAGCCCAGTTGGGGCCCACCTGTTTATAAGTGCCATCCTATATGAAATCCATGTGGGCAGTTAACATGGGGCCATTATGGAACCCGTGGACAATCCCATACAGAGCCCATTTCAAACCCACATGGGCCTCACATACAAATATTAGCAGCTGGGACCGAAATGGGTCTTTGCATGTTGCCCACTTGGGTCCTGCCTAGTACCAAGTGCAATCCTACATGAAATCCACCTGGGCAATTAACATGGGGCCATTATGTAACCCATGGATAATCCCATACAGAGCCCATTTTTCAGCCCATTTCAAACCCACATGGTCCCCACATACAAATGTCAACTGGGTTAAAGCTGGGAGCGAGATGGGTCTTGTGCATGTTGCTCACTTGGGTCCCACCTAGTACCAAGTCCAAACCTAAATGAAATCCACCTGGGCAATTAACATGGGGCCATTATGTAACCCGCGGACAATCCCATACAGAGCCCATTTTTCAGCCCATTTCAAACCCACATGGGACCCACATACAAATGTCAACTGGGTTAAAACTGGGAGCAAGATGGGTCTTGTGCATGTTGCCCACTTGGGTCCCACCTAGTACCAACTGGGTTAAAGCTGGGAGCAAGATGGGTCTTGTGCATGTTGCCCACTTGGGTCCCACCTAGTACCAAGTCCAATCCTATATGAAATCCACCTGGGCAATTAACATTGGGCCATTATGTAACCCGCGGACAATCCCATACATAGCCCATTTTTCAGCCCATTTCAAACCCACATGGGCCCCACATACAAATGTCAACTGGGTAAAAACTGGGAGCGAGATGGGTCTTGTGCATGTTGCCCACTTGGGTCCCACCTAGTACCAAGTCCAAACCTATATGAAATCCATCTGGGCAATTAACATGGGGCCATTATGTAACCCGCGGACAATCCTACATGGGGCCCATTTTTCAGCCCATTTCATACCCATATGGGCCCCGCATACAAATGTTGGCTGGGAGGGTGGGATAAATAAACTTAATTAAAAAGGAAGATTAGGTTATTTTCCTTACCCTTTTGGCAGTTTTTTTTTTGAAGCACAGACACAATTTGTATACATTTTCTCAAAATACAAAAATGTATAATCTTAATATCTTGTCATTTTGCTTCTCAATAAATGTACCTTAATTTAAGAGTGTTGACTTTAGTAGGGTATGTAAATCATTTGACTGGTCAATGGATAGCCTGAATGAAAAAGATATCTAATAATATCATAGGCTGTAGCCTAGTAGGTGCGGTCATGAGTTATTCATTTGACAACTTGTCATAAAACTAGAATCTTATCGCATTAAACTGTTTTATTTTAGTTTCATAGAGATTAGATCATCAGCACCTACTGGGGTACACTACACAGTCTTTATTATTTCAATTTTAGTAAAGTCATCAAAACGGTAGGCTATAAATAGGCTAACAAATGCAATTATCGACGATTATGTAACCAAATGTTAAATAGGCTAAATCAAAATATCGTCATTTTTATTTGTTTACAAGTGTTAACTAATGGTAGAAACTCGTTACTAATTTAAAACAAGCATAAGCCTTTAATTAGATCAAAATGATTTTAACATCGAGATAAATTCAGTCAAGTGCGCACTGCGCAGACTTAGATACTATTCTATATAAAAACATGCGCTGAGGAATTTGCGGTAGGCGGTGCACCGGCTGCTGAGAGCTTTTGCTATTCCAGCGTTTCAACAGCAAATCGTGGTCTCAACCTGGTCTCAACGCGCGCTGTCATAGCTGTCACAACTCCCGCAGGTACGTCACACTCACCACGCGTCCAGTTGTGAGAGAGGGTCACTCACTCCCGCGGGCGGGAAACCGTTTTAACACCTGCATCAGATGTTGACAGCCAACTGAGCATTTTTACCTCAGAAAACAACGCGGGGAAAACTACTCACTACTCCAACACGAGCTGATTAATATTTCATTGAACTTCCTCGGAAAACGAGACTTCTGGTATGAAAATTTAGTTTTATTTCTTTCTTTCTTTTTTTACACATCCCAACCCTTTTTGATTTTTTTTTTGAAAAACCATAATTCCATGGATTAGCCTTCCTCCTTTTCTGTTTTAGACACACTGTTGAGAGATGAACTCGTCTGCTGGAGTAGGGAATTACCGAAGGGGTTCAACCAATGGGGATAAGGTAAGACCATATTACAACACATTAATATATAGCCTACTTGTAAGACCTCTGTATCATTCTCCCTTCATGTGCATTTTATATGTGTGACATAATTGACAATCTGGTGAACATAATTTTCATTTAGCATTTGAAGCAGCTTCAATATCCATGTAAATCAATCACTTTGTATTGAATAGTCTTTGTCCTTTCTTTGTATACCGGTAATAAATGGTGACGAGGAGAAAGACCTTGGCTATAGCATGTGAGATTGAGATAAAGGGATTTTCATCACAAGAAGGTCAGGTGTTTTGTTTCCCTCAGGTTTTGTTGTGTTGTTCTGTATTACTGCACTTAATTTAACACTTGAGTTTCAGGGGACAGGGTAATTGTGTGAACTTGATGGGATTTATGAAGTGAAAGTCAAAACCACCTCAGGACTGTCAAAAGCCAAGCAGTCTGTCCCACTCCAAAAGCTCCCTATGGAGAATAACTGTTCTTTGATGTTGAGGTTAGAGGCATCATGAAATGATGGAGGTGAATATTACATAAGATATATGGAAGTTTGAAATGTTCAGTCATTTTTTAGTCCATAGTCATTTATTTTAGTTCAAAAAGTATTCAAAGATGAGTTGCTCAGTTTGAATCAAGGCTACTTATACCCCGACACACACACACACACAGACAGTTATTACTACCCTAATTATCCTCATCATCAGAGTTTGAGTTATTGTCTTAATATTTCTGTGCAGAGTTTTTCTTATTTTGTAGTGCCGCTGTTTTCTGCAAACACCTCTGGGGCTTTGTCTCACAAAGTTTTAGGGTTTTGTGGCATCACAGCAGCGAATTGCCAATATCCTGACCTACATAAAATAATATTTAGTTCATTGCTCATGAAGATGCATCTGACTGGAGAAAACATCATCCAGAATTCACTGAAGTATCTTTTTTTTCTTTTTGTATTACCAATTCAGTATACTAATTGTTTTCACCCACTGGATATGAAGAAGAAAAGCAAAGCTGAGGCACCGGGGGTGTTATACATTTCAATGTTTGTGTCTGTAAAGCAGATGTTTTCAAGTTTTGAAGATGGTACAGTACACTGGAATTAATTTTTCTGTTTTAATGGGAGTGACTCTAAAAAGAAGAGTAAAAAAGTTTGCTAGAGATTACCGCTCGGTTTTGAAAGGGTAATCATGATTTTTTGTTGTTGTTGTCATGGACTGGTGCAATGCCATTCTGGACATCTTAGAGAGTACTGGGGTCCAAAGTCTGCGGAAGCTACAAACTAAACAAAGTACGCCCTCTGCTGGCAGGATGTGTACTTTTTAGTGCTATCAGAGCACTGTCCATTAGTTCTTGTTGTAATTTATTCAGTAAATAGGTCTTGTTTACTGTAGTGTCAAGATCATTATGGATTAAAGTTTGAAAGTTACAAGAATTATCGAGCCAATCTCTGATTTTTCCCATCAAGGGACTAGGATATGATATGAAAAGAGTCATAATACGTTTGAAATATTTGTCCAAAAAATGTCCTGCAGTCTCTCTTTGCACAACTTATCAATTTTAAACTTCTTAATCACAACTTAAAAAAGCTGTTTGATAATGGCAGTGTTCAGTTGTCCGAAATTTCTATAATCTTTACTAAGGAAGAACATAAAAGGTTTACAGGTGGTCTCTTTTTGCAGTTTTGTTGTGTAATACAATAATGTGATATGTTGTGAATAATGTGAAATGTTCTAGACAGCTGACATTTGTTTTAAATCAGTGCTTTTTATGTCATTTAAAAGTACATTTAGCGTGTGGCAGTGAGTGGTCTATGACTGTTTGTTGATATTCCACATGTTGACCCAACTGCATCAAACATAATATGCCATGACAAAATGTCACGGACCCCCTGACATGTGCAACATGTGGAAGTCCAAGAAAGAGTTGTGCAAGAATCACAAGCATTTGCAAATTCCTCTATCACAGCTGTATAGTCTGCTATGTTTGCAACATTGTCTCTGCTTTTTACCACTGGATGGAGGGGTGACCCAAGACAATGCACAGTTTTCTTTCTTATTACTAAGGAAGTTGTCTACTACACAGACCTCTGCTACATAATTTTAATGAGCCTTCACTTTGTTACAGAAGAAAATGCTAGATTTTATGGCAGTTGTCAAAATTCTGGCTTACGAGAATAAGGATGGAGCAGCTACTAACGCTCAGAAATTATTTAATAGTGGAAAAAAAAAACCAAGCGTGAAAACATGAGTGGTAAAAACAATGTAATAAAAACATTCAGGGCTTTACTAAAACGTTTCGAGCTTTATGTACCATGAGTATCAAACATTTTGCAAACAGACATTTCATGCAAATTGGGAAACATGCAAACGCATACTTTTGCGGCCCAAGCTTCTGGAAAACAACTGCCATAAAAATTGGATGTCGTATATAGAGTATATGATATCATATCTGTGATGAAAATGTATTGTTGATTTTAAATGCATAAATTTCCCATATGAAGGATTGTTTCTTATAGTTACATTATATGTTTGTTTAACAAACTATGCAGCTTGAATTTGGAAAAAAAATGTTTTTGTATTTTGGTCAAATATTTAGCATTTAGGTTTTGTTTTGTAATTTTATCATGCCTTATTGAGTTATTGGAAGAAGCAATGAACCTGTTCTTTAAAGGTCCCCTAATTTTGTATCCCTTATTTGCGAGCATCTCTCCTTAATGACCTTGCTCTTATCAGCAGAAGCCTGTCTGCTGGAGTTCTGAATGGAAGAGCTATAAAGCATTTTTGGATGCATCTAAATCACGGCACTGCTTGGAATATATCGCCACAGTATAGAGAGAACCCATTATGCTCTCCTGCAGGAGCAGGACATGTTATAACTCACTCAGAGTGCTGCAGTAGAACGACAGATTTGTGATAGAGAGTTTGGATGAGCTTCCTTTGCCGAAAAAAAATTCTTCCTCTCCCTCTTCTAGAAGGAAAAATACTTTGCGCCTAGACAGGAAATGTCTTTGCGAATTTGAAATATACTAAATGCACCTGTGATTGAGAACACTTCAAAGCATTTAACAGAAAGTGTTTGTATTGTAAACCTATATTTTTCTGGTAGAGCAAAATCCACCATGATGATTACAAACAGTTACTTTTTTTTCTTTGTATTTGTCTTAAAATGATTTTGTTCATGTGAAAGTTTTTCTAACTCTGGTGTAGTTTGCTGCTGCACATCTGAGTTAAAGGGCACCTATTATGGCATTTAAAATGTTCCTAATATTGTTCTGGAAGTCCCCAACAATAGTTTTACATGCATGCAATGACAAAAAACACTTTTGTTGTCTTATAATATGCATTTATTTTTACCTGATTTGCTCACCGATTCACAAATGATTCGTTCAACGACTCATTTTTCAAACCCCGCCTTTACGTGATGCTAATCTGCGGTGATTGGTCAGACGACCCAGTCAGTTATTTTTCGCGTTAACCCAAAGCTTAAAAGCTTAAACATATTGATAAAGCACTGCATTACTACAATACGCTCAATTCTTTATGACAACTCCAATAACAATGACAAACATTTCACATATTTAAAAAAAAAAGAAATGACATTGGAGACCTAAGCTGCGCCTAACTGACACACACAACACACACACACACACACACACACACACACACACACACACACACACACACACACACACACACACACACACACACACACACACACACACACACACACACACTTATTGAGCATGCTACAAAACCCATAAAAGCAACAATTACTAACAGTACTGCAGGTTGTGATTCGGAGAAGGAAGCCGATCCAAATAAACTTGGTACTGAACCTTCCTTCAGTATCAGCCGGCTCGCGAATCCACACTTGATCACATTCCTGATCTCGGCCAGAGCCGATCTTTGTCCTGGAGCCCGAGCCCATCAAAATGTCTGACCAGGTGCTTGACGTTCTACGTAGATCACAGAGGGGGCTTTAGTGCATCTACGTTCATCACAGAAACCCCTTTTCCACCAACAAGAACCGGGTGCTGGTTCAGAGCCAGAGCCAGAGCTGGTTCGGAGTTGGTTCGACTGACAAGCTTACTAAGAACCGGTTTGCCTTTCCACCGGCTTGAGAGCCACAACAGAGCTAGACCTTACGTCACTGCATACGTCTCATGCTGTCCAGCAACGCTACTACGCTAGTGCTGTAGCGCCAAACACAAACACGCCAGGCTTGTTCGAGATGCATCGGCTTCTCGCAGATCGATCGCCGCATGACATCAAAGCACTGCAAAAGTGCTCAAAAAGCACAAGGAGTAGTATGATCTCCAAACACTCCCGCAGCTCCGATCGGTCCGCGCCACTCCGATGCATCTCGAACAAGCCTTCTATTAACAATGACGGCCGTTGCGGCGAATACAACGTGTTCGTGCAGCTCGCCGTAACTTGCATAAACAGAGATTACAATCGAGCTGCTATTAGCTCGATTAGCTGCTAATTAAAAAATGGCGGTCACAAGTTTCTGTTCGTCTTGTTGGCCACGGTAACCCCGCCCCCAGCCGCTGACGTAAGCGGTTCTTACTTCTAGACCAGCAATGATTTGGTGCTACTTAAGAACCACTTTTACTGGTTCGGAGCTGGTGCTTTGGTGGTCGAAAACCAAAGAACCGATCTGAAACTAGGCTCTGGCTCCGAACCAGCACCAGCTCTGCCTTGGTGGAAAAGGGGTAAGAGGGGGTTTTAGTGGAGTTTGTGGGCATGACGTAGAGCCTCGCCCATTTAGCAGTGAGCAGTGCTTAAATTGGAATTGGAGAAGGGTGTTTCCCAAAGTCTCCTGTTGCCACTGATCCCAGTACCAAGGAGGCTGTTCCTCTACCTGTCCTGTGTCAGCCAAGATGGCCATTCCTGAAGGATCTGTTTGTCCCATGTCGGCCAAGGATCCTGCTTCTTAACACTCTGCCTGTACTGTATCGGCCAAGGAGGATTTTTTTAACTCTCTGTCTGCCCTATATCGGTCAAGCAGACCATTTTGTAATCCCCTGCCAGATCTAGGGATGGGCATCGTTAAGAAATTATCGATATCGATGCCATTGTCGAGTCTTCTTATCGATGCGATTCCTTAGCGATTCCCATATCGATTCCTGTACCATTTGCTGAGCACTTACAGTGTGGCTTTGAGAGTTGTTGGCTTTGAATGTCTAATTTAAAGTGGTTTAAGAGAATGAAAAACAAGTGTGCAATATTTAGGGCCCTATGAAATCAGTTTTATTTTATCCAAAATTCGTTTTTTTTCCTTTTTTTATTTTTTTGGAATTCATTTTTTTTTACCCTTTACTGTTATTTTAGTAATAAAAAGAGTGTGCTTTTAAAGTTAATGATTAAAATGTATGCAAATAAAATAGGAATGACCTTAAATTACAGACATTTATTCAGTAGCCTTTTCAGGACAAATACTGCATGATGCCACTTGACACTGCACTCTTCAAGTAACAACAAAATATGTTTATGAGCTTTAAACTGTCCAGTAAAATAAATTATATTAGTTTATAAAGTGTTGTGAGATGTGTCTTTAATGTGTTCAGTTCGGGACAGCTCAGTGTGGGTGTGTGACCGAAAGTGAGCGAGTGCGCATGTCGAAGGCGCGTGCGCCCCTTGTTGTTGTTCCCCGCGAAGCAGCGGATGAGTGTGTGTGAGAGTGATACGGTGATCCGTGCAGGTTGCTAGCTATGTGCAGTGTATTTCAGTGCAGCCAGTCAAATAAAGCACCTAAACTCTTCTGCAAGACGGCCTCGTTGTCCTTTTATATGCTACCATCACACCAAACAGCGTGAAGTTTAGGGAGTTAACCCCCGGGAACAGAATGGGCTCTATGCACGGCGGTATTTCCGGTGAAGGTATAAGGATGCTCAATAACTTCCGCCGATCGTAGAGTCCAATGCAATACCAAGAATTTATATTGAATTTTATACTCCATGGTTATACTAAAGAAACGTTAGTCACAAAAACAGACAAAACAGACACCCCTCGTTGTGTTTATGCTTCTTTTTAAAATCATATTAAATAAACATAACTATATATAAAATTACATCTAAACATATGAAAGTTTTCGTTTCAAAGACGAGAGGACAGTACATTTTGAAGACTCTGCCATAATCCCGTTTTCCTCGGTTTTCCTCCGCTTTAATCTCCCCAACCGGAAACGGATGAGCATTCTTGCGTCAAATGCGGAACTTATGCGTGCATATAGCCTATTACCGGCCCTGGAGAAGACGAATCTCCCCTGTGTCTCCCAACCACGGTTAGGAGACAGAAGCAGGAAAGGTTAACAACAAGTTTAAATAAAAGTCACACTCTGTCTCTCTCTCGCCCAGTGTCACTCGCGGAGTTCGCTTCGCTTTTGTCCAGTCTGGCGCCTCATAGACAGACGCGGGTGTGTGTGTGTGTGTGTGTGTGTGTGTGTGTGTGTGTGTGTGTGTGTGTGTGTGTGTGCATGCGTGTATGTGAGAGAGACGCGTGAGTGATAGATAGACGGAGGGAGAGCGGGGAAAGGAAATACAACGGAAATACGCTGCGTGTTTTAAATAGCATTAAAAAAATGAACGAAACGCAATATGTGGTGGCCGGAGTTGATTTTGTGGCCGTGAATTAGTCTGTGTGGGAAACACTGCATAAAAGTCACGTGCAAACTGCTCGGCCCGGTACTGAGGGCTAATAGCGTCGAGTTTCTTAACTTTTTCGCCGACGAAAGCAGAGCCGTGGAGAGCCGCTTCGCCATGCTTTCATTATTTTGATGCCGTCATTGGAGCTGTAGATGTCGCCCAGATTTGCTTCCCCCGGTCTGCATTTAAAATGAAGCCACACTCTCGATCGTTTACGTCTAGGGGGATTTAAAAATCCAGTCGCATACTGTAACGTCATGCCGCGACGCGGGAATGGATGGAACGGAACGGAACATTCGGAATCGTTAGTGGAATCGTTAACGTGTGGACGTGTACGATTCCGATGGATCGGAACGTTCGGAACCGGTTCCAAACCGGAACCTGGAACCGATTCCCAAGCCTAGCCAGATCTACTCAGTTCTTCGTCACTGTAATCACTGGCTCCATTCAGCCCTTTGGCTCATCATAAGCTGTCTGCCCCTAGCATCCTGGATCTGTCTTGGGCTTCCAGTTTGCTAGCTCCGCCCTGTAGTGTCAATCCTCTAGTTCCACCTAGAACATCCAAGCCCGTCACTCCCCCTTGGGCCATCAAGCAGTCGGCTCAACCAGGCTTCTTAATACTTTCAGCTCAATCTTGGTCAGTAGTTGTTCTGCCTTCACCATGGACTTCCTCCACAAATTTGGGTCCGTCGGGCTCCTCGTCCCTTCCAGCTCAACCTCAGTCCTCGGTCACACCGACTCCGCCTCAGGCATTCAGCCCCCTGGTTTCACCTTGGCCACTAGTCCCCATGACCCTGCCTTGGTCTCTTCAGCTCGGCCTGGGTCTCCACCTCCACCAGATCCGCCTCGTGTCTGTCGTTCCTCGGGTTCCGCCTGGCCTCTATATCAAGGCTACTCCTACCACTGTGGACCTTCTACCTGATAGCTCTGTTTGGGGTAACTCCCTGGCTCTTCCAGCCATTGACTCCTCCCTGGATCCTACCACTGTAATTTCCTCCCTGGGTTATCCCTGTTGCCAGCTGTGCATCCTCCAAAGCCCCCACCCACCTCTGTTGGAATATTGTTTATGTTTTAAGGCCCTTAGTCATGCCTTATTGATTAGATGGAAATGTTAGGGGTATGTCCTGTTTTCCTATGTTTAGTAAATGTTTCCTTTGTTCCCCTTTTCCCGCCAGTTTGTTTTCAATTGATTGTTTATGTTCACCTGGTCTTCATTCAATTTTCATTTGTTTGTCTCTAGTATTTGTGTTATGTTATCCATGTTTTGTAGTGTATGTGAAGTGTTAGTTTGAGTTTATTTGGATTAAAGAAATCACTGCAGCAATTAAATCAAATTTTATTTTTATTTCAATTTCTGGTTTTGCAACCCCGTGTGTCAATTACTCTTGGCCTGTTCTTATCATTCTTATGGTGTTTTGTAGTGTAATTGAAGTGTTAGTTTGAGTTTATTTGGATTAAAGAAATCATTGCTGCAATTAAATCCAGCTTTTTTATTTCCGTTTTTGTAACCCAGCGTGACAATTATAGAGTAGGAATGACTTGGTACCACTTTTTCGTCACAGTACCAATACTGTAGGCTTGACTTGATCAGTTGTGAATATCTATACGTCATTAACTTCCCAAGACATTGCTTTAATCTCAATAAAGTGAAAACAGAAAAACAAACACACTAAATATTAAATATTCAAATATTTCATTCAGTCCTCTATTCCAGTGCTCTCATCTAACAGATGCTAACAGTCCTTTTAAACAAAAGTACAGACCTTTTATGCTCAGAGTATACATGTTAATGAGAGCATTGGAATGTCTTGGGCTGCTTTCAAAAGCTGAAAAATATGGAGGTAGGAAGGCAACAAGGCATGTTCGAATCCAATGTTTGTATCACGTCCTGTCTATTGAGATACCTTCATCTTATTGGTTTTCGAAGATCTCTCTTTTTTGTTGTCAATTATTAAAACATTATGCTGCCTGTCCGAAAACAGTTTTGTGAGGTACCTTTATGCACAAACACTACAAGACAGTGGCTGATACGGCAGCGAGGCTTATATGAATGTGAAATGCTCTTTGAATGCTGGATGGAGACTGGCATGACTGCTGCAGTCTAGGGAAGAGATTCCGTGAACTTATAAATAACCTGATATACTGACTGTTCCACAAATATCTAACAAATGTCTTAAGAAGACCTGGAATTTAGTGCACAAAAATAGTTATATTGCTTTTATAATACTTTTTTTGTCCTTTTTTTTAGCTTAGCAGTCACAACAACCATAATGCTCCATATCAGATTTCAATTAGTTCCTGACTGATTACATATTACAAATACACATTACATTTGCACATTACATATTAACATTCAGACATTATAAATAAAACATGGAAAATAGAAAGTGTATTTTAATGATTTACATGGTTTGCTCCATACCACCTGAGGGCACCATGCATGCCACTGGTATAATGCATTTCTTATAGCAGCTGGTATTCTTTGCAAATACAAGTGCCATACTGTGTGCTGCAGCCTGCAACTAACCATTATTTCTTAGATTTATTGAGTAATTGGATAAGTCCAATTTTATTGTCTGTATTTTAATACACATGTGATTCCACATCCTACCCAAATGTTTTCCTCCAAACACTGTGCACATTTAGGGCTACTAATACAAATACAGCTTTTGCAGCTTTTGCAACCTTTTTCAGGTATATATTTTTTATATTTTAAAATAAAACTTTAAAGGGATACTCGACTTTTTTTGGAAATAGGCTCATTTTACGACTCCCTCAGAGTTAAACAGTTGAGTTTTACCGTTTTCGAATCCATTCAGCCGATTTTCTGATATTTAGAAGACTATCAGTAACCAGATAGTTTCTGGTCTCATTGACTTCCATAGTAGGAAAAAATATATACTATGGGTCACTACTACTAAGTCAATGGGACCAGAAACTGTCTGGTTACTGATATTCTTCTAAATATCAGAAAATCGGCTGAATGGATTCGAAAACGGTAAAACTCTTTAAAACTGTTTAACTCTGAGGGAGTTGTAAAATGAGCCTATTTCCCAAAAAAGTCGAGTATCCCTTTAAACAAAATTAATAGTTTGTTAAAAGAAATGTGTTTTAAACGTCTGTAAAGTGACATACTGTAAGTGACAGAGATTAACCCTACACATTGCACAGACCAGACGAGGCTAATTAATAATGGATTTTGTTGTTGATTATTTCCTTTATTGATCATCTTTTTTTGACCGATTAGTTGTTGCAGTCCTAGTGTAAAGTTTTGGTGGTAGATCCACATGCAGGGGACAATAGTGACATAGTGAAACTAACATTGTTTGCCTGTTGATTCATTACTTAGCTAGTAAACATCTGCAGCTGCAGCTAAAACTCTCAGTAGAACAGACAAACGCACTGCATTTTTGCCCAAAATAATACTTTAAAGGCCTTTAGGGGAGGCTGAAAACAAAGGTTAAAACAGCCTTCAACAGGTTGATGAATAACCTTTTTTAATGAGTTTTATTCAGTTTATTCAGGTCTTTACATTTCCTGCTACTGCTTAATGTACAGTGCTTTAGAGCTAAACATAATGCAATCTCTTATTATGCTACAGAAGTCAGCTGATAAAAATCATGACTTGATTTTGACAGATCAGTCCATTTAAATATTTTCACCTATTAACAGTGTTACAAAAGGGAAACCTAATGGAATCAGTGCTTTCTGTGAAATCTATGACAGAGGCTGCCTAAATACATGAGAAACTCAGAAACCTTTCTTCAATCAAACTCCAAAGTGCCATGTATTAACCGGGCTGAAGTCTATCCAGTGCAGGATTCTGTTATTTTTATGTGCCATCTGTCTCCCTGAGCTGATGCGGCTCATTTATGATGCCAGTATTCATCCAGTGCCTGTCACTGCTCTCCACAATTTACACCAGAAGGAAAGGTTAGCTGCCATCATTTACTTTTATTCACCAATCTAGATAATGCTGAGTCTTTTAGATTTTTATTTCTCTCTTCAGGTGCAGATGTATAGTCCTCTGGACTAGTTCTGATAGTGTTGTTTCTCTACCAGTTTATGTGCTATTTTTTCTGCAGTTTAGATTTTTTTTGTGCAGTTGCTAGCCCATATATAATTAAATGATGCACAACATTAATTAGTGCTGTGTTTGTGTTACCTTGGATTCTAAGTTATTACATATTAGACCTATACTGTTGGCTGTGTGATATCACATTTGACAGTAAATTTGAACCATTCCAGACTAGTTCTGATTTGTTGCTTTAAAAGAAACATTGTAATTATTTAGCTCTTTAGAAATAAAACTTTCGCCTGGTGGGCAGTGCACATACTCTGTTGGAACCCTGGGTCATTTCTTGATCCCACTCCCCTCTCTTCTGTCCTGTTTTTATTAATGGCTAAGGAGTAATTATGATGTTGAATTTGGGATGTAATGACAGCACTTTCAAGCTCAAATCCTTCCAACAGGTATGACAAAGCGATCCATTTATAGCTTCAAGCTATAGCTGCGTTGCATATATCCCTCAAGCCCCCTCTGGGGCCGCCACTGCATGCAACACTTGTCACCATGATGGTAATATCCTTAAACCAACATTAACAGAAATTCTTCTAAATTATCATAACAAAACATTAATCACTACTAAATCTCCCACTTAACATTAATCTTGCACAAAAACAACATTATATTACACTTAATTTGAGCATTTACTCTCCCTTTCGAGTGCCGTCAGCAAAGCATCCCAGCCGTTTCAGTTAAAGTTGGTCTAAATTAAAAGAAATAATTTCATAAAACTCAAAACAATAAACAGTTCAGTTTACTTAAAATATATCTGTTCTGTGAACTTGAAAGAAAAAGAAAGTGCTAAATACAAAAGTTAATTTGACTGAACTAATTAGTTTAATTTAAGTTTGTCCTACTCAAACCAATTAATAATTTTGAGCGTTAGGGTAATTTGACCTAGCCTGGTCCCACCAGACTCTCGTACATTTCATTTCATTTGTACATAGAGTCTGGCACCGCTCCATTGACAAGCGTTAACTTCCTTGTAGACGGGAACTCTATTGAAGTCTAAAACTATTGGTTTTACCCAGAGTCACTCTGGATCTGCCATAACCAATCGCTAACGTTTAGTCGTGACATATGTATTTTCCCGAACCCCGTGGGGGGGATGGCCACCAACAAAACTAAGCAAAGATTGTTCTTGCTCCGGCTTTAACTTCTTGATATTCGGCAGCGTTGCCACAACGGACCGAATGGCTTCGCTCGCATCTTTCTCCGCTGCCATTACTGAATTACAACTCAAAATAACGCACAAGTCGACATCAACGTCATCGTTCTCAGCCACTCCCTCTGTTCGCTGATTGGCCCGGGAAAAAATTGACCAGAGAAAACCAAAGTCTACAGCAGAATCCCAGACGTAGTACTGAAGGAAAATGAAAATTGAGCGTAAGGAGGGCGGAGCAGGCTAAATTTTATTAAAATTATTGAAACTATTTCCCTTCTTTAGGTACTATTACTTTTTGTATTTGTGGTAAGTTAGTGTTAATAGTGTTGTTATTTATAATCACTTTATCCATTACCATCATAACTGATTGGTTCTGGGCTTGTGTGTGGCACATTTTTATCATAACCAACATAAAGAAGATGGATGCATAGAGATTTAGTTCTCTTACGAGAGAGAACGAGAGTTCTCTTCTCGTACTGCGTAATATCTTACGCTATGGGGAAAACTCTTTTCCACGAGATATTGAAGCCAAAAATTATCCTTAATTTTTTATTATGTAAAACGCTTTGCGGCAGCAAGCAGACATAGGCGAGACAGCTCGCGCGCCGATTGGCTGCCCTGCGGCAACAGCAGCAGCCTATCGAGAGTGGCTCTGCGTGACGTCACGACGAATGGGGGCCTTTCGCGCCCATATAGTCACGTCCCGCCAGAAAGGGCGTGGTCTCGCCCTATAACTAGGCTCGATACCTGCTCTTACGTTGATTTTTCATCTCTTCAGCGAAGCCTCCCGCATCGCTGGATCCAGAGTGAGAAGCCGCGCCGTCGACCTGTAGCCTTCAGCGGGACGTGCCATCGAGTCTGGAGTCGCTGGCCTCGCCGCCTTCAGCCGCCGTACCTGCTGCGCTTTCCGGCGTACATATCCTTTCCTCTGCTTAGAGTGTGTGTGTTGCATTATTTGCCTTTTTTTCCCACCCTCTAAAAGAGCGGCGTCTTTTTAAAGATGCCTTCCTGTGGTTCTTGCCGAGCCCCACTCAGCGATGAGGACCGCCACGTCATCTGCGTCTCCTGCCTGGGTGAGGATCACGCGGCCACCGCGCTCGCTGACGGCGGATGCTATCATTGTGAACGCTTGCCTATGGTGACTCTGCGGACTCGCCTAGCTTCGTTCTCCGAGCCCGCATCCGAGCCCGCCGTGATGCCACGCCGCAAGAAGCGCCGCGCCCAGCGCGCGCCCGAGCTATTTCCAGCCCGCCAAAGCTCGCCGGTTCGCCCGCCAGCTTCGCCGGCTTCGCTCGAGTCGCTCCCAGGCGGACAGCGGCCGCCGTCTGCCGCCGCGTCCGCACTTGAGCTCGACGAACTTACCGGAGACGGCATTGAAACTGAGCCGATGCGTCCGCTCTCTCAAGCCGTGGATTACATCGGCCTCGACTGAAAGGCGCTCGCGCAACTAACGCGCAATAGGCTGGACGGACGCTTTCTCGGGAAAGACGAAGCTCCGTCACAGTCGAGACCCGCGCCTTTCCCCCCTGAATGGTGAGAAACATTTGTGGCTAACGCTATCCGAGATGACGGAAGCTGAGCGCTCCGTGTTCCTCGACGTTCTCGCTCTGCTGGACGCCGCCCCCCCTCAGCGCGGGCCCCGGCCGAGGATTGAGATAAAGCCCGAGGTCTCAAGGCCTTCCTAGTCTCTCTAGGAAAGCGATGGTGTTCAGTTCCCGCTGCGGCCGGATTTCCACCAAAACTTCTCGCTCGTTCAGTTCCAAGCAATGTGACTGTTCCAGTGTATTTTGCAGTGAGCAAGCTGGTTCCACAGCCCGCTTGCCTGCGCACAAAGGCCGTCGTTTCGGCTAACTAGCAGCGCCCCCAGGCCCGAGATCAAACACCGCGCTCTCGCTCTGCTGGACGCCGCCCCCCTCAGCGCGGGCCCCGGCCGAGGATTGAGGTAAAGCCCGAGGTCTCAAGGCCTTCCTAGTCTCTCTAGGAAAGTGACGGTGTTCAGATCCCGCTGCGGCCGGATTTCCACCAAAACTTCTCGCTCGTTCAGTTCCATGCGTTGTGACTGTCCCAGTGTATTTCGCAGTGAAGCAGCCGGTGTCTCAGCCCGCTTGCCTGCGCACAAAAGCCGTTTCTATGGCTACCCAGATAAATCCAATAAAGAGTGCATTTTCTGGTGTTCCGGCCACGGCCGATGGTGTTACGAGTGTTGTAAGAATGCCCACGTCCCAGTGCCCATTCCCACACCCAGACACAGCCCGCCACGGTGCAGGGCTAGCACAAATAAAACCAACTCATGTTGGTTGTGCAGAAAATGTAGTGAACGCTCCCATACAATGCCTGCTTACACTACACGATGCGTGTCCCTTGGTTTCTGTAAAAGCGAAACTAACACACATTTAGTCGGCGCGAGCCGACAGTGTTCTCAGTGCAGTAAATGTGCCAGCTGTCCCGCATTTCCTCACTGACACGCCGAATCCCACGGGATTCACCCCCGCTCGCTTTCTATGCACAACCCGTCACAGAGAAGCTGAGCGCGGCCAGGCTGCCCGCTGTGATTAGCGCGCACCTCGCACGCTGTGAACACAGCGTTGATTCAGTCGGCGCGAGCCGAGTGTTCTCCGTGCAGAAAATGTGCCCGCTGTCTCGCGCCCGCATTTCTCACAGACACTCCGAATCTCACGGGATTCACCCCCGCTCGTTTTCTCTGCACAACCCGTCACAGAGAAGCTGAGCGCGGCCAGGCTGCCAGCTGTGATCAGCGCGCGCCTCACACGCTGTAAACACAGCAGTGATTTAGTCGGCGCGAGCTGACAGTATTCTCAGTGTAGTAAATGTGCCCGCATTTAGTAAATGTGCCCACATTCCCTCACACGCGCCGAATCCCACGGGATTCGCCCCGCTCGCTTTCTCTGCGCGTCCCGCCATAGAGAAGCTGAGCGCGGCCAGGCTGCCCGCTGTGATCAGCGCGCCCCCCGCCTCGAACGCTGTAAACACGGTGTTGTGTTCCCAGTACACAGGGGCTCTCGAGCCGCCGTCCTGCCGCGGCCAGAGCCCAGATTTCATTCTACCCCTAGCTATTCACGCAGATGCGTGGTCAAGGCTTCCCGGGGTATCAGAATGGGTGTTGAACACTATAACGAGAGGCTGTTCGCTACAGTTCGCTCGACGCCCCCGCCGTTATACGGCGCGAGTCGAAACTACGGTGTAAAGCGAAGTGTTTCATCTACTTCGAGCCGAGATAGCGAAACTACTGAGAAAAGGGGCTATAGAACCTCTATCTCAGGGCGAAGGGGGCTTATACAGCAGATATTTTCTGGTACCGAAAAAAGATGGTGGGCTCAGACCCATTCTAGATCTGCGACTGCTGAACAGAACGCTCGTGAAGCGCCAGTTCAGAATGTTTACGACCAGGAAAATCCTCGCGCAAGTGTGCCAAGGAGACTGGTTCATGTTAATTGATCTGAAAGACGCCGATTTTCAAATACAAATAGCGTCCCATCACAGGCGATTCTTGAGATTCGCCTTCGAGGGCCAGGCATATCAATACACAGTCCTGCCGTTCGGCCTGTCCCTAGCACCCCGTACGTTCACGAAGTGCATGGACGCGGCCCTCGCCCCCCTGAGACTTCGGGGCATGCGAGTTTTGAACTACTTGGACGATTGGCTGATTCTAGCTCGTTCACGAACGGAGCTCATAGAACACAGGGCCGCATTACTCGAGAACCTCGAGGAGCTGGGCCTTACAGTCAATTGGGCGAAAAGCTCACTGCTCCCCAGTCGGAGAATTTCCTTTCTGGGAACAGTGTTAGACTCGCTATCCATGACAGCACGCCTGTCACCGGAGCGCGGATTGAATATTCAGCACGTCGCGAGATCCTTCCGCCACGGCTCTATAGTCCCGCTCAGAAGGTTTCAGAAAATGCTGGGTCTGATGGCCTCAGCAGCCTCCGTACTCCAGTGGGCCTGCTCCGCATGCGCCCACTGCAGCTATGGCTAAAAGCACGAGTTCCCCCCAGGGCGTGGACCGCAGGTCTATTTCGCCTCAGGGGCGACCTTCAGTGCATTTCGGCTCTGAAACCATGGAAAGCAACCGACTGGTATCAGTCAGGTGTGAGTCTGGGGATCCCCTCGAGTGTGAAGGTGGTGTCTACGGACGCCTCCACTTCGGGGCAGGGAGCGCTGCTCGAGGGCAGACCGCTAGCTGGCCTATGGTCAGTACGGGAGAAGCTCCTTCACAATAAACTGCTTGGAATTAATAGCAGTCGACAAAGCGCTACGGCGCTTCTGTCCCCAGATGAAAGGCCACCACGTATTGGTCCGGTCGGACAACATGTCAGTGGTGGCGTACATAAATCGCCAGGGCGGCGTCAGGTCCCGAAACCTTTACAGGCTGACGGGACGCCTCCTGGTCTGGGCTCAGCACAACCTGCTCTCGCTGAGAGCGGCGCATGTGCCTGGTCACCTAAATGTGGGGCCAGACAGGCTGTCCAGAAACAACATCCCAGCAGGAGAATGGTCTCTGCACCCGCAGACGATCCAGCTGCTGTGGGAAACGTTTGGCAAAGCGCAGGTGGACCTGTTCGCGTCCCAAGAAAACGCTCACTGCCCGAGATTCTTCTCGAAATGCCGGGAGGCGCTGGCCCATGTTTGGCCCCGCCGCCCCCTATATGCTTTTCCCCCTGTCTCACTCCTGCCTCAGGTGTTGGAGCGAATCAGGAGGGAGGGATGCCCAGTGCTACTCATAGCTCCGCTCTGGACAAACCAGTCGTGGTTCCCTGTCCTGATGCAGTTGACCAGCGCTGTCCCATGGCCTTTACCGCTGAGGAGAGACCTCCTCTCTCAGGCGGGAGGCTCGATTTGGCATCCTCGCCCGGATTTGTGGTCCCTGCACGCATGGGCCATCAACGGGTACCCGCTGACCTCCCAGAGGGAGTGTTAAACACGATCGCGCAGGCTAGAGCCCCGTCTACCAGACGGCTCTACACCTCGAAGTGGTCTGTGTTCTCTGCTTGGTGTCAAGCGCAGAGCTTTTCACCTATAGACTGCGGGGTTACGGAAGTGCTTTCCTTCCTTCAGGAGCTACTGGATAAGGGCAGGACCCCTTCCACGCTCAAAGTATACGTGGCGGCCATAGCAACGTTTGCAAAACCGGTGTCTGGCCAGTCACTAGGAAAGAACGACTTAGTCGTGCGTTTACTTAGAGGAGCTCGGAGGCTAAACCCTCCCAGGCCCCCTTCAGTCCCGACATGGGACCTTTCCACGGTCTTGGAGGCCATGAAAGGTGCCCCATTCGAGCCAATCCAGTCGTCAGACATGAAACACTTGTCTTTCAAGACAGCGTTTCTTATGGCTCTCGCTTCAGTGAAGCGCGTAGGGGACTTGCAAGCGCTTTCAGTGAGCGCGTCATGCATGGAGTTTGGACCTAATGACTCAAAGGTCATACTCAAACCGAAGCACGGCTACGTGCCAAAATCCCTAAACACACCGTTCAGGGCCCAGGTGATTTCCCTGTCTGCCCTTCCGGTTCTCAATGAGGAGAAGGACGTGAGTCTCCTTTGCCCTGTCAGGGCACTAAGGGCTTATGTGTCCCGCTCGTCTGGTTTCAGACAGACTGAGCAGCTTTTCGTTTCGTTTGGCGGCCGTGCTAAGGGACTTGCCGCTTCGAAACAGAGCCTATCCAGATGGATAGTCGGTGCCATTGCGCTGGCTTACACTTCTAAGGGCCTACAGTGCCCTTTGGGTGTTAGAGCGCACTCCACAAGAGGCATGGCCTCCTCGTGGGCATGGTCTAGCGGGGTTACCCTGCAAGATATTTGTATGGCCGCGGGCTGGGCCTCGCCGTCTACATTTATAAAATACTATAACCTGGAGGTTCCCGCCTTACAAGCTAAGCTTTTGGCGGTATAAAATTCAGTGCTATCTGCCCGCTGTGCGGCTCGGATACTGAGTTTGACCTGCGTATTGCTCACTGACCGGTACAGCAGCTCATTAAAATGTTGACACACTTGTGGCCACCCAGTTCAGGCTGAATGTTCACCCTGACGGTATGGTCTATTTGTCACATGATTAGCTCCTTTCGGATGCTATTTACAGGGAATGATGCTTCTAGCCTCTCTTCCCTCACTCTCTGTGAGTTTATGGTGATTATGCACTATATGCGCCCCGGGCTTCGGCCCCTGGGACTTTGGTGTTGGATCCCTACCAGCACGGCGTGTTGCATTGTGTTCCCCATAGCGTAAGATATTACGCAGTACGAGAGATACTCTCGTAAGAGAACGTACTCGGTTACTAACGTAACCTCGGTTCTCTCTAGAGAGGGAACGAGTACTGCGTATCTTGCCGTGCTTGGAATACGCTCTGGTTCGCTTCGGCGATGAAAACCAACGTAAGAGCAGCTATCGAGCCTAGTTATAGGGCGAGACCACGCCCTTTCTGGCGGGACGTGACTATATGGGCGCGAAAGGCCCCCATTCGTCGTGACATCACGCAGAGCCACTCTCGATAGGCTGCTGCTGTTGCCGCAGGGCAGCCAATAGGCGCGCGAGCTGTCTCGCCTATGTCTGCTTGCTGCCGCAAAGCGTTTTACATAATAAAAAATTAAGGATAATTTTTGGCTTCAATATCTCGTGGAAAAGAGTTTTCCCCATAGCGTAAGATATTACGCAGTACTCGTTCCCTCTCTAGAGAGAACCGAGGTTACGTTAGTAACCGAGTACGATTTGCATGTTTAACATGCATTCTCATGCTCCTCCATTGCTAACATTGCAGTACCCAACACTTTATATGATTGAAATTCAGTGGCATTTTGAGTGAAAAACTCAATTTTAACAATGCAGCAACATTTATGCCCCCACACAGTGTAAAATATTCTTAATCTAAATAATAAGCTTCATCCCTAAAGTGAAGGATTACCTCTGAGCTTACAGGGAAACAAAAGTTCTATGTTCTGCTTAGCTGCTTTTGTTAAATGGATGATTCAGTTGTGCTTCTCTTTGATTGTGCTAGTAGCTGAGTCTCAAATTTGACAGTCAGTATAAATGAGCTCTTATCTTATCCTTGTGCTGAATTATAACTTGTATGGCTGCCTTTGAGCTGCCAATAGCGCCTCCTGAGTCATTTCAATAGAGTAAGGTCTATGACATATTTTAGAAAAAATAAAAATACTTTGAATCAGATATTTATGCATACAACATCAAGGCCAGATTTCTAAGAACATGCATTTTTATATAAAAGGGGAACGAGAAACAAGAAACAACCATGCACACATATTGTATTTAACAAAACAAAAAAAAACCTGGGACTGCACTCTGATGTTTCTTCAATGCAGATTGAAAATGAAATCTGTGAAAAATGCTGTTTTAAAATGTCCAAAAACAAAAGTTTTTTTTAATTAAAGCTAAATAAATGGGGCCAACTCACATCTACTGATTTGCAGCATGAAACTGAAGCTGTGAATAATCTTGTTCTGAAATACACAGCGCTTATTAGAAACTCACAAGATCAGGAATGGAAAAAGTAATGACAATATATGAACAAAAATAGTTATAAAGTCTAGAATTACCTCACAAAAACAATACATTGGTTTCTAGATAACTAAATATCAAATATCATAATATAATATGAAATCATCTAGACACGTTTCATAAGTATTTGCGTTAACACTTTACTTGAAGGGGTGTGCATAAGACTAATATGACACCTTTATAACCATGACATGACATATGTCATGAATATGAAGTAGGGTTTATGCATGTTTATGACAACTGTCATTAAGTGTCTTTCGCTCAATAATGACATTTTGAATGCAAATATGACATTGTTTAAGATGTCTTTGTTATGACATCTTGACATAAACCATAACATCATAACCTGTCAGTGTCTTTGTCATGACAACTTGACATTAAATTAAGTTAAACTGTCATGTGGTTGGTTTTGACATTGACTGTCATGAGACCATTATAACTGTGTCATTAATATTTTTCTTGACCTCAACTACATTGGTACAAATTGAATTTGCCATTAAAAAGTTATAATGGCTTCATGACAGCCAATGTCAAAACCAACCACCTGACAGTTTAATGTAATGTTAAACAATAAAGCGAAGTGGTTTCTTAAGTTTGATAATTAATCTGCTACAGTATGTCACGTTTATGACATAATGTCAAGTTGTCATGACAAAGACACTGACAGGTTATGATGTATTTGTTTATGTCAAGGTGTCATAACAAAGACATCTAAAACAATGTCATATTTGCATTAAAAATGTCATAATTGAGCGAATGACACTTAATGACAGTTGTCACAAACATGCATAAAACTTCCTTCGTATTCATAACATGTATCATGTCATGATTATACAGGTGTCATGTTAGTCTTATGCACACCCCTTCAAGTAAAGTATCATCATAATTATTTCTATTTTAGTTGGTTTATAAATTGAAACACACATAATGAGGGGCCTATCAAAATAAACTAATTAAAATATAAAGATAATTATATAAATATAAATAGCCTAATTAAAAAATTACCATATTCCAATTAGATTGTTTTGATTTTATAGTTTCTTTTTTTTATATTGTAAAGGATGGCAAATTTTGGTTAGAAAATACCCAGTATTGAGGGCAATACTCATATAGCCATCTACCATAGTCTAACATCATGCTTTAATTAGAAATGCATCGATTCCAATGTTCTTGGCCGCTTCTAATTTTTTTTATAAGTGTGACCTGCCAACACCAATTTTTGCCGATTGCGATTTTCTTTCTAATTAACAGCACAAACAAAAATCTACTTTTCTTCAATGCATTTTTTTAAATCAGTAATAAAATTAGAACAAATTGCAAACACCAGAACAAATAAATGCAAAAGAATTAAGAGAGATATGACATAAACTAAGCTTTACGTTTTTCAGGTGGATCTAACATTATATTCAGGTAAGAAATTGTACAGAAATTAAAGTAATCAAATGTTAATAATTTAGTAACAAATGTTAATAAATAAAGTAATCATAGCAGGTGCGATTGCACTTCAGCTTTTTGCTTCAGAGCCAAGCATTTCAATGCTGTCTACAAGACAATCGGTGAAATCTTCAAACAAGCTTTTTTACAGCGGACCTCTCCACTCTGGTGCGGGCGGGATGGCACAGCAGCGCGAGCGGTCTTTTATCTCTCTCTTCCTTTTTTGTTTGTGGTTGTTTGAGCAAAACAAAAAAACTGTTATTACAGCTGGTAAGGTGCGCAGTGAAGCACTCAATGGCCATTCTTACGGCTGATAAGACCAGCAAGAGAGAGACAGCACACAGACAGGTGCACATTCCTGTCTGTGTTCGTGGTGACCGCTCCCCTGCGTGCTTTAGCGCCAGTGAGAGCAGTCCCTAAAAGAGCTAGACAGATAGTTCACATCTTTTTCAAGATGACGTTCTATCTGTGTGTTTCTGGGGTCACAGGATGGTCATGATCGCTGTCTCGTATATCTGGGTCTCAAACACGCTGAGGCAACGTTCGGGGTCATGCACCCATTGTGGGAAGTTGACCCTCTCGGAGCTGCGGTCGAGACTTTCGTTCCTGCAAAGGGGCAGTGCCTCTGCCTCGTTCCAACCCTACCCAGAGGGTTGCTTCGGGCAGTGACGCAGGAGACCTGAGAATCACGGGGAGCGTGCTTCCTTCGGGGAACCAACCCCCTATGAACCCTCATCCCGCTCACACTCTGCAGCCAGTTGAGTTACCAACCGAACTTGCTGGACCATCCTAGAGGTGTGTAAACATGTCATCACGTGGATGAATAATCATTTGCAAATGATATGCAGATGAGGATATGCATAGTAAAACTAGGCGTTGTAAGCTCCATATATGGTTGTTTCGGGGAGGAGACACATGTGCGCATAATCTTCCGCTGACTGGGATATATAAAGTGAATTCTGCGCAGGTTCTGGCGTACGAACGGTTTTATAAGTCTGAATATTTTTTTGCGTACGCCATGTTTGGCTTTCGGGCGCACTTTTAGTAAGGATCCTACGCACAGTTTTATAAATGAGGCCCCAGGGGTTTGGACGGTCCCCCAACTGCATTGGCACATCAATTACTTCGAGTTTCTAGCAGTACATCTCACACTGAGCCGCTTGAAAAGGTCGCTACAGGGCAGGGACGTGCTGGTCCGTACGGACAACACTGCGACCATTGCATACATCAACCAACAAGATGGTCTATGCTCCCGTCGCATGTCGCAACTCGCCCGCCATCTCCTCCTCTGGAGTCAGAAGCATCTGAGGTTGCTTCGAGTCATGTATGTCCCCGGTGTGCTCAACCATGTGGCAGACAAGCTATCATGAGCTGTGCTTCCGGGAGAATGGCGACTCCACCCCCAGGCGGTTCAGCTGATCTGGAGAGAGTACGGGGTGGCTCAGGTAGACCTGTTTGCCTCCTCAGAGACCTCCCACTGCCAGCTGTTTTACTCCCTTCCCAAGGGAACACTCGGCACAGATGCAGTGGCACACAGCTGCCCCCAGGGCCTCCGCAAATATGCGTTTCCCCCAGTGACCCTACTTGCGCAGACATTGTGCAAAATCAGGAAGGACGAGTAGCAGGTCCTTCTGGTGGCCGCCTATTGCCCCACCCGGACTTGGTTCCCAGAACTTATGCTCCTTGTGACAGTACCTCCCTGGCCCATTTCTCTGAGGAAGGATCTTCTGACTCTGACTCCGAAAGACGGGGCACCCTTTCCCTGGTGCTTCGAGCACTTCAGGATGCTCCCTTTGAGTCTCTGCAATCAGTGGACTTAAAGCTTCTTTCCATGAAGACTTTGCTGCTGGTTGAACTGGCCTCTGTCAAGAGGGTAGGGGACCTGCAGGCATTTTTGGTCGACAAATCGTGCCTAGAGTTTGGGCCGGGTGACAACAACGTAGTACTAAGACCCCGGCCTGGCTATGTGCCCAAAGTTCCTACCACTACCTTCAGGGACCAGGTGGTGAACCTGCAAGCACTGCCCTTGGAGTAGGCAGACCCAGCCCTGACTTTGCTCTGTCCCGTTCACGATCTGCGTTTGTACGTGGACAGAACTCAAAGTCTCAGGATCTCAGACCACCTCTTTGTCTGTTACAGAGGCCAGCAGAAGGGAAAGGCTGTCTCCAAGCAGAGGATGGCCCACTGGATAGTGGATGCCATCGCCTTGGCTTACCAGGCACAAGGCGTGCCCTGCCCGCTCAGGTGGCATGGTCACTCCATGAGAGGCGTTTCATCCTCCTGGGTGCTGACACGTGGCTCCTCGCTAACAAATATCTGTAGAGCAGAACACAATCGCAAGATATTATAGCCTATGTGTAGAGCCGGTCTCCTCCTGTGTTCTCACCCTAAACGGGTAGAAGCACCGAAAGGCCCGGCTCTGTCTGCTTGCTGCACCCTAATGTGCACCCTTATTACTCCAGAGTAAAAAATCTGTCAAGTCCTCCAACACCCTCAGCTCGGACATGGCGGAGCGTCCAGTACCAGGCCTTTATCCACTGAATCCTTGAGAACAAGATCTGGGCTGGGTCCCATATGTGTGACCCTACGGGGATCCCATATGTGTATATTCTCCACGGCTGCTCCTTAAGGGAGCCTGTGTCTTTCCCTTGGGCTAAAGTCACCCAGTAATTCGTATGTAGTACAGCCTTCGGGCTAGTCCATATGTATTTCCCACATAACTCCTTGAAGAAAGTGGCTTCCGCAGCGTTCTCCTTCTTAAACAGAAGGGCACGCTTTCCCAGTGTTATCCAATGTCTCACTGTATTGGTTATCATGGAACAACAGTGACAGATTCACTCTGTTTAAGCCTCCTCCTATCATCCTTCCAGGCAAGGAGGAGTAGAAGCTTGCACAGGGTGCTGGATGGGGTGCAGCAGCTGTGGCCCTTTGGTAGGGATTCCTATTCGTCGGCCTCAATGAGGCGTGAACTGACTGACTGAAGAGGCTGAACATCTCAGTTACATATGGTAACCCTCGTTCCCTGAAGGAGGGAATGGAGACGCCTCGTCCCGTCGCTACATCTGCTGCCGCCCGCCGGGGCAGCCAGCTTATCAGGCTTGGCTCCTCAGCAAAAAACTGAAGTGCAATTGCACCTGCTGCTCGTTATATACCCGCGTTGCAAGGCTGTGCAGCTGATGCAAATGATTGCACGGCAATGTGCATTGGCTTGTTTATTTCATTCGAAGTAGATTGGCCTCTCTAGCGAGATTCCTATTCGTCGGTCTTGACGAGGCGTCTCCGTTCCCTCCTTCAGGGAACGAGGGTTACCATATGTAACCGAGACGATACACGTTGTGTTGGGAACTATAATGTTTACTCTATTCTTCTCCCACTTCACCGGTCATTTCTTTACATTATTTTGTGTGTTTTTGACCGCTTAAGCATAGTAAGCCACTCATTTTGGTACTTGCGACTCACAAGCTGTTTGAGAGGTGGCTTTATGTGTGCGCCACTTATTTAAATCAGTGTGCGCGCTCTTGGTGTGAGCGTGAATTTGGTTTGTTGTTCCAAACTTCTTGGTGGTGGTACCCCCATGCTTTACTTTGGCCTTACAATATTACAAATTGCGAACATTGTTTCTTCTTCACTCACAGTGAAGAACTTCCAAGCCAATGACATGTTTACATGCAGCTGTGAGTGTGAGTGTGGCTGTGACAATATTGCCTTCACCGCTGGCAACAAAACTGACCAGTTCGGAATCTGAAAGACGTGACACTGACCGGGCGGTCACCGGGCCCGGCAGAGCATACGACTGATTCCGGTCCCTGGCCAGTCGATCAGTGCATCTCTAGCTCTAATATTTTATGAGGTTGTCTTCATCTGTACCAGTCAGGAGCAGTCCATATTTTGGACAGTTGAGAAACTCTAATTCTCAGATTACATTTTGAAACCCTTAACCGGACTGATATGGAGAAAGGAAGAGTTGCACTACCCTCACCCAAGAGGGAAAAGGCAATATTTTTAGGATCTCTACTTTACAGTGAGGCGGTCAAGCAGAACTCAATTAAGACAGACTCAGGTAGCCTTCGTAGGCCTGTAGGGAAATATCCTGGTAGACAGTGGCTTGTTGCTTCTGTGAATTTGTATTGTCTTCAGTCATTCAGTCAGTGTCAAAGCCCCCCTCCCCAGTGTCCATGCTCAGACCTTCAAATAAGAATGTGTTTAGAATTGAATGCTTTAATACTATAATACAATTTATGTCTTTCCGTACTTGATAATAAATATGAAGATATCACACAGATTTACTTACATACCATAGAAAATTTACTTACATACCAACTTATTTATAAACGTGTGCTCTCTAGATGTGTGTAATAATTGTGTAATTAGATGATGAATAAATAACTTACTAATGACTATATTTTCTGCATCCTCAACTGGGTGCCCAACAAGCTCATCAAACAAGTCTGGCAGGTGGGTGGCATCAATAACTCCCATAATTTGTGTCCATACTTGGCTCTGCCTGGGAATTTAAAATAACAGAATAAATAAGAATAATTTAGCTCAGTCTTAAATGCAGACCAAACTATCGATTCATTCAACTTTTCCAGAGTTTTAAATCCAATTTGAGGTAATCATCAGTCATTATGGTCCTGCTTTAGTGGAGAGGTCAAATCAATAGCACATTATAAACACGTACAATGTTGTGAACTCTAGCAGCCTGCAGATGCTGATAACTTCTTTACCAAAGCCCTACACCATCTTTAAACTGACCCTAAAGGAGGATGCTGTGCAACTCTGCTTCATTTCATATATCACTCCTTATGAGACAGCCTAGAGGGCCCAAGCCTGTTAACTGTGCCCAGGGAGCAAAATGAAAAATAACCACCACCACCATGACATAGAAATTGCTGATTTTATACCCTTCTATTTAATTTTGCTGGTGGCCCAACTCCTTCGAGACAGGAAGTGTTATATCAGTCTTTGTTAATAACAGAGTAAATGTTATTTTATTTTTGTTTTTGTGATCTTGTTGAAAATGTTTTGTTCACGAGGCAAACCTGGAGACAGTTTCAAAAATGTAACTCTGATAGACAGATAAATCAACTGATAGTCAGCCATATTGCCATTATCGACATTGGCTAATAATAACCTTGCCCACTTGGGCGATTAACAGAAATGTAAGTTTCCTTCTTTTTTCATTTCCCAAATCTATGACAGCCTTGTTAATTGGTAATGCACACATTTTAGTTCATTTTGATTCAATACCTTGTTCAATAAGTATTGTATTTGACCATCTGTATAAAAAGTTCACATGATCAATGTCACACATTTACTTGTTTGATTAGTTTGTTTTAAATTTGTCAAAATTCTTTAAAACTTAAAAATGTCAGATTTTTTTGTGTCTTTTGGACTACACACTATGTTGTACTTATATAACTTCACAAGTTGTATTATAGCAACATTTTTCTTACACTCAGATATCCACACATACACTTGCACATTTCATTTGTTGCACGTTTTGGATGTGTTTATATTCCATTACAGCACATCTTGTGTCTCTACCCTCTCAGTCAATTAAGAGCATTCTAGCCAACTATACTGTCTACTTTAAATAAAAATTTTAATGAATTCTAGTATACACAGTGCCACTTCTTTCTCTCTCTACCCCTCTTTTGTTTCCAGAAAAAATCATGCGGAGTCAATGGGATTTGTGTAATAAATTCTTTATTGGGTGTCGAAACCTGGACAGCGCGTGTGCGAGGCAAAGATACTCCGTAAATAAAAATTGCATGGACACAAGGGGTGCCAGCATCCCTTTACCTCATGACGGTGCAGCATAAATATGTCCTTGTGGATATGGGCGCATGTACTTATCAGCACTAGGACTGGGTGAAATGTCTTATAAAATATATATTTTAGCTTTTTAGCAATATTCAGTATATCCCATTATTATTTTGTTTGAGCTGAATGGCTTTAATTTGGCTTAAAAATCCACAACAGCTTTGGCGCCTACACTCTGTTGTTCTGTATCATCATCATTGTTCCAGGTTCTCATTGGTTTGCTGGCATATGGTAGCCTGGCATGCCAGACCTACATCAAGATGTTAGGTCTGGGAACTCTCCATTGACATACCTCAATCCGAGGGGCGGGATAAACGGTTGTCTTTCAAAATCCCTCTGCATGCAATAGGACAGCGCTAACCAACCAGAGCAACGAACGGCTGTGGCTGAGTGAGTCTCGTGCGTTTTCCCACTAGCGGAGCTAGTTGATATATTAAACTTTTGCCGTATCCGGTCGTCAAAACTCCGAACACATCTTCCTTTTCTAAGAATGACTTAAGTGATGTTCTCTTAACTCCAAGTCCTCCAGAGTCGCGGCCAAAGCCGATTCGAAAGACCGCTGCATCTTCATTGTTTTCAAGCAGCAGGGAAATCACCTATGGAAATCACGCGGAACGTCATGAACTGTGCCGTCATTGTGTTAAGCCCGCCCGCCGACTCTATACACGATGTGATTGGCCTGACCCGAAATTGGTTTTTCCAACTAAAAAGTCTATTGAGAGTTGCTAGACCACACTGGCAGCGAAATGATTTTCGCGGCCGCTAGGGTGCGTCTAGATTTCTAGGCTAGGCATATGGGGGATTCCATGCGCAAGGAGAGCGGTCCGCAAATCACTCGCCCAATCGGAAAAATGTGCTGTTGCTGCCAGATCTCGATCACCGAAAATCACATTGTATTTGATACAAAACTAACTAGACTAAATAAAATGGCAAAAAGTAATGCCTGAAACTATTTTCATAGTATTTCATTTTCTCCATAGGGAAATACATTTTTTTTATGAAAACTTAAAAGACAGACAAAGCCGTTTAACTACAGACTTAATGCAAATATGCCTACTCTAACTATCCGAGGTTGTTAATCTCAGGGTTCTCAAGTCTCACGCATTGGCCGTGAGACACACGCAATTCAACCAGTTCACACGCTCACACGTGTATTTCTCACGCTGAAAAGGCAATGCCAACCAAGTTGTCCTGCAAGCTTTATATAACGTTGTATACGAGGCGCAGGCACAAAAGTGAAGTTTCCTGCCGACAGCGCGTCCGTATCTCGGCCAGATTGCGTTCGTTACTAGGCAACATAGATGCGCGAACACACGGAAGTTGACGGAACATTCTCGGCCACCGCGACATATGGCGCGAACACACGCGCACACACATTCTCGGCCACATTACGTTCGTTACTAGGTAATCAACAATATTGCGCGACACGTCGTGATGGAGAAGGTAAGTTGGAAAAAAGCTCATCTAACATTTTTAGGCTAGAACATTTAATACATAGCCCATCGTAGTATACATTATTATTGATGGAGTCAAAAACTCTACTACTTTGCAACCAGGCCAGAAGCTTTAGCTAAGGGAAATGTTAGTGGCAAGGAATGAAGGCAAATACAAGGAATGAAGATGTATTTCTAAATTTTATTTTAAATGATATATTATACTGTATTAATAGTCTTTCTATTACGTTAAGGCTGAGGTAGAGTGCTCTGGGTAATATTTTATATCTTGTCCAAACATACATTAATCATTGCCATTGCATTTGTATTTTTCAAAGATGTCAGGGAAAAATGCAAAATTTTTGTTTTTCCAAACTGTTTGGAGCAATTTATTATATTTTTGTAATTTTGAAATATAACATTAACGAGTAGCCTATATTTGATGTGACGAATTGCTCTGTCATTTATCATATTTACCAATTGTTATAATTTCAATTTGTGCTGGTTAATTATGAAAAATTGGGTAAAATTGGGGGGCGGGATGGGCGGGGCTCCACTGGGGCTCCTCCCCTTTGGCTCCTCCCCTAACCGCATGTGATCTCACTCCAAGGTTTTGATAAAACTTGAGAACCCTGTAATCTATACAGTATATCTGTTAGTTACGGTCAACAATTTGCATTATTTCAACTTGATTTTTTTTAAGAATAGGCTACTTACATTTTGAATCATTATAAAATAAAAGCATGGTTAAAGAAGTCACCACAGTCATACATACAGTAATAAAACTGTAATGTTACCTGCATATATTTAAGATAAAACAGTTCAGTATATTAAAAATCCCACAAGTCCATAAACATTTTTGAGTGATGATGCTAATTGTTGAATAAATTCATTGAAATGGACACTTTGAACTCATTCATGGAAATGATTTACCAACTTACCAACACTATTGTTGCTATTTAAACCCAACCATAGTCAGTTTACATATTCATACTTTTTCCTTTAGTCTCTAAAACCATTTGGCAAGGGCTGCTGTCACCTGCTGCTGTTTTTATGTGTGTTTTGTGAAATCTGCCCAGAATATTTAAGTGGTTTACCCTCACGCTTCAGTGGGGCAACACAAGAGAGAGGGAGGGTGAGAAGGAGAGAGAGACGGCGAACGGAGGAGAGGTGAGGGAAGAAGGAAAGGACAGAGAAATTGACTGAGAGAAGAAAAATACAGCTTAGAGCAGCGGGTGCTGTGGAATTGCATACTTCGCTCGGGGTTGTGCATGTGCAGCCAAGACTGAACATATAAGAGTGAGAAGAAGGGCAAAGTAAACAACAGGCAGGTAAAACACGCTGTACCACAAGTGGACTTCCATACTTTGCTGCACTGCCAACTCAGATCCGCGTCGATCCACAATGTCAGTTCTTATTGTCACTCAATTGAAGATCGAGACCAGCACTTCATTTAGAAAGGTAAGGCCTTGTATTTGTAGAATTTATGTCAGTCATTCCATAAACCTCATTATGGATACAAAGTTGCAAGCTTGATGTTTGTGATATCACAAGTTAAAGCCTTGTGAAGAGAATATGCTAAAGTAAAAAATGCTTTGGTTACAGAATTTGGCCAGTGTCTACATTAGGGACCCATCAAGAACATTCTCCATGTTGTAAGACATGACAAAACTCTTGAAGTGTACAGCTGAAAGAACTACTAGAAATTAAGGTTTGATATGTCATGATCATAGCACAGCCTTTCTCAAGGAGTGCAAAATTATTTAATTGGATATGGATGCCCAAGCATCTTCAAGGACACTTTTGTTAGTTCTAGATAGTTAAACTCTTCAATTACTAATTGTATGACTTTTTTGTACCGTCTCAATGTGCCCGATTACTTGCAAATGCATACAATTTTTGCTTAAATAGAGGTGGACTATTTCACTTTCAATCAAACCGTTTCAAGCTTTTTAGTCTCCTGGGCCAATACATAATAGCATGCACACAGACACATTCATGCAGAACCATAAAGAGGATAAATACTTATTGGACCCAAGGCTGAAATGCATTCTGCTTACCATTGAGACTCAGTGCTTATCACACCCTGCAGCACAGGCGACACTGATGCACCGCACATAAGTGTCAGTGTTCACTGATTGCAACAGTAAAATCTTTTCAACCTGTTCACCTAAAGAAAGTGACCCTCTGAAACCACCTCTAGTTTTAGACTTGTAGAGCATTGTGAAAAGTTCTCTAATCCTTGCTCTCTCTCTCTATAGATGTCTCTGTCTAATTGACTCACTCATCATTTACTCCCACAGTCTGCTCCATCTCATCCTCGGATAAGTTTTAATTTCCCTGGCACCTTATCTTGGACATTTTAAAATTGGATTTGAAGGCTGTATGATGTGCTCTCTCTCACACACACACAAAAAAAACACTTGGTTCAGTAAACGGAGAAATCTTCAGAACACATCCTCATTTTCATGCTCAGTTTCATGCAACTTACTGCAGAAAAGAGATTAATAATAAAAGTTCAAGTCGATAGGCATATATGGAGGTTCTGAATGTCATACTATAGTTTTTCAATAAGCCCTGTAAGAAAAATAGTGACCCATTTTTAACACAATTTTAATCAAAGCTTCGTAAGTAGTTATGAATAAATTGCATGCTCTTGCAATCAGTTGACTCTGCAAAAGTGAACAATTTTCAAATACCTCAGGTGGTGAGAATTGGCTAACAAATTAAATGTCATGTTGTCCTTGCATGCCTAAGTTTTAATAGTTTAAGAAATATTACAGCATAAGCAGACAGCATTACATTCTAAAGGTCACTTATTTATGGTGCTTAAAGTACAATAAGTAAGGATTAGAATAAATGAAAGAAAGTAGTGCAGCCACACCAAATTATGTTTTATTAATAAAGGTCAGGAGAAAAACAGGAGATAATTTACACAATCAGCGTGGGAGGAGGCTTATACTGTACATATACACTGTAAAAATATATATAATAAATAAGTTATGACAACATATGTTTTTACATTGCTTTCACTCATCAAAATATGTTAAGCAATGTTCTACTAAGTTATACAAGATTCAACTCATTTTGTTGTTCTACTCATCAGTATTTTAAGTCATTTTAATGTAATTTAGGTCCTATTAACTTAAACATGCAAGTTGATTGTACTTAAAAATGTAAGGAAGCAACTTTTTTTTTCAAAGTGTAGAGCCAACTTACCTCTGTTCCATGATAGTTTTTCCATCATCCCTCCTCCACCCCAACTCCTCACTCTCGATTATTCCTATCCCAGCCATGGATGAGAGGAGTGCTCTGTGTTCGGCAAAACTCAGAGCCCAAACCCCTTATTTCAGAAAGCACACCAAATACGCATATTTTATACTATATCTGATTATATGTAAATGTGAACTGGTGAAATACTTAAAGGAATAGTTCAAAAATGAGAATTGTCATAATTTACTCACCCTCATGTCCACCTGTATGACTGCAGAACACAAAAGAAGATATTTTGAAGAATGTTGGTAAACATAACAGTTTTGGTGACCAACTTCCACTGTAGAAAAACAAAAACAAAAAAACAATGAGACATTTCTCAGATCTTCTTTTCATGTTTCACAAAAGAAAAAAATCATACAGCTTTGGAATGACATGAGGGTGAGAAAATTATGATTATTTTCATATTTTTGTGAGCTTTACCAACAATGTATAGTATACAGGAAATACAGAATATTCCAACAAAATGCATAATACTAGTAATAATGATATAAAATGATATGTCAATAAACCTGAAATGTGTAATACAGCATTGGTGTCCGGTTCGAATCTTAAGCCGTTCGAGTCTTGAGTCAGCCCTGATCCCCAAGTTACTAAAGTTACTCGCTGCCTGACAGTCCCTCCAACTCGAAATAAACCAATATCCCGGTATATATGTTACTCCACTTATTCCAACACTACACTGAACTGATACATGTTGTGCTGAGAGAACTGATGAGCATGAATTTCTGATACTGAGCAATGCGTGTACTACCAAACAGTAACAGTAAACTGATACAGCGGTTCGAGTCAAGAATTAGTTACTTATACTTATCTTTTTTCGTATCACTACACTGAACCTAAAGTTAAAAAAAAAACTTTTGCATATGTTTTAAGGGGGCAAAGTAAATGTTTAAAATGTATAATTCAAAACAGAAACGTATTGAACACGCTTCGACTTTTTAGTTGTATATTCTGTATATTCAGGTTGCAGCAGTACTTTTGCACACTGCTACATCGGTTCTCAAGTCAAGAATTGGTTGCAACAGTTTTCGAATCACCAGTACTTTGAACCTAGAACTGTTTCTTTCGGACACGTTCAAGAACCGCTGAGTTGGAGATACTGAGCATGCATGACAGCACCATCTGAACCAAAATTTCTTTCGGACAACTGATGCTGTGCTGATACTATAAGCATGGGTAAACCTTTTTTGGAACCAGTTCATTGAAACAAACTGTCCGAAAGAACCGGTTCGCAGAAAATAACCAGACTTCCCATCACTACAATATAATGCACACTTATATATAATCACATTACAGAGATACGTTTATAGGCTCCTGTAGCTTAAATGGTAGAGTATGTGGCTAGCAGTGCCATGGTTATGTAACTAGATTTCCATTGAGATCATAGACTGTCAAAATGTATTATTTGAGTGCACTGTAAAGCCATTTACTTGAATCCATCTGAACATTAGAAGACCAGAATTGCAAGCTTATGCAAAGATGTTTGATCTTCTGCTGTATATGAAAGTTTTGTGAACTCTGACCGACATTTAAACAATTTGGATTTCACAAATTTGTCAATTCAAAGAACACGAATTGTTCACTCTACACACACAAAGAAATTCTCCGTAGTTTCCAGTATTTCTGGGTCCAAGGTAATTTTGCATGCTTAAAGCTTAGTGTCACTGCAGCTTAAGTTGCTTTGGATAAAAAATCTGCCAAATGCATACATGTAAATATAGACCAATACTATGGAGAGTCATTTCATTGAAAAGCACCATAAATGTGTATGTATATTGCTGCAATGTGGTACCCTGTTCTGTTTATAGTTTTTATTAAATATAATATTCATTCTGTCCATTACTGGACAGAACTGATTTACGTTACAAGTACACACAGGAGTGACAAAAGAAACATTGATTAATAAAAAAAAAAAAATACATACCATTACCATATACACTGAACAAAATTATAAACGCCAAACATTTGTTTTTGCCCCCATTTTTTTTTATTTAAGACTTTTTCTATGTACACAAAAGGCCTATTTCTCTCAAATATTGTTCATAAATCTGTCTAAATCTGTCTTAGTGAGCACTTCTCCTTTGCCGAGATAATCCATCCACCTCACAGGTGTGGCATATCAAGATGCTGATTAGATTATTATACCTGATTATTGCACAGGTGTGGCCAGAATAAAAGGCCACTTTTGCAGTTTTACCGCACGACGTCCTACACGCTGTCTGCCATCTGCCCTGTACAGTGAAAACCGGGATTCATCCGTGAAGAGAACACCTATCCAAAGTGCCAGATGCCATCGAATGTGAGAATTTGATGGCAAAAAGTCTGTTACAATGACGAACTGCATTCAGGTCGAGACCCCGATGAGGATGACGAGCATGTAGTTGAGCGTCCCTGAGACGGTTTCTGACAGTTTGTGCAGAAATTTTTATGCAGAAAGTTTGCATAACATTTGGTTATGCAAACCGATTGTTGCAGCAGCTGTCCGGGTGGCTGGTCTCAGATGATCTTGGAGGTGAAGATGCTGGATGTGGAGGTCCTGGGCTGTTGTGGTTACATATGGCCTGCGGTTGTGAGGCCGTTTGATGTACTGCCAAATTTTCTGAAACACATTTGAAGACGGCTTTTGGTAGAGAAATGAACATTCAATTCACAGGCAACAGCTCTGATGGACTTTCCTGCAGTCAGCATGCTAATTGCACGCTCCCTCAAAACTTGCAACATCTGTGGCATTGTGCTGTGTGATAAAACTGCACATTTTAGAGTGGCATTTTATTGTGGCCAGCCTAAGGCACACCTGTGAATAATCATGCTGTCTAATCAGCATCTTGATATGCCACACCTGTGAGGTGGATGGATTATCTCGGCAAAGGAGAAGTGCTCACTAACACAGATTTAGACCGATTTGTGAACAATATTTGCGAGAAATAGGCCTTTTGTGTACATAGAAAAAATCTTAGATCTTTGAGTTCAGCTCATGAAAAATAGGGGCAAAAACAAAAGTGTTGCGTTTATAATTTTGTTCAGTGTATACAGTGGGTGATACTGTGAACGATGTGGTTCATGAAGCATATACAACACTGTAAACCAGTAGGAAAAAGAAGAAATGTTAGAAGTAAACCGTAGAGTTGACTTGGTTGTAGGTAGGCAAATACCCTGGACAGAAGGCCAGTCCGTCAAAGGACTAACAATGACACACAAACATACACATTCACACTCACACCTACAGAAAATGTAGTGTCTTTAATTAACCTATACTGCATGTCTGTGGATTGTGGGAGAAACCAGAGCACCCGGAGGATACACATAGCAACACAGGAACACATTTAAACTCCACAAAGAAATGCCTCAACCACAAGATGAACCCAAACTGGGACCTTCTCGATGTGAGACGACACTGAGCCACCAGATGGAGAAAGTGAATTGATAACAATGAGTGTCTCCTTGAATGAGGGATACCATGATCTGCATGATATGCATTACTAAAGACCCACTGGCAATCCTACAGTAAGATGAATCCTACCTTATCAAAAAACATTTCATCAGCTTCCTTTATTTCTTTGCATTTAAAATGACTTTGCTGCTTATTCAGCAACTCTCCATTTCAGTCAGTGAGGCAGCAAATTGAGATACAGCCCTAAACTTTGAAGAGATGTTTCTCTGTCATTCTATGAGCCAGGGAGTATTTGTGGAGCGTCCTGACAGATTACTCTATTGATCTTAAATAGCTGAGGTCTGCTGAACCCTCCACAAAGATAGATGTTCTTTTAAACACAGTTGACAGCTCAAAGATGAATCCACAAACAACCAACTCATCAAATATCAATCCGTTTACACCTGAGCAAATCTTTATTGTTGTCCGTCCTAAACGCTTGTGCATTTTAAAGAAACTGTCAGTGAGACATTATTTTGTACTGGGCATTCACAACTTTTCCAAGAGTTCTCAAATTCTATTTTTCTTTTTCATTGGCCATTCAATGTACCGTTTATAAAGCAAAAGAAAGTTTTGAGAAAACGTCCAATAATACTGTTGTTGTGTTTACAGTGTTTTTGACGTATATAGGCTTTGTGCCATAAAGATGCTCTGAGAATTGATGTACTTTAATTGCATTCACAAGTGTCATATCAGTGCAATCGGATGTAACTGAATGTTGGAGTGCATTTGATTGATAAGGAGTTTATTTCACAACTGAACATGAATCTTATTAGGGTCAACTTCACTGTGGTTAATTGCATTTTGATATACAACACTTAAGCAGAAACACATCACTGGCTTTTCATACACAGGCTATAGCGTTTTGCATTTAGTTTTTTTCTATTAAGATAACTCATTATTCAATGCCAAGAAAGATATTGAGAATGATGCTCAAATTGATCAAAATGTCAGATCAGTTTAATAGAAAAACAAAATATTTGTGATGTAAACATGTGAATTGTTAGTTTGCACCACTCACAATTGTAACATGAAATATACTTTTATTTTAACATGACAATCACTAAGGAAGCATGGAAAAGGAATTGTTTGCTATGTGAGATTCTGTCGCTCAGCATCCACAACATAACACCATAAATCCTTCAAAAGTACTTTGAAATGCAAGTCTGACTGTGTGGGATCAATGTTGCTGCATCTCAAAAGAAGCAAAATCTCAAGACTTGACTCATGAAAAAGCCAGGAGCGTGTAGCTTATTGATGCCCACAGAGCCATAAAGGAGTGCAGCCACAATATTTGTTCTGTAAAGTATTGTGTATTATTTTATTAATTAAATTAGATATTTTTGGCTATTATGTAAAGTATGCATTTGCATTTTTTCATATGCATTTTCCTCATCAAAGATTTTATAGACTTACTTACATTACAGAAGACAGAGCCTTGGACTTTGCATACAGCCCTGTTTACTTCAACCTGTCATTTGATGAAAATGTGTTTGTTAAAAGAGTTTGAATCATGTAGACACTACTTTGTCAGTGAGCATCCCTTGGGGTCGGGTTTAAGAGTGTATCATAGAAGCTATGATTAAGGTGTATCCATGATAGCAGCCTCTCTTTTGCCCAGTTAAGTCAATTAAACCTGAACACCTTTGTAGCACCGAGTGCATGAATAATGCAGATTATAAGTTATTCAGCCTCCAGCACTTCTGTTTTGAGTAAGCACATTTCAGCTGCATGCATGCTCAGAATGAAAATGGAAATTAAACACAGTTAAAACGAAATTAATTGATTCTTATACACTATTTAATTTCTCTAGCTTTATAGAGATAGTTGTGATACAGTCAGGACCACATTAACAAGAATCAAATGTATTTGAGCTTGATTTGATAAGGTGTGGGCTCAATGTTTCTTTTTTTTTATTTATAAAATGTATTCTGTTCTAAACAAAAGCCATTAGTTTGTTTTATTGTATTTTATGGATTATAACACTTAAGCAACAGCATGCAGTTATTAAAAAAACATAAATTATAATAAATTCAATACAGAAAGACATTTGCTTTTCCTTGTGGTGCTATATTTACAGTACATTCGTGTTATTGAATGGCAATGCTTTTTCACAATTGTAGGCCATCAATGTAGTATGTGCTTTAGAGTCCCTTAAAAGCCCTGGTGCACATTATATACTATGTTCTTATGGCTGCTGCTGCAAAAAAATAATAATTATCTTTTACATAATCTTGTTTTGTTGCTCCATATGGTCTTCCATTCAGATGTAGTTTTGTTGGTCCTGATATGGGTCATATGATTAATATATTGAATAAAATATTAAAGTTAGAGGCACAATATGTAAGTTTCACATCTAGATGTCACTTATCTAAAACAATAACAAAGGCATAGCTTGATGGCGCCGAGAATGAGTGTCGAATCTTCACCTCCACAGTTGAAGAGTTGTCGTCTTCACCTCCACAGCCTAAAGAAAGCAATCCGAAGGGACTCAGAAATCATGTTCATGGATGAGCTAATTAAAGTTTTAACAATGTTACTGTGGTAAGCAGCAGGGCAGGCCGTAATCCCTTGGACATTTTACGTTGCTGTTTTTATTATAATTGTATGCCACAGTCGGCCGCATCCGCTCATTTTGTTTTGTTGTTTACGCATATTTTATAACTAAAGTTATGTTTAACGTACACCTCCTTCTTCCCTGAACTTGAACTATGTTAGTTACGTTTGATCACTTAGTCACATTATTTTTTTTTTATTGTAATGAAAGTGCCTGCTAAATTACTAGTCATACAGGTCACTTTATCTGACAAATTTTAACATTTTACTTCATACAAACATACTAAAAATACATTTGAGTATGTTGAAAGTTATGGCATGATGTTACTCTAAGCATTAGCTTAGTGGCTGGTATGAGACACTTATTGCACATGCAGTAAACTAGATTGATATTAGTATATCATGTTAATAAAGGCTGGATGTCTTGTGTTGCTAAATGGCATGCAATTAATTTTAAAATATATTGTATGGCAGAAAAAATGCTGTATTACTTTTACTACAAATAAAGCTCCTTCTGATTATGACCATGTTAGCCACTTGACAAAATAGTGTTGTCTTTAAGGCATGGTACAAACATGTTACTCGCGGTAAATCAAGAAAACGATATTCATTCAAACAATGAGACTAACCGTGTTAAGCTATATAGCAAATGAGTAGCATGTGGAATGGTGGAATGCGGAAGTCATAAAAGGACGCCGACTCACAAAGAGAGCTTCTGCTCTTCAGCAAGCGCTCTGTGTAAACTGTTTGTCTATTTGGTGTTGGTTGTCACTCATTTACCAGGCTCGCGCTCCCTGCGGCGTCTCAGGTCACAGGATCACAGATGGAGTTCCCGATCCTGACATGGCCCTGAGGGACAACAGTTCCCCTGGGACCACAGGAGAATCTGGTGTGCCATTCTGCAAAAAAGGCGAAAACGATTTTGGGACCAGAATTTTGGGGCAGATATCCTGTTCCCCTGAACAGAGCAGAGGCCCGGGGAAATGGAGACTCCTCAACTGGAGAGGGAGTTTATGAGAGTTTCCCTATTCACATCTCAAGAGACCTCCCATTGTCCACTGTGGTTCTTCCTCAAGCATCCAGCTCCTCTGGGAGCATTTTCCCCGATCGCTCTGCTTTGCTGGAGTTCTAGAGAGGGTCAGTCGGGACGGGGTCAGTGTGATCTTGGTAGCCCCATTCTGGCCGGCCCAGGTATGGTTCTCAGACATCATATCACTCCTGGCAGGCCCTCCGTGGGAAATTCCCCTCAGGGGGGACCTGCTTTCCCAGGCCGGGGGTACGATATATCACCCTCGCAAGGTCTGTGGAAACTGTGGGTCTGGCCCCTAAGTGGTCGAGACTTTACTAAGCTCTAGGGCTCCATCCACGAGGAGACTGTATTTTCCCTGTTTGGTGTAGGGAGTGTGATGTGAACCCAGTGGTTTTAGTGCTGGAGTTCCTCCAACATTGCTTCTCTGCTGGTCTTACCTCATCCATGCTTAAGGTGTACGTGGCTGCCATTGCGGCTTTCCACGCTCCATTAAGTGATGGGCCCTTGGGAAGGCACCAGTTGGTTATAATGGTTCCTCCATGGGAAATGGACCTGGAATCTGGCAGTGGTTCTCGAGGGGTTATTCCTGCCCCCCTTCAAGCCACTAAAGTCAGCATCTGAGAAATTTCTCACATTCAAGGGGGCTTTCCTTTTGGTTATTGCGTCCATTAAGAGAGTTGGGGGCCTTCAAGCTCTGTCCATTTCTCCTCCCTGCTTAGAATTTGCTTCTGGGAGGGTTACAACTATCCTGCACCCTAATTAGCAAAGAAGTTGCTCACCTGTCTAATAAAACACACAATATATTAAAGTATCTTTGGTGTTTCCATGGTTTTTAAGTAAAAACGAAAATCGAGGGTAACGCAGATATGACGTCATTGACAGGTGACGCAATGACACTAGTTATAACTGCGGATTTCTCTGGATTTAAACATAGTTGGATTCACTACATTGTTTTGAGCAGATATGGGCATGTTTCCGTTTCCCTGGTGTTTCAAACTAAAAATATTTTTTGTGAATATTGTTTTTGTTTGATTTATGTCCTCAAGTTTACATAATTTTATTCTTAATATATATAATACGTCGTTACAAAATGCCTAATGACACCAAATATTATCAATGGATTTTATGAAATTTTCAGTGTTTGTGCTATTTGTTGGTTTGTTTGACTTTTAAAAAAAAATCCATCGCATTAGATACAGTTACAGTCATTGATATTATGAACATTTCAAATAGTTAAAAATATCTAAATCACTTGACACCTTGATGTATGCTAACTGCCACAGTGAGCAGTGCTAACTTAAGCTCTTTATTTTCACCCACAGCATATTTCTGACAGTCTGTTGTACCCTTTTATAGAAATAGCTACGTCCCAACAGTGATATTGTTACAGGTCTGCTAGGTTCCTGCACTACACTTCCCATCACTCTCCTCTGTTCCCACCTGCACGTCATTCCTAATCACACACACCTGAACCTCATCATCACCATCGTCATCACCACTATAAAATCTCACTCTTGTTCACTGTCCGGTCTTGTTCACACGAAGAGGACTACTTACCCTGCTATTGCTAACCTTGTTTCTCCCAATGACCAGTCTCCTCTCCTGTGTAGTTTGTTCCATCGGTATCATTCATTATCTGTCTCCATATGCTCTCCAAAGTATTATTTTTCATATCTCTTACCTGCATTCCGTCTTTGCACATTGTTGTCAATAAACTCCTGTTAACTTCATTATTCATCTCTTGAGTCTGCTTCCATAACAAATATTACAATTCAGCTATATTAATGTAAGTTACTGTACGCATGAAGTACTGTACAGTAGGCCTAGTATACTGTTACAAGAATGACCCAAAATGTATATTCAAAACTGATATTCAAAATCCAAAACTCATACTTCCATTAAACATTTTAAAGGACATCTGAACTGTTGGAAATAAGTATCAGATTAATCAATTTTTTTTTCTGTTCGTTTCTGTAAGACTAGGACTACTACAAGAACAAAAGTTAATCCCGTTATGCTATATCCAGCACATTTCGCGGGGAAAATAGCCTCAAATTAACGGTTAAGGTGATGTTCGTGTGCTGTAGCTGTCCAGGTGCTGAATGTATGACGTGCTAAGTTCCAATCGATTTCATTTTCAAATTAAAATGTATTTTAGCGGTTTAATGGAAAGCATGAATGAACCAACTACTTGTCGTTTAACGCAACCTGAGGTGTTGTATTTCATTTTACCACTGTGTGGCACTCCAGTACTGAGTAAATGACCTTTCCAGCATTGTTTTGAAGTATAATAAATAGGTTATTGCATTGCTGAATATTGAACAGTTGTAATCATCCATTTATTGAATGGGTGATACAAAGTCTACAGTTTCGGCCAGTGAATGTGAATGTGAGATTTGAGAGCTGTGCGTGGTGTATGTTATTCAGATAAATATATCCTGTCAGTAGTCACTTCTCATGCAGAACGCGTCTCATCCACACACACACACACACACACACACACACACACCGCTCTGCGTAAAGCTCTCACTGCTGTCTTTCCATCGCTCGCCTCATCCTCTGAAGTGCAGTGAGATTTTGTAAGCTCTGTTTGATAAATCCGTTTGACTCAGTGCAGGTTAATATAGGCTGTTGTCGCTTTTCTGTACACGGGCTATAGAGGAAACAACGTGCTTTGAATGCAGAGCAGACTTTCTCCAGTACCGCCCGGGCTCCTGTCTAAGACATAAAACAGAAATTACTCCAACGGAGCACATTAGAAATTCATTTCAATTAAAGGCTTCGTCTTACTGCCTTTCTTCGGAGGACATCAGGCTCTGGGCTATTCGAGAAGAAATAATTTACATTCTGCGGAAGAGGGACATTAAAATAAAACACATCTAAGGAGAGCAGCTGATGAGAGATCTCGCGCTTTGAGATGCTTTAGTGATTTTACCGGACTCATGGCTTCGCTTTACCAGAGATTCACGGGGAAGATTAATACCAACAATTCTTTTCCCCATCCACCTGAAGCCAGTCGTCTTCTGGGTGGACAGGTTCCCGAGGAGGATAATAAGGCTGGGAAGAGTCCTCATCACCCCTCATCCCGACCTCCGGTCCAGTATCGCAAGAGAAACGGCTGCGAGGATGAAGATGTAAGAATCGCGCTTTTATTCCCTTTACGCGATGTTTTGTATTGGGGACGATATTTTAAACTTTTGTGTTTTTTTTATAGGGCACGCATAGGCTATAGACTGTTTTCCATATGTCACAAGAAATGAAGCAGAAGTTAAAGTTGTTTTTCCATGACTTAGGCTAAGGATTATTCTTGTTGGATTCGCGTGCAATCTGAAAGTCAGAGTTGGTCGTAACCAGATGTGGCTCAAGAAGGTTTTTAACTGTAACACAACTGTTACGTTTCCTGAGGTGGTTTAGTTCTCTAAAAGAAGGCTAAACAAATGGGTGCTTTTATCTGAACGCATAACACTTAATCCAAAGACATTTTACGATGCCACATGCTTTGACCTTCGATGACAAGAATGACGTCAGAGTCGTTCAAGCGTCACAAATCCCCGCCTTCAATATATTTGAAATTAAAATGATATATAATATGTAAGAATTGTGGGTCAAAAATCGGCATATAAAGTTATATTATGAAAGCTAATATTTTTCTGAATTGCTAAAACACATCTCAAAACTATCACCCACTTTCTCAAAACCATTTAATCTGTGCTCAAAATCAAATAATGCTTCCAGATCATACACACAGCCAGCCAGGCAAAATATAAACACTACAGATCATTCAATAGGCAACACATAAAAAAAATGCAATCCAAAGCATGCATTTGGGCCAAAAAGACTGTGGATACTCAAGTCACGCTTCATCCAGTGACAGTCTGTCAGGGCAAGTGGATTCTGCTGAATAATGAATGAACAAGGCAGTGACAATCAGCAGTGGTCTCAATCAATCCCCCTTGATTGTGTTACCTGTTGTGTTTTGTAAGTAATAATGGGTTTGAACAAAAGTTTGGTCCAATTCAATTAAAGACTGAATTTGAAAAAATACAATTTGAATATATATGAAATGTCAGTCTGGCATTGGAACTCATAGGAACAATTCACAGATATACACTATATTGCTAAAAGTTTTGGGATGTCTGCCTTTAGATGCACTTGAATTTTATTAACATCTCATTCTTAATCCGTAGGGTTTAATATGGAGTTGGCTCAAAGCCCACCCTTTGCAGCTATAACAGTTTCAACTATTCTGGGAAGACTTTCCACAAGGTTTAGGAGTGTGTTTATGGGAATCTTTGACCATTCTTCTAGAAGCGCATTTGTGAGGTCAGGCACTGATATTGGATCAGAGGCCTGGCTCACAGTCTCTGCTCTATTTCATCCCAAAGGTGTTCTATTGGGTTGAGGTGCAGGCCACACTAAACTCACTCATCCTTGTCTTTATGGACCTTGCTTTGTGCACTGCGCAGTCATGTTGGAACAGGAAGAGGCTATCCCCAAACTGTTCCCACAAAGTTTGGATCATGAAATTGTCCAAAATGTTTTGGTATGCTGAAGCATTAAGAGTTCCTTTCACTGGAACTAAGGGGCCAAGCCCAACCCCTGAAAAACAACCCCACACCATAATCCCCCCTCCATCAAAACCTTACACTTGGCACAATGCAGTCAGGCAAGTACCGTTCTCCCGGCAACCGCCAAACCCAGACTCGTCCATCAGATTTCCAGGCAGAGAAGTGTGATTCGTCACTCTAGAGAACACGTCTCCACTCCTCTAGGGTCCAGTGGCGGCTTGCTTTACACCACTGCATCCAACGCTTTGCATTGCACTTGGTGATGTAAGGCTTGGATGCAGGTGCTCGGCTCTGTAGCTATTGACTCTGCAGAAAGTTGGCGACTTCTGCGCACTGTGCGCTTCAACATGTGTTGACCCCGCTCTGTGATCTACCACTTTGAGGCTGAGTTCCTGTTGTTCCCAATTGCTTCCACTTTTTTATAACATCCCTAACAGTTGACTGTGGAATATTTAGTAGTGAGGAAATTTCACGCATGGACTTATTGCACAGGTGGCATCCTATCACTGTACCACGCTTGAATTCGCTGAGCTCCTGAGAGCGACCCATTCTTTCGCAAATGTTTGTAGAAGCAGTCTGCATGCCTAGGTGCTTGATTTTATACAACTGTGGCCATGGAAGTGGATTGGATTGGAAGATTGGAACAATTGAATTCAATGATTTAGAGGGGTATCCCAATAATTTGGGCAATATAGTGTGTATTGTTGTCAGACAATTACACATGTGAGCTTATTACGTTTGCACACACCAATATTTGTAAATCCACAGCTCTTTACTGCTTATTTAATCTCATTCGTCATAAAGACAAAAAACAATGAGTGCTTTTGCCTTCACAACATAACTTCACCTAAAGCCATTTTCCTTAGCTTCATTTTCACACTTAATCCCATTCTCTGAATCAAATTATCAATAGCCAAATAAATCTAATAAATCACTCTTTCTGTAAAACATTAAACAAGTTCAGGTAGTTAAAACACTGTTTGCAAATCTCATGCACATCTTTTTGCAAAACTCTAAACACATTCTCACTCACTAAAACACATTTTGCACTGTGATGCACTTATATTTCAAAACACTAAACTCAGGAAGGCAAAAGTTAAACACAACTACAACACAGTTGTCATCATTTACACACGACTCCAAATTGTTTAAATTTGTTTATAATGATGTGATCAGACTAACTGTACAAAATACAAGTCAGTTCAGGGTGCCAAAATTGACTCAAAATGTTGCACTGAATGTTGATACCAACAATCGATGGAAACAATATAAGAGGGAGAGGAGGAAGAGTGTGTGCAAGAGGTAGTGAACGATGAGGATGAGAAAAAGCAAACTATGTGGACAGTGTTGGCAGGACCCGGCTCACCAGAGGTGTTTTTCCCTTTGCATGGCAAGAGACGACATTGTCTGTGACGTGGACAAAGTCCTCAGGCTGGACCCAGCATGAAGACATGATGCTGAGGGAGAATGAATCTCTCACTGACTTTGCAGTTGCAAAACTCTTTTGAGTTTACAGTAACATGCTTTTCATTTAGAGTTTTTTTTTTTTTTTTTACTTTTTGGCTTTTGCAGAGACTGTATTTTCACAGTATGCGAAAAACTGTAAACTAAACATGAAATTTTAAAGTAGTATTTTCTTGTAAAACGTGCTCCAGTAATCAAACTTTCGAAATTTCGACGTGACCTGTATGCTTTAATTCTTTTTCCAGTCCCGGCTTGCAAAGACAACTATAATTTAGTCAATAATAAGCTGATTTCTCAATAAAGCTTTAATACTTGCTCTGAAATATACATTATTAAAATTATTCTGTTCTCTTTCTCAATGGTCAGTCAAAATGCAGTGATGGTTAAGCCATTAGATGGTTAGACTATCCATTGACTTCTTGATCCACAGGCTGTCAGTGTATAAAGTATCAAACCAGGTTTTTCATCTTGTAATCCCGTGCTCTGTTTGGCACCATATGGACTGGTGTGTGTGTGTATATAGAGTATATGGACTGGTGTGTGTGTGTGTGTATATGGAGTATATGGACTGGTGTGTGTGTGTATAGAGTAATGGACTGGTGTGTGTGTGTATATAGAGTATATGGACTTGTGTTTGTGTATATAAAGAGTATATGGACTGGTGGTGTGTGTGTATATAGAGTTATGGACTGGTGTGTGTGTGTGTGTGTGTGTGTATATAGAGTATATGGACTGGTGTGTGTGTGTGTATATATAGAGTATATGGACTGGTGTGTGTGTCTGTATATATAGAGTATATGGACTGGTGTGTGTATAGAGTATATGGACTGGTGTGTGTGTGTGTATATAGAGTATATGGACTGGTGTGTATATAGAGTATATGGACTGGTGTGTGTGTGTATATAGAGTATATGGAATGGTGGTGTGTGTGTGTGTGTGTGTGTGTGTGTGTGTGTATAGAGTATATGGACTGGTGTGTGTGTGTGTGTATAAATAGAGTATATGGACTGGTGTGTGTGTGTATATAGAGTATATGGACTGGTGTGTGTGTGTGTATAGAGTATATGGACTGGTGTGTGTGTGTATATGGACTGGTGGTGTGTGGTGTGTGTGTGTGTGTGTGTGTGTGTGTGTGTGTGTGTGTGTGTGTGTGTGTGTGTGTGTGTGTGTGTGTGTGTGTGTGTGTGTGTGTGTGTGTGTGTGTGTGTGTGTGTGTGTGTGTGTGTGTGTGTGTGTGTGTGTGTGTTGTGTGTGTGTGTGTGTGTGTGTGTGTGTGTGTGTATAGAGTAGTACAGTGCCTGCCAGTACAGTGACCTTAATTAATCATCCATAGGTGGCTGGCCCAGAATAGAGTGACATTCAAAAGGACAGAGGCCTGTGGATATGTTTCCTTTCATGAAGAGAAGCATATTGACTTTCTCTGTATACTCAAGCAGGCTGGGGGCAGTCAAAGAACCTGGCTTTGCCTTGTGTCACAGTCCACAATGTGTGACAGACTGGATAAGATCAAGCAGGCTGCCTGAAGACACGAGGTTGAGAATTACAAATCGTGACTTGCATGTTTCGTCATGTGAGCCTCAGAACCCAATGAATACTGCTGGTTTCTGTACGTTTCACTAGTGTACTAACTAAGCCAAACGACTAAGGACATTTGAGAAGGTCAATCAACGCAATCTTTTTAATTACCTCTCCACACACCAGTGAAAATGATAGTGCCTGTGTTGAAATGTCACATTCGATTGTAGGCTTACTTCTCTATTATGAATAATGCACATGTAGCATTAGAACACTAATGGCATATAAATGAGTATCACATAGAATTACATGGCCTATTCTTGTTGCTTTATATTGAGTAAACAATTTATCAAGCAGCCATACTGATAATGAAAAATATACACAATGAAACATTTTTGTATAATAAAAACGATCTTCTCCAAAAAGGCTTTTTTTCTAAGCTTTACTGAATACAAACTGTCTGGCTGGATGCGCTTATCTCCGTGCTTAGATCCATTCCAAGAAATTAATCTACATCTAATCTGGTGGTTACATCACATCTCTCCGGAGCATACTCCGGTCATCCAACTGTTATAAAATGTGTCATTTCACTACAGAGGAGGTGTGAATATGTCAAATATGGTATTGTGAGGAAAAACTATTGTGTTTCATAAACCAGAAACACAATAGTCAGACCTCCGAGTCTGACCTCCGAATTCATATCAAAATATGTACGTCCAAAATAGAGGATCTAAAAGTCACAGATTGATGTGAATTCAAATAATACAAACTTCAGTCACAGGATTAAGGTACAGCAGGAAATTGAAGTTGATGGTATATTTTTACACTTTGAAGTCACAATCAAAATTGCAATTCTTATTTTTTATGGACAATTGCAGTGTTTATTATTTTGGCACAAATCAAGTCCCATCCTACATTTAGTTTTAGTCTGGGAAGACGTTTCATTCAGAGATACATCAAAATAGGGAAGAAAAGACAATTGCAGTTTCCATTGTGCTTTTTATACAGCAATTAGAATGTTCAACTTTAATGCCTAAACTATTAAATGTTCGTGAGCTTTGTATTATCTTAAAAATATTCACACCAACAAAATTAAAATGTCAAACTGTGAAGGAAAACACATTACCTGGAATTTAGAAGCAGTGTAAAACAGCCAAATCTGAGTTACTGATTTTTACAGATTGACAAGCAACATTTGTTAAATTTAATGTGCCGTATCATAAAAAGGAAGGGTTGGCAATTTTTGGAGAGGCTAGCAATAGCGAAATATGATTCCCAGTGCTAACAAACCTACCAGATTACTGTGCACTGTTGGTTGCAGTGTTTACTATAATTTTATTCATATTTTCAACAATTTCTTTGTGAAAAATACTGTAACATGATTTAGTTTTTTTTTCAAATAGTTTCTAATTTTGTTACTATAAAATAAAGATTTCATTTCAGATGCATGTGTTTTTACTATCTATTAATTAAATAGCGAGCCCAGCCTCCCTTCAGAGTCTCTCCAAAGCCACGCCTCCTTCAAAACACATGAACACGTACAGCAGGGAGCAAACAAAAGCATCACGAGAGACGGTGTTAAACTACATCATGCTTCATGCACATAACATTACAATAATAATGAACATAAACATCTTAAGAGCGCTGACCTGTACCACCTGACTGCTGCAGTTTGTTTTAACGTTGATAGTGTTGCCTTTGAAACGCATAAATTCAAATCACGAACCGCTCCGAGTATAACATCACGAATTTCCATCTCTTCCAAATTACAGTAGTTATGGTGTGAACGCAGCATAAGCTGGTTGTTTTGGTTCAGGAGGAACTGTAAAAGGCACTTTTTCTGTTGTGGTGCTCAGTGACTGACGTCTGTCTAACTCTGCATAGCATTAAACACGCTGATGACTCGTGATGCCTCGCGAGCAGAGTGTGCGGAGGCATGAACATACATATGCTGACTGGCAGATAGGACTTCATATCAATGCATTTGGACTCAAGCTGAAGAGAAAAATATGAGCACAGTGTGTGATGTTGATGAGATCTCTTCTGAATCTTTAGAGTCGACAAATGTGAGACCCCTGGAGTCTTTAGTTTAGGAGAAAAATTGGAGCACAGTGTGTGGTTGTTGAGATCTTTTCTAAAACTTTAAAGGAGACCATTGTGAGAGTGAATGTTTTGACTCAGGAGACAAGTGTGAGAAGCAGGAGACTCTCCATTTGCAAAAAAATTCCTGTTCCCTTCTCACCTCATTGTTTCCTGTATCTCCTCATGCTGTCCTGTCCATTAAAGGTGAAAAACCCCATTGGCATAAACAATTATAACAAAAAAGAGCAACCTCTGCAAGACAATAAAGAGATCTCTCATGAATCACAATTAAGTCTCCTGAGCTTAAAAAGATATTCTTAAAAAGAATATTTTATGCTCAAAATCTGAGCATAAAATATTCCTTGTATTGAAAGAGATTGCAGCAAGACAATAAGATGTTCTATGTTTCCACCACATTCTCAGTTTTAACTCTCTGTCTCTCAAATATTTCTTGTGTCTCATTTGTCTACTTTTATTTTTCCTAAGGAATTTTAGGAGAAACATTTGAGACACTGTTGATTAGGGCTGGGTAATAAATATTGATTTCTCGATATTAATCGATTCTCATTTTTACGAACCGATATCGATTCTTAAATCTCACGAATCGATTAGTCATCCTGTTTCATTTGAATGAATGGAACATTGTAGCACGCATCCAAAACATCGCAATGATCTTTGCCCTTTGTTATTATTGATATGAAACAGTGTGAATTTTCAAATTACGCCCTTTTTTTTTTTTTGAAATTCAAAAACATAAACATAAACGCTGTGGCGTGAGATCGCTCTGGCGCAGCACAAGAGAAGCAGCGCGAGCGCATTGATCTCTTCCGGCTTAATAACACCAGTTACAGCGCGAAATAAACATGAATGAGCATCTGAAAGTGTGTTAAAAGATAGAGTAAAACTTATCGAAATCCGTATCATGTCACATTTCGCTCAATCAGTGTTTCAACCGTGGAAAGACGTCAGTTAAACAGCTTGTAATCAATGTCATGTATCGTCATGTTTAGGCTACCTCAGAAAAAAACACATGTGACCATAAACTCTTTAGTCAGCTAGAACAAATAACTCGAGAGAGAGGAGCTCATTATCTTAATGTTCTTCAATATTTAATGCATATTTGAATATATCTGGCAAGTTTTTATGACAGCCACCATTTAAATGTTTATATTTCATATAATGTTATTATTATAAAAATAAATAAAAGTGTAATTTAAAGTCCCTGTAAAGGCAATTTAAAAAAAAAAAAATCTAAACACATTATAAATGTTAGAAATGTATTGCTAAAACATAGGCTATTACAAAGACTGTGACCTGTGAAGTACTGTTTGTATAGCTACAAAACAGTTAATTATTATCTTCATATTAAGCTAATAAAGCTTAGTAGGCTACAACTAGACTCCCATAGTTTACAGAATTAGTTAAGAGATTTGATTTCCTTGAGAAAATTTGCCATTTATTGTAACTGATATTCAAAATAATCAATATTGAATCGAATCGAATCAGAATCGAAATCGAATCGAATTGCAAGCTTGTGAATCGAAATCGAATCGAATTGTGAACTTTGTGTCAATACCCAGCCCTACTGTTGATACTAAAATTAGAGGTATATAAGATTCACAACTAAGTCCCCTGAGCTTAGGAAAAACAACAATTGAGCAATACATTTTTCCTCTGGGTGACTTAAAGGGATACTCCACTTTTTTGGAAATAGGCTCATTTTACAACTCCCCCAGAGTTAAACAATTGAGTTTTACCGTTTTTTAATCCATTCAGCTGATTTTCTGATATTTAGGAAAATATCAGTAAGCAGACAGTTTCTGGTCTCATTGACTTCCATAGTATTTTTTTTCCTACTATGGAAGTCAATGGGACCAGAAACTGTCTGGTAACTGATGTTCTCCTAAATATCAGAAAATCGGCTGAAAGGATTCGAAAACGGTAAAACTCAATTGTTTAACTCTGGGGGAGTTGTAAAATGAGCCTATTTCCAAAAAAAGTGGAGTATCCCTTTAAGGTTTCTGTGTCACTTGCTCACTATTATCACACTTGAGAGTTTTCTTATGTTTCCTACTGTGATAATGGTGGAGCAGATTGTTAATGTTGAATTTTTTTTTTTGTATCAGCTAAGTGTGAGAGGCATACTATCACTGATACAATTGTAACTTTCTCCCAGAGGACTCGCTCGTATAAACGCTTGAGAAGAGAAATGTTATTCTAAGCCCCCCACGTTCTCATTAAGGTAGACTTGACTTAGAAATGTGTCTCACTTTATTCTTAAAGTGAGAGACAATGGTATGGCAAAACAAAGCGTCTGATTTTCCTAATCAAAAGTGATTGTTTCTTAGCTTTATGCTTCACACCACACGTGGATCGCTGAATTCCTCAAATGTCTGTCACAAAGATCGGCCAACGCAAATGCCTAGACTGATTTCGTGAGATGAACAGTCTGGCTTCTTTGAGGTAAATAGAAGTTAAAAATAGACTGCAGCTGAATATGTTTGCAAAAACCCCACCAAACTTTAAGCCTGAATAATAATCTCGTCATGTGTCGGAAATTGACTTTGAGTAAGTGTGGAGAGAAAGTTGATTGAAAATACTGGCTCTGCCTGTTTGAAATGCGACCGCGTGAAATGCATCATCCGAACAGATGGCGGGCAGCAGCGATCCAGGCCTGTCATATTAAGCCCCAGCTGTCATGGTAAGCAGTACACTTCAGTTTCAATGCGCAAACACTCCCCAATGACTAAATACATGCAACCATCTAGTACTGTTACAGTGTGTACAGCTTTGCAGTCCAGATATTTGCATGATAATATGCAAAAACACTTGAACCAAAAATGATGCAGGTGGAACATTTCTCACACAGACAGATGTTATTTTATCTGTCTGATTGTTGCTGGATAATCAGGCCTTTTGAGTCCTGTTAGCAAGACAAACATCTGGGATGAGATTCCCAGTTGAGCCGATTACAATGTGTTAAACATACTGTACACTGAAATTATATAATCAATGAGTTATGACAACATGTGTTTTACATTGTTAAGCAATTTTCAACTTTTAGTTATAAGATATACAAGATTCAACTCATATTTAAGTCAGTTTAATGTCATTTAAGTTGAAATGACTTAAGTTAAGTCACCTTCATTTATATAGCACTTTTAAAAGTATAGATTGTTTCAAAGTGATAATAGGAAATTAAAGTAACAGAGATTGTTTTGGACTTAAACATCCAAGTTGATTGTACTTAAAAATGTAAGGCAGTAACTTTTTTTACAATGTAGCTTAGAGGGTTAAAGTCTTATTCTTAGCTGAAAGATTTATCGAGTTAGTCAGAATTTTTGCAGATTCCATGTAGGATGATCTGCTCGTAACGGTGAACCTGATTTCACCTACTGTTGTACAGCATGTTCCTGGATATTTGTTGTTCCTGGAACATCATTCCAATCGACCAATCAGATTTGAAAGTTTGTCAGGGCATGTCAAAACACCTCAAGAGCCCCAAAACAGCTCAGACCCCAGAGGGTTAACCTGTAACCAAGAAGACTAACACACACACAGACAGACACACTGCTTTTCCAAGGTTGGATTTGGCCAGGCTATAAACATGAGAGTCCTCTCAAAACATCAAGATAATGCGTTCTTTTTCTCAACTTTAGTCTAACTGGAAACTAAGGCTTTAACAAAGAAATGGTCCCTTAAACTATTGGCTTCAATGACCCCTATATGTTTTAACACGTTGAAGACCTTTCTCAAATACAAAACAAGTCCCTATTTCATTTCTGGAAGCCGGGATAAATAAGCAAACACTGTTACTGCATTCAGATATCAAATACAGACATTAAAGAATACATGAAAATAACATTTCAGTAATTATACTGGTAACTTCTATAACAAAGTAAAATCTCACAAGCCTAGAGAAATCATTCAACTCATTTAATATTTAGAAAGAAAAATATTGATTAATATCTTGATTATAATTACTCATTACATATACATTGAAGCAGCAGTGGATTCCAATCCACCCCCTTCAACAAAATAGTAAATCCACTTACAGTCACAGCAGTACTGTATGTTTAAAAGCAGAATTGTAAAGCTCATATTTTTGCACTTACATAATCCTTGAGTTATTAAGCCATAAACTTGTCTAAATCATGCTTTTGAGGTGGATGAGCTTCTGGTCATGGGTAACCAATAAACATTTTTGTGAGATTTTGTGAGACCGTATTAAGAGGTCTCGTTTGAAGACAATATAATGGTTAATCTAATACACATTGTTTTCCAACTAAGCAGCCAGCTCTTCTTACAGACACTTCCTGTTTACTATATTGTTACTTCTACCACAATCAAATGAATGCAGTAGATCTGGCTGTATTTAGATGTCTGTTCTTTTCCCCATCTGCCTATCAAATCAGTCTGTAGTGGCTCAAAGGTCAGCTGCTCTGTGCCGTAATGGCTTCCTCGCTCTGCTACAAAAGCTGCTCCCTCTTCCCTCCGTGGGTCCTCCGCCTCACCGTTGCCATGGTTTCTAAGGTTGAAAAGGGTGAGGCTGAAACCTGCATGTCGCCTCCTTTTTTTTTAAGAAAAAAAAAACCTTTTCACAGATTACCATCTGCAGATGACATGGAGCTTCACAAAATCAGCTGAAATGGCAACTATGACATCTAATGCTTCGACAATATGAAGCTGCTAATGTGTCTGACGTGATCATTTTTTGATCAATAATAAAGGGACCTGAACGTCAAAGGGCATGTGATCGTTTAGCACCCGAGGGTGGGAAAATGCCATTTCTGTAGATCAGTTAATTGCAGACATAAATAATTCAAGCTGTTTTTCACAGACGTGTGTGTGTGTGTGTGTGTGTGTGTGTGTGTGTGTGTGTGTGTGTGTGTGTGTGTGTGTGTGTGTGTGTGTGTGTGTGTGTGTGTGTGTGTGTGTGTGTGTGTGTGTGTGTGTGTGTGTTTGAAGGTGACAGACACTCTCTACATTCACACATCGTGACTCTTCAGGTCTTTGAGGGCTTGCTGTCACTGAGCATTGATCTGCTTTTCCTGCCAAACTTCCCCCGTCCCACCCACCTCAGAGCCTCTCAACAGGCCATCAGTCAGCTCTCGGTCCCACCGTCCCGCCCATGGCTGCGTCAACAGCATATCTGTCATTTCCTGCCACGCCCTTGGGACGTGTTGGCAGGCCCTCAGTAATAGCGGAGAAAAATCTCTCCTCGTTCAGCCAACCAATCACAGAGCTCTGAGGGACGTGATTTTTGAAAAGCACACTGTGGGAATAGATTTACATTTGAATGCATTTATCCTAAGATAATGGGTGCTAAAGTCTCTGTAAAACATGCCTGTCCATCACAGGGGACTACATGAATAATAAAAGCATTTAATAGCACTGAAAAATGTAATAAAGATTCAGAAACCTTGAACAGTCTTCGCCCTTCACACATAAAGATGGACATTGTCACATTTACTTATTAAGTCAACATGAAATGGCATTGACAACCCATTTTACTTTCCTAATGTGACATAAACATTCAGTAAAACATCTAAAAAAAATTCTTTGGAATCTAAACAGTTTTTCTTTGTAAAAATGTCCACTGATTGGTAACCCTGCTGTATCATAATATGCACATAGCTAAGGCCTCTAAATTATTAACATGATCAACTTTGCTGAAGTTCCTTTTGTACACAATCTACTTCATGCCTTCTTTCATCTGACTGATAGTTAAACTTTTTAAGCCAGTAAAAGGCCTTAGGCTTTTAGTATAACATCCCCTTCAAGTTTTTATAAAGTAACCATAAGAATAACTGGTAACACTTTATTTTATGACCCGCAAACAACTGCGTAAGTAAACCGAAATTACGGTGTACGTTTCTGTAATTATAGCGTACTTCCGTGTAGGTATAGGGGAACAATATGTTAAGTTTGGGGTAATAAAGGGGTAACAAGCAGATATACAACCTGTAAATAACTTCGTAAGTAAATCGAAATTACGGTGTAGTTTCTTTAATTATAGGTACTTCCGTGTAGGTTTAAGGGAACAATATGTTAAGTTTTGGGTAGGCTAATAAAGGGGTAACAAGCAGATATACAAGCAAATTATTTATAATGTAATTATTTTAAAACTAACAGGTACCTATTATGTTAATATATTCCAGGCAAAAATTGTACGTCTGTTGTATATAAAAGTTATCATCACATTTCTGGCAAAATATGTTCTTGTGCAATTTTACAGGGTAATTTTGACATCTGTGGGTTGAAAATGAAACGTGTATGGCTGTATGTAAGCACAGTATGATAAAAATTAATTTATTGGCTTTTCTTACTAGATTAATTAATGTTAAAACAACCCACAAATGCCAAAATTAAATCTAAAATTGCACAAGAACATATTTTGCCAGAAATGTGATAATAACTTTTTATATACAACAAACGTACAATTTTTGCCTGGAATATATTAACATAATAGGTACCTGTTAAAATAATTACATTATAAATAATTTGCTTGCATAGCTTGTTACCCCTTTATTACCTTATACTTACACGGAGGTACACTATATTTACAGAAACGTACACCGTAATTTTGGTTTACTTACGCAGTTGTTTGCGGGTCGTAAAATAAAGCATTACCATTAAAAAACATTACATGTTAAAATGTATCAAATATGATCTGGCTTTTGAGAAATGTTTATTTGTTCATCTCTCAATCATTATTATTATATCGCATTGCATTATGTTTCGCCCCGACAATAAAAACTACTGAGCCTTGATATTGAAAGCATTTAAATATCATCTTACTAAGACATGTTATTAGAGATATGGAGTGACAACAGACAAATGGTGGTGTATTTCAGCATAAATATTTATATATATACACACACATTTTATGTAAGTATTTTGCTATACTTCTATAAAGCATTTTGATTTGCATTACAATTGCTATCATATATTTGCATTATCTGCGCCAGAATTTTGCAGAAGTTTACTTTATATGTCAGACTTTACACGTTAAAAAGCAAATAGGGTCAGTTTTGATTTCATGTTGACTCATGTCTTCCCTTCCAGTTTTCTCTGACATTTCTAGCTCATGTTGAAATGTCGAGTTGCTTCTGGAGTCTTTCATAAGAGGTTCATATCGATGTGCAAAGTGATAAATCTTCATTTCTTTCTTTCTTTCTTCCTTCCTTACTTCTCTCAACCAGGGCTCTCTGTGGCTGGAGAACTTCTCTGTGCTAATAATAGTCTGTTTACTTACTTTGTTCCACTTTCCTCCTTACCTTCACAGTAAGCTCTTTTCCCGGAGTTTTACTAGGCCAGCAGTGATGTACAACTCTGCGCTCTATAACTTTGGCCTGATATAAGCTGCCCCTCAAAGTTTCTTCATCAGTTTCCAATTGTGTGTATAGTAGCTCTTTTCAAAGATGGCTTAGAAGAGGGCTCGTTGACTGTATGATGTGGTTTCTTTTGTGTGTGGAATATATAGAGGTTCAGCTGACGTTTACGTGCTGTAAACAAAGCCCTTTGTTTCTGCAGCTGTACATCCAAATAAGACCAAGGCTACAGTCTGCCAATGATACACTGTAATATGAATAGCACATCATTTCCAGACCTGAGCATGAGATGCAAAACTGACTGAAGAGGATAAAACCACCACATACATAAAAATACGCATAACCTTCATTGCATACGCTATCAGTCAAAACCTTCGATTCTAAGTATTTTTCTCAAATGCTTTTTTACTTATATTGCTTTATTAAAATGAAGGAATTTCTTTGCAAATGTAATTAATTATATATATATGTGTGTGTGTGTGTGTGTGTGTGTGTGTGTGTGTGTGTGTGTGTGTGTGTGTGTGTGTGTGTGTGTGTGTGTGTGTGTGTGTGTGTGTGTGTGTGTGTGTGTGTGTGTGTGTGTGTGTGTGTGTGTGTGTGTGTGTGGTGTGTGTGTGTGTGTGTGTGTGTGTGTGTGTGTGTGTGTGTGAAAAGTGAAAAAGTAGCCAACAAATATACACTACTCTGTAGTGTCTATTTGCATTAAAATCACCCACTTTGTTGGCAAAGGCCATTTTCACTAATTCCAGCAACATTGGAATGAAGTATTTATGTGTAAAATATTTACTTTCTATTAAGTTATTTTTTTTTCTATCTCAAGAATAAACTAATTTAATGACTTTCAACTAGTGTTTAAAAAGTAGAATATAGTAATAAATGTAATAATTTTTCAAAATTGCGTTCTACTTTTCTGTGGCTACTTATTACGTTTTTAATACACTTGATGGACTATGTTCTAGTAGTCTATACTGCTTTGTAAGGATGTAATTAGGGCTTGTCTGGTTGCAACTGGAAACTTGAGAGGGGCTCATTATCACTGGTTGACGTATAGTGTGTATTGATTTCTGCAGGGAAACAGCAGTGAAGTGTCCTCTTACTGCTGGACCATCCGCTGGCCACCAGGGGCGCCGCAGCCCCAGAAATCAGCAGCACACGTTGTTCTATTTTTGCAGCTGCTTCAGCCTGTAGTTTAGCAGACTGCATTAATCTTTGAACATTAGAGTCGAAAGAGCTGATATACAGTACCGAAAACATCATATATAGCATTCCTACACTGATATATAATAGCATATTGGTGTATAAAAAAAATTCTCTCATAGATTTCTAGTAGATTTCACAATTACAGTAAAAACTAAAATAGTATTCAAATGCACTCCAAATAATCTTTGTTTTATTTAAAACTCAGTTTTTTTTTTTGCTGTGTATAGTTATAGAAATGCAGTTATCCATCTCCTAAATGCACAATAAAATGTGTTTTAAAGTCAAAATGAAACTAATTTTATAATGCCTCTTGTTGTGCAAGATGCATCGGTGCATTTATTAAAAAATTTTGTTGTCGTAAACTCCAACCCAACATTTGTACTTAATGTAATGTAATGGGTTGCAAATACTAGCTATATCATCATTTCATATCATATCATATCATATCATATCATATCATATCATATCATATCATATCATATCATATGAAACTGTCAGCATCCTTATGAATGAATGCTTTAAGTAAGAAGGTGTAAAAGTCAACCTGAAAATGAAACCTGACTTTCCTCTAACATAAAACAATTTCTGGTTTCAGAGTAAACCTATTCATAGACGCTCACACTCTCAACATTGAAGAGGATTGATTGTGTCAGTAATGAGTGTGTCAGTGGCGTATCCCAAAGGCTCATATTAATGAGCAACAGGAATCTTTTTGTCCATTGGGTCATCTACAAGAAAAAAGACCAATTTCCAATTAGAATGACTCGGGAGTCGAAAAGCCCCAAGCAACGCTTTATCTTCCACAGACTTCAGGAGTGTGTGTGTGTGTGTGTGTGTGTGTGTGTGTGTGTGTGTGTGTGTGTGTGTGTGTGTGTGTGTGTGTGTGTGTGTGTGTGTGTGTGTGTGTGTGTGTGTGTGTGTGTGTGTGTGTGTGTGTGTGTGTGTGTGTGTGTGTGTGTGTGTGTGTGTGTGTGTGTGTGTGTGTGTGTGTGTGTGTGTGCGCGAGAAAGTGATGAGTGCTTGACAATTTTTTCACATTTGAAACGTGGAGCAACGAATTTATATAATAATTCACAAAATGCTCTTTAGAGCGTTTTTGCTTATATGCTGACAATACAATATGTAATTTTAAAAACTGTATTTAATAACAATAATAATAAAGCTAAATAGGAGCATTTTTCCTAGACTTTCTGACACCTAAATGCATCTATAAGGTTTTAGGAATCTTTTGAAAGTGAAAACTGTGCACAATGTAACCGGCAGGGGGCAGTGCAATCCTCCATGAAACTGGGAACATCCTTTTTTTATATGAATAAATGGAATGAAAGTAATCTGTAATTTGATGCCATTTGAGCCATAATAGAAGAGTGTGTACTGTTCGTTTTCATTACATGGCAGACATTTTAACCAGTGTCGATTAAAACAAAGCCGAAGCAGTAGTTTAATAATTCAGAATACCGTCAGTTTGAAATGTACACAAACAGACAGCATCCTACATTTCTTATAACATAGTATGCAACAAAGGAAAGTAAGCTACATTGTGGAGTGGACATGTTGTCTTTGCTGCCTCCCTTAATGTAAGAATAGTAGCACCAGAGCTATATAGTTTGTCCTCACAGCGAGGGAATTGTGTTGTTCCTGTTTGTGAAGATGAAGCCATGTAGAATTAATGTGTTGTGCCACAGAAGTTGTCATTTATTGACTCTGAAATGATAGCAGAGAGTCACTGGGACCTAAGGGAATCAAACCAACCGCACAGGCTTTGGGTTTGATTGCTCTATTCTCTCCTGAGACAGTAAAACATAAACATCTGGCTGAATTTGAATTTATTTGTTCATGTTCTGTGCAAATCTGTGTACATTGGTTGACAAATTATGATTAAAAAAATTGGGTAAAAAAATGTAGACAACATTTTTGAAAGACAGTAGTGCAAAAATCTGTTTAAAAATGATTATTCATAGTTTTCTCATTTGCCAGTAAAACATTTAAACATCCATTAAACAAATTAATTTTACTAGCAAAATTTTACACAAATATATTACAACTTTGAATATACTAAAGTAAACAAAATAAAGTCAAAACTATACCTTAAGCATGTTTTAATACTGTAAGTTTACAGTTACAATTCATCAAATTAATGAATCAAAATGTATCTGTAAATGATCATTGATTTAGTAAATATTTAAATATTTAAATTTGTTTCATTATGTTTTTTTTTATTACATTTGATTCGTTTTTTATTGTTATTTATTGCAAATAGTAGGCAACAATTATGCTAAGTAAAATACCTTCTTATGGCAAAAACAAAATCCCATAATGCACTGCAATATCCCATAATGCAAACTGTATCAAAAAAGTCCATCCAAGATGGCGGACAAACCATGAAGAATGTTGATTATAAATATAACCTAGTTACAGCAATCAATACTGAAAAGTATTGATTAAACTAGTTTAATATAAAATAAAAAAATCAACACTATACCATGTCTGTAAAGGCTGTGTATTTTTATGTTCATTAAAGGTGTGGTATAATGCCCTTTTCACAAGATGTAAAATATGTCTTTGATGTCCCCAGAGTGTGTATGTGAAGTTTTAGCACAAAATACCCCAGATATTTTTATATAGCATGTTAAAGTTGTCACTTTTTGAGGGTGAGCAAAAACGCACCGTTTTGTGTATGTTCCTTTAAATGCAAATAAGCTGCTGCTCCCGGCGCAGGGGGCGGGGCTTCAAGAGCTCACACACCTCACACATACCCCTTTTCCACCAAGGCAGAGCTGGTGCTGGTTCGGAGCCAGAGCCTAGTTTCAATTCGGTTCTTTGTTTTTCCACACGCAAAGCACCAGCTCCGAACCAGGAAAAGTGGTTCTTAAGTAGCACCAAATCATTGCTGGTCTAGAACGGAGCCAAGTAAGAACCGCTTGCGTCAGGGGCTGGGGGCGGGGTTACCGTGACCAACAAGAAACTTGTGACCGCCATTTTTAAATAGCAGCTAGTCGAGCTAATAGCAGCTTGATTATTATATCCTATCCTGTCTATGTAAGTTACGGCGAGCTGCACAAACGCGTTGGATTCCGATGTATTTTTGCAAACCCATGAGCGTCTATAGTAGCTAACGCAACGTCCGTTATTGTTGATTGCTTGTTCGAGATGCATCGGAGCGGCGCAGACCGATCGGAGCTGCTGGAGTGTTTGGAGATCATACGACTCATTGTGCTTTTGGATCGCTTTCGCAGTGTTTTGATGTCATACGGCGTTCGATCTGCGAGAAGCCGATGCATCTCGAACAAGCCTGGTGTGTTTGTGTTTGGCGCTACCGCGGCAACATGAGACGTATGCAGTGACGTAAGATCTGGCTCTGTTGTGGCTCTCTAGCCGGTGGAAAGGCAAACCGGTTCTTAGTAAGCTTGTTACTCGAACCAACTCCGAACCAGCTCTGGCTCTGGCTCTGAACCAGCACCCGGTTCTTGTTGGTGGAAAAGGGGTAACAGACATGCACTGAAAATGTCTAAAACTTTTATCCTTTTATGTTCAAACCGGAGTCAGAATGATGTCAACATAGTCAATGATGGAGAGACTCAAGAAGTGACAACATGTAGAATGCAACAGGACATTTCTGAATGATTAGCATGTCTTGATAATCTATAAATCGTGTTCCGGGGGGCGGGGTTTATGTAAATTCTAGGGTTAGTGATGTCACTAACCCGGGAGGAAGCTGCTGTATTCCCTGCCAGCCGTTTGTTGTAGTCCTTAAAAAAGCAATTTCTTTGAAAGCAAATATCTCCCTTTGCTTTGAACTTTGAGCGTTGCAACTTTGCAGATGTTTTTTTATGCTCAAATTGCGACATTACACACTTACTAAAGTTAGAAAAGTGAAGTCATAATCAACCACCCCTTTACAATATTGTGTCATAAGATTAGCAATATGATAATGCAAGCATTGAAGGTACAAGGGTTCAAGCACAATCATTTCCTTCTCCTGCTTCCTTCAGTTTGTTTTAGCCATGAGTCACAGCTCTCATGTTTTAGAGATCGCGGAAAGCACACTTCATACACCTTTCCTTAAAACAGCCTGCAATTTCATGTTTCATGCCCTCAGTCAAATGAAGGCACAGAGATGAGGAAGGCAGGCTCTTATGACAGAGATGACGTCGGTTCTGCTCACGATTTTGTACGCCATTAATCTCCATGGCTTTCAGGTTATTTTGCCATGCATTTGCAAAACACTTCAACTCACTGGTTTCCAACAAAGCTTATTAATGAGTCATCAGGTTTGATTTCGTGGAGATGAGATATGGATTATGCTGACATTCTACCGATTGTGAGAAACATTGTACCGGATGCATTTATCTCTCAGAAAATCAGATCAATAATATAAGCTGGTGTAGAATCAGGGCTGTGTGCCATTCAGAAATGAGCTGAAAATGCTTTTTGAATTTATTTTGAATTGAGGTAGCAAAGACAATTCAAATGTTACTGTAATATTGTATAACTGTTGTTAAATTAGCTAATTGAAGTTCAAGTGTAGTTTATAACACAAAACAGAAAATGCTTTTCCAGAAGAATAATCAGTTTTTAAAGTGCCACTAATTGTAATATTTCATATTATATTATTGTCAGCATGGGGTTTAGGCAAACACACGAAGATGAAGATAAAGGTAAATTGTATTTTAAAGGGATAGTTCACCCAAAAATTTAAATTAGCCCATGATTTACTCACCCTTAAGGCATCAGGTGTATATGACGTTCTTCTTTCAGAAGAATACAATTGGAGTTATATTAAAATGTCCTGGCTCTTCCAAGCTTGATAATGAGAGTGAATGAGTATACCGGTATTTCTTTTGGAAGTCCATGATCAAAGTGCATCCATCCATGATTAAAGTGCTTCCACACGGGTTAATAAAGGCCTTCTGAAGTGAGGCGATGTATTCGTGTTAGAAAAATATCCATATTTAGAACTATTGGCTAAATAACTAGGCCGTACGCAATGCAGACATGTCCGAATGATTCAAAAGAACGATTCGTTTATGAACTAGAGTGATAAATCGTGCAGCTTGTTGAGGAGAGGTGTGCTATTACTTTTTAAGTGATCAAATTACCTGATGTCACCAGGCATATGATAAAACGTATGAAAAAAAAACCCCATAGATTTACTTTGAAGGACGTCAGTTTATTAGCTCACGTACTCAGCTTGCCTCTTCTGAAATTAAGTCACAAAACAACACAATTCATCTGGTTTTTAAGTTCTCCATCAGCATGGAGTAGCTCTCGCCATTGGCTCACGCAGCGCTTTAGTGCCCGTGAATAAACTCTTCTCTTTCAACTGCAGTGAATTTGTGGGACTTGCGTTAGCAGAAGGAGGAGCTTATCAGGGTGTTTAGACGTGTGGTTTTGTAATGCTGATACGCGCTAAAGTGTAAATGGAGCCTAATGGATTGGTAAGTGGTTTGGTGCTGATGCTGGTGAAACAGTTTGAAGCAGTTCTCTGTGTGTGTGTGTGTCTGTTTGCAAGTGTTGATCTGTGGCTGTCAGAATCTGGACACCGCTGACCTGATGAAGGCCGATACTGTTCTCATGTGTCCCTGTTCCACTCAGCAGGGGTTTCAGGAGTCAACTTGATAGTACTGAGAAAGGTCAGCTAGTTTAACGCAAGAATATACCATATACTCTTACACAAACAAACAGACCTATATACCTTGTAACATTTTAAGAAGTGCTCATTTATTACTTTATCTTAAAAATACTGTATCATTGCAGTGTGAAACGGCATGGCTGTTAAAGGAATAGTTCACTTAAAAGTGAAAACACAAAGGAAGATATTTTGAAGAATGACGGTAGACAGTTGATGAACGGGGTCTGTCTGGTTACTGTCATTCTTCAAAATATCTCCTTTGTGTTCAGCAGATGAAAGAAATTCATACAGGTTGGAAACAACATGAGGGCGAGTAAATGATGACAGAATTTTACATTTTACATTGACTCCCATTCAAACGCATGCGAATGCGGGAGACAGGAATCTCAAACTCATGTGAATTGTGCTGTGTTCCTAAGTTCAAGTTTGGTGAACTGCAAATCTTTATCATGTAAAGACGTGTGGCCAATAAAACATTGGTACGTCATGTTGTGACCTCTTAGCTGAATTAAAATAAGAAAACTTTTAATCTGTAGGATTGCAGTAGAGTGGAGTACAATTTAATATGTTCATATTTTATTATGCTTTTAAAAAGACGCCACATATATTATCACCATTGCCTTATTGAGAGTAGGAATTTTGCATGCTCAAAATCTAGTGTGACTGTGGCATTAGACATTTATAACCTGTTAAAAAGCAATATTTATAGATTTAATAGAATAAATAAAAGGTAAAATCATATGATTATCAATACAGGTGCCCGCTACAATGGTTCGAAAGGTCTCAGGTTAAATTTCTGAAGCATTTTTTTAAAACATTAAGTAAAATAATGCATTAGTGAAGGTTTATTATGTGTGGAGGCGCATTTTATTTTGTGATTTTTATGACTGTGACCTGTTCTATTCTGCACTATTATGATCCCTCCCACATGTTTGCCTTAATGTGGGTAAAGATACTGATTTCATGAGCGTTTGTTCTGTTTCTCTGGTGCAGCCACAGTGAGAGGAGGCAGTGAAGTAAAGCATATTGGTTTACAAGAGAAGGACGAGAGGAAAGAAGTAAAGCTCCAATATTGTCAAACTACGACAAATAAAGAGCATTTGTCTCGGCACTGGCCCAAAAAGTGAATAATGACTTCAATGTCGGTCTGTTTCACACACATATGTATGGTAAGTAAATGATGACAGAATTTAACTCGTGCATCATTCAACTATCAGAGTAAAACCCAGATCACAGAGAGAACACACACACACACACACACACACACACGCACACACAACACACACACACACACACACACACACACACACCACACACACACACACACACACACACACACACACACCACACCACACACACACACACACACACACACACACACACACACACACACACAGGCCTCTAATGCGAGTAGCTGGCTGGGTTAGTGCTGAGTCTCAGTGTGTGGTTAGGATGCGGATCAGGTGCACTTAAGCAGGGGTGTGTCGTCACCATTAAACGATCTTCAGCCAAACTTCAGCATCCTCAGGCAAACTGCAGCATGAAGACAAGGAAGCTGTCCAGAGTACAGAGACTATGGATTGTAAGTTTTTTTTCCGAACATGCATGAACTTTGGTAGTGTTTCTGAATATAGCTCTGTTAATGTGATCAAAAACGTTTCCCTTATTTATTTGTTTCATTTAGTTTTATGCTAGTTGGTACAACATTTGGGGTTTAATGTGTTTCCCAATTACGGTTCTCAGGGGATTCAAGATTGGTCGGCATTGATCATATTTACTTAATGAAATGTTCGTTTAATGTGTTTGACATCATTGTTGTCGTCTCATGTAACATGTTATACTTCAGATAGGTTTTTGTGTCGGTCAGGGACAGCGGCTCATGTTTCATGTCTTGTAAAATATCCAGAATTTTGGCAACATTATAGGCTACATGTTTCATTTCTTTACAGAGTTCTAAAGAAAATGACATTCGAAAAGAAAGGCAGAAAAATCCCAAATGGGATATCAGGGGTGTCTGGAATGTCAGGTTGTTGCACTCTAAAAGGTTTCTCTTAAATAAGGATTACAAAACGACTCTATCGGTTCTTTGGATTGGACTCTCGGGGGTAACAGGCATCTCTGAGTTGAGTTTAATAGCAGGGGAATGTCAGACGCACTCATATTAACCGCTGGCAAAGCACTTATAATTTGACTGTAATAGTATACACTTTTACTACGTATCACTATGTTTTGAAGCTTATTAATTTGCAATAAGCTATTATATTTTAAGAATGTAATAATAATATAATATAATATTATTATAATAAAAAATAAAGTCAGAATTGCGAGATATAAACTCTTTAATAATATTTTAATATAAATATTTTAATTGTTGATGTTGTGATGTTATTATGTTTTGTTAAGTGGGCTACTTTTCGTTTTCGATTTTGCTTTCATTTGTGAACTGCCATTAGTAAGGTATATTGGAAACATCCTTTGAATTATTGAAAATTAATGGGAATACCCACAATTTAAAGATTTACAGCGCCTTTCAGCCAGCTGCTGAAATTGATGTGCTGTCTACAGATATTAAAACTACAAATAGAAGTTGGTTGTTTTTTTCATATAATTTGCATAACCATTGACTTTTCTGGTTGTTTATGGTATAAGTTTTAATGCTCTTTGAAAAAGATCAAAGGTTTGCATTGCAGTTATATTTTGGAGCTTTTGTCAATCAATCAAAATCAAGAATTAAACTGTGCAAATGCTGTTGTATAAACAAATATTGTTTACAGCTTACAGTATTAGAATCAAATCATTCAGGATTAAGGTTCATTTTCATGATTTATTGAACTTTTGTATATTTTTTTTTTACGCTGCAATACTATTTATATTCATTGCTTTTAACACTCACTCTTGATTGTCTCAAACTTAAGTTTGATCAAAACATACTAATTCTAAACTTTATTGCTTATTAATCAGTTTAAATTAAGTAATATTATGATTCCTGTGGCTGCGTTTAATGCCATTATAGTGCATTGCATAAAAACCACCATGCATGCCTAAATATAATGGAAAAGCTCATGCAGTTATAGTCAAAATTAATACATCACCATGTCATGGTGTTGTAATGTAACATAACACGTATCAACACATTGAATTACATGTACTGTATTGTAAGTATCAGCGAGTCAACAATTTTAATGCATCAGAGGATCCATTTAGCTTTTAGCCACTCAGAGTAATGGGCTAAAGCAACACACTTACTGTAGTCTGTTGAGAGGCCACAAACTACTTAACAGAAAACTTGACATGCATTGTCAGTCATTTCACCTCTGAAAATGCATGTTGGTCAATATGTAATAACCTTTATGTACCTACCTTATGTACATAACTGTATCCATTTTGAGCAGCTTTTTTGTCCAGCTTTTACCAGTTGTACTCTACTGATTTGCGTTGGTTTAGTTTCTTTTTGAAACTGTTTTCCTGTTGTTTTATATAGAAAGTGCACAACTCCTTCTGTCAGTGCTTTAAGGGCCAAGGTAATGTTTATTTAAACCATTAGACATCTTAGACATCTTTATAGATTTGTTGCACAGGAAGTTCGCTAAAACATTATTATCTGTTATTCTTTGGCATTTATGGATTTTAGACATTAAATACAGGATAAAACTCTTGATGTCAAAATTGTATGTTAGTAACTAGATGCAGTAAATAAAGCCTTAAAGCTACACTGTGTGATTTTTACCCCCCTCTAGCGGTGAAAAGGTATATGGCCATCCAGTGAATATTAGTTTCTGTTCCTCTCAATTCCGATTTCGTTTTAACTCCTACGGTGGCCAATGTAGTCCAAGATTAACATGGCTTCCAGTTCCAGTGCTAACCCACGCGTGTTAAAACGCGAAGCTTGAATTAAAGGTGCTCTATGTAACAATTAGCGGCCTCTAGCGGTGATGTTTCAGATTGCAACCAATTTTTATAAGAGCGCTCATGCTCGTACTCATAGACAATACCGTCTATTACGCAAATATCTCGGCGAATACAAGACAGATTCGGCGAGCACTGAGCTCGTTGGGACCATCTAGTCGAGCTGAAAAGAACCATATAAGTTCCATAGTTTTTGGTGGTGTTTTCGCGGAGATATTAGCAGAAAACCATCGGCGCGCTGCAAAATTGCGGACGCCGGTGACGTCACGATCTCAGAAGAAATCGCTCGTATCTCTGGAACACAAAGACCCAGAGAGCTCAAATTCGGGCGAGGAGGTCCCAAGGGGACCCTTGCCCGAACGCTAGAGTGGCGGGCCTCGGGGATGCCCCCTATCGGATCGCCGTTCGCTGGGACCCCCGATTTCGAACGGCTATAACTCGGGGAGCCGGGGGAGTTGGACCTCGGGGGTGGGCTCGTTCGAAAGGCCCCGTCCAGCACTACGAACTATTAGAGTCTTGGGAATATTGATCAAAGATTGACCGAGATATGAGCCGAAAAACGTGCACCTTTAACCGGACATAACTCCCTGACCATCTACAATAGACTGTATATAAGGAGCGAGGCTAGGGAGCGCGCATGCCAACAGATCCGTTGGATTTCGCGGTAAATCCGACCCGGAGACTTCACATAAAAATATGAATATTGGCCTTCAGAGGTAATAGCAAAACTCGAGAAGTGGATCATTGTAATGTGTGATTACAACCCCTTCACACACAGGCAATACAAAAAGGATTCATTTTAGTAGAAAAGTTCCACATAGCACCTTTAACGGGTATGTCCCTCTTTGGCTAATGTACTTTCAAGATGGAGGGGCAACATGGCGACCGACATTAGAACCCCTTACCCGTATGTATTTTCAATGGCATATTATACACTCACGAGAATACTTTATTACTTGAACGAAGTAAATATACATTAATGAGCACATATATTTTTGAAAGAACTAAGTGTTTTTAGCTAAGAATAAACTAAAAAAGTTACACAGTGTAGCTTTAAACGGGGCCTATAATGCCCTTTTACCAAATTTTGTTTTTGGGGTCTGTTTGAATAGGTTTGCATGCTTGAATGTTTAAAAAACATTTTTTTAAAGTACCGTAGAGGGTCATAAAATTTATGACTGAAATCAAAACAGAAATGTCATAATTGAATTGTTATTCTCAAAATACAGTAGTATAAACAAATGCATTTTCAGTAGTGGTCTGTTTTAGACTTTTAGTCCGCACCAAACACAATATGTGTCCCAGAAAAGAATACATCTGGTAAAAATTATTTTGAATGGTGAGAGAGGTTTTGGGGAATACAAAGACATGTAGGGAGAATAATGTCTGGCCCATAATGTCTGGGGATATTCAAATTAATTAAACAATCATACCATTGATCAGCTCTACCAAACTTGGATGTCCTTTTTGGATGTCCAGTAATAAACAAACATTGTTGAGTTGTTTTGATTGATACTGTAAAGCAGCTTTGATACAATCTGTATTGTGAAAAGCGCTATATAAATATATTTGACTTGACTTGACTTGACTTGACTTGACCATTTCAGGTACTGTAAGTAGAGGACAGCATTCTGCTGGGAGTCTTTCCTCAGACTGGCAAAACCACATCCTGGTGTGTGAAGTGTCACTTCCAGCCGTCTGGAGTGGATGCTTCGGTCAGCAGGTCATTGACTTCCACAGACTGAATAAATCTAGTCAGTCAGTAGGTAAACTGCTCCAAACACTAAGGAAGGACTTGCACTTTCAAACAAGTACTTTTACCAGAAAGTTTTTTATCACACTTTTTAACTCCATCTACTGCAGTATCATTTTATGCTGCTTTGCGTTTTGACATATTGAACCTCTTCTTTGTTTTTGATGGAAAATCTGCATTTAGATTCTTGCACACCCAGTGTTTAGTTGGGGTTAATGTGTGGGTTTGCGAAGATTGTAAAGACACTTTTTTTGTCTTATTGTTTACAACGAGAGTAACACCATTTATGAAAAAAGCTATTGAACAAAGCAGGGGCAATTTGGTTTTACCTGAATTAAAAATCTACAAACTATCTCTTAAGACAGTTGACAATTTCAAACCTTTCATTTGGACTGTTTAATGATCTTGTATGTCATTGAAGGACCATGGGGACTTGAAAAGTATTTCAAACAAGGCATTGTTTGCTATTCATCTACTCAGTTATTCAGGCATGATTAATGTGGCTAAAATTGTTCAGTGCAGTACAAAATGGTCCTCACAGTTTTTTAATGTGAGCGATTAGTGGTAATTATATAAGGCCATGAAACTCAAAGTAATGTTTAGCTAATGTCATTAACTGTGATTTCATGCACATCTTCTGGATAGTGAGTCATGTCTTATTGGGCTTACATGTAGGTATTTTTTTTGTCTTTGCCATTTATACATGCTTTTGTGATTTTAAATTATTCTTATTTTAAGTAGTCAAATCCTGAGAATCCTTTTAGGACGATTATATGTGGAGAAATTCTGAGCTTTGCATTAATTAGCATATTAAACATTTACTAAATGACAACGATTTTTCACAGTATAATTGTCTCAGCAGAATTTTTTTTTTATTCTTAGAAAAACAATAAATAAAAAAATAAATACATACATACATAAAATAGATTGAAGAAGAAAAAATATATAATTCTAAGCCTTGAACCAACTGGCCAGCTCTGAGATGAATCACAGCAAATTTCATTTGAAGCTCAAATGTACAAGATGTGCATTTCTTTAATAAGAAAATATTATCCCATGACGCATTGAAAATGTCCTCATTATTTATTAAAATATAAAATCTGTTATTGCTGTGGTTCTAAAGATGTTAGGACTGGCAATTGCAAGTTGGGGTGTTTCTGATAAGTTATTGGAGTACGAAGGGACGTCACAATTGTCTGATATTGCTTTTATACAACAGTTCAATAGGATAATATTAATAGTAACTTGCATTTTAGACAAAAAATTGTCAGTTACTTTGTTTTTTCACTGACACAAATATTCCAAACAAAAACACAGCAGAACTGTTGTGTTTGCTGCTGAATGATTTGGCATTTTTAAATGAAATGGTAAAATTAATCATTCAATGACTCATTATACTGACTTAGTATGGTAATATGCTATTTCCTAATCAGTCAATCAGTTGTTTATTCCCTGAATGTATCGGCATTCTTGAATGAATCAGCGCCACAATTCGTGTATTCTTTGCCCTAAAAGTATGTGTACTTTTTCTTCAATGTGTAGGCCTCTTTTGGGACATCCTACCACATCATAAAATTGCTTCTTGAAACTGTGGACTGCTTTGTTGTATAGTTTTGTGCATTCTGTTACCATAAACCAGCCTGTCAATCAATCTTTCACAATGAACTTCCTCATATACACACTCATTTATACAGTACATAAATAAATTAATGCTACTTAACAATTCTTCCTTCTGTATTGTTAAGAAGTACAGTAGCCTGTTGATCTGTAGATCTTTCATTTATAGAACTCATAAATGCATAATGATGCAATTAATATTTAATGGCTAAGTATGTTTGTTTTGCAATTGTGCTATTTGTATCTTTGTAAAAGTTCAGTTGTTGTTTCAGATTAAGTATTACATGGATAACAATAAATAATCTTTTTGATCAAGTTAAATATTGATTATTAATCACTCAAACCCCTTTATGTCAGAAATAATATTTCTGTCATGACAACTCAATGGGTCCTATTTTAACTATCTGAAATGCAAGTATCAAATGCAAAACGCAAGTAACTTTGTGGGCGGATCTCGACGCAAATCTAAAATGGGTTGGACTGAAGTAGCTACATTCCTCATAGGTGTGGTTTGGGCGTAACGTGAAATAAACCAATCAGAGCGTCATCTCCAATTCCCTTTAAAAGCAGGCGCGCTTGTTCCATGGCGGATTGCTATTACGATGGCGGATTTTCCAGACACACGCCAGGAGCGGTTCTCAGAGCCGAGGAGACCGACGTTCTCGTCAGGGCCGTAAAAGACAGAGAAGTGACATTGGATGGGAGAAACCCACCCAAATTAGCTTCGGTTAAACAGGCATATAATAATTTGGGTAAATGTGTAAGCTTCATTTACACCTATTTTTGGTGTACAAAGTCAATTGCGCTGGGTGCAAGATAGGGCCCTAATAGTGTTTGGCACGGTAATGGATATGACAATGTTGATATGTTTGGTCTTGGCGGAATAGATCTGCAATGTTGTTGCTGCTGCTGCTACTGAACAACAGCAAGTACTGGACTTACTCCTGCCAATACATACATACACAACACGATGCAGTGAGCAAGTAAGATAGTGGAATAGATCTTTTTTTTCTCTCTCGTTACATTTATATATCGCTTTTCTGGGTACTCAAAGCACTTTACATGGACGGGGGAATCTCCTCATCTCCCCCCAGAAGATCTACCGCAAAATATATGCACAGCTGCTGCTCAGAAGAAGCATCAAGCTTTTTTTTAAAAAAACACAACATGAATATACATGTTGTATATTCCAAGTGTTCTGGTGGGTATATGATTTAAAATTTATTGTATTATTTAATGAAAATCCTGACCTTGGCCTTTGGTCTTCAGTGCATGGGTATTTGGCATGCGTGTTCATGTGACTCTGTTAGGTCCGCAGTTCACTCTGTCTCACCCAGAAAAAGCACACAAGTTGTGAGAAATCAAGATGAATAAAATCCCCCCAAAAAAGTATCTGTACTTTCTTCACTAAATGATATCTCAGGAGACAGTTGACAGATGTGCACGTGATAACGTATTGTTACAATGGATGAACACAATGGATATATTCACCTCAGAGAAGAAGGTACTTGAATTGTATTTCATGTCGTGTTTTTGTTATTCTTGATTTCTCACAACTTGTGTGCTTTTTCTGGGTGAGACGGAGTGAGCTAATAGAGTCACATGAATGAGCACAACGTCAAATTAGCCATGCAAGGAAGTGCAACGGCCAAGGTCAGTATTTTCTTTTAAATAACACGTTAAATTCAATATCGGATACCCCCAGAACACTTGGAATATATGACATGTGTTGCATGGGATCATTATGTGATACTTTTAAGTATTTTTTAAAAAGCATAATGCTAGTCGCTATTCACAGCCTAATCTCTAATGTAGAGCGTAGAACATTTGTTGATAGTTGGATTATAATGTAGAACATATATTTTTTTTAATTCTCCTTTTGAGGTCCATAAAAGAAGGGCATACAGCATTAGAACACAAGGGTGAGCAATTTATGACTTCATTTTAATTTTAGGGTGAACTACACCTTTAAGGTCCAATCAGCTGTACCATCTTGAGTTTCATGACAGAACTGTGTATCTTTGTAAATGTGTTTTATACAGTATGTCTGATTTCCCAACATAAAAACCAATGGACCTTGATAAATAAACAAACAGACCTTCTTCCATTGGTCCAACTTATGAACTTTAGTGGTTGAACAACAGTTTCTGTTAACCACTGGGAAAATAGGTAATGAAGTATTTACTGATGTAATTATACCATATATCAATCACTTTGGTTTTCTTAGGCCCATTTTATTTACAGTACACTCAAAGTAGTTGTGGGTGGTAAAATCTAGTAATTCAGAAATATATAAAGATTTACTCTTTCACATATTAAACGATATACAGTAGCATTCACCGAATCATGGCCTTGTAAATGTATTATTTATTTTGTGCTTGGCAGTCTCTTCATGTTATCTTCTCTTTTTACTCTCCTTCTCATTGGTTTTCATCTTATTCATGGATTTTGTAAAGGTTTACCTATGAGATTTCGCCATCCTGTGCAGACCCCATTCACATTTGCAATCCCACTGTCGACAATTCCTCTTTTATTGATGTTGTTGTGCATGCTTTGTGGTGGATAACCATGGTTACTGCCTATTAATAACTTTTTATTTCTTCCAGTTTTACTGCCATTAAGATGGAAATTGATTAGTGGAAATAAAATTCCGACGGCCCATAAATCTTTGAAATTACACTATAACAGCAGTTGAGTTAATAAACTTGTAATGAGTGCTGAATCATCTGTAGAGTCAAGAGAAAATATCAGTTCTGTTTTAGATACTGTGTGAACTAAAGGAATCCTTTTAAAAAATCAACTACTTTTTCTATTCAAAATGAAAATGAAGTTTTGCTTTATGTACAACTCATTTTAGTTCGACTGATTGCTCAGTCATTTTTCATTCAGCATTTTTACTTATTTGAAGTATTAAAGTGTTTTTTTGTCTTCATTAGTTGTTTGTTTAGCTAGCACGTAGTGAAGGCGAATCTATAGTGGAGAATCTGAGCAAGCTTTTCAGGAAGTGTGTGCCTCCATGTCCCAGGTTTCTGACAAATGACCTGTGAATTCAATGCTTGGTTGAGGAGTATTACATTCAATGATCAAGGGCTCTGAATGTGAGGTTCACAATGCAAAAGCTCTGTCCATGCCTGTCCTTATTCTTGAGAGATGTAGAATATCTGTCTGCGTCGCACAACTCGCAGAGGTGGCTAAAGTTGTGTGGATTGCAGGTTGAGCTGGCTAAGGAGTTCGAGAGAATAGCTCTTTCTAGCTCCTGTCGCGGGCTCGAGTGATCCGCTGGATCAGGATGTGCTGTCTTTAGCTGGTCAGGTCAGTGGAGCTTTGCACATCATGGAGGTGCTGTAAGCCTACCAGGCAGTTTTGCTTAGAGACTTGGATCAAGGGCAGGGATTGTGCCGCACCACAGACCTAGCTCTCTGGGCCACTAAACAAACAGCCGCTGCTATCAGTCGCTCCATGGTGGTTGTGACGAGGCATCTGGTTGAACATGGCGGACATCAGAGAGAAAAAGAGGGCTCACTCTCTGAACTTTTTGGCACGTCTGTAGAGATGGTGGTTGGAAAGTTTATAGAGGGAAGGGCACAATCGACGGCATTCAGGAAGTGCATCCCGCACCAATCCAGATCCCAGTCTAAAGTGGCAAGCCTCAAGGGATCCTGGCCTGTCACAGTCTTGTCCCTTTTCCACCAGAATGGTCTGCTTCATCGTTCCCCCTTCCCAGCTATGACGGTCATGGAGTAGCATAGCTCCCCTCTGCCCAGGCTAAAACAAGGCAAAATTTGGGCTGTCAGTGACAATTTAATAGACGTCTAACCAGCCCAAGAGTAGATTAGTCATCAATTACATAAAGAAATAAAACCAAACACCATGTAATCACTGTTGACTTTGTTTACATGATGGAATATCATACATCTCGCAAGTTATTTTAGCAAAAATTACATGGTCAAGGTTATTTTGGCTAGAAGTGGATTACACATATAGCCGGACTATTTCGAGTCTATAGTTAGCCTAGACGGTGAAATGACGGCTATTGTTTGCTGGGTGGTGGCATATTATTATTTTCCCTCAGGGTTTAGTGAACTGAATTAAAATATTGGGCAATTGCATTCCGCTGTTTAGTTATCCCTCTCTAACAATAGTTGGATTACAAAGAGGGTTCGCTCCCTAAATCACCAGGGGGTTCTCTTGCCCATAGCATATCACTATGTAATGGACACATTTTTTTATAACATGCAAATATACATGCAGATGCAACTTTGAAAATGTCATTTGAAAATGTGTTTTTTCTAATACGTGTTTTTCTAATACTAATACTTAAAACTTTTTGATTTATATTTATTTAATATCTGTTTTGGACTCTGACATCATGCATTATGTTAGATAATGACCTGCACCTTGACACATGGCTTTATGGCTTTCAAACTAAGCTATCTGACCGGAGCAGAAAAAAAAAAAGAAAATACTGTACGCCAAGAACAAAGTAGGCCTAGGTATGTTTTTTGTAACATTTTAAAATCTTATTTCTTTACAAACTAATAAATTCATTAAAAAATGTCTTGCATACAGAATACCATTGTCATTAATACTAATATTTATTGATATTCAACTCACTGTATGTTGTTGTTGACACAGTGAAACTGCTCTGAAAAAACAAGTGGGGGGCGGGGGGTCATTTCGACAGAGGCCCCTTCACAAAGTCTCATGGCCCCTTAAAAGTGTACGACTTCTTAAAGAAATATGTCAACCCAAAATGATTTTTTTTCATCAATTACGCACTCTCATTTCATTCCAAGACTTTCTCTCATCATCGATAAACACTGACAACAGAATTCCTTTGAAAATATGACAGAAATACAAGCTTGGCCTATCTAAAATATGACAGGTTTATAACAAAGGCCATAATATACAATGGATCAGCATATACGGTAGATTATACTGTATGACAAGAACATCCATCTTGAGACAGTATAGAGTTATGACTCAACCTAAATCTCAGTTGAAAATAATGGGCTATCACTGCAAATGAACTATTGCATTTTGGAAGAAAGATGTTTGTAAATAGCAATTGATAATTTTCTGTTAGTCCTTATATTTGAATGTCTATATTCTAAATCATCTGCCTATGTATTATACATTTTGAATAACGCATCACATAAATATTCTGATCAGGTAAACAGAAGGCAGTCAGACAGTAAGAATAGCAAATACCACTAATTAATGTCTGTTTGCAGGTAATGCACTAGTGAGCATGCATTGTGCTGTAGAAACACAACAAATCACGGCCACTCTGGGATTTTAGTTTCGCTCTTCTCTCTAAAAGCAATCCATTTGCCAATCTCTGGTCAGCTTTTCTATCTAAACAAGTTAGCATACAGTAAGTCTCTCTTGGGAACTGCCAAAAGCTCTGGAATAATCTAGGGATACACTATCGCCTTTATGTATTTTCAGATTGTGGTAGGGGCAAGACAATTCCTCTAAGGCCTAAAAATAGATAATGCTATAAGAATCAACACGGTTAAATATAATCTTGTATCTGTAATAAAACTGCATGGTTATGACAAATATAATTATTTAAAATGTTGAGCAGAATCATTAGCAGTAAGAGGAAAGCGCTGTTTCTCGTCTGTCTGTGGCTGAATAACAACCATACTGAGATTCAGTACATCAGCACAAAAATGTGATATTTAATCACTGTATGGTTTATTCTTTGTTCCTGAACAAAGGAACAAAGTTCCCTAAAAGTTTTTAATGCTAAGGGGGACCTCAAAATATGAGGATCCCCCTTCTTAAAATATAAAGTTTGATACATTTGTAAGACACATTTACTGTGTGAGAAAAATTCCAAAAGCAACTGGTGGAAAATAGGGTAAAACAGCACACCCTATACAAACATTTATTTCTTCCAGTTAAATTATCTTTTAAATAGTCAGCCCAAATTTATAATGGCTTGTTCAGTATATCCTGTTAGCAGAACACATGAGAACGAGTCTGTGAGTTGTAAGGACTGAACCTGCCTGTTTACTCAGGCTTAATATGAGCTGCGGGGCCATTATGAGTGGTTAATTTGCAGTCGATTGAAACAGCAGGTGGCCCACCATCAGAGGTCTTTGAGGGAATTCTGGGAAGGTCATGACTGGTGCTCGCCAGCTGGAGAAAAGCCAGACGTTTTTATGGTTGCCATCAGTGCATTGGTTTTTGCCCTGGCTTTAGGACACTGTTGAATTAGCATTCCAATGAGACTGCTTTGAGAATTAAATTACGGCCTATAGAACAGATATTTTCTGTTAGACTAAAGCCCTGACATACTTATGACAATTTAGAACAAAATCTGTCAAAACAAAGCTCGTTTGGAGTTTTGTTTCGGTGTTTCAAACCAACTTGTCAGTGCAAACTTCACGCTGGCTGTTAATCTCTTCATCTGCCTTTGGTCTATGACAGTCACATGTCGTCTTTGACATGAAAATCTTTCAGGTTCATTTCTTCACTCTGTTCGTCATGGTCAAACACAAGTAAAAACATGAACACACTGGAGATTGGAGATTCCGGAAATTAAAGAACTTTGCAGCACTGATACTGTAAAGCTGATTTGAAGCTGATAAACGTGACTTGACTGGACGGGACTGCCAAATTGCAGAGGTGGTACACACACATGCGCATCCCGGTGATGAGATGCCTGCTTAACATGCTCTTTTTTCACCTCTGTCATTGTTGTTGTGTGTTTGTTGTGTTATTGAGAGAATAGCAACCAGCACATATTTACTCCTCTAAACACCCTCTGAATGTTCACAAACAGTATACCATTGCACAGGTTTTAAAACTTCTGTTTACAGTGAAGAATGAAGAAGAACTTTGCAAACATTACTGTATATTGGAACCTTTAGGTTTATGCGTATTTGAACTAGAGTGTTATAAAGCTTATGTCCTGGCATATCAGCTGTTTTAGCCAACAGACCTTCTTCCCATCGGATATGCCTTTCAGGACTTTCCGTTACCCTGAGGACTTTCATTAGTGGCTCTCAGTGTCATCGCCAGTGTAGAAATAATTAGGAGTGCCTGGAGTCCCCCTTGACTGAATCAAGTTGAATACTTTAGCATATAAAGTGAAAGATGTCTGTCTCTTTGCGAATGGGAATGAACTCAGCAATGAATATTGATTGTATTTGTTAATACAATAAGCAGCCTCCACATTTTTCAGTTTTATCTTGTTGCTTCAAACTTCCTTTGCCCCATGCAACTGCAGGATACAAATTAATTTGATACTTAACCATGAAATAAAATTTGTATTTTTAAATACATAAATAAATATTATATAATGGTAACTAAAGTGGCAATAAATAAATAAACAAACTGGAAAATGACATTGACATTTTATTTCTTTTAATTTCATATATTTCGTGGAAAAATGCCATGCACATGTGACATGCACGAAGTTCATCATTGAGATCGGTTTCTCACTGGAGAAAGACAATTAAGAAGACAATAAAGTTCTCTCACTTAAAACAAAACCTATATAAATATATCAACCTTTGGACCAGTGACTGCCCTCCATTCATTTGCATGTGCCATTAATGAGTGATCTCATCACCAACTCTCCAGGCAGACTATTAAGCGATTCTCCATTTGATAGTCTAATTGAGTTTGCTGGATAAACAGTTTCATAATTGTCTGATGATTCAAAAGGACAGTTGGACTTAAGAGAACGCCTGCTGTGGTAATGATCTATTCCAGCTAAGCAATGAAGCACCTGATTTACATAGGCTAATCATTTCTTTCATTGAAGCAATTTGGCCTGGCTGTCTAGTTCAGGAGTTTCCAGATTGAAATTTGGTTGTTTGGAATCTCAGTGTAAGTATAAAATATGTTTCTGTAGAATTGATGTGAAAAATGATAATCAAAGCTATTTACACATCATTGGCCATGTAGTAAAATCTGCTAAAGGTCACAGGGGGGCAGCACTAACTGGGGAAGTGGTTGTGAGGAGTTTGGTCATATATGATATCGTTTCAGTCATAAGTTTACATAGACCTTGCAGAATCTGAAAAATAATTGTAACAAAATAAGAGGCATTATAAAATGCATGTTTTTTTTATTTACTACTGGCTTGAATAGACTATTTGACTTAACAGATGTTTACATATAGTCCACAAGACAAAAAAATAGCTGGATGTCTTTTTAATATAATTTGAATGAGTTTGTTTAAAAAAAATCTGCTATTATTTTGTCTTCTTGACTTGTGAAATAGCTGTACTAAGTAAAATTAATAAAATAAATAAATAAACATGCAATTTGTTATGACCGCTTTTATTTTGTTAAAAATATTAACAGTTTGCAGATGCTGTAAAGTAATGTATGCACACTTAAGACTGCCATTGTATGGTGTGCTCTCATATTACCCATATATGTATAATTATTTATATATTTATATATATCTGAAAAATAATTGTAACAAAATAAGAGGCATTATAAAATGCATGTTTTTTTTTATTTACTACTGGCTTGAATAGACTATTTGACTTAACAGATGTTTACATATAGTCCACAAGACAAAAAAAAATAGCTGGATGTCTTTTTAATATAATTTGAATGAGTTTGTTTAAAAAAAAATCTGCTATTATTTTGTCTTGTTGACTTGTGAAATAGCTGTACTAAGTAAAATTAATAAAATATATAAATAAACATGCAATTTGTTATGACCGCTTTTATTTTGTTAAAAATATTAACAGTTTGCAGATGCTGTAAAGTAATGTATGCACACTTTAGACTGCCATTGTATGGTGTGCTCTCATATTACCCATATATGTATAATTATTTTTAAATCCTTTGGTGAAAATCAAGCTTTTAATGTTATTTATACATCTATGTGGTGTTTTTAATATGCTTTAAGACAAACCATGTGCAAATTAAAAAGTCAGCACCACGTATTTTCTCCTTAAAACCCAATATTATCTGTCTGCAGTCCTGGAGGCTGCATTTTCAGGACCCCAATTCTAGGAACGTATTTCTAGGACCCTAGTTTTTTGTGACAGCGCCACCTACCGAGTCGGAGAACCGCAGTCCCAGGAACGCATTTCCAGGACCCTAGTTTTGGAGGACCGAAAATAGTGCGACCAAGGCAGTATTTCCACCCAGTTTTAACTAAATTAGAGGTTGTTTTTTTTTTCGAGTTTTATTACACCCAAATTAAACCAGGTTCCTAGGAATGTTGAGAAATTATTGGGTCTAAGTAGCATACTATAATAACTCAAGTAAAATAAACAAGGAATCATGTTATAGTCTTTTCAGTCACTAGATGGACCACATTTTCAAGTACAGAGGGAAGACAAGGATGACTGGGGGCAGATTTAAGATTGTGTATTTTACAAAATAATATATAACACCTGAACTTGAACCAAAGAACGTATATTTACAAGAAGTGAAAGCCAATAGAACGTTCCATTGCAACACCAGCGCCCAGCAGCAGCGCTGTGCTTCCGCCATTTTGGGGTGAAAGCCACTCGGCAGTCATATATTATACATATATTTAGTCCAGTGCAGAGGTCATTTTTAGGTTGAAATAATTATGTAAAAAGAGGGGGCAGCGCCAGATAATTTTTAACGCAGGTGCCGAGGGGGTGCTAGATCATTGACAGGGGGAGCTGCGCACTTATAGCCTATATTTAATACTAGCCTATTATTAAATGAGCAAAACTTCAATATTTAATATTCAATAATTTTAATTATCACAACTAAAGTTTTAATTTTACTAAATCGAATAAGCACAACATTTAGCATTCAATCAAATATAGCTATTTAAAGATTTATTATTTATAATGTTATTTCGACATAATCTCGTTGCTTCGACATACATAATATGTGAGTGTGCAACATAATCAGAGAGTAGCCTATTTCTTTTCGTTTGGAATAGTTTCGTTTCGTTTAAAGATTTAGTTAAGCTTTCTATATTTCTCATGTCTGAGGGATATTTCTGTTAATTTATGATGAGATTCGCTCAAGTTCACGAGCAATGCAAGTGACCGCGCCGTATGTCATGATTATATTGTCTGCTATATTTGCTTATTTATTAAATCCAGGTAATTGGCTGATTATTATTATTATTTTTTTTAAATTAAGATACAATTTACACAAAACGAAATTAATTTTAAAGAAAGGCTTTCTACAAAACACAAAGTAGGCTAATGAGTCAAAATCATGTATGACCCACTTCATGTCTCCCGATATCATATCCTACTCTGTTCACTTTTCATAATCAACATGGGGAAAAAAATATTATAATATTTGAACAAATATGAAACTAAATGGGCTTATTTAATGGCTACAACAACACGTATAAAGTAGTAGTCTAGTCCTACAGACTCTCTATTTGTACAACTATTAGGCCTATACAACAACAGCAATAGAAATAGCTTAGTAAACTTCTTATATCGTATATTAATGACCGTTAAAGCAAGAGCAATGTAAACAAAAACACAGCCACTGTACAAAATTGTGTCAATTATTGGATAACGGACACAGCAATGCATCATGTTCTATAAGATCATCATGTTTGTAGCATCCAGGGGATTAAAACGTACAAAATATATTTCAGGCCAAGTGGAGTTGGTAACTAATAATAGTAGAAAATGTGTAAAGTTGCATAAAATGGAAATATTCAATAATGCAAGAAAAAACTACCTCAAAAAACTGTTATCTGTGCTGTTGTCCAGTAACTCCCGTTGGAATCTTCATCCCAAAATGGCGGCCGCGCTCCCGAAGCGCCACCTAGTGGCTGTTACCAGAAAAGCATCAGAGTTTCGCCTCTTGTGCTTCTATACTCTTTGCTTGAACACACACAATATATATATAACAACTGAACTTGAACACACACAAAAACAAATTTGATCATGACGTGAACCACATAGACAGAACTTCAATGGATGGACAACATCATCACTGACTCCTAAGAGAGAAAGAGAAGTGAATTAAATAAGGAACATTTAGTTGAACATTTTTAATTTTATTTCATATAAATAAATAGACATAAATTAGGCCTAAGCCTAGTACTTAACCAATTTATATATTTATCTTTTGTCATACTATTGCCTACCCTGAGCTGTGTCCTTGATAGCACTTCATATAGAGTACAGTGTACAGTAAATGACACAATCTTAACACGTGGGATTTTAACAGTCAATTATTATAGGCCTAATGGCCTCTCTGATATGTCTGACTATTAAAATGTCATATGTCTCAACCATTGTCTCAACTTTATAAAACCATGTCAAAATGAAGAGACGTACACATAACATGTATTGTGGGTAACGTTAAACAGGCTGACTGTGAGCACGTGACAGTGAAAACATTAAGATTATTTTAACTGAATTAAAATGGAAAAACAATGAGTAATTAACAAGCTTTCAGAAAGAACATGCTACAGTTTATTGTGCTGTAAATAAATCAAAACAGGCTTATCATGCAACAGTTCCGTTAAATGAACGTGCTAACAATACATTTTCCAGCATTAGAGGCTAATATATGATGGCTATGCATTCAAGACTGTTTAGCAAATCACCAGCACGTTGGCAACGTTAACTTTCCAATGAAATGCATCACAATTGCTTTTAAAGTTATAAAAATTGATTCGCATTTGATACTCACACTCTGAATGTCATCCATCTTCGCTGGTCCTCTAATTCGATAGGTGGTGTTGTCACTAAAAACCTAGGGTCCTAGAAATGCAGTCCTAGAAGTGGGGTCCTGAAAATGCAGCCTCCGTGTCTGCCAAAGACAGTCTCAAAAACAAGGTTTGAAATCACTGGGGTTTCTGACGTCACAAATTACCTTGTAACCAATCAGGAGTGCATTTCCTAAAAGCATTGTTGGCCAATTATTATCGCAATTTCCATTGAACTCTATAGGCTACGTGCACAAGCGTAGTTTCGAACTTCCGCTATTGTCAGAAGTCGGCATATCAGTTTCCTGTTTACGACTGTTCATCCGCATCCGCTATAAGCAAACAAGATGAGTGCTGCTGTTGTACGAAAAAAAGAGTTCTTAAACACATGTAAGTTTCTAAGAACTGTAGGTGGATCTATCATCTAACGCCCATTTCACACATACCCCGTTTGTAGTGCGTTTTGCGGTGCAGGAGCAACGCGTGCTAAAGTGCTTTCACATATGATGCGTTTGCAGTGAATAACTGATCCGCGGCTGCACCACAAACCTATAGCACGCGTTGCTCCTGCACCGCAAAACACGCACTGCAACAGCAGCACTCACCTTGTTTGTTTATAGCGGATGCGGATGAACAGTCGTAAACCGGAAACTGATATGCCGACTTCTGACAATAGCAGAAGTTCGAAACTAGGCTTGTGCACGTAAAGCCTATAGGTCAACATGTGATTGTCAACGAGTGGATCTCTGAGCTGGTGTGAGTGAGTGAGTGAGGAGAGGTGGGGCTCATTTGCATATTCATAGAACCACATACAGTATACTAAATGAGGAAGGGTGTAGAGTTACATTCAAGCTATTTTAAGGCATGAACAATGTTTTTTTTTCAAGGAAAAAACTTTTAAATGTAATTTTGGTGATCAAAGATGAGATTTAGGGATAAAACTATTGACTACAGGGGGACTATAAAAAATATATATACACTCACCGGCCACTTTATTAGGTACACCTGTCCAACTGCTCGTTAACACTTAATTTCTAAGCAGCCAATCACATGGCGGCAACTCAGTGCATTTAGGCATGTAGACATGGTCAAGACAATCTCCTGCAGTTCAAACCGAGCATCAGTATGGGGAAGAAAGGTGATTTGAGTGACTTTGAACGTGGCATGATTGTTGGTAGTGATGGCAAGATGAGGCTTCCTGAACCACTGAGACCTCGCAGGCCATTGCTTCGACCAAAGATTCATTACTCGAAGCTTCATTCAGCATTGCTCACTGGTGACACCTAGCTACTGTGCAAAGAAATAGCAGACAAATGAATTCATTCTGAACCAATGACCCGAACCCCCGCCCCCTCCCGCTCTGTTTTATTTATTTATCTTCTCACTGTTAATGTCTCTGTAACCTTTCATTTGCAATAATAAAGAGATCTGTGCAGACATTTGTCCATTGCCTGAGTATGAAATAAAACGTGTATCTTTCTCTGTCTGCATTTACTTACAGAGACAACTGTCACACACACAGTTAATTAATTATTAAAAAAAATTGGATAGTGACAGTATGAACAACAAAAGTGACTGTGTTGATTGCAGTGCTTATGGTGGAGGGACTCGAGGGAGTGTAATAAAGTAAACTCAAGTAAACACTGCAGTTTGGGGTGGATGAAGGAAGGATTAAAATAGATTTTTATTGAGAAAATTAATTTTTTTAAGTGTGTTGGGGTTTAGACAATTCCTCTTTTTGGACAAAACCTCGCCAGCCTTCGAATAATATCCTTTCACAAGGAACAGAGGATGTAGGGGAACATAAAATGTCAGTGCCAGCGGTTATAAATGAAGATACTGATGCTTCTGTTGAGCCCAGACAGGGAGGATCCCCTCTTTCTTGCTGGCTCCATTACCAGGAAAAAGGAAGATGTCATAAAAAGCAAACAAATCCAAAAGGGCAATCCAAATTAAAAAGCAGTCCAGTCCAGATCCAAAAATCTAAGCTACCAAAAATCCGAAGCAATCCAAATAATCTTATCTAATTAATATAACAAGACTATAATATAGCTACTATATAATAACAATTATTGTTATTAATAACTATTCTAACCTGATATAATGTAATAATTTACAGCCCTAACACATATATGACACAATAATGACAATGAGAGATCTCTGACTCTCTGACACTACAACTGCTTCTACTCATGCTTCTACTACTCCTGCAACACCCACAAGGTGGCGCGAGTTTCGAACCAAGCGACACTCAGACCGAACCGATGACGTATCCACACAAACCGAGGCCTCGTTTGTCATCAGTCACGTGATTTTCACGATAACAACACAAGCCTCGAATCGCGGCTTCATCTGGCACGCCCATTTTTTCTCGACACAAGCTCCGATGCCTCGGTTCAAATGTCACATCACTAATTGTTGGTGCCAGAAGGGCTGGTCTGAGTATTTCAGAAACTGCTAATCTACTGGGATTTTCACGCACAACCATCTCTAGGGTTTACAGAGAATGGTCCGAAAAAGAAAAAACATCCAGTGAGCGGCAGTTCTGTGGGCGGAAATGCCTTGTTGATGCCAGAGGTCAGAGGAGAATGGCCAGACTGGTTCGAGCTGATAGAAGGGCAACAGTGACTCAAATAACCACCCGTTACAACCAAGGTGGGCAGAAGAGCATCTCTGAACGCACAGTACGTCGAACTTTGAGGCAGATGGGCTACAGCAGCAGAAGACCACACCGGATGCCACTCCTTTCAGCTAAGAACAGGAAACTGAGGCTACAATTTGCACAAGCTCATCGAAATTGGACAATAGAAGATTGGAAAAACGTTGCCTGGTCTGATGAGTCTCGATTTCTGCTGCGACATTCGGATGGTAGGGTCAGAATTTGGCGTCTACAACATGAAAGCATGGATCCATCCTGCCTTGTATCAACGGTTCAGGCTGGTGGTGGTGGTGTCATGGTGTGGGGAATATTTTCTTGGCACTCTTTGGGCCCCTTGGTACCAATTGACCATCGTTGCAACGCCACAGCCTACCTGAGCATTGTTGCTGACCATGTCCATCCCTTTATGACCACAATGTACCCAACTTCTGATGGCTACTTTCAGCAGGATAATGCGCCATGTCATAAAGCTGGAATCATCTCAGACTGGTTTCTTGAACATGACAATGAGTTCGCTGTACTCAAATGGCCTCCACAGTCACCAGATTGGGATGTGGTGGAACGGGAGATTCGCATCATGGATGTGCAGCCGACAAATCTGCGGCAACTGTGTGATGCCATCATGTCAATATGGACCAAACTCCCTGAGGAATGCTTCCAGCACCTTGTTGAATCTATGCCACGAAGAATTGAGGCAGTTCTGAACGCAAAAGGGGGTCCAACCCGTTACTAGCATGGGGTACCTAATAAAGTGGCCGGTGAGTGTATATATATTAGTATAATAAACAAAATAAAAAAATATTTCAAAATCAGTGCAGGAACCCTATACTAGAAGTAGATTTGAGCAGTTTTAAAAAAGGACATTAAAATGTGCCTGTCAAGCTTCGTAGTGTTAATGGTTCGTAATACAACTCTCTCATTTTTTAACATTTGTTTTAGAAGGTTAACACTGATAACTATGTGGAATTTATGTAAAACACTTTGGCCATAACAATATTTCAAGTACAAAATGGTTTGGCAGTTTACAACAGAAGCGATTTGTCCGATTAGAACAGCATGTGAAATCCCTCTCTCTCGAGCCAGACAGCTCCCTTTCTACAATTTCCTCTCAGGAAAAAGGGGTGTTGGTGCCATCAGCAAGCAGGCATTTCGACTGTACTCAGAGAGAGATGAGGGTCAAAGTTTAGCTCTCTACATTGCTACAATTCATGATTTGGCACCAATAAATGAGGTTTTCCTAGATGAGTTCTGTATATGCTATTGTCTTCGTTCCTCTTCTGTTTTGCAGTTGTGTTTTGCAAAATAGCACATTGTTATTGGTGTGATGCCAGAATTGTGTTTGGTTTTTACTTTGGATTAAGGTCTGAGATGTTTTACTGCCAACGATAAATAATACACAATACACAATACATGAATTTAGAAGTGTAGAAAAATGCAGTAGTAGAGGTTCCACTGCATGGTGAAAAAAAAATGGAATACTGCAGTCAATATGTGAGATTTAAAATAAATATTATAATTATAAGAATATTAATTTGAAAAGTATAGGAGCCTCCAATTCTCCAGTATGTATAATGGCATTTCTAATGTGAAGAATTAATATCAGCCACAATTTTGATATTTGCTAGTTTTACCAACGCATTCTCACCCCAAGGCGTCATTTAATTGACACTTTTGATCATGCGTCAACTAACTGACGCTAAAGGGTGCCTTTAGCGTCAGTTAGATGACGCTTCCGTTATGGCAAGGTTTAGGTATGGGTAGGCGTGTCTCATATTGACGCTAAAGGGTGCCATGTGCGTCGGATGTAGACGCATGGTCAAAAGCGTCAGTTAGATGACGCCCGAGAATGAGCGTCATCTAACTGACGCTAAAGGCACCCTTTAGCGTCAGTTAGTTAACGCATGGTCAAAAGTCTCAGAGTGATGTGAAAACAGAGTAGCAGCACTACAGTTGTAAAGTTGCTATGAAAAGGAAGTAGCAACTTTTATTCCCTATCGAGACGTACATCCGAGAACAAAAATGTACGACGGGGACTTTGTTCTATCCATTGGTTGGTGACTGAATTCTGAGAGGTGGCCTTTGCACTCAAAAACAAATGCGAGCTTGCAGTCAATTTCTGTTTACGTCACTAGAGAATTCTAACCTATTCACTGAAAGATCGAGTTGTGACATTTTGATTGAACATTATCAAACGTTGGCAAAATAGATAGGGTGAATTTTCATTTCATGCAAACAGTTATTGTTGCTTAACTCAATACTCTTCACATACTACTTATAACCAGTACACAGTGTTTACTTTTCAATATGCTGTACGCTTCAGCTAGCCTCTGCTTTGTTAATAGGAGGTCTGTTGTTATTTACTGCACTTGAATGAGCATGTCCTCCATTGAGTCCTTGTTTCACCTCTTCCTTTGCTTTTGAAATCAACCACTGAACAGGCAAAATATGGACAGCTTTCTGCTTCCTCCATCTCGTATAGCCACAAGAAGCGGGCCGGATAATCGACATGCTGGTAAATCTATTCATGGCAGAGTCTCCGAGTGTGACTAATGCAACGTCTCTGTGCATTAGCTGCGAGCGTTAGAGACACGAGAAAGGCTGGAAGTAGATCAAAAAATAGATAATTGTGCCATTTTCTTCATTGTTTATGTCTTGTAATATGGTGTTGCCTGCTTCGTGAAACATCTCAACGTGAGATTGACGACATGGAAATGAATCCTTGCCAGTCCCAGCACTCAGCCTGCCATCACTTGGCCTCATGGCCTTGAGATGTTGTTTATACTGCTTAAATTAGCGCTCATGCTATCCATTAGCAGACCGTTTTCCACTGATACTGAAAGATGTGTTGTTTAGCTGGATAGTTTTATTTGCGGTGATCAGATTGTGGGTCTTCTGAGCACAGATCAGACCAGGCCTCCTTCCTTTCAGTCAGATTCCTTTCAAATCAATCATTTTTTTCCTGCAAGAGTGGCTGTAGCTTTAGGATTTCTTTGGTGCTGTTTATAATTTAGCTTGTTTGACATTTAATAATGTCATTTATATTTGTATACTCCTTTATACTCATATACTCTATTTTTAAAGATTAAGATTAATTGATTAATGTAAATTTTGTGCCATGCACGTGAAACAACTAAATGACAAAACGGTGTAGGTAGTGTAAATGATTGTTCACTTTCTCTCTGCTCCGCTTAGCCAAGCGGCATGGCAATTGGTGTTAGTTGCCATGACAACATTCATTGTAAAGTGAGACAGCGACAAAAGAAATGAAGCATGTTTCTGTTCAAGGGAATTAAGGAACAATTAAGCAACCAAAATAGTATACTAATTACTACAGCAATTTAATTATAACAGATTAATTCACATTTCTTTTTGTTGTGCTCTTGACTGTGGGATCAAATTACTTCTCTGTGATTTTGAATGTATAAATTAGGTCTGTTTTAAGTTAAAACACAGAAATGCCCATTACTGCACAAGAGCAAAAAAACTTTCACTTTTATCAGGAAAAGACCAGAAACCAGGACTCAAACTCGGGTTAACTTCAACCTGAGACCACTTTGCCTGATTAAAAATGATAGAAAATCACTTTATTGTGCATTTATTCTTAATCATAAAAATGTATTTTTAAAATATCATGTCACATTACAGAAGAGAACATTTTAAATGAAATGTCTCTCTATATATTTTCAGTTAGCCTTTAGTTAGTAAGATAACAGATTGTTACTTTTTTTCAGACATTGACAAAGTTGATTGCTTGAATTAATTATTTGAGAGTTAGGACAGAATGCAAGATTTTTGTGAATAAATACATATAATTATTGTACGACAGCATATGTGCATAACACACAAGTCATATGGACATTATATCCAGGATCATTGGGAAAAACTTGCCTGTGGTGACATTTCTGCAACATGATATTTGCACATTTCGCTACACTTTCAAAGTGAAATGTCCAGTGAGTGGTGCTAAAAGGGCAAACTGCTTTATCCTAAACGGATGAATGGAATCTGGTAACATTTTATTATATTGTAGCCTATATCGTGGCAGTTTCTGTAAAAACATGTATTAATGTGTTAATGCTTGCATTTTACAAATGTACCACCTACAGTTAACCCTACCCTAAACCTAACCGATAGTGTAGGGGGCGGGACTCTTTAGATTCTAGAGCATTTCATTGGACAGAAAATCTGATGAGAAGCTGAAGGGGAAGTGAGAGATGTTTGTGAGTTTTAAATTCTTATATCTTCTAAATGGGAATGTTGCCAAAAAACTTCAATTTTGATTTCATGTGGACTTTAACAGCAGCAGTGACGAGGCTTTTTTCGATTCAGGTGTGCCTCATCAGTCACCGCCAGTCCTGGTTGTTACAGGTCCCCTCTCTCTCACACCCACTGCGGTCGGGAACCTGGCGAAGGGCGGTGATTTAAGTGACGGGGTTTGGATGGTAATAAGGGGGAGGCAGCCCTTCCATCACATCATACATATGGAGCTGGTTTTGTGATTCATGCGTAAAATTGTATTAGGCTTACAAAATCATGCACTATAGTCATATAACATACTATTGTGCAAGTACCCGTGCAAAAAAAATATTGATCAATAATCTGCCCCTATAATCATAATTTGTGTGAAAAGAAGTAAATGTTGTTTGTGCTTTACTGGCACTAGTGTTCATTTCACCTGGAAACTGCAGTGAATTATAGGTGTGTTTTAGGAGTTTTGCTTTTCCAGTCAGCATGGGACATAATGGTGTTTTATGGTAATTTTTTTAATACTTTTCCTAGTTACAGTTTTATATTTTTACTTTGTTTTTATGTATTATGTTCTACGCAATGAAGAAATTTATACAGTTTGAAAACAACATAAGGGTGAGTAAAAGATTGTCAACTATGGGTGAACTATCATGTCAATGAATACTAAGACATGTATTTAGATAATAAAATAAAATTTGCATTTCCCCATTTGTCTGACAAAACAGCAGTTTTCTATTTCTTTTCGTAAGTGCATCATTGGTTCAGTGCGGAGGTGTCAGTCGGTTTTCTGATGAACTAAGCAGTCGTGCTGTCTCTCTCCCCACTTATTTAGACCTGAACTCACTGTCACTCATTATGCTGAAGATTTCAGCCTGCTCCTTTTACATTTCCATTTGAATGTGATGAAATGGTGGTGGCGCAGACTTCTGTACAAAGAAAATGGGAAGGTGCGGTGTGACACGTCTATTGGGAGATATGAGATGTGCTAAATTAGGGCTCAGTGCTGGTAAAAGAGACTGTTGAATGAGGAGTGGGTGTACCGTGTAGCGTCTGGGGCTCTGTGGACCTGACACAAACTCTGACCACGCTGAGGAACAACTGATATTTTAAAGAAATAATCAGATTCTCATGAGCTGCTGCAAAGCAGGTTGGTTAAAAGGATAGTTCACCCAAAAATGAAAATTGTCATCATTTACTCACCGTGATGTCGTTCCAAACCTGTATGAGGAACATAAAATAAGATATTTATTTATCTTCTTCCTATTTTTTCACCTGTTTTCACTTTAATAGCACTCTAGAGTATCTGAATGACCGAACACTTGAATCTACCAAATAAAAAAGCTACATAACACTAATTGTTATTTATTTATTAGGACATATTTTTTGCTACTGGATAATTCGATTAAAAGTAAAATAATTCAAATAGTTCAGATGTCAGAAATCTGGGTGAGAGCCATATTAACACTTCCATTTGTACCTTCATATTTGAGTGTTGTTAGTGCATGTTCTCACTGGATGACCAATAGAAGACAAGATGTCATAACATGGACATCATCTGGGCAGCAGCCACCGTTTTGACTTTAAAATTAGCATGCGGTTTTGGAACGTAAACTAAAAACAAACAAAAAAATATAGCTGCGAGCAGCGATTACGGGCCCAAGCCGGTGGCAACGCAACCCTGGTGCACCAGGGTGGCGGTACCGCCGGCTTTGGCCCTTCATCGCTGCTCGCAGCTATATTTATATATATATATATATATATATATATATATATATATATATATATATATATATATATATATATATATATATATATATAAAGCCGGTGGCACCGCCACCCTGGTCCCTTTAGGGTTATTGTGCACGACGTGACAAAATATCTGCTCGCTATCTGCCGAACGGCTCTGGTAGTCCCGCTTCAGCACTGATGATGTTGTAGAAATAGTGTGCTCTGGTTGGTCTGGATTATTCAGGATTTATTATTTTATACAGAAATAAGTTATTTATAATTCAGATGAGAATAAAGTTAGTGTTGATTAAAATGAAGGAAAACAAATATATTGATCTGAAATATAGCACATTCATTTTACATTTATTTAGGTTCAATTACCAAATATACAATCATAATTTAATTTAAAGCAAACAATACATTTAAAATACATGGGATGTATGCACATTTTTTTTAATAAAAAAAATATATATATATCCAAAAAGACAAGGCTTAAAAACTCTTGTCACTGTAACAGACACAATCTCTCTCTCTCTCACACACACACACACACACACACACACACACACACACACACACACACACACACACACACACACACACACACACACACACACACACACACACACACACACACACACACACACACACACACACACACACACACACACACACACACACACGTCAAGTCACTTACATTTTAGATGCAATATTGAATAAGCAGAAAAATCGGATTTTCTGCTCTGAAAATATAAATAAGCATACAAATTGAATATTCTAAACAGAATAAGCACTAGTCGCTAATGAATAAGTACTAGTACTTAATGGAATAGATACTAATATCTAAAAAATAAGTACTAGTAGCATGAAAATAGAGACTAGTATGTTAAAATGATTAAATGTTAAAACGGCTTGCCATATTGGCTCAGAGAGAGAGAGAGAGAGAGAGAGAAAATGACATTTTAGATAATAGTAACTATTAAAAGATACTAGTACTTATTCATTAGCTACTAATACGTATTCAAAAGAATATCTAAAGAATAAGCACTAGTATCTAAAGAATAAGCACTAGTCGCTAATGAATAAGTACTAGTACTTAATGGAATAGATACTAGTATCTAAAAAATAAGTACTAGTAGCATGAAAATAGAGACTAGTAGGTTAAAATGATTAAATGTTAAAACGGCTTGCCATATTGGCTCAGAGCATCAAAAGCATCAAACAAGAATATTAAAGTTTGATGCGTTGCCACGGCAACAGTATCTAAGATATCAATAATCCTTTCTCAGCTCTACATCTGCCGTGTGTTTACATTATACACATAAAGTTTGAAGCAAATTGGGTGAAAATAAGAGAGTGATTTCAAAGCATTTAGGAAGTGACACACTTCCTGCTGCCAGTTGGTAGCGCTATAACTTTGACTCACAATAGTCACATCCATGTGATCGGACACTTACACCGAACACACTGCTGAAGTTTCATCAAGATCAGTTAATGTATGCAGAAGTTATAACACACTTCCTGTTTCCATTATTCGCCATAAATTCGTTTCCTCGCCACGGCCAAACCGTTCGAGATATCAAAAATCCCCTGGCAATTTTTCATCCTCAATGTCTTGACTTCATGCTGACTGAGTTTCGTGGCGATTGGTTGAATTCTCTAGGAGTAGTATATCGAATTCCAGGGGCATACGCTTTCAAACAAACCATAATAGCCGACTTCCTGTTGGGCTGGGGTAAAAAGTAAAAGTACAAAGGATATATGAATCGATGAGATCTATATGTGTACCAAGTTTCATATTATTACATGCAAGCGTGTTTGATTTATGGACCAAGTTTTCGGACCCCGTTCCAGGGGGCGCTGTCGAGCCCCCCTGCCACGCCCGGGTACCAGCTTCAGCCCGGCCCTGATGGCCGCGGGTTCTGACCCGTGTGCAAAGATTCAAGACTTTTTGAGCACGTTAAGGGCCCCAAAGGTGCGCTGAGAGTCTCAAAAGTATCCAAAAAGATTATTAAAGTTTGATGCATTGTCACGGCAACAGCATCTAAGATATCAACAATCCTTTCACAGGTCTACATCTGGCGTGTGTCTACATTATACACATCAAGTTTGAAGCAAATCGGGTAAAGCCTGTTTGATTTATGGACCAAGTTTTCGGACCCCGTTCCAGGGGGCGCTGTCGAGCCCCCCTGCCACGCCCGGGTACCAGCTTCAGCCCGGCCCTGATGGCCGCGGTTTCTGACCCGTGTGCAAAGTTTCAAGAGTTTTTGAGCATGTTAAGGGCCCCAAAAGTGCACTAAGAATCTCAAAAGTATCCAAAAAGAATATTAAAGTTTGATGCGTTGTCACGGCAACAGCATCTAAGATATCAACAATCCTTTCACAGGTCTACATCTGGCTTGTGTCTACATTATACACATCAAGATTGAAGCAAATAGGGTAAAGCGTGTTGGATATATGGACCAAATTGTCGGACCCGTTCAAGGGGGCGCTGTCGAGCCCCCCTGCCACGCCCGGGTACCAGCTTCAGCCTGGCCCTGATGGCCGCGGGTTTTGTCCTGTGTGCAAAGTTTCAAGAGTTTTCGAGCACGTTAAGAACCCCAAAAGTGCCCGAAAGCATAAAAAAGCATGAAAAAGCTTAAAAAAAGGAATATTGATGTTTGATGCATTGCCATGGCAACAGTGTCTAAGATATCAATAATCCTTTCACAGGTCTACATCTGGCATGTGTCTACATTATGCACATGAAGTTTGAAGCAAATCGGGTAAAAATAAGAGGGTGATTTAAAAGCATTTTGAAAGTGACACACTTCCTGCTGCCAGTTGGTGGCGCTATAACTTATAACTTATAACTATAACTCACAATAGTCACATCCATGTGATCGGGCTCTTACAACGAACACACTGCTGAAGTTTCATCAAGATTAGTTAATGTATGCAGTAGTTATAACACACTTCCTGTTTCACGTTTCTCGCCATAATTTCGTTTCCTCGCCACGGCCAAACCGTTCGAGATATCAAAAATCCCCTGGCAATTTTTCATCCTCAGTGTCTTGACTTCATGCACACCGAGTTTCGTGCCGTGTGTTTGAATTCTCTAGGAGGAGTGTTTCACATTCCATTGCATGCGTTTTCCAAACAACCCTTAATAGCCGACTTCCTGTTGGGCTGGGGTAAAAAGTTAGAGTGCGAAGTATATATGAAACGATGAGATCTACATGTGTACCGAGTTTCATATTATTACATGCAAGCGTGTTTGATTTATGGACCATGTTTTTGGACCCCGTTCCAGGGGGCGCTGTCGAGCCCCCCTGCCACGCCCGGGTACCATCTTCAGCCCGGCCCTGATGGCCGCGGGTTCTGACATGTGTGCAAAGTTTCAGGAGTTTTTGAGCATGTTAAGGCCTCCAAAAGTGTCCAAAAGGTAGTAAAAAAATAATAATAATAATAAGAAGAATAAGAATAATAATAATAATAATAATAATAATAATAATAAAATAATCCTTAGGAAAACAATAGGGCCTTCGCCCTTTGGGCTTGGGCCCTAATTAACTCTTACTGTATGTTCACTCAACTTCCTTGTGAAATGAAGTGCCCTTAATTGCATTTAATGTGAACTTGTATTGCACTTTAAATTTATAATTAAATTTAAAAAAAGAGACCCCAGCTCCTACATGGTGGTTAAAAAACTAATTGCATATAATATACATTTAAAATATAATAAGCCTACATTTTCATTAATCTGCAAGTCACGTAAAGGTGCCAGAAAGCATCAGTTTTAAAAGTAATTTTAAAAGTATTCTAAAGTGTACTACTTTGTCACATGGGCTGTGATAGCTGATACAAGACGATTAAACTAATATGATTTACTTATTTATTTATTTCATATTCATAAAGTTGTTTTATTTATTTATTTGTTTATTTTTTCATTCTTTTTTTCATATGCTTTAAAGTTGTTAGTTTCATGTTTTATCCACTTCACATATGATGGGGACATGAAAACCACTGCATTAGAAGAACCTCAAGCTGTAGTTCTGCAGCTGCGCAACGCCTCGCGCTACTTCAGTGTTTGCTGTTCAGCGCGCGCTCAGTTCGAGACATATGCAGCGAGCGAGTCTAAATAAAGCGCGTATAGTCTCTCTCTCTCTCTCTCTCTCTCTCTCTCTCTCCTCTCTCTCTCTCTCTCTCTCTCTCTCTCTCTCTCCTCTCTCTCTCTCTCTCTCTCCAACAACACTGAATGGGTTTCAGTGAGAGTAACGCTTTTTATTCCCTCAGAAGAGCGCCTGCATCATGTTTATACCCGCGTCTTCAGCATGACTTCGTCGGAATCCAGCGCGCCGGGAAAAGCGTATCAACAAGATCAGGTAGTGACATTAAAGTCAGAGAGCTTCTTCAGAGTGGTGCATGTGTATGGAAGAGGAGAGGGTAGAGATCGTGGTTTTACATGGCACGTTAACTGAGCATTGATTAGATTTTATATTGCATCACATTATTTTAGTTGTTGTCTTGTCATTTAAAACAAAAGACACAGATAGTTATAGTAGTTAGGTAGTTATTTGGAGCAATGGCTGTTTTTGTTAAATCAAATAAATGCAGACTTCATTTTTTATTTTATTTTAAATCCATTATTATCATTATTACACATTTTTTGACAGGTAGTGGCCTATTAGAAGTAAATGGGTAGCCTACCTGTTGTTTGAAGAAATAATTAGAAATGGCAAAAAATTATGTCTCTCTTCTTGCATTCAGCTTTCATACACTATAACATATCCTGCCGAATATGTTAAAAACTTGCAGTGTTGGTTGCATATTACTTACTGTATATTTTACAGTTTAATTTATTTCCTGAACCTACTTTAAAGACACACCCCTTCTGTGAGCAGTGCTCTGTTCTTCTGAACTTTTCTGAATTTCACTATAGCTAGGCTACTATAGTTTATGCTTGAAACTTGGCATTGGGTCCCACAAGTGTTGTTTGCTCTTAGATGAATTGTTTGTGGTGTTCCTCATTTGTAAATCACTTTGAATGAAAGCGTCTGCTAAATTAATAAATGTAATTTTTTTTACTTCAAAAGTTCATTAAAAAAGCTTTTCCATGAACACATGAAAAAAGGGCACTAAAACACTAAATTGCATGTTAAAGTTAATTAAACAACATGTAAAATAAAATGCCCAAAATTACATAACTGATAGCAAGAAATACAAAGAAGCTTTTCTATTTATAATACAATCAAATAATATGTGATCTGTCACAAAGGGATTTTAGGGACCTTTTACTGCTTTTCATATTTTTTACTAACCAAAAAATGATAACACTAGAACAATATTTTACTGTATTGTCTTGTTGTAAATAATAAAGATTTGCACCATTAACTATATGGTAAAAAAAACACAACAATTTAATAGTATTTCACAGTAAAATGACATATATTGACCATTCAATCTAAAATTTGATTAAAATCTGATTTTAACCTGATATAATTCCAGGTTGTATTGATATGATATGAATAATTTCATTTTTCATCCGAATTGATTCATATAGAAATTAAAGATAAAGAGATGAATGTCAATGTTTTTTTCAGATAAATTTCAATGTTTTCTTGTCATACCATGGGTGCCTGAATATTTTATAGAGAATCTCATATTTCCATTACGTATGATAAATGGACACCTCAGGTGGCAGTCGAAAACCACGCATAACAGATGGCCAGCGTAAACACAACTCTTTATTTCACGTCTGCGTCCCCGAGCGCAGTCGTTGTGCCACCAGAAGCAAAGCATGGAACAGTTTTCATCATTCAAATCAATTAGCCAAACTACTGCATCTGTTGTGCTTTGATTACTTTCATGCTATTCATTAATAACACATTCATCTGACCTTGTTACATTCTCCAAATGCATGTCTTACTCAACTTTAACTGAAGTCTTGTGCGATTTTTAGAATATTATAAGTTTTTATCTTAATAAAATTAAGCCGCACGAAGAAATGAAGACATTTGGAGCGAATTCTTATTCACCCTTCAAGCTGCTTTTTGCACTTCTGCCCAAAGTAGGGCTTTCTGATGACAATGATTAGGGTTTAAGCAGTGGAAGAATTGCCTGTCTTAGAATAGCTTTTGATTCTGCTCAAAGGAGGGGCTATATTTGGAGTGGTGGCGGCGATAAAGTGGGTCTGATAGACGGGATTAATTGGGAATTGCGTTTGATGTTCGGAGCCCAGATGAAAAAGAACATCCCCCATGAAGTACAATTATGAGCAATCAGTTCAGGCTCAGCACTGACAGACGGGAGCGTGTTTTCACCTGCCCTTCAAAGAGTGCCTGTCTGTTAAAGCAATAACAGCCACGTGTTGGGAACAGGTCTTTGGATGGCGATTATCACTTTAATAATGGTCTCTATACGACGATGAAGTTCCAATCGAAGAACTTTGTTCTGTGATCATTAAAGAGATTTGATAGAGGCACAATCCCACTTAATATTCTGCTATTCATGCAGGCGTTTTTGACTTTATTGGAGGGTCTTATTTAAAGTTGTCTTCTTAATAACTTTGCGGTCTGAAAAGCGCTTAGATAAGAGCATAAAGTTGTGGGTTTATGTTAAACCTTGCTTTCTAGAGGATTGTGGGAGAATTGCTGTGATATTAGATGTCTGTACTCTGTATTTCTTTCTTTCTTTTATCTTCATAGTATATTTTTAGAGGTGATGGATTTTAATATCTGTCTGAGATGTCAGTGTGACTCTATTACATGTCTGTACTCTCTGTCTTTTTCTTTATTGTGTCATACTGGTGAATCTTATTCATGGTCACATTTAACTCCAAAATCAACAGGGGGAAAAAGTGTAAGCTTTAAATTGTTTGGTGGTGTGATATTTATTTTCATGACGATCAAAACACAGTTCAATTTTTAAATTCCAAATTCATAGATTTGTACTACATATTGTATTGTATTGTTAAATAAAATACTGTGATATAAAATGGTTTCAAAAATGAATTTAAGATTGCTTAAAGATAATTAAAACTACAATGATGTATACATTATTTTATATCATTGGGGTTTTGGGCATTACAGTAAATGAAATGAGTGTTTTCTTAGCATTTCTCGCCATGAAGACAATGTGCTTAATTTTTATGATAATATTGTCACAAAATGCAGAACTCTTAATGATCTGAAATATTGTTAATTTCCTTTCTTTTTCTCATTGCTTTCTTTGAAATAGTTTGGTAAGATATTACTAGAGAGTTGCTTTTCACTTTAAAATACTGATCCAAATAATCAGTAATTCCTTCTGAAGGAAGTATTAAAACTTGAGTCATTACTAGGTGACCATGATGATTATTCACATTAATTATGAAGCTGTATATAGTAGTTCTAGTATGGGAGGTATGAAAAAATAAAAGTTAATAATTAGCTAATAGTGAACTACCTCATTTAACTGAGCGCTACTAATTCGTTAATCAGAGTTTCTTGTTAGTTATTTGTAGTTACTAATGTTAATATTGCGTTACTCATTTGTTTTTCGTTTCAAGTGTTACCCTTGAAAAAGGTAATTTGATTACGTAACTCTCATTACTTGTAATGTGTTACCCCTCATATTCACACACCTGTACCCCCTCTACATATCTTCTCACTGCTATTTTAGCTTAAGAATAACATTTTTAACACGTTTTGTACATTTTCTATAAAAAAAGGGTTAGTGGTGGTTGCTATAGGGTGTTCTGGATGGTTGCCAGATGTTGTTTATTGGCCCTAGTCAAAAGAGTTCCTCCTCATGTCCCTCTTTCAATGTACTTTTGTGTGATGGATTTTTCCATAACACGCTGAAGAAGGCCTGTGAGCTGTAACATATGTGTTATTCCTCTCTAAATATTGTAAAATAAAGCAACTAAAAAGGTTTTACATTTTGAGTGCGGATCATAGCTGTATTTGATGTATTTTTTTCATCCACCAGATGGAAATCGTGTTTGATTGTTTGAGACTAATATTAAAGGAGTAGTTCACTTTTAAAAAAACTTTTGCTGATAATTTACTCACCCCCATGTCATCCAAGATGTCCACGTCTTTCTTTCTTCAGTCGAAAAGAAATTAAGGTTTTTGATGAAAACATTCCAGGATTTTCTCCATATAATGGACTTCATTGGGAGCCAAACGGTTCAAGGTCCAAAAGACAGTTTCAGTGCAGCTTCAAAGGGCTTTAAACGATATCAGACGATGAATAAGGGTCTTATCTAGCGAAACCATCGATTATTTAAAAAATAAATAACAAAGTTTAAGTTTTTTAAGCACAAATGCTCGCCTTGCTCTGTTCTGTGATGAGCGTTCGTGATTCTCCTGTTCGAACTCGTTCATCAAAATTAACAAATCTTTTTTCGAGTCATGACTCGAAGGGTCCTTGATAAGACCCTTATTCATCGTCTGGAGTCGTTTAAAGCTCTTTGAAGCTGCACTGAAACTGTATTTTGGACCTTGAACCGTTTGGCTCCCAATGAAGTCCATTATATGGAGAAAATCCTGGAATGTTTTCATCAAAAACCTTAATTTCTTTTCGACTGAAGAAAGAAAGACGTGGATATCTTGGATGACATGGGGGTGAGTAAATTATCAGCAAAAGTTTTTTTAAAAGTGAACTACTCATTTAAGTACATCTATGCTCAAAGGATTCAAGGTGTCATTTATGTCCACATGTACAAACCATGTGAGTTTGTGCATATCCCTAACTCTAGATCATAGTTGCCTTAGCAAACAGCACTAATAATATTCTGTCAGTAGCTTTCATTCTCAACCATCTCAATTTGAGCTATTTTTCTACCTACCTCCATCATCTATGAGACAAATCACAACTTGTCTTCACTAGATGCTGTTTCTGCTGCCACAGGATGTAAATCTTGTTTTTTAGACATTTGGTCAGTTCCTTTCTGCAATGTAGCAGATTGCTTCATGATTCATATTACTCCTCATCATAAATGTGCTCTGATTTATTCAGTTCTCTTCTGCAATACTTCTGCAACAGTGCTGTTATTTATTTCTTATTGAAGTGAGAAATATTATATAAAAGTTATTATTAGTCATAGTTTTTGAAAAAAGTGTCTTATGCTTACTAAGGCTGCATTTATTTGACCAAAAATACAGTAAAAACTGTAATATTGAGAAATATTATTATAATTTAAAATAACTGTTTAGTATTTTATTATATTTACAAATTTTGTTTATTCTTGTGATGGTAAATCTGAATTTTCAGCATCATTACTCTAGTCTTCAGTGTCACCTGATCCTTTAGAAATCATTCTGATATGCTGATTTGATGATCAAGAAACTTTTCTTATTGTTATCAATGTTGAAAACAGCTGAGCTACTTATTATTTTTTTGAAAATTGTGAAATATTTTATTTCAGCATTCTTTAATTGAATAGGAAGTTCAAAAGAACAGCATTTATTTGAATCTTGTGAAACATGATTAATGTCTTTATTGTCACTTTTGATTAATTTAATGGACCCTCTTTAACAAACAAACAAACAACAACTGAACCTTAACTTTTAAATGGTATGTGTATATTAAATACACACTGTTTATATGATTTTTTGCAGACCTGTCATCTTGATCGAGATGATTATAATGGGTCTATTAAATATGGTCTCTTTTATGCATCATTTATCTGTTGGTGTTGATGTGCCAATCAACTATCCTGTCTATTTCACAGTTGTAAAGTGTCCTTCACACACAGATGGCACTAAGTGCTTTCCTCCACAAATGCTGTTGCTGTCAGATTTGACATGACGGAAGATAAAAGGTGATCATGTTATTGCAGGCTAAATATATGGTGTTGTCAGAAGAGAGCGTCTGAGATATCGTTTCAGATGCCTCGTGCATCTACACTCGCTGATGTTTTTATAATAAAATGGAGTGCTTTCTGTCAGAAAGGAGAAACGAAAGATTATTAACAGTGAAAGCATTTATAAATTGGTGGGAAAGTGATATCCCATTATGACATAACAATATGTCACTTGATGACCTCGGGGAAATGAAGTGAAACATGCCTGGCGGGTGTTGAGACAAAGATTGGCCTATGATTTCTGCATTCATATGAATCAATCCATACTCTGTGATAAACATGCCTGTTAAGTGGAAGCTCTATGTATGAGAAAACGTACTCGGTTACTAACGTAACCTCGGTTCTCTCTAGAGAGGGAACGAGTACTGCGTAATATCTTACGCTATGGGGAAAAACTCTTTTCCACGAGATATTGAAGCCAAAAATTATCCTTAATTTTTTATTAATGTAAAACGCTTTGCAGCAGCAAGCAGACATAGGCGAGACAGCTCGCGCGCCTATTGGCTGCCCTGCGGCAATAGCAGCAGCCTATCGAGAGAGGCTCTGCGTGACGTCACGACGAATGGGGGCCTTTCGCGCCCATATCGTCACGTCCCGCCAGAAAGGGCGTGGTCTCGCCCCATATCTAGGCTCGATAGCTGCTCTTACGTTGGTTTTCATCGCCGAAGCGAACCAGAGCGTATTCCAAGCACGGCAAGATACGCAGTACTCGTTCCCTCTCTAGAGAGAACCGAGGTTACGTTAGTAACCGAGTACGTTCTCTTACGAGAGTATCTCTCGTACTGCGTAATATCTTACGCTATGGGGAACACAATGCAACACGCCGTGCTGGTAGGGATCCAACACCAAAGTCCCAGGGGCCGAAGCCCGGGGCGCATATAGTGCATAATCACCATAAACTCACAGAGAGTGAGGGAAGAGAGGCTAGAAGCATCATTCCCTGTAAATAGCATCCGAAGGAGCTGATCATGTGACAAATAGACCATACCGTCAGGGTGAACATTCAGCCTGAACTGGGTGGCCACAAATGTGTCGACATTTTAATGAGCTGCTGTACCGGTCAGTGAGCAATACGCAGGTCAAACTCAGTATCTGAGCCGCACAGCGGGCAGATAGCACTGAACTTTATACCGCCAAAAGCTTAGCTTGCAAGGCGGGAACCTCCAGGTTATAGTATTTTATAAATGTAGACGGCGAGGCCCAGCCCGCGGCCATACAATATCTTGCAGGGTAGCCCCGCTAGACCATGCTCACGAGGAGGCCATGCCTCTTGTGGAGTGCGCTCCAACACCCAAAGGGCACTGTAGGCCCTTAGAAGTGTAAGCCAGCGCTATGGCACCAACTATCCATCTGGATAGGCTCTGTTTCGAAGCGGCAAGTCCCTTAGCACGGCCGCCAAACGAAACGAAAAGCTGCTCAGTCTGTCTGAAACCAGACGAGCGGGACACATAAGCCCTTAGTGCCCTAACAGGGCAAAGGAGACTCGCGTCCTTCTCCTCATTGAGAACCGGACGGGCAGACAGGGAAATCACCTGGGCCCTGAACGGTGTGTTGAGGGATTTTGGCACGTAGCCGTGCTTCGGTTTGAGTATGACCTTAGAGTCATTAGGTCCAAACTCCATGCATGCACTGAGAGCGCTTGCAAGTCCCCTACGCGCTTCACTGAAGCGAGAGCCATAAGAAACGCTGTCTTGAAGACAAGTGTTTCATGTCTGACGACTGGATTGGCTCGAATGGGGCACCTTTCATGGCCTCCAAGACCGTGGAAAGGTCCCATGTCGGGACTGAAGGGGGCCTGGGAGGGTTTAGCCTCCGAGCTCCTCTAGGGAAACGCACGACTAAGTCGTTCTTTCCTAGTGACTGGCCAGACACCGGTTTTACAAACGTTGCTATGGCCGCCACGTATACTTTGAGCGTGGAAGGGGTCCTGCCCTTATCCAGTAGCTCCTGAAGGAAGGAAAGCACTTCCGTAACCCCGCAGTCTACAGGTGAAAAGCTCTGCGCTTGACACCAAGCAGAGAACACAGACCACTTCGAGGTGTAGAGCCGTCTGGTAGACGGGGCTCTAGCCTGCGCGATCGTGTTTAACACTCCCTCTGGGAGGTCAGCGGGTACCCTGTGTGCAGGGACCACAAATCCGGGCGAGGATGCCAAATCGAGCCTCCCGCCTGAGAGAGGAGGTCTCTCCTCAACGGTAAAGGCCATGGGGCAGCGCTGGTCAGCTGCATCAGGACAGGGAACCACGACTGGTTTGTCCAGAGCGGAGCTATGAGTAGCACTGGGCATCCCTCCCTCCTGATTCGCTCCAACACCTGAGGCAGGAGTGAGACAGGGGGAAAAGCATATAGGGGGCGGCGGGGCCAACATGGGCCAGCGCGTCCCGGCATTTCGAGAAGAATCTCGGGCAGTGAGCGTTTTCTTGGGACGCGAACAGGTCCACCTGCGCTTTGCCAAACGTTTCCCACAGCAGCTGGATCGTCTGCGGGTGCAGAGACCATTCTCCTGCTGGGACGTTGTTTCTGGACAGCCTGTCTGGCCCCACATTTAGGTGACCAGGCACATGCGCCGCTCTCAGCGAGAGCAGGTTGTGCTGAGCCCAGACCAGGAGGCGTTCCGTCAGCCTGTAAAGGTTTCGGGACCTGACGCCGCCCTGGTGATTTATGTACGCCACCACTGACATGTTGTCCGACCGGACCAATACGTGGTGGCCTTTTATCTGGGGACAGAAGCGCCGTAGCGCTTTGTCGACTGCTATTAATTCCTAGCAGTTTATGTGAAGGAGCTTCTCCCGTACTGACCATAGGCCAGCTAGCGGTCTGCCTTCGAGCAGCGCTCCCTGCCCCGAAGTGGAGGCGTCCGTAGACACCACCTTCACACTCGAGGGGATCCCCAGACTCACACCTGACTGATACCAGTCGGTTGCTTTCCATGGTTTCAGAGCCGAAATGCACTGAAGGTCGACCCTGAGGCGAAATAGACCTGCGGTCCACGCCCTGGGGGGAACTCGTGCTTTTAGCCATAGCTGCAGTGGGCGCATGCGGAGCAGGCCCAACTGGAGTACGGAGGCTGCTGAGGCCATCAGACCCAGCATTTTCTGAAACCTTCTGAGCGGGACTATAGAGCCGTGGCGGAAGGATCTCGCGACGTGCTGAATATTCAATCCGCGCTCCGGTGACAGGCGTGCTGTCATGGATAGCGAGTCTAACACTGTTCCCAGAAAGGAAATTCTCCGACTGGGGAGCAGTGAGCTTTTCGCCCAACACTGACTGTAAGGCCCAGCTCCTCGAGGTGCTCGAGTAATGCGGCCCTGTGTTCTATGAGCTCCGTTCGTGAACGAGCTAGAATCAGCCAATCGTCCAAGTAGTTCAAAAACTCGCATGCCCCGAAGTCTCAGGGGGGGCGAGGGCCGCGTCCATGCACTTCGTGAACGTACGGGGTGCTAGGGACAGGCTGAACGGCAGGACTGTGTATTGATATGCCTGGCCCTCGAAGGCGAATCTCAAGAATCGCCTGTGATGGGACGCTATTTGTATTTGAAAATAGGCGTCTTTCAGATCTATTGACATGAACCAGTCTCCTTGGCGCACTTGCGCGAGGATTTTCCTGGTCGTAAGCATTCTGAACTGGCGCTTCACAAGCGTTCTGTTCAGCAGTCGCAGATCTAGAATGGGTCTGAGCCCACCATCTTTTTTCGGTACCAGAAAATATCTGCTGTATAAGCCCCCTTCGCCCTGAGATAGAGGTTCTATAGCCCCTTCTCTCAGTAGTTTCGCTATCTCGGCTCGAAGTAGATGAAACACTTCGCTTTACACCGTAGTTTCGACTCGCGCCGTATAACGGCGGGGGCGTCGAGCGAACTGTAGCGAACAGCCTCTCGTTATAGTGTTCAACACCCATTCTGATACCCCGGGAAGCCTTGACCACGCATCTGCGTGAATAGCTAGGGGTAGAATGAAATCTGGGCTCTGGCCGCGGCAGGACGGCGGCTCGAGAGCCCCTGTGTACTGGGAACACAACACCGTGTTTACAGCGTTCGAGGCGGGGGGCGCGCTGATCACAGCGGGCAGCCTGGCCGCGCTCAGCTTCTCTATGGCGGGACGCGCAGAGAAAGCGAGCGGGGCGAATCCCGTGGGATTCGGCGCGTGTGAGGGAATGTGGGCACATTTACTACATGCGGGCACATTTACTACACTGAGAATACTGTCAGCTCGCGCCGACTAAATCACTGCTGTGTTTACAGCGTGCGAGGCGCGCGCTGATCACAGCTGGCAGCCTGGCCGCGCTCAGCTTCTCTGTGACGGGTTGTGCAGAGAAAACGAGCGGGGGCGAATCCCGTGAGATTCGGAGTGTCTGTGAGAAATGCGGGCGCGAGACAGCGGGCACATTTTCAGCACAGAGAACACTCGGCTCGCGCCGACTGAATCAACGCTGTGTTCACAGCGTGCGAGGTGCGCGCTAATCACAGCGGGCAGCCTGGCCGCGCTCAGCTTCTCTGTGACGGGTTGTGCATAGAAAGCGAGCGGGGGTGAATCCCGTGGGATTCGGCGTGTCAGTGAGGAAATGCGGGACAGCGGGCACATTTACTGCACTGAGAACACTGTCGGCTCGCGCCGACTAAATGTGTGTTAGTTTCGTTTTTACAGAAACCAAGGGACACGCATCATGTAGTGTAAGCGGGCATAGTATGGGCGCGTTCACTACATTTTCTGCACAACCAACATGAGTTGGTTTTATTTGTGCTAGCCCTGCACCATGGCGGGCTGTGTCTGGGTGTGGGAATGGGCACTGGGACGTGGGCATTCTTACAACACTCGTAACACCATCGGCCGTGGCCGGGACACCAGAAAATGCACTCTTTATTGGATTTATCTGGGTAGCCATAGAAACGGCTTTTGTGCGCAGGCAAGCGGGCTGAGACACCGGCTGCTTCACTGCGAAATACACTGGGACAGTCACAACGCATGGAACTGAACGAGCGAGAAGTTTTGGTGGAAATCCGGCCGCAGCGGGATCTGAACACCGTCACTTTCCTAGAGAGACTAGGAAGGCCTTGAGACCTCGGGCTTTACCTCAATCCTCGGCCGGGGCCCGCGCTGAGGGGGGCGGCGTCCAGCAGAGCGAGAGCGCGGTGTTTAATCTCGGGCCTGGCGGCGCTGCTAGTTAGCCGAAACGACGGCCTTTGTGCGCAGGCAAGCGGGCTGTGGAACCAGCTTGCTCACTGCGAAATACACTGGAACAGTCACATTGCTTGGAACTGAACGAGCGAGAAGTTTTGGTGGAAATCCGGCCGCAGCGGGAACTGAACACCGTCGCTTTCCTAGAGAGACTAGGAAGGCCTTGAGACCTCGGGCTTTATCTCAATCCTCGGCCGGGGCCCGCGCTGAGGGGGGGCGGCGTCCAGCAGTGCGAGAACGTCGAGGAACACGGAGCGCTCAGCTTCCGTCATCTCGGATAGTTAGCCACAAATGTTTCTCACCATTCAGGGGGGAAAGGCGCGGGTCTCGACTGTGACGGAGCTTCGTCTTTCCCGAGAAAGCGTCCGTCCAGCCTATTGCGCGTTAGTTGCGCGAGCGCCTTTCAGTCGAGGCCGATGTAATCCACGGCTTGAGAGAGCGGACGCATCGGCTCAGTTTCAATGCCGTCTCCGGTAAGTTCGTCGAGCTCAAGTGCGGACGCGGCGGCAGACGGCGGCCACTGTCCGTCCGTGGGCGACTCGAGCGAAGCCGGCGAAGCTGGCGGGCGAACCGGCGAGCTTTGGCGGGCTGGAAATAGCTCGGGCGCGCGCTGGGCGCGGCGCTTCTTGCGGCGCGGCGTCACGGCAGGCTGGGATGCGGGCTCGGATAACGCAGCTAGGCGAGTCACCATAGGCAAACGTTCACAATGATGGCATCCGCCGTCAGCGAGCGCGATGGCCGCGTGATCCTCACCCAGGCAGGACACGCAGATGACATGGCGGTCCTCATCGCTGAGTGGGGCTCGGCAAGAACCACAGGAAGGCATCTTTAAAAAGACGCCGCTCTTTTAGAGGGGTGGGAAAAAAGCAGATAATGCAATCACACACACTCTAAGCAGAGGAAAGGATATGTACGCCGGAAAGCGCAGCAGGTACGGCGGCTGAAGGCGGCGAGGCCAGCGACTCCAGGCTCGATGGCACGTCCCGCTGAAGGCTACAGGTCGACGGCGCGGCTTCTCACTCTGGATCCAGCGATGCGGGAGGCTTCGCTGAAGAGATGAAAATCAACGTAAGAGCAGCTATCGAGCCTAGATATGGGGCGAGACCACGCCCTTTCTGGCGGGACGTGACGATATGGGCGCGAAAGGCCCCCATTCGTCGTGACGTCACGCAGAGCCTCTCTCGATAGGCTGCTGCTATTGCCGCAGGGCAGCCAATAGGCACGCGAGCTGTCTCGCCTATGTCTGCTTGCTGCTGCAAAGCGTTTTACATTAATAAAAAATTAAGGATAATTTTTGGCTTCAATATCTCGTGGAAAAGAGTTTTTCCCCATAGCGTAAGATATTACGCAGTACGAGAGATACTCTCGTAAGAGAACTGCTGCTTTACGTGCGAGTGCTGTAACAATAGCTTTCATTCATCCTCCATCATTTCCTGTTTTCTTTTGTTGTTTCCTAGTTTGCCCATTAGGTGTAACAAATGAGAGCCGCTTCATGAGTGCGTCGCCTTGTCTCTCGCTCAGAGTTTCACCTTCAGCTTTTCTGGGTTCTCTAATGGCTTCTGAAACGAATGAACACGTCTGCTTCAGTGTCACTTTTTCATGAAATAATTCACGGCTACTCTGATCGCGGCTTGTTTTTCTGGCTAGGTTTTTGTTTCCTGGCTAAGTTTTTGAGTCTTGCAGAGGCTAAGTCTTTCAGCATAAAGTTTGGCCCACTTTGGAGCTTATTATGCCCAAGTTTGAGAGGAAGAGAGTCCTTGACTGAAATATATCATCTGATGTTTTAGGGCTATAAAACCCTCACTCCCAGACTTTGCATAAGCCAGAGAATCAGTTCAGAACTAGTTCGAGTAAATGTTTGTGCTCTGTTTAATGCTATTTATATTTCTTAAAATGATTGTGGGATCATGTTAGCTTTTTTCTGCAGTGCATTACACTGAAATATCATCAGCACCTCCCACCAGCTGAAAAATATTGCTCATTTATTTGTTTACTTTCCTTCCTGAAAAGGGTACGTCAAGTGATTTACAATCACATGCACAGTGATTTTATGAAAAACACTACGATGAATTATGAAAGAACTCAACATGGGAGCTTAAAGGAGTAGTTCACTTTTAAAAAAACTTTTGCTGATAATTTACTCACCCCCATGTCATCCAAGATGTCCACGTCTTTCTTTCTTCAGTCGAAAAGAAATTAAGGTTTTTGATGAAAACATTCCAGGATTTTCTCCATATAATGGACTTCAATGGACCCCAAACGGATCAAGGTCCAAATGACAGTTTCAGTGCAGCTTCAAACTGCTTTAAACGACACCAGACGATGAATAAGTGTCTTATCTAGCGAAAGCATCGCTCATTTAAAAAATAAATAACAAAGTTTAAGTTTTTTTAAGCACAAATGCTCGCCTTGCTCTGTTCTGTGATGAGCGTTCGTGACTCTCCTGTTCGAACTCGTTCATCAAAATTAACAAATCTTTTTTCGAGTCATGACTCAAAGGGTCCTAGATAAGACCCCTTATTCATCGTCTGGAGTCGTTTAAAGCCCTTTGAAGCTGCACTGAAACTGTCATTTGGACCTTGAACCGTTTGGCTCCCAATGAAGTCCATTATATGGAGAAAATCCTGGAATGTTTTCATCAAAAACCTTAATTTCTTTTCGACTGAAGAAAGAAAGACGTGGACATCTTGGATGACATGGGGGTGAGTAAATTATCAGCAAAAGTTTTTTTTAAAAGTGAACTGCTCCTTTAAATATCTTGGTGCTATTTTTTAACCTTTAAAAAACAAGTAAACACTCCTGTGGACAGATAAATATAAATCAGGTGGCAGAACAGGTATTATTGTTGTACATGTAATAAAAGCTAACAATTTATTTTATTATTAATTCAGTAATTCATCATTAGCTATTTTTTAATCTAATATCATTCATTCCACTTATTTTGTATTTAAGGGATAGTTCATCCAAAAAAAGCCAATTCTTGTCAAGGAAGCAGGTGATTTGGTTTCTGTTCTGGTGCTCGAGTTCATCAACTCATGATTCAGTGATCCATTGGGAGTGATTCTTATTAAAGGGAAAATGATCCGTGAATAATGTCTGTAATCTCGCTCTATTCCTCAGAAAATTCACCGTATGGCTTCAGAAGACTTATGTGCATGGGTCATACTACTTTTATGGTTTGTCTTTTGTTCTGTTTTACGTTTTGTCTTTTTCTGTTCTGTTCTGTTTGGACATATATGGTGTCTGTATATATAAAAATAGCTACATGAAAATCCTTTAAATTCTCCTTTTATGTTCCATGAAAAAATACTACCATACTGTATGGCTGTAAGAGAGACATGATGAGGGCGAGTAAATGATGACAGGATTTTTATTTTTCAACTGTCCATATAAAGTTTCATACTTGAGATTGTTTTTGAGCATCTTAGCATGTCGGCCTCAATGTGATGAAGAGATCTCCTTAGAGATGACCGGTTACAGTGTGAAAAGCTTCTGGATGGTTGCTCATGGTTAGGAATGTGTTGTGGTTTGTTCACTGGTCATTTAAAATCTTGGAGAATCTCAAGGAATCAGACAATGAATAGGCCAACTGCTTCCTCAGTTGCAGCAAAACTGTTTTAATTCAGGTTGTAGGGTAAAAGAAACAAATCTAAAACATTGTTACTATAATAATATAAACGAATTCTAGATGAGCTAACAGATAAATGACGGATGACAGAAAGCTTTTGCTGCAAGCACTGGTGTTTGTCTTCTGACTAAAATAAAACACTCAGCTGCTGCAAAGGTCATCCCAAAATCAATAACATTTCAATTACAAGCAAACAAGTCTGTGGCATATTATGCCCTGCAGTAGATTTCTTGCGAGATCTCATTTTGATGTTTTCTCGAAGGTCTATATATCAAAATATCAAACCAAGCGTCTTTTATTTTAAAGATAGCACAAGAACATTTTTCAAGCAAACCATTGATTAGGTTTAAAATGATAACACAATAGATAAACTGTTCAAAATGAATACCACATGCATTTGAATGTGTTGTGAAATGTTAGACGATCTCGTTCATAGTTAATGTGATGAACTACACCTGTGGTTGTGTCTCACTTGGGAGCCCCAATCACATCTGATCTGTTGAAAAATAGCAATTTGCATGTTAAGCCACTCCCCCATACATACATAAAAATAAGATGGCGACACGCATCCACTCATTCAGTTTTATGCTGAGGAGCCGATGATTCATTCAGTGGGGTGGTTCAGGGTTGTGGCGGGAAGGACATATCGTCTTGTTCCCTTTACATCAATTACGAAGACGTTCCCTATCTGTCAGTCATGTTCACCGTTAAAGGGTTAGTTCACCCAAAAATGAAAATTCTGTCAGTAATTACTCACTCTCATGTCGTTCCAACCCCGTAAGACCTTTGTTCATCTTCGGAACACAAATTAAGATGTTTGTGATTAAATCCGAGAGCTGGATCACTCCTCCATAGGCTTCTAAAGGATTGAAACTTGACAGCCCCAAAAAGTTATTCAAGAAATCGTTAAAAGAGTCCAAGTGTCTACAGTGGCTAGATCTTAAGTTTATCGAGCTATGAGAATACTTTTTGAGCGCAAAAAACAAACAAAAATAGCGACTCTATTCAAGTATTCTCTTTGGGCCTGGAGATTTCACGTAGTGTTATTGCGCAACGCTTCTGGTTGAACGTCACACGCATCACACACACATGACCAGCGTCGGCCAATAGTGAGCCTACGTGTGACGTACAACACAGAAGCGCTGCGCTGTTACACTACGTCAACAGCTTAGGAGAAAGACATGGAAGAGAAGAGATGGTTGAATAAAGTCGTTATTTTTGTGTTTTTATGCACGCAAAAAGTATTCTCGTCGCTTGATAAACTGAAGATCTAGCCACTGTATCACTTGGACTCTTTTAATGATTTCTTTAATAACTTTTCGGGGCTGTCAAGTTTCAATCCTTTAGAAGCTTATGGAGGGGTGATCCAGCTCTCAGATTTAATCACAAATATCTTAATTTGTGTTCCGGAGATGAACGAAGGTCTTACGGGGTTGGAACGACATGAGGGTGAGTAATTAATGACAGAATATTCATTTTTGGGTGAACTATCCCTTTAAGTTCGAGTCACAACCACTAACTTAAAGGTGACATGTTATGCCCCCTTTCACAAGATGTAATATAAATTTAAGCTCAAAATACCCCCCAGATCATTTATTATAGCTTGTCAAATTTGGCCCTTTTTGGGTGTGTGTCCCTTTAAATGCAAATGAGCTGCTGCTCCCCGCCCCCGTTCAGAAGAGGGACGAACACAAGGTGTGTGTGTCCTTTTACACAAGCTTCGGATATTCCGGCAATGACAAAACAAGCCAATAATCCCACTCATCCAACATCTCAGAAATAACCAGAAGCGGAGTGCAGCCATAGGGTTTTTTCTTGAACTATAATTACTGGTTAAAAAATCTTCCTCCATCATCTTAACGTGACAGGTTATTTGGCAAAACCCAGCATTTTGACTCCTTGAGGCCGCCAGCAGGGGTTGTTGGTAATAGGTGAGATTACGGAAGAGAAAGGTAGCTTTAATTAGCACTTCCTAATTAAACGACTGATCTGGTGTACCATTACAATGGCAGATTGGTGAAGCACAAACACAGTAGCATATCAACAGTACAACAGAGTGCCTGATGCAGATGTCCTTAAGGTTAATAAATAGATTTTAATGCGTGGGTGGAACATCACAGATGCCGTATCATTTAACAGCTGCTGTGCCAGACAGAATGTAATATACAAAACAATGATGCTTCCTCTTTAGTATATGGACGCTCCATATACTTCTGCACCAAACATGGAAATTGGGATATTTTCCATGCACAATCGAGAGGGATTGTGTCTGTTCAATCATAAGTTCAAAAGCACTCAGTCGCCTCTTCAGTCTGAACCATATCACAGACAGAGACCTGGCCTATTATTGTGTCACATTGATGCCATTGTTGTGGCATCTCTTTCAAAGGACCATCTGACCCTTGTGTCAATGGGCTAATTGCACCTATTGGACTTATATTTGTGTCTCCACAGAAGAGCCTCCAATTTTCCGGCAGGATGTTGTTTCATTTGAATGACATCAGGCGGATGTCTGACCGGTTAGCCCTAAATCTGATCCTCTGACTGCATGCATTCTTAATTTAGACTTAACATCGATTATAATGGCTTGACATAGTTTCATCCTTGATGTGTATGGAGACTGTTTCATATTGCTGATGTGGAACAATCACTTGAGCTAAAAGCCGCCCAATGACCAATCAAAACTGGCCCAGTTAACTTTCAAATATGCCACTCTCAAAACCAAAACACAGATTTTAGATTAATATGCAATTTCGGATTTCCTTAAAGGGGATGTCTAATGCTATTTCATGCGTTCTTACTTATTTACACTGTTAAAGAGTTGGATTCTCAATGCTAAACATGGCCCAAGTAAAAAAAACTCACTCTAGTTGATGTGTGCGCATGCTCTTTAGGAAGATTTGCCCATACAAGGAATTCCGCCCTTTAAAAAAAATTTTCCCGAAACTTATACGAATCTTGAAGGAGTTGAAGGAGTATTTGGCACAGAAATACTCCGTTATACATCCAACCAGGGTGCGTTTCCCAAAACCATCGTTGCTAACTAAGTTAGCAACTTTGATGGTTGCAATGCAATTTCCCATTGCCAACCATCCAAGTTGCTAACAGGTTAGCAACGATGGTTTTGGGAAACGCACCCCAGAGCGAGAGCAAGAGTGCGCCCATCAACGTGCAAGTTCGGGTTACGGACGGTGTCGGCAGCGCCTCCGGGAGCTTGGCTGTTTTTGTGATAAAACTAAAGACTCTTCGGAGATATGAAGGATGCAATACTACTATGTACTCAAGATTAACATGCGATTGGCTGAAACTGCATGTGTTATGTCCCCTTTAAATTTGTAGTCATACTCTATATTGTTAATGTTATAAAAATTCACTATAATTGGAAAAAAAAGTAACCTGACCAGTGTTGTTATTGTTAACTAAAACTAAATCTAAAACTATTTAAAATTATTTTTATTAATTGAAATAAAAATAAAATATAAATATTAGATGAAAAACTTATCTTGTTATCTAGAAATGTTATCTAGGCAAATAGTTGAAGTACTAAAATGGCAACAAAAAAATTAAACGCTAAAAAAAACCTTTTATAATATAATTCCTAAAACTTACGCTAATATTAAAATGAAAATTGACATAGAAAAGTATAATATAGAATCAAAAAATATTAATATATAATATAATAAAATGTAAATAATTGTAAGATAGCACTGAGCCTTACAAACTCTAACTTAATGAATCTAAAACGGATTTTAGAGTCCATGGGTCACAACTCAAAAATGGGTCTAAATGCCAACCTGATTTCGTGATATTAACAAACCTGATTCAATCACATTTGTGTGATTGAATATTCATTCACATTTGTAGGTGGTTTGAAATCGGATTCAAATCAGATTTATGTTAGTATACTGTATGTTTCAGTCTGAATGGTTTTAGTGTTTTTTTATTATTTGTTGCACGACAGGTTGTCAAGTTATGTCATCACATATGCGTTTCAGATGGCATAAATGTTTGTTCCAAACAGAATATCCAATAAGAATTACATAAAAGTGAGTCCCAAGTGATCAGTATTGTTTTAGTCCTCCTCTTTTGAGCTCTCTGATAGTCACCAGCATAAGGTATGTTTTGCATGCGGGTGGTCTGGTCCATCAGCTAGACCAGCACTATACCAGCTCTAACTACACTATCATAAACCAGCCTGGACCAACAATTCATTCTGGATTTTTTTAGCAGGGAAGCAAAGTCTTTGAAGGAAATAGGACGGACGATCACTGCTGTATGAAACACACCCTCATGAATAGAATAAATAATATATTTCTAATTCAAAATCTGGATGCTGAAGCAAAAACAGTTAAATCTCTGTTTTACAAGCATCCTTTATATTAGATTGAACTCAATGGCATCGGTGAGTAATTTTCCTCTGATTCAGCTGTGCTGTGTCCCTACAAGGACACTTAGGAAATCCCATCCGATAAGGCTTAAAAGATCCACCTGTCCTGCTGGGCGGTGACAGTTTGTATTTCACTGAAGCATCAGTAGATTGAAATCACCGATGCCAGTCGTCGTTCTAGCCTCGGTGAGTGATAAGACCCAACTTTGTCACTGCGGCGATCACTCTCCCTCTCCTTTGCCCATTGTCATCTCTTTCCCTGGTTCCCCTGGAAACAAGAGATCAGGAAAGATAAATTTCATCCTTCATGACGAGTTTCTGTCCTTGTTCTTCTGAGGGAGCAAAAACAAAACCTTCTTACTGAGGAACACCAAATCATGGATGAGGTTTGTAATGTTTTATCCTTATAGCAAGAGTTACTAAACCTTGGATTTTTTCCCCCTCGTGTACTAGAAAACTGGGCTTGAGAAGTTTTTAATAGGCGTATGTTTCATGGAAAACCCACAGGGAACAAACTTCATCTCAGACTGTCAGAGGTTCTGTAATCTCACATAAGGTGAGGCTCTTCGTTCAATCGAAAGGTCAGAAGTTGAGATTGTAGTTCAGAAGTACAGAGATACAATCTTGATTTTCATTTGGAGAATTTTTCAGAAACCTCTTCCTTTCACACGGATCCCGGTGGAAATCTTCTTAATGCAGGCGCAGTCTCTTGCTGAGCCCCTCTTGTTGTACAAGATGAGAATGTTTTCATCTGTTTTGCGTCTGTGCTTTGTTGGACAATTGCATTCGCACTCATGGGACAACACAGATTTCTGTGTTTGTCAAATAGACAAACAAGCTACTAGAAAAGGGATTATTCTCAAAAGTATAACTCAAAAGTTTGAAAACCCTTGATGATTTAATGTAGGTTGAGTGTATGGTAAGCGTAAACTTGTTAGTCTGAAATATTTGTATGCATTTGATTGTTGCTTTGTTTGGTTATTTTTAACAATGCAGTGCTATACAAAGACAGTTTACACTACAAAATCACTATTATAGCAAGTGAAAGTTTTATTTTATTTTGTTGTCTTAACTGAACAGTGCATCGTCCTTTGCAAACATGTATATTATATTTAATATAGATATAATTGTATTATATATTATATATAATAAATATAAAAATATATTTAAATATGACACTTAAATAAATATATAACACAAATTATTTGATAAATTATATATAATATTTCAGTTTTTCATTTCCAGTGATAAGGCTATTTGCAGTATATAATTTTTTTTTGTTTGCAGCACAAACGGCCACACAATTAGTGCTGGTCACAATTTGCACATATTCATAAAAATGCCCCTGGATAATGAAATGACAGCATGCAGTAACTGGGAACGTCTCGTCGGTTTACTGCCAGTTTTCAGTGTTTTTTAATTGAATCAGGGAAGCAGTGCTGACGTTTGTGAATCTTGTATCTATAATGTAGGCTTAAAAATGCAGATACTGTATGCATTTACATTTATGCATTTGGCAGACGCTCTTATCTAAAATGACTAACAATGCATTCAGGTCATACATTGTATACTACATGTTCTTCACTTCATGTTACCATATCTTTTTTTACATTTTACCTTAACAACAGCATAACCATTATCCGTCTCTATATTTTAACCTGTATTTGCTCTTTTGTTATATTTTTTTTACATTATTATTTAACCCATCTGCAAATGAATGCCAGACAAAGGAGTTATGTTTTTCCCTGCTTGACTCACTGCAATGTTTTGTGCCAGCACAATAGATTTGAATTTGACCCTTTGAAGCCATAGAGCTTTGTTGTGATAGAGAGAAATGAAAAGATTAAGTTTTATAAAAACAGCAACTCAATATGAGTAATCTCTTAAAAGCTATCTCTAAAAGATAGACAAGTTTAAAAGCTAATGTTAAAAAAAAATCTCTGGACTACATAAAAACTCTCAATGACAATAACACATATGAAATGTTAAAACGTGATCCCACTGTACATATAAGAAATGAGTTGTAAGTTATTTACAGTCATTAGAGAAACAACAAGTGATAGATCGCAAATTGTATTTTTGCCTTTACCCCAGAGAAATCACACCTTGTATATATGGATTACTAAAAATACATATCTAAGTGGATGTGCGATAATGGCTAAAATATGAACGATTTAGAGAGGAAAGAGTAGGCCACTTATATGAGGGAGTTCCCAAGCCGTTGGTTCAGATATGTGGATGATACGTGGAGACAGGATCAAGAGACAGAATATATCTTCATTATCCGAGAAAATCAATCCAGTGGATACAAACCTCAAGTTCACTGGGTGTGATTCGCATCTTGCATCATCGAGCAGAGAGTGTGCCCACATATTCTGAGGCCAAAGGACAAGAAAATAACTACATTAAATATGCACTGAAGGAATGTGGAAAAAAGAGGGAGAAACAATCACGAGAGAGGGTGTGTCTGTAAAAACCATGCGGTCATCCTCTATGTGGCTGAAGTATTTGAGAAGTTCAGAAGGGTTTTTTTCCAAGCATAAATCCCTGTGTATTTTAAACCAATGACTACTTTAAGACCAAAACACCTTTAACGTAAAATAGTATGTGCAGTTAAGTGCATTGGGCATTTTGTAGATTACATTGTTATGCCAGTGACATACTGATTTATTCTGGAACTACCAAGTGGCTGCCTTTTTAAATTTGTAAGTCATTGAATCATTCACTCAACTGATTCATTTAGTGATTCAGTAAATTATTTAGATTCAAACAGCTGTTGAAATGTGTTTTACTCCCAGTTTGAACACTTTTTGTAACAATGTAACAAATTATGGCAGCATATTACCCCAGTTTTTAATATTTGATGTTTGCCTTTACCTTGTACATAACCAGAATAACCAATGCTACTGTGACAATGCGATTGAAACATGGGAGGAAGCAGGATCCACGTGCAATAGTAGTAGTATTTATTAAAATAAACTCAAAACTTGACAAAGTCAGAGTAGGGAACAGACCATACAACATCAAGAACTCACAAAGACTGAATTAGACACATGGCTTAAATACAAAGGCAAACAAGCTAAACAAGATAACAAGGGGGCGTGGCTAATCAGAAACACCTGGGGAGACTAATAAACAAGAAAAACTACAAAGGACTACAAAACATGGCACAGAACAGGAAATAACAAGAGTCCACACAAGACACGGGGAACACAAGACAGGAATCACAACAGCCACATTTGTGACTCTTTTCTGAGCAAATTATTCAGTCACTTCACTTGTTTAGGCAAAGTCACATGTGCATCAATAAATGTATTTGTTAAATTTGTTGCCATCATGGTTTGTATACTTTCTCAAAAAATAATTACCTGCCTAAAGAAAGCATAGTGTAGATGTTTTTTTGCATATTTTTGTGATGTCATTATCATGGTTTCTATCCATTATTTTATGCGATATCCCAAAATGCGCATAAAAAAAACTGATGGAAGCTTCTGATCACCCAACATGCACTGTAAAAAATATTTTAGCAATTTAGTTATTTCAACTTATTTTTTTTGTGTAGAGATAACTAGATTGTCCAGACAACAAGAAATTTTACGTTTTTCTTGTCCTCAACTTATCGAAATAAGTTAGTTAAACTAAAAAAAAAAACATGCAAAAAGATAACTCAAAATAATGAGTTAAGTTTTTTACAGTGTGTGTAAATGTTTTTAAATGCATTCATCAGTTGGTCATCAGTTGGTGACATTTTGGACTGAGAATAAAGTTTTGAGTTCAAATTCTCGTCCAAAATTTTTGCACGTTAAAAAATAAATACGACCTCACGTTATGTCATTCAAGCTTGCACATTGCAAAACTTCCGTCCGTCATAAAAAAAATCGGATCAGGTTTGATTTTTTGCTTTTTTTGCATCCGTAGCAAGCAGTTTGAATGGTGTTTTGACAATTCAGAGCCACTGAATCATGAATACGAAAAAACGCATACTAAAATGTCGGACTCGGTGTGCAAGGGCCTTTGCAGTTGAACATCAAAAATGTGATTACTCAAAATATGACCCATTTTTAATATGCCTGCTATAGATCACAGGTGTAGAGCAGAAATAACCTTAAACCACACCATTCATTAAGACCTGGACTAGTTTAAGACTAGTCTTAAAAGTTAGTTTTTCTAACTTTTTTCTTTAAGACTGGACATATATTTTTGTCAGCTACATAAGAAGAAAGTTTGGTCTAATCTGAAAAGTAAGAATGATAAGCCCTAACTAACTGCTAGTTGGGCAGTCTTAATTTAGTGGCTATGTTTATGTAACTGGCCGCTGTTTATTCCTTCTGGATGCCTTTCTTTAATGGGATACAGAGTGGTGGATTCCATGCCATTATGTATTTCATTTCCCATCAGCAGTTGCTGGAAAAAAGAAGAATATGAAAGAACTGGATTGACTGGATGAATATATACGAAATTAAAGATGTGGTTGTGTGTGAATGTAATGACATATGCCTTTTAGAAATAAAAACTTTACGTAAGGCTTGCTACTAATAGTTTGATTTCCCCATGGACCCCTTTCATTTTCAAAGCATGAAATAAAAAGTTTTGAATCGGTGATGATAAAATATTGTACATTAGCTCATCCATAATATTCTGTGATATTGCTCCTTAATAAGTTTTTCAGTTGACATCCTTGACGTTGACTAGAAGGTTCCAGCTCAAGCGGATGCCTCAATGCTGCATTTCTCTCCGTCAAGTCAAAGCGCACAAACCGCTTCATTTTATTTATCACAGACAGCGTTCTTATCTCTGACGAGTTAAACATGCAGCTGTTGCTTTAGTGCTGAGAATATTGGATTTTGAAATTAAAGATGACTCACCTGATTTGCCTTGACATTGCGTCTTTTGTTTGTTTCAGATAAACATTTTGCTTTTAGATTGAAAAGCATGTGTGCTTATAAATGGAGACTTTACACACATGCAAAAAGCTTGGCTTGGTTTGTTTCGTGAATTCACGATGTTAACACTCTCAAGGTCTTTTTTAAAGAAATATTAATAAATGTGAATGGGTATATGGCTGTTTGTCCACAGTTCAACCACTTTATAAACTTTAGCTTGTTAAAGATCTTGATTTTAACGGTTAAAAGACTGAAAACTGTTAATTGGTTAACAGAAAGTTTCTGTACTATATACGGTGATAGATCTAACTGTACATTTAATTTAATTTTACAGTAAAATACTGTTAAATTTGGTTTTTGGAAGAGAAAAAGAACAAGTCAATGTATAATTTAACTGTAGTTTTTTTTCAAATCAGTTTCGTACATTAGGATTTTATGTTACATTAAATTTTTTTAACCTAATGTTTATTGCTTTTTGAAAATGTCATGTATGATGGTGTTTAGTGTTTGTGTGAATGACACTGAAAAGTTGCTTGTGATGAGCTTTGAGTCATCATGTGACTCATCGCCATTGTGATTGGTGGTTGTCAGTGTATTACAATGGTACAATACAGATATAGTACTTCAATAGGTGGGTAAATAAACATTAAATCAGATAGTGAAATATGTTTTTTTTACTGTAAATTTAAGTCCAGTCTGTAAAACCTGAAATGTTGCTACCGTATATTTTACGGTATTTTTTTTTTTTACCGTAAATCTAAAAGATTTTTTTACAGTGTACAAAGCGTCACAATGTCTTGTGGTAGCTTTTATTGCATTCTAGTTTGGTTTTTAGGGAGTTCTAGATGGTTGCTAGGTCAAAATAACCCATCTGGTGTCAATGTCCTTTTTTCTCGTCTGTTTTATCATCCACCAGGTGAATATCCTCTGATCACCTTGAAAAGTAATAGGACACCTTAGGCATTATTCATGTGTGTAGCACAAACGGTGTGGGATGAGTTACATTCTTGGGGTTTGCAAAAGCAATATTTTCAAGGTGATGATATTTCATCTGTTATATTTTTTAACTCATCTGTGTAAATTGAAATGTAAGCTGTCAGAGAGAGCAGGAGGCTGTTCGGTGAGCCATCTCGTGTGCAGAGATAATGGAGACCATCAACCTTCAGTTTTACGGGAACATTTCATGAGGCATATTTGAGGCTGTCCTTGGAGCAAACTGGTAAAACAATGATTGGTATTCTAAACCAGCTAATTATGAGAAATAACTTATTCTTTCATGAGCCACTCAAGGCCATTTCATGAGGGGATTGTTTAGGATAATAATCAGACATACACTTCTGTTAAAAATGTTGAGGTCGGTAAGATTTTTATGTTCATCATCAATGTGGTATTTATTTGATGTTGAACTGTTTTCTATTTGAAAATATCTTGAAATGTAATTTATTCCTGCGATGGCAAAGCTGAATTTTCGGTCTTCAGTGTCACGTGATCCTTCAGAAATCATTCTAATATGGTGATTTGTTGCTCAGGAAACAGTTTTTATTATTATTATCCCATTAAAGTGGAAAACAGTTGTGCCGCTTAACATTTTTGTGGAAACCATGATAAATTTTTTTCAGGATTCTTTGATGAATAGAACGTTCAAAACAGCATTTATTTGAAATAAACATTTTAAAATCTATAGTCTAAAACATTATAAATGTCTTAACTGTCACTTTTGCAATTGCATTTTAAAATCTTTTTATTTATTCCAAAATTTAAATAGATAATTCATTCATAACCAACTTGAATACACCTTTTCTAATTTCTAAATTCAAATTCATTTATAAAATGTAACAAGGACGTTTTAAAAAAATAAGAAAATTTAAAGACACGAAAAAAACATTAGGAGTTTAACATAGTTTGACAAAAATATTGTTCATATTAAAAAAAAGAAAATCAAATCAAAGTTCAGTTGGCTGAAGCCATGATGATGTTTAAGCCTGTTGAGAGTAATATGCTCTTATTGGTTGCTGAAAGTATAAAAAATTGCTTAAATATTTATAATATAACATATAATATTGTCTGAGTTTTCTGCAAATTCCATGTGGCCATGTGTACAGCTAAGGGTTAGCATCTATTAATGCAATCCCTGCCAGCACAATATTATAATTTTAATAGACCATATAGACCCTATTTCATTTGAAGTGACCACCTCACTCAAGCCTCATGGATTATACTTTGATTTGATTTTAGGCTCAGTATAGTAAAGGAATCACTACTGCTTTTAGGAAAGTCAGATTAGCAAATAAACACTATAGCAATTGATCTTTATTTGGACAAATATAGATTTCAGCAATATAGTGTGATGGTGTGTTGACATCCAATTGCTGTATGTTTGTGGCTTGTCTTTTCTCAATGCATCTGCATTATTGTCATCACCGCTGTAATGGCATTTCAATAGAGGAGATGTTTCAGTTTCATTAGTTTTGCAAATGTTCCCATAGCAATGGGCTGCTTTAATTGGGCACTATAGAGAGGCGTTTGAGCGCATCATATTTTTTACTTCATTGGGATCAGATTAAATGGTGGTATTGCGTATTGTAATTAAGGCAAACTACTGTGTGTTACTGTTTTCTTGTTTTTCAAATAAGCCAAAGGCATAATTTACAAACCCACTCTCAGACATTAAAGCAAGACACTCAAATCAGTGGGTCTCATTCAATAATAATTGCATGAATTATTTCACATTTATAAAACCACCCGTAATTTCTGTGCATGTGCTTTCAGGGGGCAAGCTTGCAAGCTTTCTTTTTTGTTGTAAATTTAGAATAAATTTTAGTACAAAGTTACTGATGAATCATGATTTATTTACACACGAATTCGTGTGGCACAGTTAGGAATAAGGTGTAGTTATGGTGTGTTACAGGGATTTTTACCACATTGAAAAATGTAAAACAACCATGTAATTTATTTAAAGTGCAGTTTTATATATTGGTCTCAAAACGTCATGGTTTTCAGGTTTAAACCTCTTTTGTTCGGTTTGTCTAAAAGCAAAAAACACTCTAAAAACACTATGTTTTATTATTTCTTCTGGTGTTTTTTTAGTACATATCAAAAAATGTGATGCATATTTTAGAAAGACACCAATAAACATTAAGGTCTTTCAAAAGTGGTTGTCATGTGGTAGAAGGACGAACCCAATAGCAGACAGCAAGTAACTCAAAACAGGGATTTATTATAGACAAAAACAGAAAAAAAAACCCACGAGGGGGCAAAACAGAACAGGAGGAGAATATAACTAGACTATGACAAGATGACAAACTAAGACTTAGACTTGACAAGAAACAAACTCGCAATACTCTTTTAACAGATTTCAGACTAACTACTCACAGGGATGAACACGCAATGTTAGACAGTAGCAAACAGCAAACAATGAACCGACACAGGACAGCAAACACAAGGGGAATATAAAGGGAACACTAATGACAAGGACAGGTGAAACTGACTAGACAATGAGACGAGGATAACAAGGGGGCGGAGTTACATAACGAGACAACACAAGCACATGGCCCAAACAGGCCATGCGCTTGTACACAAAACATGGGTCTGTCATGATTCTGCCACAAGACCGGAGAAATCAAAGACATGATGGCAGAATCATGACAGTGGTCTAATTTTTTGTTTTATGTTAAGTGAAAATTCTAATTTCATATTGTATCTAATTTGGCTTTTGTTTATGGTTAAATTAAGTTGTAAAAAGACAAAAAAAAATATTGGCCTAAGGCTTATATCTAAAGATAATATATTAAGCATATGATCTTTGAAATAAATCAATATTTTTACATTGTATGAATGTTTTTGTCTTTGGGAAAGGAATGTTTGAATAATATTAAATCCAAATTTAAGGCTTGAACCCAGCCATAAATATAATTTGAGGAAAAACGAATGCATTTGTCAGTATCAAATGAGAGTTTAAAAAAATGAAAATGAAAATTTTGGTGATAATACTTTATTTTGATGGTCCCCTTTAGACATTTTGTTGACTTAAAGTAATTTTTCACCTACTGTACATCAACTACCTCTCATATGTTATAATATTAGAGTATTAGTAGACTGTCTGCTTTATATATGCTTCACACTGGTGGTGGTTGAGGAGAGATTCCCTGATATGATTGTAAAGCACTTTGGGTGTACAGTGCATATGAAAGTGATATATAATATAAATGCATAATTTATTCATTCATTCATACCTGATAACACTTTATTTTGATGCTTATTAATAATGTCAACTTATTCTACTAACCCTTAATGCCTTATTCCCAATCCTACCCTTAAAAGTCTACTAATACTCAACTACTATTCTAATGAGAGCTAGTTGACATGTAGGTGCAACTTTATGTATAGTCAACAGAATTTCTAAACCATCAAAATAATTTCTAGATCATCAAAATAAGGTGTAACCATATTTTTTTTGTACCAATCTGTTATACATTTTTTTAGGCCACTCTGTGGTTGTTTAATTAAAAAAAACTTCCAAACATTAGTGGATAATTGTTCCTTTCCTTTCTGATTTGTTTCCATCAGCTCAGTCGCTAGGCTTACTCTGCTCTTGAAATAGTCCAGCACAGTTCAGACTCAGAGTTCCCTGGACGGGAAGCTGTCCTGGGCAATCGCATCCCTCCTGCTCCCCTGATTATTGGGCTGGCTCCAACAAACATCCCAACATAACCCTCACACTAGTGACTTAATGACCAGCTGATGAAGTTCTGCATGAGATAGTGACTATATTTAGGGAAAGCAAGAGCAATACACAATAGGAAGAAATAGGATTACACAAAATAAAATCTTTGATTTATGTATTTTCCTTGTTGTAACAAGCCACAAAGTCTTCAGATCGTTTTGAATGCTTTACAGAACATAAGCAGATGTTGTTTTGTTTTTTTTATTGAGTTTTTTGTTTGTTTAAAAGCTTTAGTGAATTTCCAGTTTTTGTGTTGTTTGCATATTTAAGGTATGACCACCTGCCTTATCTGAAGGTGTCCTGTGGTATCTGACACCAAGATGTTTGCAGCTGATCCTTCAAATCCAGTAGGTTGTGAGTTGCGAGCCGTGGATTGAATTTATTGGTCCAGTTTAATTGAATTAAGATCTGGGGAATCTGGAGGCCAGGGCAACACTTTGAACTCTGTTCCTTAAGCCCTTTCTAAACAATGTGTGCATTATACTGCTGAAAGCAAACACTTCCACCAGGGAACACCGGTGTCATGAACGGGTGTACCTGTTCTGCAACAATGTTAAGGTAAATGGCTTGTATCAAATTATGGCCGCATGAATAGCAGGATCCAGGGTTTCCCAGCAAAACATTGCCTAGAACATCACACTCCCTCCATCGGCTTGTCCTCGTCCCACAGTGCATCATGGTGCCATCAGATCTTCTTTTAAATGGCGCACACATACACGGCTGTCCACGTGATGTAAAAGATGGAGGACTTATCGGATCAGTCTACCTTCTTCCACTGCTCCAATGTCCAGTTCTGACGCTCGCATGCCCATTGTTGGAACTTTTTTACTGGTGGACAGGGGTTCTGTGGCTACGCAGTGCGATGCACTGTGTATTGTGACACATTCCTTCCATAACCCTCATTCAAATTTTTGTGTGACCAGTTGACATTCTGTTGGCTTGGACCAGACAGGATTGCCTTCATTGATGAGCCTTGGGCGCCCAACACCCTGTCGCTGGTTTGTGGTTTGTCCCTCCTCGGACACTGTTGGTAAATTCTCACCACTGCTGACCGGGAGAAACTCTCAAGCCTTGCCATTTCAGACATACTCTGACGCAGTCACCTTGCCATAACAATTTGGCCTTTGTCAAAGTCTCTCAGATCTTTTTTCCTGACCATTTCTCCTACATCTAACACATTGATTGTGATAACTGATTGTTTGTTTACTATCTAATCTACTCAGACCCTAATATGTGGCCTCGTTAGAAGATGATCAACAATATTCTCTTCTCCTGTGACTGGTCATAATGTTTTGGCTCATCAACATATCTAAATTGCTTTAATTACGTTGAGCCTGTATCACATACATATTGTCATTATTTAAAAGAAAAGTAAAAAAAAAATGGTAAAGTAAATATGTATTTATTTAATTATTGTATTGTGAATTTTATTTAAATATTGTGTCATGTCATATTCTTCAATGTATTTTTATTTAGTACAAATAATTATTGTTTTTAAATAAATATATTAATTAAGGAAATTCCCTTGTTGATTTGTGATGGTTTAATGGGCTTGGGATGGGATAGTTGTTAGTTTTATTTTACAGACAGTGCTGCAGGTTCCAAAAGGGGGTTTTCGCTGAGATGTCATAAGAAGAAAGTTTTTGGGTTCCTCAAAGAACCTTTCAGTGAATAGTTCTTAAAATATATTTTTCCCCTTAGTGTAAAGAACATTTTAATAATCTAAAGAACCTCTTTCCTCAATAAAAACCTAAACATGGATTTTAAAGGATGTTGAGGCCGATTCACACTGCACCGACAAATGACGACAGACGGTAACAGACACTTAGAGTTTTGTCGGATCAGTGTGTTACACGTCTGTTGCCATTGGTTGGCTCTTCGTTTTCTTCAATTGAACATGTTGAATCTGTGTTTGTCGTGTCGTGGAATGTCTGTGATATGATGGACTGTAATCTTGTAATTGTCGACGTTGGTCAGCGCCTGTCGGTGCAGTGTGAACTGGCTTATAGATGCAAATAAACAACCTTTATTTTTAAGAGAATTCTAATAATGAAAATTCAGTTGCTTTGCCATTAAATGTCTGTGCTTGTGTTTTCAGGAGTTGGTTGGGAGTAGCCCTCCCCAGAGGAACTGGAAAGGAATCGCCATCGCCCTGCTGGTTATCCTGGTCATCTGCTCTCTGATCGTCACCTCCGTCATTCTACTTACACCAAGTAAGAGATGTAATAATTCAACACTTAATACAACATTACAAGTCTAATATGTAACCAAAATGTAGATGTGTTGACACTCCTGACCTGAGTATTTCTATACATAAAACTGCATTTATTAGATCTTTATATTCCTCTCATATTATTAACTCTATTGGTAAAATGCGCATTATGCTAGTAAGTATGTGTAGGTCTGTGTAATTTCATATTTTCTTTTAGTAATCCGTTTTGTGTACTAGTTTAGACCAAAGCTATCCCTCCAATCAATAATCTGACTATAACGTCTCGGTTCCGTATGTAACCCTTGTTCCCTGAAGGAGGGAATCGAGACGTAGTCGACGTGTCGACTGATTGTTTTTCACTAAGGAGTCAGCGGTGGTCCAGCAATAGTGGCGACGGGACTAAGTCTCCGTTCCCTCCTTCAGGGAATGAGGGTTACATACGTAACCGAGACGTTCCCTTTCAGTCGCTCACATTTGACGTGTCGTCTGATTGGGATCCCAATTAAAACGCCACTAGTGCTGCCACCTTCCAGTGCTTAGACAAAAGCCTCCTGATCCCCCCGCATTATTGAGGCAGAGATGGGACAGGGCTTAGGCCAGGGAAGTCTCTGGTGTTCCGCAAGACCCACTCAGTTAGACTTGAATAACACTGGGAAAGCGTGCCCTTTCGATGGAAGGAGGGATGCTACGGAAGCCACATCCAGCCTTCAGGGAGGTAACATGTGGAGATACACATATGGACTGGCTTCATATGGAATGTCACTGAGGTTGCTCCAGCCTATAACAGGGGGAAGACTCAACCAGCCAGCGACGACAGTGCAAGCTCTGCCAAGGGAAAGACACGGGCTCGCCACAGGGAGAGATACACATATGGGATCGCTGTTATCACAACATATGGACCCAGCCTAGCATAAGTTCCACCAGTGCATACGAGAAGTAGGCCTAGCATCGGACGCTCCGCCACGTCCTATGCCGAAGGGGTGTGGAGGAACTCAACAGGGTTCGGCTAAAGGGGAACTCAACTGGAGTAAGAATGGCGCACGTATCCAGTCCATAGGAGGGGAATGGCTCAGCAAGCCGACACTTCGAGCGGGGCTTACGGTGTTAACTGGCTTCTATGTGAAGAGAGCACATGGAAAGCAACTGGCTCGACACGTAGGCTATAGAATCTAGCGAACATGTTTGGTGTCGCCCAGCCCGCAGCTCTACAAACATCTGCCAGCGAGGCACCCTGCGCCAACGCCCAGGAACCGGCTACACTGCGAGTGGAATGAGCTTGCAGTCCCGGGGGACAAGGTGCATCTTGGGACTCATACGCCAAGATGATGGCATCCACTATCCAGTGGGCCAATCAGGGCGACAGGGCCAGACCGAAGGGTATGGACTTTGTACTGATACGCTCATCCCTAGAACGCGAACCACATGAATGGTCTGTGTCGCAGCAGGATGGAGACATGAAAGTACGCGTCCTTTACGGCTTTACAGGGTCGCACACCACCAGTCTGACCCTCTTGAGACCCAGGAACGGAGGAATTTGCTCTTTTGACAATTCGGGTACCAGCGGCTGAACGATAACCATCTGAAGAGCTCGTCCCCCCCATCCCTGGGTGGCCTGTCTCAGGGACGCTTAGACTAACGCTTGGCACCTGGTTTGGCAGTGCCTGAGACAGGCTGGGTGGCCTGTCTGCGGCTGGCTCCACGCTGAGGCCTGGGATGGAGGCTGCTGCGAAAGCCCAGCAGGAGCGGAAGCGGCGGCAGGGGGATTTCCTTCGGTGACGAGCAGGCGGAGGAACTGCCACCGGCGGCGGGGTGGAGGCAGCAACGGACCGCCGGGGCAGGATGTGCCGGATGGCCTCCGAGAACTGTTGGGCGCAGTTCTCCACCGCGTCGCCGAACAATCACAGAATTGTGATGCTGTTAAAACAGCAGTTGAGAGCTCAGAAGGCTCGCGACCACCGCTGCACTTGAGCTGTAGAACCACCAGCGAGACGAAGAGACTTCCTGAAAAAGCGCTGACACACTCGCTCGCTGTAATATAACAACACTCTTCAGAGACATCGAAATGAAGACCGATCGTCTCCGAAGCGAAAGACAACTGGTGCGTGCATCTACTTCCGTATTTATACCTGCACTGCGGGGCAGAGCATGAGATGCAAATATCGCACGCCAATGTCCAATGGCCCTCGTTTTATCAATACTCGGAGATGACAGGCTTCCTAAGTGTGATCCCAATCATTCGACACTTCACTACGTTGAACGTGAGCAAATAAAAGGGAATGCATGTTATGCTTAAATCGTATTTAGCATACATTTTTTAACTGTAATATTTTTCGTCATGGAGCATTTGGCAAAACATCACAGCATATTTCTCCTATTTTCTGTAAATAAAAATAAAAAGTTTATAATAAGTAGCTTGTCATTACAGTACCAGAAATACCTTTGGAGTGTTGGAGTAAAAAAAGTTGGGAAACGCTGCTTTTAGAGTTTGTGAAGAGATCTCTCAACAATATCACAAACTTCGCTCAGATTTTCTTCACACATTAATTTTATAGCTCTGAACTCTTCATATATGTCAACAATTGGCTCATTTAATTCTGTTTTTGTTTTTGATAAAGCTGATGCTTAAGATAAACATAACTGAGAGTCTCCAAAGCTATGAAAGAGCAACCCGTGAGCAATAATTTTCCTCTGGGTGACTGGATTTAAATAATTTAACTTGAACTTCTGGTATTGTTTATCTGGTATGGTTTTTCTTAGTACCTGTGAAAAATTGTGTTGTTAAAGCAGGAGAGACAGAGATGCCAAGCAGCTGCTGCACCCAAAAAGTTTTCCTCAAAGTTGGAGGATCAATTATGATGATTTTCCAGGGTAATTAGTATAGCATGTATAATTATGTATTTCATCAAAAGGAAAGTGGGCCACCGTTTTTCCCCAGAGTTCACTTTTTTTTCTTCAAACACCAGTGATAGAGTGATAGAGGATGTATGCAAACACGTATCAACTGTTGGAGAGCCTAAATTGGGAGTAGCCTCAAGAAATAAGTGAGCTAATTTTTAACTCTCCTAATTGAGGGTTAGGCAAATCAGTGGTGCTTGCAGAAAAATATCCAAAAAAGGCCCATAAAAACTAAAGCAAGTTTTAAAGCTGTAATTGAATGATGCCTTTCTTGCTTGTACACCTTGAGTCCAGTTGCAAAGTGTTAAACTCCTTCTGAATAGATACTTGTTAGGTAGGGAGATAAACAATGTGGGTGAGAAAAAAAAAAACTCTGGCTGATTAGATCAATGTGTGCAGATCAATAGAGCTCCAAATAGAATGAGACACACTAGGGATCCCCAGTCTCGCCCCCCACCTCTTGCCAGCTGTAGTAATTGGTCGTGGACCTGCAGACTAGTGAGGGAGTTGTTTGCTGAAGTCAGATCTCACGGGACAAGAAGCCAGACAATATAGTGGGAGCTATGCATACATTGAAAAAAATCTGTTGTTTTCCCCAGATTTTTTTTTTTTTTTTTTTTTGTGGTCTTGCGGGACCTGACTGAGACGATTTATAATACAAATTTTTTAAATTTTGAAGTTTGAACATTAAAATCTATCCATCTATGAAGATATGTTCCCTTGTGAAAAAGTTAATTTTACTTTTTCTTAGTACTTATTTTTCTCATATATTTTCATTTGTTGTCATGGATACTCATTGTTCTTTATTTAGCTGTCTGGTATCTCTGTGTAGCTAGCCCTCAGTTTGAGTTGTCATTTGTCCATTCTCGTTTATTTTTAGTTGGTTGTTGTTGTCCTGTGTTCCAGTATTCTCATCTGTTCCTGGGGGGGGGGGTTTGCTTTTGGTTTACTGTTTAATAAAGTGACTGCTGCATATAGATCCTGCCTCAACTTCTCTTCCTTTCTGCAACCAACTGTGACAGACATTTGTAATGATGAATTTGCAATAAAGTACATTTAAATTAAAGTCTCGCTGTAGTCAATAATTTTATCCCTTAAAACTCATGTTTAATCACCAAAATTACATTTTAAAAATGTTTCCTATAAAAAATTATTCATGCCTTAGAAAAGATTGAATGTAACACTAACACCCTTCCTTCATTTAATATATACGAGGAACCATGAATATGCTAATTATCCCCGCCTCCACTCACTCACGCCAGCTCACAGATTCACTGGGCCAACTTACTGAGGTAAACGCTGAACAATGGTATCGCTCTTCACAACGTCGGTCACATAACTGTAACTAATATGATTAGCCTTTTGCTTGACTATGTTATCAGACAGCTAATAATATTGCTAATGTTACACAATTTCAAACGATGTTGTTTTAAGTTTTTAAGTTAAGTATTAGAGAAAATACTCAGCAATGGTGTTTACTTATGAATTTGCACATGTTTTTTCTTAAAGCATCTTAAAAAACCCACATAAACAACGTTAAAGACATTACTACAAAGCTCTTTTTAAAAGTGTACCTATAAGAGTGATATAATACACTTAAATCACATTTTATTTCATTAATATTACATCTGCAAGTACAGTTGCACATTAAATATAATTAGATGTCCTTTTTAAAAAAAAAAACATGGGATAGAATAGCTGTCTGTTTGTATAAAGCCTGTGTAACCTTCAAACTACTGTAAAGTATAACCTTTCAAGAATTTGTACAATTTTAAACTTTGTCCAGCATTTTGTCTTGACAAACTTTCATGTTCTAGTCTGCTCTTGTAATATTGTCCAAATCTTCTGCTCACAGGTGAGGATGACAGTCTGGCCTCCAAAAAGAAAGTCACGATTGAGGATATCTTCAATGGAAAGCTCCAGGCACACGACCCTAAGGCAACATGGCTTAGCGGTGAGTGGCAGTTGAGTTTTACTCCCTCTCGTTCGGCTGAGCTGTGGGTGGATGCAGTCACTTTTTTCATCATCTCATAACAACAGAGAGAAATTGCATCAGGATCTGCATCTAAAGCTTCTTACTGATCGAATGCAATCTCTGTCTTCAGATGAAAACCCCATTTAATATGGACAGGTGTGGAGATATATTCTTACCCAGCATTGCATATTCTTTTCTTCCTTTGTTCTGTCTTTTTCAAGTTGGTTTAGAGGCTCTGGGTTTTCACCAAGCACTTAAAACAAATGACTGCAGACTCTGTGCCACTTTATTGCCTGTAAAACTTGGATAGGGCTATGTATTACTTTTCATTGCTGAAGATTGTACAGCAAACCTGCTAAAAATTCTGGTTAACGCGGGCTTTTCCAGCTGGTCCAAGTTGGTGCATGGTTTTCTAGCTGTTTCAAACGGGTTATTTATGATCATTAGATGATACATGCTGGTATCAATTGTTTGCTCAATGGGATTTATTGATGGCTACCTGTTTTTGACCAGGTAGACAATATTCATATTTGATTAAGTAGTTTTTAGCTGGTATACAACCTTGGACCTGTAAAAACAGTGTAACTTGTTTTTGAAATATATACTTTTTATACAGTAGATCTCCGTAAAAAAAATGTTTTCAAAGTTGTAAATAAAACAAAGGCTTAGACTTGGGGGTCAACTTTAGACATTCTAACTTTAAGTAACTTTGCAACTACATGTCAACTACAGTCTAGGGTTGTAACGGTATGAGATTTTCACGGTATGATAATCGTCTCAGAAAATATCACGGTTTCACGGTTTCACGGTATACGATATTAAACTATCATTATTGTTATAATCATCATCAGCTACAATGACCCTTAAATGAATAAAAACAGATATGTTTTTTGGTTGAACATGGTTTATTGTAATACACACATAATAAACCAACAACATTGATTTAAATAGGAAATTTAAATAACTTGGATGGGGCAAACTAATTCAAAATTTTAAAATACTGAAACATGTCTAATAAATTGTATTAAAAAAACATTTTTAATTTATTAATCATTATTTAAGAACAAGAGTCTTTATGAAATTATTATTTCCTCAGAAATTCTGGGTTGTCTGATATAACTGGTCTGGATTCTGTGTGATTGAATGCAAAATGTATTTTTGAAAATGCAATCAGATAAAATGTAACAACTTTTGTTTGTCTACACGAGAAGTTTACTAAATTAAAACATGGACAAAAAACAGCAGATGGGGAGGACAGCAGATGCTTTAAAAACCATGAGCACCATGCGTACTTGAGTGTGTACTAGATCTACTTGACGAAACGGCGCTGCTCATTCATACAGAGACGCGCTGAATATAGAAGAATTAATGGGTCGCACACCAGTCTTTTTGCGCTGTATTCACAGACACGCACATCGCGATTTGATTTACTGCACAGCTATATTTTGATTTATTCATCTATCTATCAAATCGCACATTTTACGTGGCATCTGTATTGTAACGCAAAAAGACTGGTGTTCGTCTTTTTGACAGACCGGGATTCCCCTCAGCATGACAGAAATAATATGGCCTTAAGTTGTAAAAGTTATGAATTAGGCTACCTTTATCTTCACGGAGGGGTGTTCCCGAATGTGGGAGAACATGTTCGACGTGTTTCCTCCTCAGGAGCGTGGTACCGGGTTATAGCTCCAAAGTCCAAAGTCCGTCACCGTTCGCGGGGCTTCAGCCGCGGAGCTCAAGTCAAAAAGTCAGTTTTTTTTCGGCGGGAGATAGAGATTCGCAGCCTCTGTCTCGGACATTTTCAGCGCTGTACAGGCATGGGTGGAGTCTAAGCAGTCAAGCTGAAATAAGTTGCATGCGGCAGTGCGGGTGAATTAAACGGGTGGTTTAATTTTTTTTTTTTTTAAACCGCGGATAAGCAAATGTGCACGATATGATAATCGTACATGTCAATATCGCGATAAACCGCCATACCGGTATACCGTTACAACCCTACTACAGTCTACTCAATAATCGAATGACTGCTAGTTGAGATGTACATAGTTGCAAAGTTGCTTACAATTAGAAGAAAGTCTAAAGTGGACCATCAAAATAAAGTATTAACAAACAAAGAGTATTGTACAGTAGTACTTTTTTTCAAGAAAATACTATTACAGTTTATCTTCTTCAAAATTTCATGTTTAATTTAATGTTACTTGTCGTTTCTTTGTATTTGTTTTTTTTATAGCGATTTCTGAGTGAAAACTGTTTCTACACCAAAGTTTAGTAAGAATTAAGAAAGCACTAGCAAGTGCATATCATTTATAAGTTTCCAGAAGGACAGATTGTTATAAAAGTCGTCTGTTGAAGACAGTACAACAGATGGGTCAGGCTAATTAACCATGAGAGCAGAGGGTTGGCATGACCTCACAAAACTGGCAAATGCCCATCCCCAAGGACTCCAATTGTTCCCGAACTCTCAAAAAGGGGATCTTTCTCATTGTAATTCAGTAGCATGACTGTGAATCTTTGGCACATTGATCCACATTAGGATGTCACATAACCCTCAACAACATTAGCATGTTTTCTGTTTTTGTTATTGTATTATTCCATGTACAAGCATGACCTATTTAAATGCACTGCAGCATAATCTCTTATTTCCATTTGCATTATATGTTGCCATTGTACATGACGTCAAGCAGCATACATAAATGTATACTTTTTTTAAGTGGGTGATTGTTCTGTGCATTGACACAAACTACTGTACTTTAAGATACAATTAATTGTTTTAATCCACATTATCAGTCTTTAAAACACTGCACAAAATCTAAAATCACACACAACCATTGCATGTGTCAGGCGTTGTGCAGGATGCAGAAGACGAGGACAAGAGGAACTCAATTTAGAAGCTTTATTTACACATTTAGCTTACAGAGATGAAGGGAAACACTCCAGGACTTCTGTTCACACAACTAAACAAAGACCGACCAAGACAAAATGAACTGAAGCAAACTAAATACAGAGACTGATGAACAATAACAAGGTGAAGACAGGTGAAACGGATGATAATTAACAAGTCACAGGTGACAACGAGGCGCAGGCGGCCAGGCGGCCATGGTGGAGCAGGACGAGGGGGCGGCCATGGTGGAGCAGGACGAGGGGGCGGCCATGGTGGAGCAGGATGAGGGGGCGGCCAGGGCGGAGCAGGACGTGGACGTGGCCATGGTGGAGCAGACGAACCCTCGGGCGTCCAGAGCGGAGCTGTTGGACCCTCGGCGTCCAGGGCGGAGCAGGCTGTGGGCGTGACCACGGCGGAGCAGTCGGACCCTTCGGACGGCCACGGTGGAGAGGACCCTTCGGGCGGCCATGGACCTTTGGACAGCCGGGACGAAGACATATGGCCCCCCCCCCCCAAAAAAAAATACTTGGGGTGAGTAACCGTATTAGGGACAGGCTCTTGGACTACGACAGGCTAGGCAGATGTGACGCGAACAGTCTATGGCTGGGCAGACGGGACATGCATAGTCTCTGGCTGGGCAGACGGGACGTGAACAGTCTCTGCGCGCCTGACGTACACCAGCGGTGAAGAGGGCTTGGTGTTGGATGGAACGGGCGACGAAGAGGGCTTAGAACGTACAGTCTCTGGCGGGACGGTCTCTGGCGGGACGGTCTCTGGCGTGACGGTCTCTGGCGGGACGGTCTCTGGCAGGACGGTCCTCACGCCGTAGAACAGGGATGAGAGGGTGGGCATCCTGGAGTCCGTGACGGGAAGGTGGACAGGGTGCAGCAGGTCGGACTCCAGGATGGTCCAGGCGGCCATGGTAGAGCAGGATGAGGGGGCGGCTAGGGCGGAGCAGGACGTGGACGTGGCCATGGTGGAGCAGACGAACCCTCGGGCGTCCAGAGCGGAGCTGTTGGACCCTCGGGCGTCCAGGGCGGAGCAGGCTGTAGGCTTGGGAATCGGTTCCAGGTTCCGGTTTGGAACCGGTTCCGAACGTTCCGATCCATCGGAATCGTACACGTCCACATGTTAACGATTCCACTAACGGTTCCGAATGTTCCGTTCCGTTCCATCCATTCCCGCGTAACGGCATGACGTTACAGTATGCGACTGGATTTTTAAATCCCCCAAGACGTAAACGATCGAGAGTGTGGCTTAATTTTAAATGCAGACCGGGGGAAGCAAATCTGGGCGACATCTACAGCTCCAATGACGGCATCAAAATAATGAAAGCATGGCGAAGCGGCTCTCCACGGCTCTGCTTTCGTCGGCGAAAAAGTTAAGAAACTCGACGCTATAAGCCCTCAGTACTGAGCTGAGCAGTTCGCACGTGACTTTTATGCAGTGTTTCCCGTCATTATACGAAAACGTGCCATTTTGTGTCCCTCAGAATAAAAATGCTCTGTAAATCTTAAAGTAACACCAGGTAAAATTTAACTTTTGCTCTCGGGTTCCCCCCCTACAGTTGGGAAACAGTATTGTCCTCTACTATACTGTCGTAAACCGTCATGAATATAGCACATGCATTTGTTGACAACCATGAGCCGTGAACACTGTAGGAGGAGGTCACATGCAGGGGTTCTGCTAGCTTGCGTCGCGTGTGAAATGTCTTCATCCCAGGTACAGTGGCATATATTTTAGCATGTCATATGAATATAATTTCATGGGTTTTATTTATTTTTTTCTAACGACAAATGATCGCGATGCTCACGTTTACAAGCCAGCGTCATTATAGTAGCCTAGTCTAGCCTATTGGTTACCGTTTTACTGAATCTATACTTCAATGCAATGTTTGAGTGGTAGATAATAACCATATATCGTCAATATTATAATATCAAGCTATATTATTATATCAATAATGCGCGCGCATGCGTATTAATGCGTAGGCTACTCTAGCACACACACGCAAGGTCTCTCGCTCTCTCTCTCTCTCTCCCTCTCTGTCCTGCGCGTATTCAATTTAATAAGTCGGGACACTAAAATTAGAGTTGAAATACGGGACTGTCCCGGGAAAAACGGGACGTCTGGCCAGGTCACCCTAGCTAGTATGCAAGCAGTATACTTACTAGTACAAAAGCATGACAGCCAAGTCCGCATTGGTCGGGCACCCCTCCTCCTCCTTCAGCTCACGCCAGCGAGAAAACGCTGGCCCAATCATACATGCCAACCCTCCCGATTTTTCCGGGAGACTCCCGAATTTCAAAGCCCCTCCCGAAAATCTCCCGGACCGACCTTTCTCCCAAATTTCTCCCGATTTCCGAGTGCGGGTGCGAGAGTGACATTTATTGACTGGCTAACAACACGAACAACACCAGAGAAGACGCGCTTGATTCCTGCCGGTTCCACAGTGAGAGCGGCGCGGCCAGTGTTTTGGGCGCTGTGGCATATTAAAGGGTACCTATCATGGAATTTTGAAAATTACCTTTCATGTAGTGTGTAACATAGATCTAAGTGAACGAAAACATCCTGCAAAGTTTTAAATATGAAAGTTCACCGTATACAAAGTTATTATCTCTCAAAAGTAAGAGTCGACTCTGAGTCGTTGATATGAATCGATAGACGAACGATGCACTTTCGTACGTCACTTGTCCAAGTTATTTGAATAAGATACGCCCCCTCATTGCATTAGGAGACACCAGGGAAAACATCATGTCGACGAGACGCTGCTGTGTTTTGAAGTGCGACGCATTTGATGTATGCAAAGGAGCATGCAAAGGAGCATTTGAAGACAGTGGCTATTTGAAGACAGTGGCTACAGTTCATAACTATACCACAGAAGTATTATAGCCTGAACTTGTTCTGTGTTCGCGTCATTTTGAAGATGATTGCTTCACAAACCTAAATGCTATAAAGTATGAATTTGCGAGCCGGCTGATACTGAAGGAGGGAGGTTCAGTACCGAGTTTATTTGGATCAGCTTCCTTCTCCGAATCACAATCTGTAAGTAGGCTGTTGCTTTTATGTTTGTATCATGTTCTATAATTATTTTGTGTGTTGTGTACGCACAGGCACAGCGCAGCTTCTAGCAGCTAACTTAGGTCTTCAATGTCAATTGTATTGAAATATGTGAAGTGTTTGTCGTTGTTAATGGAGTTGTCACAGGGCTCTCGAGTGTCACGCATCACGCATTGAGCGTGACAGTCACTCATTTCGGTCTTTTGTCACGCTCTCCGGCCACACATTGTATTTCTCACGCTGAAAAACTATTTGTAATATATTTAATATGCCGCAGTGCCCAAAACTCACTCACTGTGGAACCGGCAGGATTCAAGCGCGTCTCCTCCAGTGTTGCCAGGTCCGTATGCCTGCACTGTTTCCGCGGGTTGTTTGTGTAGTGCACGCTGGTTGACGCGATTGTTTTATCCACTGGAACATGATTGTTATTGAGGAAACACCCGGGAACGCTATTTGAATATTTTTGGCCGTGATTGGGTTAGTTTGATGAGCAATTGGGCTGGTTTTGTTGTGCAGACCTGGCAACCCTGGTCTCCTCTGGTGTTGTTCGTCTGGTGTTGTTAGCCAATCAGAAAATAGCACTGTTGTATCTGGGTAAGATCTAGCGCAACAACCAATGACACCCCGTCGGCTGGGTGTCTAACATATCACCACAGATTAGCGTCACGCAAAGGCGGGGTTTGGAAAAATGACTCGCTAAACGATTCATATGGGAGTCGGTGAGCAAATCAGGTAAAAATAAATGCATATTATAAGACAACAAAAGTGTTTTTTTGTCATTGCATGCTTGTAAAACTGTTGTTGGGGACTCCCAGAACAATATTAGGAACATTTTAAATGCCATAATAGGTACCCTTTAAATATATTTACAAATAGTTTTTCAGCGTGAGAAATACAATGTGTGGCGGGAGAGCGTGACAAAAGACCGAAATGAGTGACTGTCACGCTCAATGCGTGACACTTGAGAGCCCTGCCCCTGACTGATGTGTGATGAAAGCACAAGCAGAAACACGGATAAAGTAGGCTATGTATTTTGTATTTACACTTCTCTTGTAAGTAATTCGTGGCTGCTGTCAGTGAAAATAGCTCTCTATTATACAATATATATATAATATATATATATATATATATATACACACACAAAAAATAGGCCTATTGTACAAAAAAATTTGCGTTCGTGATATATGATTGGGATATATAGAATTCGTGCCTGCTGTCAGTGAAAATTGCTCTCTATTATACAAAATATATGTAGATACAAAAAATATTGTACAAAAAAAAGTTGCGTTTGTGATATACGATCTCTCAAGCCAAGGGATGGTGGTGGAAGTGACGTATATGCCGTAAAGCAGTCAAATTTTGTAGTTCTCTTTGTTCGCCGGTTACTACCCGAAACCTGAAGTTTAAAAGTACGATTAAAAACGCTACAGACCCCGTCAGGCTATGGCAGACATGTCATTCAACCTATTGTAAGTTGAAATGTTGAAAATAGCCTGTCCCTCAGTATGATTTTTCTACTTCTACTTGCTATCGAGGCCAAAAAAAGTCAAACTATCATAAAAAAAACATATACTTGTATAAAGCCTTAAGTGTCAGTTCATTAGTCATGAATGGATTTTATTCTTAACATTTGTCAAATTTTGAAAAAAAACACAATTTAGTCGGGTCCCTAGGTTCTCGTCAACCCTGTTACTTTTTATGAAAACACCTCTTTAAAGATAATGGACTGTTCCAAAAGTTGCATCAGTTCCAGGAAGTGACATCATCTGCCTTTCATGAAGTTGATGGTAGAAGACAAATAAGTGTTCTCTTCTTTTAATGAATTTTTCTTTGAGTTTATGTAATGTCTGAAAGACGGGGACACGCTCATTGTGTCAGTCCTGTTACCAGAAAAGCATACGTTAAAAAGTTATTTGTACATATTTAAAAATGTACATATATAACAAAATTTAAGCCTCTCATTAAGGCACATAATGTGGTGTCAATACCTATACCTCATGGCTAGTAATGGCCGCCAATAAAAATTTTCGTCAACCCTGTTACCGTCAACCCTGTTACTATTCCAGGGTAACAGGGTTGACGAAAGTATGCTTTTGTGTGTCTTACCCATGTTGTATACCCAAAAATTGTTAAATCAAGGGTAACTGGACTTGGTACTTCCATATTTGAATTATTAAAACATTAAAATGACATTGCAATTAAAGGGATAGTTCGGCCAAAAATGATATTTAACCCATGCATTACTCACCCTCAAGCCGTTCGAGAGGCATATGTCAATCTTGTTTCAGATGAACACATTTTCAGTTATTTTAGAAAATGTCTTAGACCCTTCAGTGGATATAATGTGAAGCTACGGGGTCCACCTCCTTCAAGTCCCAAAATGTGCATACATCCTTCACAAAAGTAATCCATCCGTCTCCAGGGGGATAAACGAAGGCCTTCTGAGGGTAATCCGTGCGGTTTTGTCGTAAAAATATACATATTTAAAACTTTATAGATGAAAATATCTGACTTCCGTCAACAATCGACGCGCGTTCACGGGTGATGGAAGTCAGCGTACGAGGTAGGATGTAGCATAGGAAACGTTGTGACGTTTGCTCTTCTCTCTGGCTGCGCTGGCGCGTTCGTTCTACGTCACGACGTTTACTACGCTACGTCCTACCTCGTACGCCGACTAAAAAACTTTTTCCCAAATTTGTTTAAACTGTCTTTATATACCAATACATAATTAAAATGTAAGTACTCTGAAAAGGAGAGTATAAAAATCAAGTGTCTGTAGTCCTCTCAGGACTGCAATAAACACAGCTACTTTGGAACGAATGAAATGATTGGCTGGGTGACTGTCACTCTCCCTCGCTACCATGGCTACCACCCCTGCTCTACAGGAGCTGCCCACATGCGCGCACCCGTTTGACTCGAGGAGTGGAAGAGACACGGAAGCCAGGAAGAATCACAATTATGGCAGAGAAAGAGCAGTCAAAATTCCCAGTATCAATGCAACCTGTTTTTTAGCTTTGCCTTATGTTACTAGCTTGTTATCGAATCAAACTCAATATATTTGAAACTTTACAGTATCGATATGCTAGCTTGATAGTGAGTACTAACAGCCATGTTAGTTGTTTATATTCATAATGATAAAGTTACGAATTTTATTATGTGTGATTCTGACATGATGTCACTACATGCACTGTGCTCCTCTCCGCTCGGTGCTGGTAAACGAACCAGCTTCATTTGTTTTGGGGGCGTGGCTTTGGAAGGAGCCCAAAGGGAGGGGGTGGGAGGGAATGGAATAAGTAGCTGTGTTTATTGCAGTCCTGAGAGGACTACAGACACTCGATTTTTATACTCTCTTTTTCAGAGTACTTAAAGACAGTTTAAACAAATTTGGGAAAAAGTTTTTTAGAAAAAACCTGCCTACCCTGCCTTTAAGGCCAAACATGTTCAATTGGTCATTTAATTGCAATGTCATTTTAATGTTTTAATAAAACAATTGGTTTACATTTACATCCGCAGAATCATCATAATTTTTCATAATTTTTGTGCTAAAATATCTCAATAGAGCTGTCTCCAAAATATGCTGATTAGTCATGTTGAATTAAAGGTTTATGCATGTCCAATTAAGACTCCATTACACCCATAACTGTAACTCAAACAAGCAGTATAACCAATACGGTAACTGTTGTCAACCCTGTTACTGATGTGTCAACCCTGTTACTTGTATAATATTCTAATATCATTAAAAAAATAAAAATAAAAATGTTATCAACTAATTGTAAATGTTTAGTAAGAGGGGCTAATTATCCACTCAAAGTTGAATTGAGGCGTTTTATTTTTGTTTCCATACATTTTTCTTAAAACAGAAGATGCTGGGAGAGTGTCATTTGGAAATGAACGTATTCATCCACTAAAAAAAATAAAACTTTCAATATTCTCAATTCACAAATACTCTTAATGTAACAAAGGGGATTTATCTTTCACAGTATATCAGATTAGTTCTATATATGTATTTAAAACCTTTTCAAAAAGTAATTAATATGTCGGTAACAGGGTTGACCAAACACACACATTTACGTTGGTTATATGAAAATAAAATAAAAAATAAGATAGCCTGAGATGGCACGGCACATTTTCCTGAGAGGTAAGGATCTACTTCATCCAAAAAGGGGTTTAAAGATTTTCAAAACAGTACTTTGAAAATCAAACATTAAAAGTGGGAAATGGCACGTTTTCGTATAATGACTCGCGGCCACAAAATCATCTCCGGCCGCCACATATTGCGTTTCGTTCATTTTTTTTAATGCTATTTAAAACACGCAGCGTATTCTTTCCGTTGTATTTCCTTTCCCCGCTCTCCCTCCGTCTCTCTATCACTCACACGTCTCTCTCTCACTCACACCACACACACACACACACACACACACACACACACACACACCGCGTCTGTCTATGAGGCGCCAGACTGGACAAAAGCGAAGCGAACTACGCGAGTGACACTGGGCGAGAGAGAGACAGAGTGTGACTTTTATTTAAACTTATATAAACTAATATAATTTATTTTACTGGACAGTTTAAAGCTCATAAACATATTTTGTTGTTACTTGAAGAGTGCAGTGTCAAGTGGCATCATGCAGTATTTGTCCTGAAAAGGCTAAATGTCTGTAATTTAAGGTCATTCCTATTTTATTTGTATACATTTTAATCATTAACTTTAAAAGCACACTCTTTATTACTAAAATAACAGTAAAGGGTAAAAAAAATGAATTCCCAAAAATAAAAAAGGAAAAAAACAGAATTTGGGAAAAAATAAAACGGAATTTGGGAAAAAATAAAACTGATTTCAGGGCCCTAAATATTGCACACTTGTTTTTCATTCTCTAAAACAGCTTTAAATTAGACATTCAAAGCCCACAACTCTCAAAGCCACACTGTAAGTGTTCAGCAAATGGTACAGGAATCGATATGGGAATCGATAAGGAATCGCATCGATAAGCAGACTCGACAATGGCATCGATATCGATAATTTCTTAACGATGCCCATCCCTAGCAGGCTGTGGGCGTGACCACGGCGGAGCAGTCGGACCCTTCGGACGGCCACGGCGAAGAGGACCCTTCGGGCGGCCGTGGACCTTTGGACAGCCGGGACGAAGACATATGCCCCCCCCCCCCAAAAAAAATACTTGGGGTGAGTAACCGTATTAGGGACAGGCTCTTGGACTACGACAGGCTGGGCAGATGTGACGCGAACAGTCTATGGCTGGGCAGACGGGACATGCATAGTCTCTGGCTGGGCAGACGGGACGTGAACAGTCTCTGCGCGCCTGACGTACACCAGCGGTGAAGAGGGCTTGGTGCTGGATGGAACCAGCGACGAAGAGGGCTTAGAACGGACGGTCTCTGGCGGGACAGTCTCTGGTGGGACGGTCTCTGACGGCTCTGGACGGTCTCTGGCTGGACGGTCTCTGGCGCGCTCGGGGACGGTCTCTGGCGGGACGGTCTCTGGCGGGATGGTCTCTGGCGGGACGGTCTCTGGCGTGACGGTCTGTGGCGGGACGGTCTCTGGCGTGACGGTCTCTGGCGGGACGGTCTCTGGCAGGACGGTCCTCACGCCGTAGAACAGGGATGGGAGGGTGGGCATCCTGGAGTCCGTGACGGGAAGGTGGACAGGGTGCAGCAGGTCGGACTCCAGGATGGTCCAGGCGGCCATGGTAGAGCAGGACGAGGGGGCGGCCATGGTGGAGCAGGATGAGGGGGCGGCTAGGGCGGAGCAGGACGTGGATGTGGCCATGGCGGAGCAGACGAACCCTCGGGCGTCCAGGGCGGAGCTGTTGGACCCTCGGGCGTCCAGGGCGGAGCAGGCTGTGGGCGTGGCCACGGCGGAGCAGTCGGACCCTTCGGACGGCCACGGCGGAGAGGACCCTTCGGGCGGCCGTGGACGGTCTCTGGCGGGACGGTCTCTGGTGGGACGGTCTCTGGCGGTGAGGAGGACTCGGCTGGACTTAGGGTGGAAACATGTGGCTCAGGAGAGGATGGAGCTGAGGTAGCCGACGGGGAGGCATGTGCGGCCCAGACACACATAATAGCAGCAACATACATGGAAAGGGTAGCCTCTTCAACCTCAACAGAACAGACATGAAGAGCAGACTGCTCAGGGGTGGCCTCCAGAATTTGGGGAACGCAGGAAGTCCTCTTCCATCTCGGTTTATGAGAGCCAAGGGGTGCTGCAGCGAATGATGACTCTGGGTCGACTGTGTATGCGACTGGCCCTGTATCAGCTGGGCAGACGACTGGGTAGGCACAATGCGCGGGTTTGGCAAAAGCAGCACACTTGCGGGCCCCACGGACAGACATAATGGCTGGATCAAGCATTTTCGACGCCAGATCAGCGCTATTCGGAATCAGCTTACGTGCCCTTGACCAGGAGATTCCCGCGACCAGTCCGGGGCGGATACGGGGCTCCTGTTCGGTGGATCAGGCTCGGCAGGGCAGATGACAGGAACTGGCTCAGCTATTTTTGGATCAGCTGGTGTTACTGTGAGTGAAGAACCGCAAACCCAAAGAGCTCTGTCCATAAACTCAGCAAAAGGTTGACTTAAGTTGATTAAGCAGCAGTATCTGGGCTAGTGGATCATCCAGTCCTCTCCAGAACCGCTGCTTTATAAACTCTTCCTCCCAGTAAACGTCCTGATGCAGATGCAGGTAAACTTCAACAAATTCCTCCAGAGAACTCCCATTCTGATCAAACGGAAAAGCATCCATCGCATCGTCCTCCATTACTTTTGGGTCGGTCGTTTTGTCAGGCGTTGTGCAGGATGCAGAAGACGAAAGGAACTCAATTTAGATACTTTATTTAGTGATGTGACGTTCGGCACCGAGGCTTCGAAGCTTGTATCAAAAAAACGAAACATCTCAGATGAACCACTGTCCCGGAGCTTGATTCGTCTTGGCATAACCATGTGATCAGTGACGTCCGAAGCTTCGTTTCGACACACAACCACGTGACTGCTTCATATTCTGATTCAAATAGCGCGAACCCCTTGCACAGGTTCGAGTGTCATGCGCTTCGGTAGTGAACTGAGACCGACTGAGACTGAAACAGAGAGTGAGCTCTTTTGAATTTTCAGCATGAAACCAGCCAAGAAAAGAGGCATTTTCATAATAAACAATGTTAAATAATAGGCCTACATTATGTAGCCTATATGAAAAAAAAGTACTCACGTTAATATGTGACCTCGTTCTGTATGTTGAGTGCTTAATATGTTCTCAACAGCTTTTTTATAATAATATAACATAAAACTTCTGATCAGTCATTCATTTATTTGTTTGTCAATTTCTGTATTTAATGAGGTAGTGCATAGTTATAATACTTATTCAGTTATATTTTAAATACTTTACTGTATTGCAGGGATCAGAAAACAAATGATTGATGGGGCTACTCAAAAGGGTGTCTATCCGCATCTTCATCTTCTTGCCTTGGAATGTTTATGCACTCCTGCCTCCACAGTCCCATGTGAGAGAATATTCTCAAAGACAGGGGAGGTAGTTTACAAAAAGAAATAGACAGCCCTCACAGTGTTGAACAAGTCCTGTTCCTTAATAAAAATCTTTATTTCTTCAATTACCCAACTCCCTAGTTCACAAGCACTTTCACAGCACTTTACCATTCCACAATAGTTTTCTTTTATTTTGATTATATGCCTATATGAGCCTTGCCTATGAACTCATAGCTTTAGGACTGTACGGCTAAAGTTTTAAGGCTGTATTTGTTGAACAAAGCGGAGTTAATATGTCCTATGTATTAATTATTTCATAAATGAATAGTCTCGGTTTTTATTGAGACTCATTAATAGATAATTAATAATTAATAGACTCAATGGTTTTTATTGCTTTGTGGTTTTCATAGCACAAAGTGTTTATAACATAAAACAATACAAAAATGGGAAAGGTAGATGTTCCCCCTTTTGACCACAAGATGTCGTTAGTGTGCACCGTGTTGAAAAGCTTCGAGAAATGAACCAATTTACGATACACTTGAGGGGAAAGCCTCAGTGCTTCACAAAGCTTCATTTCACCATCACTAACTTTATTTACACATTTAGCTTACAGAGATGAAGGGAAACATTCCAGGACTTCAGTTCACACAACTAAACAAAGACGACAACCAACCAAGACAAACTGAACTGAAGCAAACTAAATACAGAGACTGATGAACAATAACGAGGTGAAGACAGGTGAAACAGATGATAATTAACAAGACACAGGTGACAACGATGATGACGGGCAGGTGTGTAAACATGAGGGATGCTGGGAAGTGTAGTGCAGAGACAAAGACAGACTGGTGCAGACGATGAATGTGACAGCATGTATAAAACTCTTGAAAATGGTAAACATTACAATATTTGACATTTATATAAATGATCTATAGATATAAGTGTGAGTTGCAATGCAGCATATTTCTATATCGACGTTAAAATGAAGTACACTTTTAAGAAGCATACATACTTACAAAAGTACTTATGTAAATAATATCCTTTAAAAGATGTTTTTGGACACTTAATTGCATGTTATTCACAAATAAATGAATATACATTAGTTTAAATTTATATTAAATGCAGTTAGTTAAACTGAAGAGTGCTTTTTTGACCCACTTAAGGACTCAAATTCATAATTATTTCTTTTGTATTTGAAATATGGTTAAAGTGTACTGTCGAGTCTACTGCAAGCTATAATATTTATAATGAAGTTTCAATGTAGTACAATTAAAAAATATTAAAGGGGCTATGTGTAGGTTTTTACTTAAAAAAAATCTTTACGATAGAGTTTTCATTTGTACATTTATTACCATAATGTAATAGAAAGAATGACACCTTGACTGTCCACCACGGTGCCTCTATCAGCCTGTAGGCTCAATAGGCTCCTTGCACATAGCAACCTGACGTCATATCCGCAACGGGTAGGCCTAAATACGGCTCGCTCTCTTCCTGTCTGAAGGCGTACATTACACAACGTAGACATTTTCCGCCTAATACTAGAAAACAGTACAACATTATAACACGCATATTCTGTCAGCCCGGGGTTGTTTATTAGCCTAATGTAAGCTAGCAAACTAACGTAAGCCATAAAGTTTGAGATATATAGACTTACCTTCATATCCGTGGATATATGAAGAGGCATACATTTTAAAGCCATTCTCTCTAATTTGCTGGTAGGTGATTTGGAGGAGGACTTACAAAGGCGATATACGTCCGTTATTGTAAGTTTCGGCAACTCATGTAAACACCTCATCTCATAGTGTAGAATAGCGCCGGAAAAGACGAGGCCGCATTTCCGGTATGGAAGTAGTTACGTGCAAGGAGCCCATTGTGTGTGGAGGAGTCGGGTCCGAACTGGCGTGAAAATTCACAAAATGTGACGTCATGCACGCTCTCGTCTACTTGGGCTTACATCCGTACGGCAGCCATTAGTAAGCAGCGGCAATCGCTAACAGTAGTGTTTCAAATGGACTCAAATGGACCAGCCTCCACCACAATCCAGACACCCACGGAAACTCCTCGTAAGGAAAAAAAGGGAAAAAAAAGCCTTATCTAATGCGGCCAACGAGTGTGCGAGCGTGCACACCGAGAACGAGCATGAGACTGGCTGCAGTTTCGGGAACGGTTAGAAATTTCAGAACTTCCGCAGTTAAAATTATAATCAAGTACTTTACATGTGCTTTAGTATGTTAGTCAGCTCATCACAATGAGTGTACTTCTTTAAAGCATGATAAAATATTATTAAAACAAATCAAAGCAAAATGTTTAATTTGACATTATAAGTACTTTTTAAAAGTGTTCTGAAAATGTATTAAGAAACATACAAAAAGTATTTTTTGAAAATCTAAAGATATGAAGTACACTTCTAGTGCACATTAAGCACACTTCTATTTTTACAAGAGAAGCAATCCCAGGAACAAATCAACTGGAGGATTTTGGGAAAAAAAGCTCTGTCACAAATTACAGTGCTCATGCTGACAACAAAAAAAAAAACAAAAAAAAACATGATCACTTAAACTAACACTGAATAAAAAAAAATAGAAACTATACCCTAGCATGTACAGTATGCTTGCTATAATGTTTTTGCACAGTATCACCGTATAGTACACACTGAGGCTGTTCTGGTTTATGTCTCTAATTCTTAGGTTTTTGTTGGTACCTTATTTTAGCTACTTGATAATTTTTCTATGAGATTTGAACCTATTTTTTGGGAGGGTGGAGAATGGGGGTGTCCTTTGTTTGTCCTTGTGTATGTTAAAAATAGTGCAACCCAGGTGCCTTGTAAACCATGCAAAATATGTTTTTATCTGCATTTTGATTAATAATTTTTTTTGTTTGTTATTCTGCTCCTGAAAACGCTTTTGTTGATTTAAGGCTGTGTTTACCTCTGAGAAAAAGGCCTATTATTCTCCCTCTGACATGCTCCACAACTCCACGTCAAGCCTTTTTAAAAGCGATCACTCGTCTGTATTATTTATCAAGGCGAGCGCTATCTGCATTCAGGTCCGTAGCAGACTTGTTTACCGGGGTAGGTATAACATTTACTGCCTGAATAAAAGAACACAGTTGCCTTAGCAAAATAGGAACTTTAAAAGCCAATGCTTTAAAATGAGCTGTAAAAAAGTTTTAAAGGCTATTCAAAAATAAATGAATGAATACATTTATATCCATTATAAAAATGAAACCAAGCCATTTTATGTGCATAATACAACAGTAAAAGTAGTTGTCCTTTCTCATCAGAATTAAGCCATTGTCCATAAATCTTTACCCTACTGTTTGGCTGCTTCAAATATATATGTACATAATAAGACACATTTCTTAATAATAATTATTACATGGCTCTGTGGAATACTTGATTCTGATTGGTCAATCGCGCCACCCAGCGGTAAATTATTCCCAGATCCCAGATAATGTCTGGTCCGTTATCTTTGTGGGGACTCTCCATAGGCATAATGATTTTTATACTGTACAAACTGTACATTCTATCCCCCCTTACACTAACCCTACCCCTAAACCTACCCATCACACACAACTTTCTGCATTTTTACATTTACAAAAAACATCACTTAGTATGATTTATATGCTGTTTTCCTCATGGGGACCAAAACATTTCCCCACAAGGACAAGGATTTCTGATATTGCTATCTTTGTGGGGACATTTTTTGTCCTTAACAAAAACACACACATTACACACACACACACGCACACACACACGCACGCATGCACGCACGCACGCACGCACGCACGCACACACGCACACACACACAACACACACAACACACACACACACACACCACACACACACACACACACACACACACACACACACACACACACACACACACACACACACACACACAGCTGTTCAAAAATCTAGGATTAAAAAGAAATGATTAAAAATACAACAAAAAAAGTGATATTGTTAAATATTATTACTATTTAAAATAACTGTTTTCTCTTTGAATATATTTTAAAATTTAATTTATTCCTGTAACGCAAATTTTTCAGCATCATTAGGCTACTGGAGTAATGATAATCATTACCCTTTGTGCAGACTGGATCCAGTCTTCAGTGTCACATGATCCTTCAGAAATCATTCTGATATGCTGATTTGATGGTCAAAAAAACATTCATTATTATTATCAATCTTGAAAACAGTTGTGTAAATTTTTTTTTCATAAATATAATTTCATGAATAATTCTTTGATGATTGTATTTGTTTGAAATAGAATCTTTGTAACATTATAAATGTCTTTACTATAACTTTTGAGCAATTTAATGCATCCTTGCTGAATAAAAGTATTGATTTAAAAAAAAAAAAAAAAATCTCCCCCCCCCAAAAAATATCTGACTGACCCCAAACTTTTAAACACTGTTACAAAAGCTTTCTATTTCAGATAAATGCTGTTCTTTTGAACTTTCAAATTTTCAACAAAACATTGATAATAATAATAAAAGTTTCTTGAGCAGCAAATCGGCATATTAGAATGATTTCTGAAGGATCATGTGACACTGAAGACTGGAGTTATGATGCTGATGCATCACAGGAATAAATTACATTTTAAAATACATTAAAAAAGACAAGAAAACATTCAAATATTTTAAATTGTAATAATATTTCACAATATTAAAGTTTTTTTTTGTATTTTTAATCAAATAAATGCAGCCATGCTGAGCATAAGAGACTTCTTGTAAAAACAATATCTTACCGATCCAACACTTTTGGACGGCAGTGTATATATATTGTTACGTCCTGAGACGTATTTAATGTGTGATTATCTGTGTTGTGTTGTGGTGTGGTGTGTTTGTTTTCTTTTTCCCCATGTCTACTTCTACCAATCTCATGGAGGTGATTGGGTGCACCTGTTGCTGATTTGCTGCTCAATCACCTCGGCTCCACTGATTGGCTGTAGCCAGGAGAAAGCCAGCATATAAAGCCAGCAATGCTTCATTGCAAGCTGAGAGGGATGCATACCCACTTAACATTATATTTAAGAGGCATTTTAACATTCGCTACACCTTAATTGGAACTTAATGGGTTATATTTTTGTTTACACATGGTTCAAATGTTTTTGTGGTGGTAACCATGGAAAATACTAAATATTATAGGCCTAATTGGACTATAGTCACTGTAGTGTGTTCATTTTCATAAGGGACTGCCAGTGACAGGCTGTTGCACCCATAAAATGCAACCTTTTTATTCTTTTTAATTGCACAAACTATGTAGGCTACAATTTCAATTTGATAATTGTGAAATAACTCAAACATATGATGATTTTCTGTCTTCTGTTAAGCGTTGTTCTGGGCTGTGTTTCCCAAAAGCATCAATGGTTTCTTATGATACTTTTGGAAAATGTTTGAATGCATTGTCGGCAGTGTGTGAACGGTTCTGACTTGCGGCATTTGCATGTGTTCAGATGAGCAGGAAAATAGTTCTACTACACAATTATTTACTGGCATAGGTTATTCATCCAATTCAATGCATATTGTACTCATTCAATTTCTTGTCAAATAAACAAAATCACTGGTAAAAAAAACACACTGTAATATCGATATTTTTGAGTATAGTTATTTTCGATACTCGACGTCAGTATCGTTACTTCTTTTTTAAGGAAACTTGTAGGGAGGTGGGTGCCATTTTTTGTTTGAAACTGCTTTTCTCCTGGTTATGTGTAGACAGGGATATAGGGAAGTTCATATGTTATTTATTTTCTTTTTGTTTTGTTTGTAAGTTATTGTTAAAACTGAGTTAGGCACATTTTTGTTTGCCTCCTCCTGAAGCTTATGTTTCCCTTTACATTTTTCTTTTGATGCAATAAACCATTTAAGTTCATTCGTTCTGGATGTGTGTTACTGGGGCTGGAGACAAGAAGTTTCTGTTCTTCCTCTCCAAAATTTGTTACTGCTATTACCCCTAGACTAAAAGGGCTGGCACGTATCAATACAATCTAAATGGCAGTTAAACTGTAAGCATGCACATCCAAATGGACATTATCACAAGCGAAACCCATTCATACTGCTAAAACATGTATATCACTCTTTCAAGGTTAATTTTGTGATAATGACCAGCCGAATGCACATTAATAGAATATTATGTACATCAAGGATGTTTTTTTTTTCTCCTCCTCTTCATAGACACTGAAATCCTGTACCGTGCCCTCAATGGAGATGTGGTGAAGTTCAACGTGCTGACAAATACCAACGAGACACTAGTGGAGAAAAAGATGTTTGAGAGTTTCCACAGCCAGGTTCTTACCGCTTTGATTAACAACAAAATATGCAGCTCTGTTGATGTTTTGTACTTGTAAAGAAAAGTAACTTTAGAGCCTTTTTTCTTCAGGGATCCTACAAACCAGTCGATTACCAAGTGTCTCCTGATCTAAAATATGTGCTGTTGACCTACAATATTGTGCCGGTAATTGCTTTATATTCTGATTTATAATGAGAAGAATCTAGCTATGTTTGTTACTCAAATTCTCCTGTCTTTTCTTACTATGTTGCATCACATCTCTTTGTAAAAGATGACACAGTGTGTGCTTTTAAAGGACATTTCGTCTGCTCTCTTTGTTCCACAGCTTTATCAGTATTCCTTCATGGCCCATTACATCATCTGCAGCCTTGATTCTCCGTAAGTCTGGTTGTTATGACCGAATCCTTTCAACATTCTCACTGATTTTAGTTTCTACTGTCACTAACTCTAATGTCATGAGGGTTCAGCTCGATAGGATAGTGCCATTGTAGAGAACTGAATTGTGGGAAGCACTGCCACCTACTGTGTTTCCTAAGATATGGTGTCGTTTCCCCAGAGCTGGCCGTGTCCGTGCAAATATAATTTGTCCTCATAGTTGGTCTCCCCCGAGCTAAATTATTCATATCTCATAGCCTTTAACGTCACAAGTGAATTCAGATTTCGACCCATGAAATACATCAATTGTATAGGATACTACGGTAATTAGACTTCTAGTAGGTTAAACATGTACACTACACATACATCTTGGTCATTCAGTATGACACACACGCACACGCACACACACACATTTTCACAGCCTCTGTGTCATGCAACAGATACATATGAGATACATATTTGACCTTCTCTGGTGTCGCATCACAATATGAATGGAAAGAAGCACACACACATGCAGTCATGCTATTCTTGTTTTGAGAACGGTTCGTTTTTTTACAGAGAGAAAGTGGAACTGTCCCCTAATGAGGTGCAGAATACCGCACTGCAGTATGCCGGATGGGGTCCCAAAGGACAGCAACTGGTAAGAGAATCACACTTGTCACAAAAAAATACCCTTAAAGAAGTAATAATGAAGTACCACAAAACAGTTATAAGAGGTTGGTTTAATATACAGTAGCCTACCAATATAGCCTGTTGTGCATTATAACTTGAATCAGTTTATGATGTAACAGGTTGTACATGCACTGTGGGTATAAAAAGTTCTGATGATTTATTAGTCTATGCAATGCCACTAAAAACAAAAATGGCACATTTCAGAGAAAAAAAGATATCATTTAAAGGGCTGTTTACATGACACAACTAAAAATGTAAAACTTTTAAGGCCGTTCATTTCCAGGAAATCTTCAGATTCCTGAAAACGCAAACTTTTGAAAACGAGTTTTAAAGTGCACGTTTCAGTGTAAACAACAAAAACGCAAATCTCTGAAGATGACGATGTCATGCACATGCGTATTACGTGTTCAGTCTATAGTGTTTCATCTAATGGCCTGGCAGCAGAATAGAGTTTTTAGTTGTTTTCACGGATCCGTGTGAATGGAGATTGTTTTGACAATAATGTCTTCTGTATGCGGAAAACTCAAAGGAAAACCTCTCCGTTTTAAGCATATCGTTGTCCTGTAATCGAACCCTAAAACTTAAAATAAAAATAACCTACTGCATAGGTGTGCACACCCTTTTGAATTGAGAATGTGTCTGTTCACAATGACCTAATCATGAAACTCATGTGAAATAGTCTGTCTTCTCCTGAAGTGACTCTGATGGACTCCAAGTAAATCTCAGCTGTTCTGACACTTTTCTGACATTTTTCACACCACTGTAAAAAATGTAAAGAATATAATCAGACAGGCAATATGCAGATTTACTGCTTAAATACGTAATATTAATCACAAAAAAGTGTCAAGCAGGGGTTGCAAATAAAGACGGGAAATAAAAGAGCTAGATCTGTTTGCAAGCAGTAACTTTTCAGTGGAATAAACTCAAAATTACACAGGTAATCTAGAAACAAAAAAACGGGAACAGAACAACCATAGAGATGAGATCAGACAGACTAACTGAAAATGAGGACTATATAGAAAGAAACACTAGGAACAAAAATTAATCTATAAGGAAAGTGTACATTTTAGCACTGCTGGGTTTTTTAGCACTAGTCATCTTTCTTAAAAGAACACTCCACCGTTTTTTTAAATAGGGCTTTTTCACATTATTTCCTACATTTAGATATGTGTGCAAATGCATTTTTGTCTCAGTGCATGCATTGTTTTAGTTTGACAGGGTCGGCGCTAGCTTAGCTTAGCACAATGAATGGAATCCTTTGTTGCCAGCTAGCATGTCCCGAGTAAAAGTGATTAAAAAAATGAACAAACCCACGTAATTACTTCTTGTGGCCTGCGTATTCACAACGAGTACAAATAGCGATGCAAATTTACACCAGGCAATTTCCTAGGCAGATATTGACTTGGGACTATATTGGGGGGAAGCACAGGCGAAGCACTGCTGCTTAGGCGAAGCACTGCTACTTGGACGCAGAGATATCATGCAACACATGAATCCACCGTTGTGGATCTAGAGATGTGAGCTGGTCGCTTCGACCTGATTGTGTCTATGTCCTGCTGGCAGAGAGCATTAGTAGTGGCAGATGGCAGCATGACAGACTCATTTCAGTAGAGCTGGTTTAAGAAGCCACCTTTCTTACTGACCCTAAATAGTGCGTTTGCCTAGGGACTCATTACTATTACAATTCATCATAGTTAGCGTTAGAGATTTAAACAAACCTCTAACTAACTGTAATTTATAGTAATCCTCATCCTGTACTATTTATGCTACAGATGTGAGTGATATCTCATATTATGCTGCTTTTTGATTGTGTTATACTTTTCAAAGTAATCTTACGATTTTCATCACGCAGACAATAAAAAAGGGGGGAAAATCCCATACACTGCAAAAAAACAACAACAAAGAAACTTGTATTTGTCTTGTTTTCTACAGTAGTATACAAATCTAACCATTCTTAAATTAAGATGACTTAAGAAGTTGTGCCTTGTTTTCTGAAAAAAATGTCAATGAAGTTAGAACAATAATCTTCCAGTGGGGTAAGAAAAATAATCTTGGTTTCCCTTTTTGTACGTGTATTTTCTCTGACCCCTTGGCTGTTTTTCCCCCCCTGTTTCACATTAAGTATACTTAAGTGTGGTAAGAATACTTATAAACAAAAAATGGGGTCAGAAAAATAAACTAAATTAAAATGTCATGAGATATTACACAGCATCAGATATTTGACAATACTTAATACCTCAAGTCATTTGCTCTCAAGTACATACTTATGTACTTGATTTCAGATTGTACTGGAAAACTAGACAAAAATACAAAGTAAGAAACTAATTTTTTGCAGTATACACACTGACTGTCTTTCTGTTATCAGTCAACACAAGAAGTGCAATATAATACAAGCCTGGATTGTGTGTGTTAATGTTTGCTTTCTTGCTAACAGGAACCTCATAAATATGTGTCACTGCACTGTATTTTCATAGTTACACAAATACATATTTGTTTTTGTGTATTATAAGCTAAGCAAAGTGTGCTGTGTGTGTGAGCGGAGCATCAGGTGTGTAATTTTGTGGATGCCCGTATGCTGCCCCGTGCCCTGCGCTTCGCTGATGCCTCCGGCAATTAGTTTTCTGTGACAGAGCAATCAGCAGGGGCCAGTCCAGCCAGAACCTACACCGAAGGTCACGTCCCAGACTCCTCCGGGGCGACGAGAGCGGCAGACAGATCAAAATGGCGGTCATGGAAGAGCAGAGATAGAGATGTAGAGGAGCCGTCAATGTAGGAGAACGTACAGACAGCGGGACTGGGGCCAGACTGTAAAAACATACCATTGGCTCTGTCCCAAAACCTGCTGACGTGCCTCGCCGTCTACTGTCTACATAGGCTGCTTCCTTCTAAAAGCAGCACTGCATAATGCATTATATCAGGGAATATCAATTTATAGATCAAACAGTTTTCCATGTATTAAAGGTGCCCTATGTCAAAAAATCAATTCATACTCCACATATTCCATACCAGATGGGGGCAGAATACCTCCAGAAAGTTGGCCTACTCTAGTCTGTTTTTTAGTTTCAGGTTGTTAATCTTCGAAAACCGTCAAATAGTCCGCTTTGTCCCGCCAAAGCTTATTTTGATCGGTGAGGGATCATGTAGACTAGAATGACTGCTGCCACTGCGCTTGACAAGGCACGTTACAAGCAGAGAGAGAGGCCGTTTCTCAATATGCGTTCTTGTCTGTACTTGTGTTCTTGTGGACTTGTGAAACGTCATCAGTCGCTGCCCAAGTACTGTTCCAATTCAAAGTTCACATCTAGCCAAGAACAGTTCAAATCCCCGTATGTGTTCTTGATCCGCCCCGTTTACCGAGGATGCATCGTGAGGTGACTTGTGCGGACTCGAGACAGACAGGTATCCCAGAATGCATCTCGCACCAACCAGCAAGCGTCAATAGCAGAGGAGAAAACCCGCGTAATATCAAAATACTACTGTTATTGTGTCACGAAATGCAATTTTAAGAGTGTTTCAGTCGAGAATGTAGTTGTTTAAAGCTCAACTCTGTGGTTTATTTATAAAGAGAGCACCTATTTGAAAAATCTATCTGACGTTTTCGGAGTTGTGAGATCCAGGCAATCAGCGGGCGTTCAGCGCTGATCAACCCGACTGGAACAGCTTTTCCTCGGCTTGTGCTTTGATGTTTGCCGCTGGCTCTGATGTCTCTAGTCTAGTGGTTAAACAATTCATCTATATTATTATAGATTAATATAAAGTTTGTAATCTATAGTTTGTTCCATGGCAATTTGTTTTGGCTGAGGGCTAAGTGAAGTTTCATAATTTTATATATTTAGGCTATTTAAATTTAACTTTGTAGCACTATTAGAGAGAGCTGACTTATGTTTGACTGAATTCGTTTGCTTTATTTCTCGTTATATCGCTTCTTATACCTTTTAGGCTACTTTTATACTGGATTGATCATTAAAACTGACATTTAACAAAAAGAAACAGGGTTGTGTAATTTTATTTAATATATTTTAAAATAATTCGAATATTTGTAATATTTATTTTACATTGTCTTCACTGTATGAACATGTATAATAAAATATAATGAAACAACCCTGTCTGTTTTTTAAATGTCCGTTTTAATGATTCATTTTTTTTAATAAAAAACAAAAAAGAAGGGTTGCGATTTATATTTCGTGTTATAAATGCAGTGAAGATAATCAATGTATGTGTAGCCTGAACCAGATTTGTGTGGCCATTAATATGTTTAATATTTTTGAGTGGTGTTTTATAACATATTTCGTTTTATGGTTGCCTAAAATATACATAGAAAGATAACCGGAGTAGCCAGAGCGAGCTGAGTGACGCGAGCAAGAACGCACTGTTCCATTTGCAGAATAACCGGACTCGCGTCCTCCCGTCCTCGGGAGTTCGTTCTCCCGAGTCGAACTTGCAAGTCCGAACTACCAAGGACGCAAGTCCGAAGTTTGCGTACTTGGTAGACAGAGAGCGAGCCCCGACCGCGCGCGCGCGCGCACTCTCACGTCTTCAAACAACACGAGAGCGGTCCTGCTCTCTCTCCCTCGCGCATATTAATCAAATCAATTGACACGATAGTAAGACCGCAGTTTCACGTGGAGCATTTGGAGATTTTTAGAGATTAAAGAGATACAAGCAGTGCGAGTTATTCGTGTGTTGCAGTTTGGCTGGTGGTTATGTATGTTGCCCGCATACCGCCTCCCATGGCCGAAACTGGTATTACAACACCTGTCGGGCCGGGGCTAGTAATGCTAATGCTAATTTAGGTTGATATCTCTGCAACACTATAACTTTTCATTTTTTTAATGACATCATCGCCCTTATTTCTTCTCATTCTTTTAATGCGTGTAGCTCATTTTTTGGATATTTTTACCTCAATTATTACACATGGCACCTTTAAGCGGTTATTACGTCCCGGTTAGTGAGACAAATCATGTGAAACAGTGAAATCACTCATAGTAATTGAATCTTTTCCATCTTGAATGCGTCTCAAAAGAGCTCTTCTGAACAGGGATGATGTATTTTTGTAGACCAACCCAGAAGTTTGAATCACCCTCAACAAAAACCCAACTGGATTTTTCCATTGGCTTATTGGATAAATGCAGAAAATAAGCTTTGTGGCCGACAAAAGTTTGTGATTCTTACATGTTTTATGCATTATGCAAATTTGTTGCAAACCTGCTTTGGTTCGAGCAGGAAGTAAGGCTGCAATTATACATTCCTGATGACTCGTTTCAGGCAGTTCAGAATCATTAATAGCATAGTAGGGGCACTTTAATTTCACAGACAACTTCTGTAGTCTCATTTAGCCACTTGTTAGCCAAAAAAACAAGTAAATTATGCTTTTTATGTGATCTCTTCAAGCTGAACAGAACTATATTTTACAGAACTATATGTTTATGTAAATGAACTGACTATTCTGGTGACTAGCATTGTGAAGCTTGTGATAGTTGAATACAGCAGGTGCGTTGGAATACCAATAGCGCTCAACTAGTACAGAGACTCCCGAGCATCAAAGTGGAAATGATTTGGGACGCTCTACAAAGGCGGTAGATTTCTGCATCATACAAACAGCACCCGAAGGCCCAATTGATTTGTAGTAGAGTTTGCCATTAGCATGTTGCTAAGACGAAGTCACTTTAAATAAAAAGGGTAGAACAATTATTCTGCCTACCTGTTTGAGCAACTTTTTGTCTGTGGTGGCCTAAAAAAAAATTAAGACAAAAAAAAGACATCTCTTCATTTACTGCTACAAACTGATATCGGTCAGATAAGTATGATTTAAACCATGCTAGTGCAATTCCGCTAATGCCAACATAGTTTTCTAGTCTATTTAAAAGAATGTTGTGGTCGATAGTATCAAATGCAGCACTAAGATCAAGTAACACTAATAGAGAGATACAACCACGATCGGATGATAGGAGCAAATCATTTGTGACTTTAATGAGAGCAGTCTCAGTACTATGGTACGGTCTAAATCCGGACTGAAAATCCTCGCAGATATTATTTCTTTCTAAAAAGGAACACAGTTGTGAGGATACTGCTTTTTCTAGTATCTTTGACAGAAAAGGCAGATTCGAGATTGGCCTGTAATTGACTAATTCTGTAGGATCAAGTTGCGGTTTTTTAACAAGCGGTTTAATCATAGCCAACTTAAAGGTTTTTGGTACGTATCCTAATGACAAAGATGAATTAATGATATCTAGAAGAGGATCTATGACCTCTGGAAGCATCTCTTTCAGTAGCTTAGTCGGTATAGGGTCTAGCATACAAGTTGTCGATTTAGATGAATTAACAATTTTGCAAAATTCTTCCTCTCCTATAGCAACAAATGAATCAAAATGTTCCTCACAGAGACTACAATATACTCCCTGATGCGATACTGTAGTAGACGGTTGCATAGTTATAATTTTGTCCCTGATATTATCAATCTTATAAGTGAAGAAGTTCATAAAGTCATTACTGCTGTGTTTCTTATAAACTTCTGGGCTTGAAGCTTTCTTTTTCGTTAGTTTAGTCACTTGTTCAAATAAATACCTAGGATTATGTTTATTTTCTTCTAATAGGGTTGAAAAATAATTAGTTCTAGCATCTTTTAAGGCCTCTCTGTAAGCAATCGAGCTCTCCTTCCATGAAATCCGAAATACCTCTAGTTTTGTTTTCTTCCAGTTTCGCTCCATTTTTCTGGCTGCTCTCTTAAGGGCCCGGGTGTGCTCATTGTACCACGGCGTTGGACTATTTTCTTTGATCTTCTTTAAGCGCAGCGGAGCAACTGTGTCTAAAGTGCTGGAAAAGAGAGAGTTAAAAGTTTCTGTTGCAATATCAAGTTCTTCTAAGCTATCTGGGATGCTGAGATTATGAAACTGATTTGGAAGATTATTGATAAAGCAATCTTTAGTGGCAGAAGTGATAGGTCTAACATATTTATAACATGGAGTCGGCTTTGCAGCCTTGGCTAAATGTAATTTACACGAGACTAGATAGTGATCGGAGATGTCGTCGCTCTGCTGTAGAATTTCAACGCCATCAACATCTATTCCATGTGATAATATTAGATCAAGAGTATGATTACGACAATGAGTAGGTCCTGACACGTGCTGTCTCACTCCAATTGAGTTTATAATGTCTTTAAATGCCAATCCCAATGCATCTTTTTCATTATCTACATGTATATTAAAATCACCAACAATTAGGACTTTATCTGCAGCCAATACTAATTCTGATAGAAAGTCAGCAAATTCTTTGATAAAATCTTTATGGTGCCCTGGTGGCCTGTATACAGTAGCCAGCAGAATTCTCAAACGTGATTTATTGTTTACACTATAAATTTTTACATTAAGCACCAACACTTCAAAAGAAGTATATTTAAAACTAGATTTCTTAGTGGTTTTCAGAATATTACTATAAATTACAGCAACACCTCCCCCTTTGCCTTTCGGACGAGGCTCATGTTTATAACAATAATCTTGCGGAGTGGACTCATTTAAAGTAATGTAATCGTTTGGTTTTAGCCAGGTTTCTGTCAAACACAGCACATCTAGGTTATAGTCTTTAATCTTATCATTAACTATGAGCGATTTTGAATTAAGGGATCGAATATTCAGCAACCCAAGCTTTATCGTTTGCTCATCTGTATTATATCTGTTTTTTATTTGTTGAACATCAATTAGATTTTTAACCTTAGAAAGGTTTGGCAGTTTTTTGGATTTCCAAATTCGGGGAACAGACACAGTCTCTATATGATGATATCTAGGTGAAAGAGTCTCTATGTGATGAGATTTATCTGACCTTGGTGACGTGAGGCCGCTAGCAGACGGTCGGTTTAGCCAGTTTGTCTGCTTCCTGACCTGAGCCCCAGATTGTCATGTTTTATCTCTAAGACTATGAGCCAAATTACTAGAGAGAAGAGCAGCACCATCCCAGGTGGGATGAATACCATCTCTTTTCAACAGGTCAGGCTTGCCCCAAAAACTTTTCCAATTGTCTATGAATTCTATATTATGTTGCGGACACCAATTAGACAACCAGCCATTGAGTGAACACAATCTACTAACTATCTCATCACTCCTTCGAACAGGAAGGGGGCCAGAGCAGATTACAGTGCCTGACATCGTACTTGCGAGTTCAAACACCTCTTTAATATTAATTTTGGTGATCTCCGACTGGCGAAGTCGAACATCATTAGTGCCGACGTGAATAACAATCTTAGAGAATTTACGATTAGCATTAGCCAGCACTTTTAAATTTGATTTGATGTCAGGCGCTCTGGCTCCCGGCAAACATGTGACTATGGTGGCTGGTGTCTCTATTTTCACGTTCCGTGTAATAGAATCGCCAATTACCAGGGCACAATCAACAGCATTCTCAGTGGGTGTTTCACTGAGAGGGGCAAATCGATTTGTTATGGTAACCGGAACAGAAGAGTGGTTTTTTGATCCGCGACTAGAGCGATTTCTCACCGACACCCATCTGCCTGGCTGCACAGGCAATAACTCAGCCGGAACCGAATCATGTAAATGGTTCACTATGCTAGGCGCATCCAAAGTAGTATCTAAAGCTCGAGCACACTTACTATCCTCAATTAAAGTTTGGATGCGTGTCTCTAATTCTGAAATCTTCTCCGTCAGCCTGACTGTCTCCTTGCATTTATCACATATAAACCCTATGCCGACGGAGAAGGCTATGGTAAACATATGGCATGATGTGCAAGTGACAATAACAGGACAAGACATTACTCACCGTGTTTGTTGACTGATTCTTACTCACCTGGGCTTTTTATGAACTCAGATGTGCGGGCGCGCACGAGAAAAATAAATAAATAACTGAGCGCACGGGGGGCGCCTTAACAGGCTAGCGAGATACTAGCGTGTTGTGCTAACAATAACGGAAGCTAGCGATGTTAGGTAAGCTGTAATTAGTAGTATAAACAACTAGAAATGATAGTAAACGATGGTTCAAAACAGAAAGAAATGCGAGGCTTAGACGGAGCTAACAGCCTCGGAGCAAACACACTCACACACAACAGCAGGCAGCGAGGCAGACAGGAGCAATCGATCAATCCAATCGAACAGTAAATGACTGTGATTACATAAATGCATAACAATAACAGATAAATGCCAGGGCACAGTCGCAACCATTAGTCATAGGAAAGACAAAGTCTAACCACGATTCACTAACAATGCCGTAATAAGAGAAAACCACAGGTTTAAAGTTCTTCCTAATAAATCATAATCACAGAGCAATGCAGTACATTTATCAGTCCTCAGCCTTTCAAAAGCTGCATCTTTTTTTTTTAGCAGTTATCTGAGCATCTGTGTTGTAACCCCAACTAGAGAAAGGATCATTGTGACACTTGGAAAAACATATCCACTAACACTAGACACATTCTCAGCACACAGAGGCCTAATGTGTCACACATTACTTGGAATACAAGTAAACACGCTGCAAGCAAGACAAGCATCAACATTTCTTCAGATAAAAGAATTAAAAAAGCCTTTTTACAAAATAGAAGGCTTCACACTTCGAAAAGCAAATCATAAAGTAATTTCCTGCACACTATCATTTCATTTGATAACATTCTGAGGTGAAAATTATAGTATTGGAAATTACATTTTAGACATATTTGGAATAAAGTGACTGAATCTTTTGTCTTACTAAGGCTATTTTCATAGCTAATGTTGTGGCAAAACTTCTGTCAAACATCATCACTGCGTAAGAGACACTGAGTCAAATTAATAAAAAGAGAAATGTTTATTCTTGCAAGAAGGCCCAGTCGCCATCACAGCCGTTACATTCTGTGAAGTGAGTGGCGCAAAACAGGAAGACATGAGACAGCTTTTATACTCTTTTCAAGGTTCCTTCTCACCCGCTGTACTTTTCCCCCACTCAGATAAGGTCCCTTCTGCTGTTCAGTTTTTACTTAAGGACACAAACTGGTACTGGAATAAACTAGCCAAATCTGACCATTCCTAAGGTCAAGAGGTCCTGTCCCATATATTCCTGAAACGTCACGCACAAGCACGTACACACATATACTTTTACACATTGAATAGATTCGGAATAAATGACTATTAAAATTTCTACAACACTAACACAATTGTAATATATATATATATATATATATATATATATATATATGTAAAGTAACATTTTAACAAATTACTTTGAGCAAAATTGGTCGTAGCCAGAATGATGCCACAAGTGAGCTGTAAATTGATATAATTTTCGCAGTAAATATTAGTTTAATTAAAAAGCCATTCAAAAGTTTTAAAAATGAACGAGGTTTTGACATTTCCAACAAAAATAAAGAAGCTGAAATCTGTTAGTGTAACGTACGGACAGAGACGGTCGGATCCATGCGCAGAACTTTATTCAAACTTAAAGACAAGCAGACATAAACTCAAGCAGACAGTTCAATAAGGGGCAATCAGGTAACTCGTGGTCAAAAACAGGCTTAGGTCGAGGCAGGCAGCACAGGTTCGCAAACAGTCCAAGATACAGGCAAAGGTCGAGAGTCCAGGGAAACACGACGGAGAAACAGAACAGGGATAATAACGCTCAGAAAATGCACGCTTACAGTGAACAGACTTCGCACAGGACAAAGGAGAAACACAGGCTTAAATCAAACTCAATAACAATAATGAACACACAGTGAACAAAAAACATAATGAGTCCAGGAAACTAACACAATGAGAGAGTGCCCTCCAGAGGCTCTCGAGGGCACTACAGCTGCCGATCATCACATAACCCCCCCTCTAAGGAGCGGCTTCCAGACGCTCCTAAAAGCTCTGGGGGGAGGTCAACGGGGGTTGGGATGGAGGGCCAGGCCCGTGGAGAGGCAGGAGGTTAGGCCCATGGAGGGACCTGGGGCCTGGAGACCAGAGCAGGGCAAGAGACCATGGGGAAGCACGCGTCGAAGGCAACCAGGGTGGAACACATTTAACAGGAGACCAGAGTTGAGCACACTTGGAAGGGCACCAGGACGGAGCAGACTTGGACGGAGTCGAGGGCGGAGCAGACTCAGACGAGGGTGAGGTCCATGTACACGTCGTCTCCATGACCCTCACAGGGTGCCTCCTGCCCCCCCCCCCCAAAAAAATACTTGGGGAAATCCTTGACACGGTAGACTCCCTTGACACGGTAGACTCCCTTGACACGGTAGACTCACTTGACACGGTAGACTCACTTGACACGGTAGACTCACTTGACACGGTAGACTCACTTGACACGGTAGACTCACTTGACACGGTAGACCCAGTAGACACAGTAGACTCACTTGACACAGTAGACTCACTTGACACAGTAGACTCACTTGACACAGTAGACTCACTTGACACAGTAGACTCACTTCACAGTAGACTCACTTGACACAGTAGACTCACTTGACACAGTAGACTCACTTGGCACAGTAGACTCACTTGACACAGTAGACTCACTTGAGACAGTAGACTCACTTGACACAGTAGACCCAGTAGACTCAGTAGACTCACTTGACACGGTAGACTCACTTGACACGGTAGACTCACTTGACACGGTACACTCACTTGACACGGTACACTCACTTGACACAGTACACTCACTTGACACGGTAGACTCACTTGACCGGTAGACTCACTTGACACGGTAGACTCACTTGACACGGTACACTCACTTGACACGGTACACTCACTTGACACGGTACACTCACTTGACACGGTACACTCACTTGACACGGTACACTCACTTGACACAGTAGACTCACTTGACACAGTAGACTCACTTGACACAGTAGATCACTTGACACAGTAGACCCAGTAGACTCAGTAGACCCAGTAGATTCAGTAGACTCACTTGACACAGTAGACTCACTTGACACAGTACACAGTAGACTCACTTGACACAGTAGACTCACTTGACTCACTTGACACAGTAGACTCACTTGACACAGTAGACCCAGTAGACTCAGTAGACTCACTTGACACAGTAGACCCAGTAGACTCAGTAGACCCAGTAGACTCAGTAGACTCACTTGACACGGTAGACTCACTTGACACGGTAGACTCACTTGACACGGTAGACTCACTTGGTAGACTCACTTGACACGGTAGACTCACTTGACACGGTAGACTCACTTGACACAGTAGACCCAGTAGACTCACTTGACACAGTAGACCCAGTAGACTCAGTAGACTCACTTGACACGGTAGACTCACTTGACACGGTAGACTCACTTGACACGGTAGACTCACGGTAGACTCACTTGACACGGTAGACTCACTTGACACGGTAGACTCACTTGACACGGTAGACTCACTTGACACGGTAGACTCACTTGACACGGTAGACTCACTTGACACGGTAGACTCACTTGACACGGTAGACCCAGTAGACCCAGTAGACTCAGTAGACTCAGTAGACTCACTTGACACGGTAGACTCACTTGACACGGTAGACTCACTTGACACGGTAGACTCACTTGACACGGTAGACTCACTTGACACGGTAGACTCACTTGACACGGTAGACCCAGTAGACTCAGTAGACTCACTTGACACAGTAGACTTACTTGACACAGTAGACTCACTTGACACAGTAGACTCACTTGACACAGTAGACCCAGTAGACTCAGTAGACTCACTTGACACAGTAGACCCAGTAGACTCGGTAGACTCACTTGACACGGTAGACTCACTTGACACGGTAGACTCACTTGACACGGTAGACTCACTTGACACGGTAGACTCACTTGACACGTAGACCCAGTAGACTCAGTAGACCCAGTAGACACAGTAGACTCACTTGACACAGTAGATCACTTGACCAGTAGACTCACTTGACACAGTAGACTCACTTGACACAGTAGACTCACTTGACACAGTAGACCCAGTAGACTCAGTAGACTCACTTGACACAGTAGACTCACTTGACACAGTAGACTCACTTGACACAGTAGACTCACTTGACACAGTAGACTCACTTGACACAGTAGACTCACTTGAAAGTAGACTCACTTGACACAGTAGACTCAGTAGACCAGTAGACTCAGTAGACTCACTTGACACAGTAGACTCAGTAGACTCACTTGACACAGTAGACTCATAGACTCACTTGACACAGTAGGCGAAACCTCCGCGGTCTCCGGATTGACAAATCCAACAGGACCAGTACGGGATACGGGCTCGAGTGGGCATACGCGAGTCGCGGGTTTGGCAGGAACGATATGCTTAAAATGCCCTCTGATGGTTCTCAAGGGAGGATCAAACAGTTTGGCGAGCTGAGGCTTTAGCGGCGTGCGGAATGAGTGAGAGAAATCCGCCGCCTACGAACTTCCCCGGTGCAGAGACAAGAGCAGTTCCTCGGAATCCTCCTCTTTTGCGGGGAGTTCAAAAGCCTTTCTGAATAGGGCGATAAACACGTCGTAAGAAGGAAACGATATCTGACCTGATTCCCAGAACGCGCCAGCCCATTCCAGAGCCTTTCCAGATAACATTGAGCAGATGAAGGAAACGCGGTCGTTATCCGAGGCGTAAAACTGGGGCTGGTGACTCATGTAAAAGACGCACTGCTGAAGAAACCCCTCACACGCTACAGGTGAGCCATCAAACTTTTCGGGAGGTGTCGTAGTGGGATAACTGGATGCGGTACTCACACTGGGTTGCGGCTGAACAGGTGCAGCGGCAGTTTGGGCTTGATTAGCCGCTGTGCTTCAGCTCTGCGGGGACCAGGATTGCACGGAGCTTGCTAGTTCCTCGAGGAGAGAAGTTAGTATCGCCAGCTGAGAACGATGAGAGGCTAGCATGGAAGCTCGGGTCTTGACCACGGTGGATAGGTGCTGAAAGTCTGCTGGATCCATGTTTGGCGAAGTCTTCTGTAACGTACGGACAGAGACGGTCGGATCCATGCGCAGAACTTTATTCAAACTTAAAGACAAGCAGACATAAACTCAAGCAGACAGTTCAATAAGGGGCAATCAGGTAACTCGTGGTCAAAAACAGGCTTAGGTCGAGGCAGGCAGCACAGGTTCGCAAACAGTCCAAGATACAGGCAAAGGTCGAGAGTCCAGGGAAACACGGAGAAACAGAACAGGGAATAACGCTCAGAAATGCACGCTTACAGTGAAACAAGACTTCGCACAGGACAAAGGAGAAACACAGGCTTAAATCAGGAACTCAATAACCAATAATGAAACACAGCTGAACATAATAAAACATAATGAGTCCAAGGGGAAAACATAACACGAGAGAGTGCCTTCCAGAGGCTCTCGAGGGCACTACAGCTGCCGATCATCACAGTTAGGATGAACTTTTGAATCTGTTGTGAATTTAATTGGTGCATTGTAAAGCTCTCTTCTTAATGAAATATTGGGTAACACTTTATTTTACAGTGTCTTTGTTACACATGTAGTTACTATAGTAATTATTATCAATTTTGCCTATTGTATTTATTTGTGCTACTTTTTCTATTTAACTCAAAGATTGAAATCACGCTTCAAACAATCGAATAAATCATTTGCACGTATAAATCATTTGTAAAGCGTCTGCTAAATGAATAAATGTAAATGTAAATTAGGGCCTTAAATTAATACTCGGCAAACCAAATACAAGTGAAAACTCGTTGGCGAGCATATGAAACGGTGTCACTCACCAGTTTGCCGGTAACTTTTTTATGAATTCTAACAATGCATGAACGTGAACAAATGAGAATGACGCTCGGGATATCATCATGAAAGCTTAAGCTTTGACAAGAAGGCACGAAAGGAAGCTCATTTTGTGACTTGCGCGCTGTGTGGAAAGTTATGTGTGCGCACACATCCGAAGCCACGTCTCAGACAGCACACAAATACTAAACAGCTCTTTCATGTCTTCGTGCAATAGTATTCTGTGACAATTTTGTATGAATTTGTCCACTCAGAGTATCCTAGTAAACACAGTCCATTATGTCTTAAGTGAATGGGTATGTTTTAAGTCTTAAGTGAATGGGTATGTTTTAAAGGAGAACTCCGGTCAATTTTAACATTGAGCTCATTTTTTTGTAAATTTGGAGTGCTGTCAGTACAGAGAACAATGACAAAAATCGGTGTTTCCTACACCGTGTTATCCTCTTTTTAAAATTCGCACCCTGTTGACTTCAATGGGGCAAGTATTAAACCTGCTTTTAGCCTCCTAACATCCTTGATGTGTCATTACAAGTGCACAGCCATGTGAGTGGTGTTATTAAGAGTGAACACGGTGAATCTGACTGCAGTAGATGTGAAAGATATGAATAAAAATGATGTTTATTCAGCCAGCTCACATACCTGTGTTTTCTTCCTGTATCTATTCACCGTGTTCACTCACACCACTCACATGGCTGTGCACTTGTAATGACAAATCAAGAATGTTAAAGGGTTAGTTCACCCCAAAATGAAAATTAAGTCATTAATTACTCACCCCCATGCTGTACCAACCCCGTAAGACCTTCGTTCATCTTCGGAACACAAATGAAGATATTTTTGATTAAATCTGAGAGGTGGATCACTGCTACATAGGCTGCCAGGGAATGAAACTTGACGGCCCCGAAAAGTTATTAAAGAAATCGTTAAAAGAGTCCAACTGACTACAGTGGCTAGATCTTAAGTTTATCGAGCTACGAGAATACTTTTTGAGCGCAAAAAACAAACAAAAATAGCGACTCTATTCAAGTATTCTCTTTGGGCCTGGAGATTTCACGCATTGTTATTGCGCAACGCTTCTGGTTGAACGTCACACGCATCACACACATGACCAGCGTCGGCCAATAGTGACCCTACGTGTGATGTACAACTGGAGCTTCTGAAGTTACAGTAAAACACAACTTGGGGGCGCTCAAACACAAAACGGTCTTGCCGAGCACACATACGTAACGGCGAAGAAGATATACAGCGACTAAACTCTGCCGGGAAGAAATAAGACGAGGAAGATGCAAGGCAAGATGAATGTAGAGCTGCTGGTCTTGTTGTTGTCTTTATAAAAAGACACAAACGAGAATAAAGAACTATATGACAAACGGCAAACTTGCTCTCTTCTTCTGAGTGACAAGCGAGTGTCAGAAGCACTTTGTGTACCGGGGTATTAAGCGCCATCTAATGTCAGGGAATGAATTTGCATGTTCACTCGGCTCATCGTCAGCGAAAAACGCTTGGGTGTGAACACAAAAAACGCGTTGAAAAACGCTGACGATTAACGCGAGCCGATATTCGTCCCGGTGTGTACAAGGCTTTAGGCAGCCTATGTAGCAGTGATGTACCTCTCAGATTTAATCAAAAATATCTTCATTTGTGTTCCGAAGATGAACGAAGGTCTTACGGGGTTGGTACAGCATGAGGGTGAGTAATTAATGACTTAATTTTCATTTTTGGGTGAACTAACCCTTTAAGAGGCTAAAAGCAGGTTTAATACTTGCCCCATTGAAGTCAACAGGGTGTAAATTTTAAAAAGAGGATAACACGGTGTAGGAAACACAGATTTTTGCCGTTTTTGTCTGTACTGACAGCACTCCAAATGTACAAAAAAATTAGCTCAATGTTAAAATTGACCGGAGTTCTCCTTT